>WOAB01000215.1:600000-1200000 GCA_027886185.1 Rheum nobile
GGATCTCAAATGGTCCCACGTAGCGAGGGTTAAGCTTCCCACGCTTGCCGAATCTGAACACACCCTTGGATGGCGACACCCTGACAAACACCTTGTCACCAAACTCAAACTCGACATTCCTGCGCTTCAGGTCTGCGTAAGACTTCTGTCGACTCTTAGCTGTCAACATCCGTTGTCTGATCAAAGCAATGTCCGAGGCAGTCCTTTTGACTAACTCTGGTCCGAGCAGAACCTTGTCGGCATTCTCATCCCAACAAATTGGAGATTTGCACTTCCGACCGTACAAAGCCTCGAATGGAGCCATCTTAATGGTAGCATGCCAGCTATTGTTGTACGTGAACTCAATCAGACTTAGGTTGTTCTCCCAGCTAGTCGGACGATCGAGTACGCAAGCTCTCAGCATATCTTCCAGTGTCTGGATGGTCCTCTCAGACTCTCCATCCGTCTGAGGATGAAACGCAGTACTGAACCTCAACTCGGTTCCCATGGCCTTGGGGGTTCTTTCCAAAATCTCGACATGAATCGACCGTCACGATCCGATACAATGGTCTTTGGTGTACCATGCAAACAGACAATCTCGTGTAGGAAAACTTCTGATAGCTTCTGGGTTTCCCATGTTGACTTAATAGCCACGGAGTGAGCACTCTTCGTGAGCCTGTCAATGATTACCCATATAGCATCCTTTTGACTCTGAGTCTTCGGCAACCCCGTGACGAAGTCCATAGCAATATCCTCCCACTTTCACTCTGGTACTGGGAGAGGTAGAAATTCACCACCTGGTCTACGGTGTTCTATCTTGACCTTCTGACAAGTCAAGCATTTTGCCACAAATTTTGCTACGTCCCACTTCATATTGGGCCACCAGAATTTCTTTATGAGGTCCTTGTACATCTTACTGGATCCTGGATGTACAGAATAAGCTGACGAATGGGCCTCCTTCATCACCAACTGGCGAAGGCCATCCACATCAGGCACGCAAATCCGGTCCTGAAACCAGAGTGATCCATCCTCCTGAATCACGAACCTGGGAGCTTTCCCGTCCATCACTTCACTGCTTAACTTCACCAAGACCATATCATCAACCTGCCTCTCTTTGATCTGATCAAGTAGCGTAGCATGAATCTCCAACATACTCAGGCATCCTCGACGCTGATCGTACAAGACGTCGATCTCGCACAATCATTGGTTTAGTTTGGTCTGAGCAGTGAGTAGAGCCACTACGGTCTCGTGCGGCGTCTTCCGGCTCAATGCATCGGCTACCACATTAGCCTTGCCCGTATGATACATCAACTCGATATCATAGTCCTTGAGTAGCTCCAACCAGCGATGTTGTCTCATATTCAACTCCTTCTGAGTGAACACATACTTGAGACTCTTATAATCGGTGAAGACTTGGCATCTAACACCATAGAGATAGTGACTCCAAATCTTCAACGCGAAAACCACAGCCGCTAACTCCAGATCATGCGTCAGATAGTTTGCCTCATAGGTCTTTAACTGTCGAGATACGTACGCAATAACCTTCCCTTTCTGCATCAGTACACATCCTAACCCATGCTTTGAAGCATCACTATAGACCACATAACCATCAGTTCCTTCCGGTAGTGCCAAAACTGGTGCGGAGGTCAGACACTTCTTCAACTTCTGGAAACTGGCCTCGCACTTGTCGTCCCAGACAAACTTCTTATGGACCCTGCGGAGCAAACCGGTCATAGGTAGAGTGATCTTAGAAAACCCTCCACGAACCGTCTGTAATATCCAGCGAGTCACAAGAAACTGCGCACCTCCTTCACATTCTGAGGACGCTTCCAGTTGGCTACTGCTTCAATCTTCTGGGGGTCGACCATAACCCCATCCTCATTGATCACATGGCCTAAGAAAGCCACTTCCTTGATCCAAAAGTCGCACTTAGACAACTTTGCGTACAACTGATTTTGTCTAAGGACTGACAAGGTGATCCGAAGATGTTCCTCGTGAGCCTCCTCACTCGGGGAATAGATTAGAATATCATCGATGAAGACCACCACAAACTTATCTAGATATTGGTGGAAACATCGATGCATCATATCCATGAAGACTGTCGGAGCATTAGTAAGTCCAAATGGCATGACTACGAACTCGTAGTGCCCATACCTCGTCCGGAAAGCAGAAGCAGTCCTCGGAATATCTTCCTCATGAATCATGAGCTGATGGTAACCAGATCTCAGATCGATCTTGGAAAAGATTTTTGCTCCTTGTAGTTGATCCAACAGATCATCAATCCTCGGCAACGGATACTTATTCTTGATCGTGACCTTATTCAACTCTCGATACAAAGTCGGAACGACCCATCCTTCTTTTTGACGAACAAGACCGGAGCGCCCTAAGGCGATGCACTCGGCCTTATATATCCTTTCTCAAGAAGGTCCTCGAGTTGCTTCTTCAACTCTTGCATCTCTACCGGAGCCATCCGGTACGGTGCCTTAGAGATTGGCGCGGTACTAGGCTCGAGATCAATAGTGAACTCCACGTCACGATTATGGGGTAAACCGGGAATCTCCTCTAGAAAGACATCCGGAAACTCACGAATGACAGGAATATCAAGAACTGAAGGCTCATCTCTCTTGGGCTTATCCAGATAGCACAAGTACCCGACACAACCTTGTCGAAGTAGCTTACACGCAGCCATCGCATTGATGAGCTTGCCGTTATCAGCGTCATTATGACCCTTAAACTTGCATACAAACTGGTCCCCAGATGAAATTGTCACAGTCCTTGAGCTGAAGTCAATCACCGCCCCATGACGCGTCAACCAATCCATCCCGAGAATAATATCGTATGGAGCCATGGCTATACAGATCAAATCTGCTTCGAACTTCCTACCCTGAATAGTAATTGGAAATTCTGACAGACGCTTGATTCCAACCAATTGTTCACCATTGGTAAGATTCACAACAAAAGGCTCACAAGCCTCATTACATACTAAGCCTAGCTTACTTACACAATTCTCCGAGATGAAAGAATGAGTAGCACCCGAATCAAACAATATACACACAGAAGTAGAATGAAGGTATAGAGTACCTTGAGCAATCAGAGCATTAGGTCCATCAGCCTCACGCATCTCGTAGAGTCGCTGACCTTAACCTCCTGAAGCAGCTGGGGCTTTCCCCTTGTTCTGAGCCGTTGTCTGCGTCGAAGGACTAGGATCCTCCACTGGTTTAAATCGGGGTCGGTTGTTATGACTAACGGACCCCTGCTGTGACTCAGCTCCCTTCTGTCTCCTTTGCGGACAAAATGTCTGCAAGTGCCCCTCCTTTCCGCAGGCAAAACACGTCTTCCTATCCTTTGGGCATTCATTGCTCTTGTGCCCCGGCGTGCCACAATTGTAACACTGGATTGGATTCTTACCCTGACCTGATTGTTGCGTAGACCCTCCTTGAGTTGCCTCCGTTCTCGCCCGGCCAGACTTGGCAAAGTTTGACGGCGGCGCGGGTCGCTTGAACCCACTTGCCTGAGGCTGGCTCTGTGCCGGTCTCTGGCGATTTCCCTTTCTCATCGACTCCTCCAGAGTCACCTCCAACTTGTAGGCATCATCCACGTACTGCTCCAGAGTAAAGCATCTGTGGCGCACCATCAGTGGCTTGATGTCCGGATTCATCCACTCGTGGAAATGCCAGATTTTCTGCTCTTCACTGGACACTTCCGGCCCAGCGTACTGCAACAGGTGATTGAACTTGGCCGCAAGCTCAGTCACTTTCAATCCATCCGTCTTCGGATAGAGGAACTCCTTATGCTTCTCTTCCCTCATAGCCCGGGAAAAGAAACGATCAGTCATTTTCGTCTTGAACATTCCCCAGTTCAAACCAGGATGATCAGCTAGACCGATGCTTTCCCACCATTCACTAGCCACCTCCTTCAGTTGAAGGGAAGCAATGTGCACCTTCTCAACTTCAGTGCACTCGACGTTTCTAAACAACCTTTCCATGTGTGAGAACCAATATGCCACTTTGACTGGCTCTCCCTTCCCATCATAGCTGTCAAGCCTCATAGAGCTAATGGCCTTCAGCGCTCGACCATAGTTGCCTCTGTTCCTGACTGCATCCTCATGAGGCATATGGACAACTGGCTCCTCGAATCTAGGAACCACTTGAGGAATTGGCACACCTTGTGTCTGTGACGCGATTGGCCGCATAATGTCGGTGACCGCTTGCATCACGATCCCCCGAATAGCCTCAATTACCGCGGCGTCAAATACCACTTGAGGGTTGACCGGCACTTGGTCACTGCCCACAAGGTTGTTGTGAGAAACTGACTCGTTCTCATCCCTTGAATTTGCGGCATTCCTCAAATTCAGTATGGGGTTGTTGCTTGGCCCAGCACCAGCATGAATGGTGTTCCTTGTGTTTACCATCTGTTTACCGATCATTTTCCAAGTATTCCCAACATTAATATCATATAACATGCACAACGTATAAAATTGACTCGGAATAGATCAAACTGGTAAACTTTTTATTGATGCAATGAACTGAAACTGAGTTTGATAAGATTTACATAGAAAAGCCATTCCAAGCGATAAGACAAAATTGCCAGAAGGCTACAACTATAAACGAACAAGACAACTAGAGAAACGGAAAAACTAAGGCTCAACACTGGCCTCCCTCATGGTGTCCTGAAGTGTTTCCTATAATCAAGGGCCCTCATGCACAACCTCTTTGGAAGGGGTCTATCCTCGGGGTCTGGTGTCGGACTCCTTGCCATACTTGGCCCCGGAGCACACGGCTCATCCCTAGGCCTCGGTACCCTCGGTCTTTCTCTAGACATGGGAACACTTGGCCCAGCCCTGTCGAATTCCGGTGGGTAGCAAAACTCCTCCAGAAACTCTGGTTGAAAGTCTGCTTTGTTCACCTCGTACTGAGGGTTGAGTAGCAACCTTGCCTGGCGGATATACTCCTGGAGCTCGTAGATGTCCCCAAGCATTCGGGAGAGACCGAGCTCTGTCTTGTATGTCCTCTCCTCCATGTCATACAAGGCGTTCGACCACTCCTCCAGGCGTTCCTCAAGTACTCGGGGCCTTGGCCTGGCCTGTTGGGTCGGGACCACCCTCGGTGTACCCCTCGCCTCCCACGGCCTTGCCCTCTCGCGAGCACGCTCAACCGCCTCATCCACCTGGCGACGCGCTTCAGAGGAAACCATCTGACTCTGGCGAAGCACATGTCGCGAATCAGGACTCACCACCGGCCTCCTCGGAGTAGGGATCAATTATGGGTCCTTTGGTGCATCCAGCGGCCCACTTCTCCTCCTGACGGTACCTGAAATACCAAGCACCTCCCAAGCGACAGGGGACAACGGCGTATACTCCTCCTCAGGTGGCGGCATCGAACTCAGGAAAATGAATTGCATTCCCGGATCCTCACTATCCACCAGCAAGTGTTCTAGGCCATCATACTCATAGCCGTACACATCGAGGTCCTCTTTAGGGTCCTTTTCTGGATCCTCCTCGGGATCTTTCTTCCAGATCCTCCTCCACCTCGAAGTCATCATCGAAGTACCCTCCAGTGTACTCCGCCGGCTCCTCCTCTTCTTCGGTGTCTTCCCTCGGGTCTGCCTCAGGCTCCACCTCAGAAACCCTTGCCCCATCAGACACCAACACCACCTACTCCTCGAGCACGGTCTTCACCTCCTCGGGTGGACAACTTGGCTCCCCGACCTCAAAGCACGGAGGGGGAACCGGGAACTCAAGCCTGACTGGAGATGGCGGGGCCACCTCGGCTTCCTTCTTGTTCCTCAGTTGTGAAAAGAATGTGCCCATATCCTACGAGGCAACGAGAAAAGATTAGTCTTTCTAAATATAGAAGCGAACTTACTATATCATACTGGAAAGAAGGCACGACTTGAATGGCAGAGATTTCAAAACAACATATTTTGTTCAAGTATGGTTTGATTCAGAAATTTTCAACTTTCGGATTTAAACAACTTTCTTAATACGATCGGGTAAACGGTTTAGGAAAATTTTGTTTTCAGTAAAACAATTTGAAACCCAACCCGTTTTAAAAACTTTCAGCTCTGATACCAAATCTGTAACACCCCCAAATATATCCTTGAAAGTATTACCGCCAGTGACCTCAGATTTCACATCTGAAGTCACCCAAGGCTTAACCATTTTATAATAAACATAAGATAACACCATGTATATCAAACGTCATAAACATTCATTCAACCAAAGTTACGGATTACATCCAAAATACAGAATTCATTTCAATACAGCGGAAGTCTTTTAAATAATAAATAACAGAAGGGTCTTGATCGGAGCGATCTCACGCCTAGGATCTTCAACCTTGAGAAAACTCTTAAAACTCCATCTGCCTTCATCGTCGCGTACTAGCCTTCACGGAAGGAAAGTTTACCTGATGTGCCGTATGAGACGGATGACACCAGCCAACCATCCAAAGGAAAATAACCGGTTGGTTAGTCTAATGAAAGACTATACAAGGGTTAAACATAAAAGGTTCTAGGTAGTCATATTAGGTTAGACCCATCGCTTCTCGAATGAAAGCCGATGACGATAGTAAACCTCAACACTTCTACAGAAAGAGACGAAATAGTATGATCAAGAGAAGACTCCAAAAGATCGAGTCTTATGGGAAACGTATGAAGAGAAAACTCCAAAAGATTGAGTCTTATCGGAAAGTACGACAAGTGTTTGGGAACGTTATAGTTTCACACAAGCGTTTAAAACGACTTGATCATTTGGGTCCACGACCAACCTCACCGCACCGTGCGAATTCAGATTGGAAAGAGAACTTACTCTAACCGAAGTCCATGCGAGGTTCTAAGTTGTACTTCTCGCCCGAAAGTTCATTAATTATGTGCACATCCGCACTTATCGTATTTAGTGACAAAGCATACATTTACGTTATAAGCTTTTAAGATATATCGTCTCATCCCGAGAGATATTTGGGGATTAAATCCCGAGTGTTGGCACCAGCTGTGTGCACCTACCCTGAGTAAGGGTATAGTCATGACCAGGGAAAGTACTAGGGCAAAATCCTCCTAATACCAGTTATAAAGAAATGACTAGACCTCGCGAGGTACATAGCGTTCCTACGAATACTCGTTCTAACTAAACAGTTAAAACCACACAATAATCCACACCAATACCATCATGGTAATCACAGATATAATAGCGTTGTTTCTAGCAGTATATACAACCTATTATAATATCACATTTTAATCACATACATTTATAAAAACTGTTCCCAGATAAAAACAACATTCATCCCAATTTAATTAACAATTAAAAACAATTGATAATTAACGGAAACATGAAATGATAAGTAAGAGCGAACCGCCACTTGCCTTAATCGAGACGAACGAACGATGTCGGGTTTCTGGGTCCGGAAACTGGAAACGGAATCGGGTTACGGATTCCTACGATGACAACGAACCCACGATGAAACCCTAGGTTAGATTCGATACGAATAATAATACGAATCTAAAGAAACGAAAGGAAATTAAGGTCCCATCCGTGACCGGCTCGTTCAAAGCCACGATCGCACTTGCTAAGGCAAACCGCGGTCGCGGTTTTGGATTCCGCGGTCGTGGATTTCTGGGCACCATCCGCGATCGCGGTTTTCATATCCGTGATTACGGATCCTTCCCAGACGCAACCCGGAAAGACGAACGAGGCTCACCGGCGACGACTACTGGATCGGACGAGGGGGCTTCGACTTCTAGCACCACGAGGCCTCCAAAGCACCACCACCACCAACACCTGAGCACACCGGTGTTGGGCCCATCATTCTCCAAGAAGATCAAGCGAGCAAGTTGGGCCAAGATCCAAACGGAGTCGGAAGCCAAGAGAAACCAGGAGGAGGCGTCGCACATCCCTCAGACGCGTAGGATCCGACCTATTCCGAAGATTTCTCCAAGAGCATTAAAAGCTTGATCAATGGCAACGGTTGTGGCATTAAACGCATAAATCAAGCCGGCAATCAAAGAGAATATCCCTAAGATCTCTCCTGGAGTTAATAAGAGATATTTGCAAGAAGAGAATAACGGTCAGAAAAGGGGAATTACCATATATAGATCACGATAAGGCAAGCGATACACACACGTCTACATCCGACATTCGAGTACTGGCTCCGAAAAGAACTTGAGAGTGCACCCAGTCTAGCTCACTCCCCTCGGAATATCACTCAGTCATCACCGGTAGAGTCACAGAATCGCCGGTCGAACCGGATCCGATCTTTTGTCCCTCAAGGATAAGTTGTACTTCGATCTGATTCAATCATCGATAGATCAATAAAATTACCTTGCTATTTCGTGTCTATTCTTTATTTGTTGATCGTTTTGTTTGGTTTGGATTGATTTCTATTACCCGATCGACTCGTTACTCCGTCTAAGGCGATTTAGGTCGTCCGATCTTTTCGCCCCAAAACAACTTGGCGCCCACCGTGGGGCAACTTGCCGATCACCATCTCAAAACCTTCCAAACATGACTATCAACCCATCTACCAGTACCGAGGAGCCACGCCTTGAAGACGACACCCAAGCTCAAGGAAACACGACCGAAAATCCTACCCCAACCCAATTCCAAGAGCTTGCCCAAAAAATGACTGCCCTACAAGAGGAACTTGCCCAGCAACGCCAAAAGACCGAAGCCTTGGCTACCTTATCCACCCAATCCGAGGTCGAAATTGCACAACTAACCCGTGAAAATAAGTCTCTTAAGTCGCAGATACAATCAATGGCTTCTGGATCCAGGCGGATGCCCGTCCATAGTAGCATCCAGACGCGCCTTGAAATGGATGGCATCGAACAGACCCCTCTAAGCGTACGGCATCCCGGATATACTGAGGGTACATCTCGAACTCCTTTGGTTAATCCATTTTCGACTAACAATGTTACTTTCTCCACACCGATCGGGTCAGCAAGGACCCGAATCGACGAACCACAGGGTACCAATCCTCCCGACATCCTAGCTCTCGTCCAGCAGACGCTCAATCAACATATGAAGACGCTTGACGATCGCATCGCCAGGATTCCCGGAGTTCCGCAGTCGATCGAGAAAGAAGCGTCAGGCGGATTCGAAGAATCTCCGTTCGTCGAAGAGATCGCTAGGGTCGAGATCCCAAAGAAATTCCATCTCCCCACCATGAAGACATTCGACGGCACCAACGACCCAGATGATCACATTTCTCTCTATGAACAGAAATTAATGACTGCATCCGTTCCCAGGGAGAGCCGCGAGGCTGTCATGTGCAAAAGCTTTGGCACGACTCTCGTGGGTCCCGCACTAACCTGGTTTATGCGTTTGCCTCAGGGAGTGATCGCATCGTTCACAGACTTGGTCAATTCCTTCAAGATCCAATTCGCTAGCAGTCGGAGGCTCGAAAGAAAATCGAGTGAGCTCTATCAAATCACCCAAAGGTATAATGAACCTCTCTGAAGCTATCTTAACAGGTACAATAAGGAAAAAGTCGCGATCCCCCATTGCGACGTCACCACCTCCATCGAAGCCTTTCACCAAGGTTTGATCAAAGACAACAACCTCTACAACGAGATCACCAAGTACCCGTGCAGAAGCTTCGAAGATGTCCAGGCCAAAACCATGGCCGAGGTACGTTTGGAAGAAGATCGTGAGTCACGAAAAGCCTCCCATGGACCTGACCAATCCGATCGCAAATCCTCCTCCGACAACCGTCGGGACAGACGCCATCACCCCTATTCTCATAATCGAAACGAGCAAAATCAGGTAAACTATTTCCAAGACATGTCTCAAGACTGGAGATATGGTCCGACGTTGCCTCTCAGGGTTCAATCTTACAACTTCAATATTTCCGTGTCGGAGCTCGTCAAGAGTTTTGACAAATATGGGAAAGAGGTAAGATGGCCTCGAAAGAACGATCGGTCAGACGTCAAAAAGGACATTAGCCGATGGTGTGAATTCCACGGTGACCACGGACACTCGACAGACGAGTGCATCGCCTTGCGTAAAGAGGTCGCTAGGTTGATCGCGCAGGGCTCCTGCGAGACGTAATCTCGGAACGAGCCAAAGCCACCATGGAGCGACGAGATCAGGTAAAACAAGACAAACCTCCGTCTCCTGTCCACAAAAAAATTGTCAATACTATTTCAGGTGGTTCGGACGTATGTGGAAACACGTACTCCGCGACCAAACGACATGCAAAGGAAAACAAAGGCAGTAAGCCCGAAGCGCTGAAGTTCAGACCAAACAAGATCTCCGATCTTCCGACGGTCACATTCGATGAATCCGATGCTGACGGATCGGAAAGCCATCACGACGGTCTGGTAATCTCTTTATCTATCGGGAACTGTTTGATACGTAGAGTACTAATCGATACAGGAAGTTCGACCAATCTCTTGACCTTCGACGCCCTCAAAGGGATGGGTCTGGGCGAAGATGACCTGATCAAGAAATCGACTCCACTAGTCGGATTCAGTGGTGAAGTCAAACACACTATCGGCGAAATCGTTCTTACGACATAATCCGGGGGAGTAAACCAACAGGTGAAATTTCTAGTCCTAGACTGCCCATCTCCCTATAATTGCATTCTTGGCAGGCCATGGATACATGCTATGAAGGCAGTACCCTCGACGTACCACCAAATCATCAAGTTCCCTACCAAGTGGGGAGTTCAAGAAATCAAGGGAGACTAGAGGGCAGCCAAGGAATTCTACGTCGCCTCCATGAAAAGCGTCGTCGAGCATAAGGTCGCATAGCAATTACAGATTGGCGAAGGACCTAATCGATACGTCGAACCCAAAATGGAAAAACTCGATGAGATCGTACTAGATCCCTCAAAGCCAAGTCAAACGGTAAGGGTCGGGTCAGACCTAGACGACTCAACCAGACAACAAATTCTTGATATTCTCATATCCAATACTGATTGTTTTGCATGGTCACATGAAGATATGGTCAGTATATCTCCAAACATTATTACCCATAAATTGAACGTAGATCCATCTCACCCATCTGTAAAGCAAAAGCTAAGGAAATTCGCCCCAGAGCGGAACAAGATTGTCGACGACGAAGTCAAAAGCTTGTTGGAAACAGGAAAGATCAGGGAAGTCAACTATCCTGAGTGGCTAGCCAACGTGGTCGTAGTCCAAAAGAAAAATGGCAAGTGGAGAGTCTGCGTCGACTTCACCGACCTCAACAAGGCCTGCCCTAAAGATTCATTCCCACTTCCTTACATCGACGCCATGGTCGACGCGACGGCAGGGCACGAGATGTTAACCTTCATGGACGCGTTCAGTGGCTACAATCAAATCCTCATGGAACCAGAAGACCAAGAGAAAACGACATTCATCACAAGCCAAGGTATCTACTGTTACAAAGTAATGCCCTTCGGACTAAAAAATACAGGGGCTACTTACCAACGACTGGTCAACAAGATGTTCAAAGATCAGATTGGGGACACCATGGAAGTCTACATCGACGACATGCTGGTCAAATCAAAGAAGAAGAAAGATCATATCGACCACCTCCGCGAAAGCTTCGAGGTACTAAAAAGATATAACATGAAATTAAATCCTATGAAATGCTCTTTCAGGGTGTCGTCAGGAAAATTCTTGGGGTACATGGTGACGCAAAGAGGAATAGAAGCCAGCCCAGAACAGGTCAAAGCCCTCATCAACCTCCGATCCCCCCGATGCGTCAAGGACGTGCAAAAATTGACAGGTTGGATAGCAGCTCTGAACAGATTCATCTCGAAGTCATCCGACAAGTGCAAACCCTTTCACGACGCTCTCAAGAAGAACAAATCCTTTCAGTGGATGGAAGAGCACGAAGGCGCATTTCAAGACTTAAAGCAATACCTTGCCAGTCCAATGCTGCTAACCAAACCCAAGGACGACGAGCCACTATTGCTATATCTAGCAGTATCAGAGTCCACCATAAGCGCAGTACTGGTCAGAGAAGAGGATGGCAAGCAATCGCCGATATATTATGTCAGTCGAACGTTACTACTAGCAGAAACAAGGTACTCGTCCCTAAAAAAAACTTGTACTATCACTAGTGATGGCATCGAATAAACTCAAACCATATTTCGAATCCCATGCTATAATTGTCCGCACTAATCATCCCATGAGAGCAATCATGAGGAAACCCGAGTTCACAGGACAAATGGCCAAGTGGGCCATACACCTCAGCGGCTATGACATCGAGTACGAGCCCAGAACAGCGATCAAGTCGCAAGCCCTGGCTGACTTTGTGGCAGACTTCAGCCCAACCCTAGAGCAAGAAGCCACCAAAGAAGCAACACAGTTACTCACGACGGGGGAAACAGGTAAATGGGAGCTCCACACAGATGGTGCGTCGAACGCCAGAGGATCGGGGCTAGGGGTCGTGCTGAAATCGCCACAAGGGGACAAGATAGCCCAGGCCGTAAGATGCGAATGGGACGCAACCAACAACGAAGCTGAATACAAAACACTTATATTTGGGCTCATCTTGGCCCGTGACCTAGGAGTCCAGGAAATTGAAGTCATTTGTGAATCCCTCTTAGTCGTAAACCAAATACAAGGGTCGTACAGTGCAAAGGACGTCAGGATGATAGCTTACCTGGGAGTGGCCAAAAGGTTAATCGACCAATTCCAAACATTCGACATCAGACAGGTACCCAGAGATCTCAACTCTCAAGCTGACGCACTAGCCAACCTAGGGTCCGTCCTGGATCCAAAAGAATTTCCAAACATCCCATTGGCACACGTCATGACACCAGCTGTCCCGGAAACACCCAAGGAGTCGGTCATACCATTAGAGGAACTTGTCACGATGGAAATAGGTGACCGACCAGAAGAAGACATCGTCAGCGCTCATGACGACTGGACACTACCTTATGTCAAATGGCTAAGAGACGGCATCCTACCCAACGACAAAACAGAAGCAAAAAGGCTGAAGGTACAAGCACTTTCTTTCGATATCATAAATAACATCTTGTACAAAAGATCTGTCACAGGGATACTCCTACGATGCCTCAAGACTCCAGAAGTCGGACGTATCTTACAATTATTACATGAAGGAGAATGTGGAAACCACACCGGCGGACGAAGCCTCTCGGGAAAAGCCTTGTGAAATGGATACTACTGGCCCACGATGAATAGAGACGCGATGGAGTACACCAAGAAGTGCGACGCCTGTCAACGATACGCACCCGTTCCTCATCAACCTTCGGAACTCCTCCATCCGACTCTGGCACTGTGGCCCTTCATGAGATGGGGAATGGACATTGTCGGGAAACTCCCACCTACGTCGGGTCAACGAGTCTTCTTCCTTGCCATGACATATTACTTCTCTAAATGGATCGAAGTTGAAGCCTACCGAGAGGTAAAAGATCAACACATCATTTCATTTATAAAACGCAATATCTTGTGCAGATTTGGCGTCCCATCAGAAATCGTATGCGACAATGGCTCCCAGTTCATCAGTCATAAGACTCGAGCCTTTTGCGACCAATGGAACATCAAATTGGTCACCTCCACCCCTCGGTATCCATAATCCAATGGACAAGCCGAGTCCAGCAACAAAATCATCATCAACAACCTCAAGAAACGCCTCACAGGGGCTAAAGGCAAATGGGCAGACAAACTCCCATTCATTCTCTGGTCCGACAGGACCACTCCAAAGAACGCGACCGGACAATCGCCATTTTCACTCGTCTACGGAAGCGAAGCAGTCATCCCCGCCGATTTATTGATTCCAACAGCCCGTTACAGCCTTCAGACGAACAAGCAGAACGACATCAAACTAGCACACAACTTGGACATGGCGGATGAGACTAGAGAAAAAGTCAGGATTAGAATGGTCAGGTTCCAACAACAGGTCGCAAGAAGTTACAACAAGAATGTTCGAGCCAAGGTCTTTAAAGTTGGAGACTGGGTCCTCAGAAAAACATTCCAAAACACCAAGAATCCGACCAATGGAAAACTCGCACCTCAGTGGGAAGGACCCTACATAGTCAAAGAAGTAGTCGGACAAGGAGCATACCAATTAGAAGACAAAGACGGACGACCAATCCTGAGAAGTTGGAACGCAACACACCTAAAGTTATACCACTTCTAAACTAGTAAGGTAAGGTGCTAACATCCTTTCGCCTGTCGTACATTACTTGTTGTCACAAGCATAACTCTATTTCTTTAAACTGAGCATTTACATCTAGCAAGGACATTTCCCTTGCAAACGTAAGTACAGGACGCCATCAACATACACACTGGATCCAGTCATAAACAAAAGCGCTTACACTACATCTACACGATCGATCGGAACACGGGGAGATGAACAACACAGGCACGTCGGCACACCGCTTGCCTTACACAATACATAAGGTTAAGACACCTTATTACGTTTACGCAATAGAGACATATTGCTTTCCTCCTCGGCATAAAGTCATGACTAAACACAAACACATACATTTGTAGGCCTCTTTCTTTATATACATATGGCAAGCCCTACTCGACGGAGCACACGGGCGAACCCGATAGACAAACAAAAGGCGTCAACAACAAACTCCTCTCGAAGAGTCTGACGGAACATACGAACACACGAATGTACGATCCTTTGTAACACATCAAATTATATCAAATAAAAGTCCAAGCATTTTCTACATACATATGACCCGCGATGGTGGATGGGTCGCCAAAACACATCGTCCGCCTACACACGCGTAGGACTCCAAATTATCCACAAACACATTCTGCGACCCGCGATGGTAGACGGGTCTCCAAAATAGAAAATATCCTACCCACACACAGGTGGGGTCATAAATCAAATTACAAAGAACAGTCAAGGGTCAGGGTTCGCGACATTACCTTCAGCATGGATCAGGCCAGGAGAAGGTTGGGGCTCAATCCGCACGGTGTCACCAGAGTGGGCCTCATCCTCACCAGCGCTGCCGTCCAGGGATTCTTCTCCGACTCCAGCCAAACGGAAGAGCTCCGAGCCCGGATTTCCCTTCGGACACAGGGAATCCATGGTCTCCTTCTCCACCTTCAAATCCCAGGCCCCGTGCTTACCCTCTTCAAACTCTTCGATCATCTCAATACGCGACTTCAGCGCATAAAAAGCGCCTACATCGCCATCTACCCGACCATCCTCGATCCTAGCCTGCTTCACCTTCTCCTCGACACTCGATTGACTCTCACTAAGCTCCTTTCGACAAGCGTCTAGATCATCTTCACGCTTCTTTAGCTCCCTGGCAAAGCGACGCTTGACGTCCCTACAACGGCTCTCAGCTCCCTCCAATTTGGTCTTCAAAGACGCTAGGTCGAAATCTGACCTAGCAGCCCTATCCTCAGCCTTAGTGACCATTACCTTGACACCAGAATATGCCCCCAAGAGGTACTGAAAAGTATAGAAGAAAACAAAGCCAATCAAAGTTTCATCCGACTGTAAGAAAGTAAAGACACATCAAGACGACTTACCTTCCACGCAGAGCACCCCGCTTCACCAATACAGTACAGGGGAGAGACGTCATCGACTTCAGACTTCAAAGTCGGGTCCTGGGCATGGAAAAGGTCAGCAATCGATCGACCGACCGCGTCGACCTTCTCGACTCCACGAGCAGCCGTCCCCTTCTTCTTTGGAGTCTCCACCGCCTTCACGTCACCGGAAGAAACGCCTACCTTTTTTTTCGAGCCGACTTTGGCCGGGAGCAACGACTCCGCCGGTGTCGATTTACTCGACGAGGCCCTGGCCACCGCCATCCTTTGCTCAATCAGGCCCTTCCCAGACACTCCCTTCAAACGGGCACTCGACCGACCAGACGGAGACGCTGACATGACAGACAATACGTGAATCACAAGCAGACGATAAAATAACAGAAAAAGAATATACAAGCGCAAAACAAAAACTCACACTTGACCCTAGATGACGAAACATTCGACATGACGTCCTGAGTAGTAAGAGAAGTCGACAACAAATTGACGTTCACAAACTTCCATTCCGACGCAGGGATGCTAAGGATGATCTTTGTCATACCCTCTGATTGAATGTCTACCTCCAACTCCTCAGCCTCAGGAACTACAAAAAAGAAGAGTTAAAGCAAGGGGTTAAAACACATAAAAAAACAGGCAAAGAGAGGTCGAAATTATACTCTCGACTCGCCACTCCGACAACAAGAACGAACAGTCACCCCCCTTCTCCAGAGACGAACGCTCAACAAAGAAAAACTTTGACCCCCAACCACGTTCGTTTACATCCAAATTGAACACCAGAGGCTTCCGACCCGGGCGAATACGCAACTGGATGCAAGAAGAAATCTTCGACCCCATCGAGTAGTTGTACCACAGGGCATCGAAGTTAAAATCGACCCCAAACTGAACGTTCAACAAGTCCAGAACCCTAAGAATTCGCCACGCTTGTGGCATGACTTGACATAGCGCAAGCACCAGAGTCGCTAAGAAGTCCCTAATAAGGGGGGAGAAAGAAAACTTATGGCCAACCCTAAACGGGTAAGCATGAAAACAAACCCATCCTTCATAATGGGCGTCGGCCCTCTCATCCGTATACGGCAACCTCGCAACCGTCTCAGGAGGAAAGCCTCCGACTTGGAGGATCTGCTCCAACTCCGCCTCCGACAAAGTCCCCGTCAGAGCGTCTGCCTCCTTCAAAATGAAAAGGGGGGAACCTCGTTCTTGCTCGAGTTCGAGCGAGTAGTAGGCGACTCAGAAGACTCGCTGGAAACCATTTCCAAAACGGAGAGAGGAGGAAATCGAAGAGCAATTTTTGAGAACCCAAAGAAACCTACCAGATGAAGAAACAAAGGAAGACGACGAAGTCAAATCATCAGAAGGCTGGTTCGAATTTATGGAGGGAGACGGCAGGTTGCAGAAACGTCCCATCATGCCGCACGATTACCGCCACGTAGCCCTCGTCTGACGCGCCAAAATCGGAAGGTGGAGATCGTGTGAGGAGAAGTTGTTTGGACTCAATCCTATAGCAGCCTCGAGCCCAAAACAACTTGGGGCTATTGTTGGGCCCATCATTCTCCAAGAAGATCAAGCGAGCAAGTTGGGCCAAGATCCAAACGGAGTCGGAAGCCAAGAGAAACCAGGAGGAGGCGCCGCACATCCCTCAGACGCGTAGGATCCGACCTATTTCGAAGATCTCGCCAAGAGCATTAAAAGCTTGATCAATGGCAATGGCTGTGGCATTAAACGCAGAAATCAAGCCGGCAATCAAAGAGCATATCCCTAAGATCTCGCCTGGAGTTAATAAGAGATATTTGCAAGAAGAGAATAACGGTAAGAAAAGGGGAATTACCATATATAGATCACGATAAGGCAAGCGATACACACACGTCTACATCTGACATTCGAGTACTGGCTCCGAAAAGAACTTGAGAGTGCACCCAGTCTAGCTCACTCCCCTCGGAATATCACTCAGTCATCACCGGTCGAGTCACAAAATCGACGGTCGAACCGGATCCGATCTTTTGCCCCTCAAGGATAAGTTGTACTTCGATCTGATTCAATCATCGATAGATCAATAAAATTACCTTGCTATTTCGTGTCTATTCTTTATTTGTTGATCATTTTGTTTGGTTTGGATTGATTTCTATTACCCGATCGACTCGTTACCCCGTCTAAGGCGATTTAGGTCGTCCGATCTTTTCTTCCCAAAACAACCGGCGAGCAGCTCCGACGACGACGAAACTCCGGCGAAGAAGAACGAGAGAACATAGAGCAATGAGAGAGAGATTGATCGGGATTGTGGATGATGAACCACTCCACCCCCTGCCTCCTTTTATAGCCACCGAAGAAGAGTAATGGTGGCCAGGCGAATCGGTCCATCTTCCCCCCCGACGAACCGATGGCAGTTGGAGCGACGAAACGCACGAGCTCGCGGAAGAAGATGACGATCCCGTTTCCGCGATCGCGGAAATTCTTCCGCGGTCGCGGAAATGCCACGTCCGCGTCCGAGACCTCCGTGAAAGGTTTTACACATGGATTTAACCCCGTAATTGAATATTTGTACCCAAACAAATATTCTAAGCCTCGAAAATACATCGAATGTATATTATAATGCTCAAAGAATTATTACAGAGATTAAACGAGTTACAGAACTTCCGAACTTCGCCAAACGCGTCACGATTACAGAATGAGGGTTGAGAAATTATCCAAATACCCTTACTAAAAATGAGGGGTATTACAATGTTGTTGTTGATGAACATGAATCGCTTGGGGGTTTTGAATGTTTGATTGCAAGGAAGATGAAAGTCTTTTGGACCGAATGACCGAAGAATAAGATAGCCAAGTTATTCCTCAATCTCAATCTCATTTTTCATTAAACAAAAATAGAGTTTAAGTAGGTAAACACACATAGCAAGAGAGATGGCACGCCCATGACATGGTCAACCCTTCATAAACTAATTCTAAGTCTAAAATTGTTAAATAAAGTGAAGATTAAAGTCTAGCTAAGAAATACCAAAAATAGTAAAAGCAGATATTTCCAGCCTCACAGACTGCTAATAACTGAAAGTTCTAAAATTAAAACTAAGGATACAAAAGCAACATCCCTTGCATGTGGGTGAGTTAAAATGCAGATAAGGTGGCTCGTGAGATCCATGGTGATGCATGAGCAAGGTCAACAGCCTTGGCTCGGTTGATTCATCAATAGTGGATGAACATACTCACTTTCCTTGATTTTCTTAACCCTTGATCTGATTATAGAACCATAAAAAAAACTCCAATCAACTCATTTATATCCTTAGTCGTCAAGGCATCCTCAGAGTCATCGTTAGCTCAATTCGAACCACATACTGTACTACAAAAAAGAGACTTGTAAACATACTACTCCCTCTGTCCCAATATGTTCTTCTCATTTGGGTATGGCACATTTGCCGAGACAGATTTTGTATCGTTAATATCTCTAATTACATATTACTAAAAATTAGAATTTTTTGATATTACAAAAGTACTCGTTGAGACGAATCAAACAAGATCCCACATGACTATGTTTTTTCTTATATATTGGAAGAAATCTTGAAGATTCTCTTCCATTATAAATAGTGTACAAAATTGAAACAGGAAAAATATTATGGGACGGAGGGAGTAAGATAATCATTATCTAATGAAGTCCCAATGTGTTGCGAAATCCAAGAAATCCCGGACTTGTAAACGTGGAGATTTGCAATAATTATGCAAGTACATCCATGATCCATGTATTTGGAAGTAAAATTTCAAACGTGGAGATTTGTAACAAATTCTCAACTTTCATATATTTTTTCAAGGTTTTTTCAATATGTTTTAATAAGTACACAATAAAACTTTTTATGTAATATTTTTTAGCCATTAATTTTACTTTTTTTAAATGTAGGGAATAGTTTAGAAATGATTTTCAAACTTAACATCTTAGTATCCATGAGCACAAAACCGTTTTTCCAAATCTTTTTTAAATCCATGTGAGTAATTTGTGTAGTACTACTCTATTTGTATACGTATATAAAGAAAAGGAACCATGTTACACATTTATAGTTACTGAGTTGTGAATATTCGGTTTGGTTCAAGGTTCCTATGTCGTGATATCTTGTACATTATTATTATACATGTTCCATTAACCTTTTTCTATAAAAAATCATATAATCACATTTTTTAGAACTTTTAATTTGCCCAAAATATAGAAAGTTGATTACACACGAGGGACTAAGGTAAAAATTTATTTCACTTTTTTCACATAAAACCCTCTCTTCCCGAGTTTCAACTTGCAATTAAAGGTTGAATGTTGGTTGAATTTTAATACTTTACATTAGCTCCTTATATATCCATGCATACCGTTAATTATATATAGGCAAACGTCTTATATTTCATGGATTATCAACACTCATGAGTAGATTCATATCATCTCTAAATTGCAAAGAACCGATTTAAAGATGAAGAGACACTATTCCACCAATCATATAAGCACATCCAAATGCACTAGGACAAGCTCAAATGGGAAACTCATCAACTTACATACAAAACAAACCAAAAAGAAACAAGAAGAAAAAAAACCAAAAAAGGGTGCCTTTTTTGCTAATTTTTTGAAATTTTCAGAGCCCCATCTGTACAAAAATTGATGTGCTCTTGAAACTCATAAAAACATATTAAAAGAACACTCCAAAAAACATGAAAAGCTGAATTGTTTACCTCATTTTTACATTCTTCAAAATGCAAAATCGTCATTTTGTTTTTGGATGGAGCTGAAAATTGTAAGCTTATGGTTTTAAACTTGGAATGGATAGTCCATAACAGAGAGAAAGAGAGGTGACAGGGGTTTAAATGCTTTTTGTTTTTGTGCTAATGGAAGCTTTTTAGACTTTGGGATTCCCCTGTTATTTTAATTTTTGAAAATAATTGGTAGAATGTTGATAGGTGAGAGAGGTGGGTCTAATGGGCCTCTCAACAGAAGCTGTTGACTTGTTGGGCTTTGTGGGCCTGTTTGTTGCCTTCCGGTTTATTTTTGGAGAAAATTGGGTCCGAAAGGCCCAACTTTCACATAAATAGCACGCACACGTTTCTTTAGTTCGAAATTGCAAGCGTGACTCTCTATTGTTCTAACACGCGAGACAGTTGTTCCCAAAGACATTTTGAAAGTGTCTTTTTTAGGGACAGTTGTTTAACAATATTTTCTCTCTAGGGACAGTTTGTAAATTGTCTCTTTAGGGACAGTTGGAAATTGTCCCCATATGCTTCTTGAAGTGCCTCTTTAGGGACAGTTTTCCCCAAAGGCATTTTGGAAGTGTCTTTTTTAGGGACAGTTGTTTAACAATATTTTCTCTCTAGGGACAGTTGAAAATTGTCTCTTTAGGGACAGTTAAAAATGTCCCCATATGCTTCTTCAAATGTCTCTTTAAGGACAGTTGTCCCTAAAAGCATTTTGAAAGTGTCTTTTTTAGGGACAGTTGTTTAACAATATTTTCTCTCTAGGGACAGTTGGGAACTATCCCAGATGCGTTTCTAAAGTGCCTCTTTAGGAACAGTTGTCCCCAAAGGCATTTTGGAAGTGTCTTTTTTAAGGACAGTTGTTTAACAATACTTTCTCTCTAGGGACAGTTGGAAATTGTCTCTTTAGGGACAGTTGGAAACTGTCCCCATATGCTTCTTGAAGTGTCTCTTTAGGGACAGTTGTCCCCAAATGCATTCTTGGAAGTGTCTTTTTTAGGGACACTTGTTTAACAATATTTTCTCTCTAGGGACAGTTGGAAATTGTCTCTTTAGGGACAGTTGGGAACTGTCCCAGATGCATTTCTGAAGTGCCCCGTCTCAAGGATAAAGAGAGACCGAATCGACTCGGATGACTCCAGTGGTGACTCAGTGGTGACTCGCTAGATTCTAAACGTGTCTGATTTGACTCGGACATCCAGGCTCACGACTCGTCCGTTCCGAATCCTCGAGTTGAGGACGAGTCTAACTCGGACGATATTTTAAGGGAGGACTTTCTGGACATACTCGAGGAGGAGGTGGATATCGAACCTAAGATTCAGGGACTGGAATCGGTGATCAGGAGCCTAGAAGAGGAGATCCATCCGCTGCCGCCGGCTGATTTGATGGAAGAGACGCTTGTCTTGAACGAGCCTAATCAGATTGAGCTTGGATATCTCCTCGAAGCTTCAGACGACGAGCTTTGCCTCCCACCGACGAGATTTATCAGCGACGGTGCTGGATTGGAGATCGATTCGTCGCCGATCAATTCACAAACGGCGGCGGAGAAAACAACGCCATAGATTTCTGGACGGTTGACGGATTATTTGACTATGGAGTGCGAGTCGACGTGTCGGATTTGCCGGAGTTGCAGTGGAGACTGGAGTCGATGCCGGCACTATAGAGACGCCATAGAAGAGGAGGAAGGAGGTGCAGAGGTGGGAGATTTTGCGCTTAATTGAGTGAATTCGGGTTTCTTTGATTGCGATTTTGCGGGCGAAGAGATCTTCTTCTCTTTGCAGGAGCTTGAGGAGGAGAGGTGGCCTGGGCTCTTTGAGATCTTGCGTTGTGGATGGTGACCTAGGGGGTCAAGCGGTTGTTAAGCATAATTTGCGGTCCAAACCTACTATTCCACCCCCCTTAAAGGGTCATATATCCTAAGCACGGTTATTTTTGTCATTTTTTGGTCTGAGTATGAGGTTCAAACTGGACATATGTATCTTGACAAAATAATATGGTTTATCACGTGTTTCAGAAAATAACTTAAATTTTTATGTGGTTTTCAAACAAGTATTATTTTCTTAAAAGTTGTGATAAAGATTAAGCAAAAATGAGAAAGGGGGTAATATTTATATGGTCTTGGATCCCTTTCAAACTATATATGATACTCCTTTTATTTTATTTTAATATGTACTTCACTATTCTTTTGTTAGACTCGATTATTATTTAATTTTACAAGATAATTCATTTTGAAAACTATACATTTATATATATTCCTGAAATGATTTTTACTATGTAACATAGAATAAGCTTATTATAAACAATGTACTTTATGGTATGATAATGATTTACTGAAAACATAATAAGATACAAAGTTTTTTGTAATTTGGAAATGAATCCAATCATTATGTTATCATATAAAAATCATATAGAGGGGTAAATGTTAGAAAGTAAACTTTTGGGAACTCTAGTTCCCTACCTAGTCTCTTCCTAAGTTTTCCTAGTTTTGATAATGACAAACATCTTTGCTATTAATATTTCCATTAGTGTGACAAACAGGGAACTAATGAATTGAAAAGCACAAGACAGAACCACTGACGCCAGACTTGGGAACTGGCGGAAGGAACTGAAGCTCGCAGACGCCAGAAACACTTGGATAAATCTGTGAAGGGCGGCGGTGAGCTGCTAGGGTAGATCTTTAGTTTTGAGAGAGAACTATGTGATCTTATCCCGTTTCCATATATTTTAGGAGTTTAAAACATTATCTTTATGGAGATAAAATATGTAAAATCGGTAAAGATTATATTTGGTAACAAATGTTATCTTTAACGATTACTTTCGATTATTTTATTTGTGTGATTCGGTTATTGGATATTTGCTTCCTCTAGTAATTAAATCATATAAATAAATTAATTGAAACTCTCTCATTAAACACACATTCACGAAGTTGAAGATTTCCGAGTGCTGTGAAGAATTTGTGTCGAGTTCTTTGAAGAAGAACTAAGTAAGTTGCTTGCTTGTTGTTACTTGGTTAGGTTGAACTAGGTAGAGAGTCTTTAGTGTGTCTAAGACTTAAATCTGTGTGTTCTATTCTAGTTGATTGTAAACGAAGTATTAATACAAGAAGTAGACTTTGAAATCCTCTTGCAAGAGAGGTAGCGGGTTTTATCTTGGATAACTAGTTGGTTATCAAAGGTTTCCACTCTAAGGAACTTGCCTTGAATCTGCTATTGTTTTACTTATTCCGCTGCTTAGGAACTGGACTCCCAGTTCCCTCGAGAATGGTGATGGAGTCATTCCTAAGGACTTAACTGAAGACCAATGGAAGCCCGAATACTACACCATCAAGGAGAAAAATGCTAAAGCTCGTCAACTTATTCTCAATGGGTTGACTAGAGAAGATATGGACAAAGTGATAGGAATCTCAACTGCTAAAGGGATATGGACCGCTCTGAAGGAGATGCATGAAGGAAGTGAGGAACTGAAACAAAGTAGAAAGTTTGCTCTAGAAGGAGAATATCACACTTTCGAGATGCTTGAAACTGAGAACATCTCCCAGTACCATTCCCGCTTCACAAGGCTTGTCACAAAACTCACCAACGCCGATGTGGAACTTGATGAATGGTCCAAAGCCCTTGTCATCATCAACGGTCTCAACTCCAAATTCAGCCTCATCAAAAGAGTTCTGAAGACTACTCCTAGAATTCAAGGTCTCCCCTTGACTCAAATCATAGGGAAACTTGAAGTCGAAGAAAGAGAGGCACTCAAAACAAGTTCTACCAAAAAGATGGAGAAGGGAATTGCCTTAAAAATCTCAAAAGCTTTTTCCAGGTTAGAAATGGAAGAAGAAAACTCCGACCTTGAAGATGAAGAAAATGAAATGACCGCCCTGGTCACAAAGCATATCAGAAAGCATTTCGTCAAAGGAAAGTTCAAGAAAAGCTTCCAAAAGAAGGACCTCTCTGAATATCAATGCTATCAATGCAAAGAAAGAGGACATCTGGCAATGAACTGTCCTAAGAACTCCAACGACGATGACAAGTCTCAACACAAAAAGGCTCTCTTTGCTACCTTCGGAGATGATTCAGAAGACTCCGAAGAGGAACTAGAGACAAAGGGAACTACTAGAGGCAGATGTTTAATGGCCAAGGAAGATTCAACAGAATCCGACGACTCTGAGGTATCTTCTTCTGACTTTACTAAATCTCTTCTTGAATATGACAAAAAACAACTGGTCAAGATAATTAAGAAACTTGGAAAGGAAACTAGTTCCCTACAAGAGAAACTGGAAGAATATGAAGATGAAATCTCTTGCTTAACTACTGAAAACTCTGTCTGGAGTAAGAAACTTGAGGATACTGAGAAATTACTAGCTAATCCTCTAAGAAAGTGTGAGTCTTGCAAAAATGTCAAAAAAGAACTCATGCATGCTGATAAACCCCCAGTTCCCATAACAGACTCAGAAAATTAGACATCCTCTATGCTTGATGAAATTTTGAACAAACTTGATCATCTCACTCACTCTATAAATGAGAAAAATGTGAATCAAACTATTTTTGTTAAGCAACGTCACGGTCTTGGTTACCCTGGTAAAAACGATTCTGTGGAAACGTGCTCCGCTGAGAATGAAAAGCTGAGAAGGGAACTGGTAGAGAAAAATGAGTCTCTCAGCTCTGCATTACAAAATTCTCGAGACAAAGCCCAGTTCTTAGAGGAGAAGGTAAAAGTTCTTGAACAGAAGCCCAAGGAGAACCAAAACTGGTTCAACGGTCAGAATGCTCACAAGATGTATGTTGCCCAAGCTCAGGGAATTACGGGTAAGAAAGTTAACTTTGAGCAAAGAAAGCAAGAAAGACCATTTCGACCTAGTCATGGTAAGTATGGTCATTTTGTCTATAATTGTGTTTGCTGGCATTGTGGTAAGAATGGCCACTATATTCATGAATGCATTCACAAGAAAAGACAAGTGGAAGAAAATACTAGGAAAAGGAACCAGAAAATAAATAACAAGAAAAGGATACATACCATTAATGATTTGAATGATCCTTATTATTTTGTTCCTGCTTCTAACCCACAGACAAGATTTCAACCTCATTCGCCCAGAAAAGCTAAGCTTAGCTGGGTTCCAAAAGTTTGAGTTCCCTTGTGCAGGACAAAGTGCGACAACAAGACAAATGGTACATAGATAGTGGATGCTCGTGACATATGACCGAAAAGAGAAAGAAAATGTTGTCACTTCAGCAACACCGAGGAGGAACCATTTCCTTCGGCGATAAGAGAAAGGGAACAATCTGTGGAACTGGTAGTATGAATCTCACTGATCACATTAAGGTAAGTAATGTTAACCTTGTTAAAAATTTAGGTTTTGATCTAATAAGTGTGTCACAGCTGTGTGATGAAGGGGGAAATGAGGTTCGCTTTACCTCAAGGGAATGTTTCATGGAAGATAGACATGGAACTGTGATCCTGAAAGGAAAAAGGTTCAATAACGTCTACATCATTGACCCTAAGTTCGTCCCCAAAGAGAAGTTGTGTCTCTCTTCCATTGACGATCAAACAAACCTCTGGCATCAACGACTTGGTCACGCAAGCATCAAGTTAATTCACAAGCTGCACCAAAAGGAACTGGTTCGTGGCCTTCCTAAAATAAATGCTGAGAAGTCAGAAATCTGCTCTGACTGTGTTCAAGGGAAACAGGTTCGTAGTTCCTTTAAGTCCAAAACACTGGTAAGCTCCTCCAAACCTCTGGAACTCATTCACATGGATCTCTGCGGTCCTATG
The DNA here is from genome assembly GCA_027886185.1 of Rheum nobile. Classification (NCBI taxonomy): domain Eukaryota; kingdom Viridiplantae; phylum Streptophyta; class Magnoliopsida; order Caryophyllales; family Polygonaceae; genus Rheum; species Rheum nobile. Next base: position 625,903 of record WOAB01000215.1, read on the forward strand.
TGAGTTCAAAGCATTGGTGGTAACAAGTATATTCTTGTACTTGTTGATGACTATTCAAGATTCACTTGGACATTATTTATTAAATCTAAAAGTGAAGTCTTTGATAGGTTTAGCGAGTTAGTTCCCTTGCTTGAAAAATCCTTAAATGTATCTCTTTGAGCCATTCGTTCCGATCATGGAACTGAGTTCGAGAATGGAGATTTTCTAACCTTTTGCAGGGAACATGGAATCGATCACAATTTATCAGCTCCCTACACCCCACAACAGAATGGGGTTGTTAAAAGGAAGAACAAAACTTTGGAAGATATGGCTCGCACCATACTAATCTCAAGTGGGCTCTCTCAATCTTTCTGGGCAGAAGCCGTCAATGCAGCTTGCTATATCCTAAATCGGGCCATGCTATGCCCTATGCTTGAGAAGACTTCATATGAGCTCCTTCGTGGCCGAGTTCCCAATATTGCTCATCTGTGTGTCTTTGGATGCAAATGCTTTGTTCACAATAATAGGAAGAACAATCTGGGGAAGTTTGATCCACAAAGCGATGAAGGGATTTTCATCGGATATGCTTCAAACAGCAAAGCCTACAAAGTCTTCAACAAACGGACAAAAAAGGTAGAGGAAAGTATTCATGTTGTTTTCAATGAAAAATTGCCTTCAAAGTCTGTGCAGGATTCCTCAGTTCCCTCGAAAGATCCATTTCAACGACCAAGTGAAGACTCTGATGATGAAGCACCCTCCAAACCAAATTCCTATCCCTCCTTCGCTAACTCTCCCAACTCAACTCCTTTGATTGATCCCAAGGAGTCGACATCCACAAAAAGCTCTCCAGCTCTTCCTACTCAACCAAAAGTTGTGATCTCCGTCCCAGTTCCCTCTGATCCAACTGCTCAAGTCAATACGACCATACAGGGAACGGACAATGATCAACCTATCGCATCTTCTTCAGCTACCGCCCCTACAGAAGCTGAAACTCTAGGAACTGACTTGCTTGTTCCTAACAGAGACAAAAGGACAACCAAGCCCCCGGTCAGGTACGGATTTGAGGATATGAATTTTTGTGCTTTCAATGCCTTTCTGTCTCTTATAGAACCCAAGAACATTACGGAAGCACTGAAAGATGCCGACTGAATCATTGCTATGCAAGAAGAACTTCACCAGTTCGAAAGGAACAAAGTCTGGAGACTAGTTCCTCGTCCTCCTAATCGACACATCATAGGAACTAGGTGGGTTTTTCGCAACAAATTGGATGATTCGGGTGCAGTATCAAGGAACAAAGCTCGATTGGTTGCTCAAGGATATAATCAACAAGAAGGAATTGACTACGATGAGACATTTGCCCCTGTAGCAAGACTGGAAGTTATTCGATTGCTCATTGCTTATGCGTCTCACAAAGGCTTCAAGCTCTTTCAAATGGACGTGAAGACTACGTTCTTAAATGGCATTCTCCAAGAGGAAGTTTATGTCAAGCAACCTCCAGGATTTGAGGATGATGATCACCCTAACCACGTGTATTTCCTGGACAAGGCCTTTTACGGCTTGAAACAAGCTCCCCGAGCTTGGTATGATCGCCTTGCCCAGTTCCTAACAGCAAATGGCTATCGCCGTGGTGTGATCGATAAGACTCTATTCATCCTGGATGTGAAAGGTGACATTCTAGTGGTCCAGGTATATGTAGATGATATTATTTTTGTTCCACTAACCCATCTCTTGTAGAAAAGTTCAAAAATTTAATGAGCAGCGAGTTCGAAATGAGTATGATTGGGGAACTCACATTCTTCCTGGGATTGCAAGTCACTCAGAGGGCAGATGGGATCCAAATCTATCAACAGAAATATCTGAAGGAACTCTTGAAGAAGTTCAAAATGGATTCAAGCAAACCTATTTCTACTCCCATCTCCCCTGCAACTCGTCTCACCACTGATCATACTGGACAAAGAGTTGAGGAGAAGCTCTATCGTGGTATGATAGGTTCTTTGATGTATCTAACCGCTAGTAGGCCAGATATTGTGTTTGCTGTTTGTCTATGTTCCAGGTTCCAAGCTGATCCAAGAGAATCTCACTTAACCGAGGTGAAGCGCATTTTTCGCTATCTGAAGGGAACTGACGACCTTTGTCTTTGGTACCCCAAAGATTGCCACTTCAACCTTCTTGGATATACGGATGCAGACTATGGTGGGTTCCTAGTTGATCGCAAGAGCACTTCTGGAATGGCCCAATTCCTTGGGCCCTGCTTGATCTCTTGGGGCTCTAAGAAACAAAACTCTGTGGCTATTTCCACTACTGAAGCCGAGTACATTGCAGCCGCTGCATGTTGCTCCCAACTCCTCTGGCTCAAACAACAACTTGCGGACTTTGGTATGCCTTTTGGTCCCCTCAAAATCTTATGTGACAATACGAGTGCTATCAACATAGCTAAGAACCCTGTGCATCATACTAGAACCAAGCATATTGACATTAGGCATCATTTCTTGCGTGATCATGTTGAAAAAGGGAACATACTCCTAGAACATTGTAGGACGGAAGATCAAATTGCCGATATATTCACCAAAGCGCTAAATGGAGAACCCTATGAGTCCTTAAGATTGCTTCTAGGAATGATTTCTCTCAACTAGTAGTTCCAGTTGCCATTACTAGTTCCCTTGTTGTGCCTAGATCTGATCTGTTCCATGATTCCACTGAAAATATTGATGATATTTGACTTTGTGCTGGCCTTGCATGTCCTGTAACATTGATTCTAAAGCATGTTCTAAATTATGGCATGATCGCATTTTCTTTTCATGATATATCTTGTGCATGTCTAAATCTTTTTGGTTAGCCTTCATATAGTCAGTTTGATCACATCTATCCTATATTACAAGCCAAAATGATGATTGACTATAAGCCGTCCCTAAGCCTGATTACATTGCATAATTCCTTATGATCCTTTGTTTAGTCCACACTGGGAATTATCTGTGTAATGTCAAAATTGCCTTCCTAATTTTATTAATATGGGTACGTACTTTTCTTGAGTGTTTGCTTGGTTCCCTATATCAAATGTACCCATATTTCCCTAGTTTCGTGTCATTCTCCGAGGAAAGGAACTGGGCAAGCCGCCTCAACGGCCATATATTTTGAACTCTGCTCTCTGGCAGTGTCCGCTTCCCGAGATCAGTAAATGCACTGATGGCCGTCTCTCCCTCAGCCGAATTGAAGTTAAATTTTGATGTGACTGCTCTGAGAAACTCTTGATGAAGATATTCATGGTTACTCTATTTTCGAAGATCCTGTGGCCGTTGGGATATTATCTGGTTCCCTTATTTGAAAAAGATCTGACCACGATTTGATTTGGATAGCTTTTGCTTGGGATTTATATAAGGCAACAGGGGCAAACCTAATTCGGCACCGATCTTCAATTCTCTTTGCTCTCCTCCAGAAAAAATTGCCTCTCTCCCAGGAAATCTCCAATCTTTCTCTCTCCCAAACCAAACCTCAACAGTCATGGAACCCCAAATTCCCAACTACACCGACGAGGAAATTGCCTTCATAGAGGCTCTCCGAAAATAGAAAGCTGCTCAGTCCTCCTCTCAGGCGGCTACCCCTCCAAAGGCACATTCTTCAGTGCCCCTTCCTACGCCGGAACCCACTCAGACGGCGACCTCCCCGGCAAAAGAGCCAAGCAAGTCGGCCTCCTCGGAGCACACCCTGTCGAGGCCGTCCTCCCCAACACCGACAAAAGCTGACTCCCATCACTCTTCTCCCTCTCAGAAGAGCGCTCCTATCGACATGGATGCATTCCCGACGCCGACCCCCTCTCTCAAACAACCCGGCGATTCCTAGTCGGTTGCTGGTCGTGTCAAGCGTCGTGCCGCAAAGGGTGGTCAAGGCATCCCTCCTCTCCAACTTGAGGAGACGCCACAGGCGAAAAGGCTCAAGCTTTCCTCCACTGCCAAAGGCAAGAAAGCCCTAACCTCGTCCGCAACTCCCTCCTCTCAAGTTCCCAAGGTGAATGCTGCTTTGGCCAACCGCCATATTCTGGAGCCCCTCATCGTTGACGCAGAATTCTGGGACTCTGCTGCTGATGAATGTGTCATTGCCGCCTACGCCAAGCTACAACTCCAGGGCTGGGACTCTCTTGTTCCCGCCCCATTTGCTGTGAATGAGGACATGGTGCGTCTCTTCTACCAAAACCTGCAGTTTGTCTCTGTCAAAGACGACCAGCCTGCCAATGACGCCCTCCTCACCTGGGGTGGTAAGATCTTTCCTATTTCTGCTGCTGTGATAGGAACTGTGATCGGCCTGGAGTCTGGAGAAGGCTTTGGGGTGATTATCAAACGGAACTGGCCAGCCAAGCGCAAGGCCGCCATTCTCCGTACTATGTTTGATGGGAATGCTCCCTCAAAATGCCCCCTCTTTACCAAATACCTGGGCCTTGATAAGAAAATCCTCCACACCTTCCTCATCAAGAACATCACCCCCGCCAAGAAAAGCGTGACACCATTGCCATCTCCGATGTCGTTTTGATGGAGAAACTTCTCTTGGGAGAACCTATTGATCTCCCTCGCATTATCCTAGCCCACATGCAATTCTGCAAGTCCCACACTACCCATGCCTTCCCCTACCCTCACATCGTCAAGAAGCTGCTCACCAGCCTTGGTCTCTACCTCGCTGACCTTCCAGAGACCCACTTCTCTCACATCTTCACTATGACTACTGTGAAACGCCTTGCTCAGAAGGCACATGTTGATGAGATGTCTGAGGCTGAGGAACTTGAGGAAAAGCTGCTTCCTGGTCAGTCTGATCCGCACCTGGTTTCTGACACTCATGTGCTGCTTAACAGTTTGGCGCACATTGAGCATGCTTTGATCAATGGTTTTGACAAGGTGGTTGTTGCTGTTGAAAAGGGCAGTAACTACACCAATGAGATGGTGGTGGAGTTGTGGAAGTGTACCGCTGCCTTGGTCAAAGAAATCGAGAAACTGGTTGATGGCAAGATCAAGGATGACAAGGAACACAGGGCACAGGGCCAAGAGCAGTGAAGGACATCATCTAGTTCCCTACTCAGTTGACACGGAACTTGTAGTTCCCTTAGGATCCCACTTCCATATTATGATCCCTTTTGTGTGTCTCTGAGTGTTTTTTATTTTTCTTATTATGATGATTCTGTAGTTCCTGTCCTTCTTATATTTAATGAACTTATTTTGTGCTCCTTGCTCTGTTTATTCTGTGCTTTAAATCGTTATTACGGTGCCATTTCTCTAGAGTTCAGCATTAGCTCATTTATCTCTCTAAGTTTTCTCTGTTATTCATCTAACCGAGTCTTTTCGATGATGTCCAAAGGGGGAATGAACTTGGCAATCTGGAACTGATAGGCTGAAAGGAACTCTGACCCAATGGTTACATTAAGGGGGAACTAAGGAACTAGATCTGGTGTTAAGGGGGAATATGCAATTCACTAATGATTATTCTACATCTAGTCATGTTCTGTTTTTTCATCACACGTATTTTCATGCTTATTTCGATATGCCAGTTCTACATGTTTGTCATCATCAAAAAGGGGGAAATTGTTAGGAAGTGAACTTTTGGGAACTCCAGTTTCCTACCTAGTTCTCTTCCTCAGTTTTCCTAGTTTTGATAATGACAAACACCTTTGCTATTAATATTTTCATTAGTGTGACAAACATGGAACTAAGGAATTGGAAAGCACAAGAAAGAACCACTGACGCCAGACTTGGGAACTGGCGGAAGGAACTGAAGCTCGCAGACGCCAGAAACACTTGGATAAATCTGTGAAGGGCGGCGGCGAGCTGCTAGGGTAGATCTTTAGTTATGAGAGAGAACTATGTGATCTTATCCCGTTTCCATATATTTTAGGAGTTTAAAAGATTATCTTTATGGAGACAAAATATGTAAAATCGGTAAAGATTATATTTGGTAACAAATGTTATCTTTAACGATTACTTTCGATTATTTTATTTGTGTGATTCGGTTATTGGAGATTTGCTTCCTCTAGTAATTAAATCATATAAATAAAGTAATTGAAACTCTCTCATTAAACACACATTCACGAAGTTGAAGATTTTCGAGTGCTGTGAAGAATTTGTGCCGAGTTCTTTGAAGAAGAACTAAGTAAGTTGCTTGCTTGTTGTTACTTGGTTAGGTTGAACTAGATAGAGAGTCTTTAGTGTGTCTAAGACTTAAATCTGTGTGTTCTATTCTAGTTGATTGTAACCGAAGTATTAATACAAGAAGTAGACTTTGAAATCCTCTTGCAAGAGAGGTAGTGGGTTTTATCCTGGATAACTAGTTGGTTATCAAAGGTTCTCACTCTAAGGAACTTGCCTTGAATCTGCTATTGTTTTACTTATTCCGCTTCTTAGGAACTGGACTCCCAGTTCCCTCGATAACTAACAAGTACGATCCTACAGTAAGGAGTGGGCTACGCTCTTTGTCACAGTGTTATGGTGAGGCTGGCGGTGGCGCAATGATAATGTGTTCAATAAGGAGAGGAGGTGTTGGGATACAGTATCGTTTGTGAAGAGAATGGCGGAGGAATATGGGGGGGCATCGGAGTGTGTCAGGTGGAGGCCAGACGAGAGAGAATTTTGTGCGGTCTGTTGCTTGGTCGAGGCCGGAGGTTGGGTGGACAAAGCTCAATACTGATGGGGCTTCTAGGGGTAATACGGGCTTGGCTACGGCTGGGGGAGCTCTTAGGGGGCCAGATGAAAGGTGGTTGGGAGGGTTCGCCTTGAATATTGGGATATATACTGCTCTGCTTGCTGAGTTGTGGAGAGTTTATTATGGGCTTCATATTGCCTGGGAACTTGGATATCGTCGGGTTGTGGTGGAGATTAACTCGAAACTGGTGGTGGGATTACTTCAAAAAGGGATGGACGATGCTTGTCCGCTTTCTTTCCTAGTACGTATCTGTCATGGCTTTATAGTTATGGACTGAAATGTTCATTTTTGCCACGTGTATAGGGAGACTAATCGTCTTGCTGATGGATTAGATAACTATGCGTTAGTACTATTGTTTTAGATGATGTTAGGGGTTTGGCTTCCTCCACATAATTTCGAATTAACCTTTTATTTTATTCAATTAAGCTTAGAGAGTGTTGTCTCTCTTTTACTAAAAAAAAATCATATTAAAATCATATTTAACACAAAATAGCATATTTTCGCTTTTACATATTATGACATGTTTTTTGAAAAAGCATATAAAACTGTTCAAATATCAAGTGATTAAGAACAAGATTGACGGGAAAAGGTGGAGGTGATGCTTGTTATATTTGTCTTCATTCTCTCCGTGCCTTTTAATATCCAAAATTATAGTGTACAAAGCTCCCATCCCTTGTACACTTTAACACCAACTATAATACTATTAATGAAGTATTTGAATAAGCCAAACACCCTGCATTTGTTGGTCCTATATTTAAATAATTTAGTAAAGAGAGTCCTAAAATGTATAACCGACAAATTATTACGGAAAGATGTACTTTTGAGTCCAACTGTCAAGTCCAGCACATAAGTCCAACGTGTTTTCATCCTAAAACCAATTAACAAGAGAAAGAGTAATTCATCTACTTATATACTATGCTTATACACCTCATAATTTCTATGTGATACTTTCAATTAACTCTCAACACAAATCATTTATCTTTATCTTTTTCATAATTTGTATTGATATATTGAAAATGTTATTCATGCATGTACAATCGTTACAAGCTGGGCTACAAAACAACAAAGGTAAACTTATGGTACCGTTTGTAAATCAAAATCATTGACGATATGAGTATGAAAATATACAATATGTCTGTAAATAGAATCAAAATAATACAAAAAATGTTATACATATAAAATTGTGCAAATTTGATAGTGGTGATGATGACTAGTAAATCAATACCCTCAACTAGAGGCAGAGGGGTCCGGTGACCCTCTTCCCTTGACCCAGTTTCTTGTATGCCTTTCAAATAAATTTAAACAATATATATAAACAAGTGGTTCAAAAGTACAATAATACAACTTTGCTCATATGGTACAAGATAAGGAGGGTGATGTAGATGTCGTGGGATCTTTTTTCATAAGATTATAAGATAAAGATAGGGGTGAGTAGAAAAACTTATTAGATACCATAGTTGATGGTATCTAATAAGTTCTACCTACTATTGGATTTGAATCAACGACTCATGCCGTATGAAAGCAATACTCTAATCGATGAGTTAAGTAGGTCGTTTATCATCACAAAGAGAAACAAATAGAAACCCCATCACATAAATTATAAATCTTACTTTTAAGCAATATGAATCAAACAGACCAAAAAGTTACGATATTGGATCATGGAATCCTCGTCTTGACAAAAAAAATTCTACGTGCTAAAATATGTAACACAAAAGCAAGGGCTATAGCTCAGTTGATAGAGCACCTCGTTTACACGTGTGCCAATGTTTTTCAGGGGAGTTCACCATGTAATCAAAAGACTTGGTTGACAAATCGATATCTTACTCTATGACTTTGCGGCAACAAGAGAACAATAGCCTGACAATTAGTTCAACCCAATCTCGAATCCCCTTATTTACAACTTCTTTCAAGTTTTTTTTGTCTTTTTACAACATATTATTATGCACCCATAATTTGACTATATTTAATATTTTTATCCAAACACTTTTTATTATTTATTTTTTCCCATATAATTATAAAATATCTTATTAACTTTTGAAAGCTATTTATTATACCTTAAATAAATTGTCAAACTATACTATGGGAAATTTATTTATAGATATAACATTTTTCCCTTTTATATTTCTTTTAACTATTTCATCCAAAATAAATTTTCATTTAATTTTAGTTCAAATTATGAAATACTTTAGATTATTTCTTACATAATAAAAATATCCTATATAAAATACAATTTTGGAGGGATTATTACATATTATCTTATCATGAGATAATATATGATTAAAGGTTATTATTAATCAATGTCGCGTGATTGTCCACGAAGCGATTTTATGACCCCCTATAATTAAGGGTTTGTTTGAATTTCCTAGTATAATGCATTTAAATGTATTATCTTACATCAAATCATCAATGTCGCGTAATATATTTTAATACATTTTAAAGAAAATTCATACAGACCTTAATTCATGGATTCCCAAGTGCCCTCAACTAAGGTTTTAGTCAAAGCATGTCACGGGCTCTAGATAATCATAACCCCTAAAAGTAAACTCTTTTACCGGATTTGACATGCTCAAGAATTTGATTAATTTTTAATCTAATTAATTATGAAACTCATAAGACTATTTAAGATGCGGGGAACTTGTTTGCACCAGCTTTTTTTTTATTTCGCACCGCTTTTAAACGCAACGAATTAGCGTTTAAAAAAAATAAAAATAAAAATTGAACGCTACGTTGTTACGTTTAAACTGAACCGGTTTAACTTTCTGAATCGGTTCAGTTTAAACGCCACGACGTAGCGTTTAAGCTTTTATAAAAAAAATGCAAAAAAGTAAACCGATTAAAAAAAAACGATTCAGTTTAAACGCAACGACGTAGCGTTTAAGAAAAATATTTTTTTTCAAAATTGCATTTTTTTCCCATAATCATGTAGAGAATTTCAATCTGAGTCCGTACATATAAAATTCGTCAAAAACGGACATCGTTTGACCCTCCAAAAGCCAAAAAAACGAAGTCTTCATACCTTTTTTTTTTTTAATTTGGTGCCCAACATATAGCGCATTGTAGTGAAATTTTTTGGTATTTTCGACATTTTTCTACTATAATTTTGTATAAAATTTTAATACGAGTATATAACTATACATTAGAACCATAATATATAATTATAGTATATAACTATAGTATATAGCAATAGTATATAACTATATAATATAACAATAGTATATAACTATACGATAAAACAATAGCATATAGCTATAGTATATAACAATACGATATAACAATAGTATATAGCTATAGTATATAACTATACGATATAACCATAGTATATAACTATTCGTTAGAACCATAATATATAATTATAGTATATAACCATAGTATATAACTACACGATATAACAATAATATATAACTATACGATATAAAATTTGTATATAACCATAGTACGTTAGAACCATAATATATAATTATAGTATATAAATATACGATATAAACAGAGTATATAACTATTCGTTAGAACCATAATATATAATTATAGTATATAACTATACGATATAAAATTTGTATATAACCATAGTACGTTAGAACCATAATATATAATTATACGATATAACCATGGTATATAACTATAGTATATAAATGAACGATATAACAATAGTATATATATAACTATACGATATAACAATAGTATATAACTATACGATATAACCATAGTATATAATTATACGATATAACAATAGTATATAACTATACGATATAACCATAGTATATAAATATTCGTTAGAACCATAATATATAATTATAGTATATAACTATACGATATATATAACCATAGTATATAACTATACGATATAACAATAGTATATAACTATACGATATAACAATAGTATATAGCTATAGTATATAACAATACGATATAACAATAGTATATAGCTATAGTATATAACTATATGATATAACCATAGTATATAACTATTTGTTAGAACCATAATATATAATTATAGTATATAACCATAGTATATAACTATACGATATAACAATAGTATATAACTATAGTATATAACTATACAATATAAAATTTGTATATAACCATAGTACGTTAGAACCATAATATATAATTATAGTATATAACTATACGATATAACCATGGTATATAACTATAGTATATAAATAGCAATAGTATATATATAACTATACGATATACCCATAGTATATAATTATACGATATAACAATAGTATATAGTTATAGTATATATAACTATACGATATAAAATTTGTATATAACCATAGTACGTTAGAACTATAATATATAATTATAGTATATAATTATACGATATAACCATGGTATATAACTATATGATATAGCCATAGTATATAATTTTAAGATATAACAATAGTATATAGCTATAGTATATATAACTATATGATATAACAATAGTATATAACTATACGATATAACCATAGTATATAACTATAGTATATAACTATACGATATAAAATTTGTATATAACCATAGTACGTTAGAACCATAATATATAATTATAGTATATAACTATATGATATAACCATGGTATATAACTATAGTATATAAATGAACGATATAGCAATAGTATACATATAACTATACGATATAACCATGGTATATAACTATAGTATATAACTATACGATATAACCATAGTATATATAATTATACGATATAACAATAGTATATAGCTATAGTATATATAACTATATGATATAACCATAGTATATAACTATACGATATAACAACAGTATATAACTATACGATATAAAATTTGTATATAACCATAGTACGTTAAAACCATAATATATAATTATAGTATATAACTATACGATATAACCATGGTATATAACTATAGTATATAAATGAACGATATAGCAATAGTATATATATAACTATACGATATCACAATAGTATAGAACTATACGATATACACATAGTATATAATTATACGATATAACAATAGTATATAGCTATAGTATATATAACTATACGATATAACCATAGTATAAAACTATTCGTTAGAACCATAATATATAATTATAGTATATATAACTATACGATATAAAATTTGTATATAACCATAGTACGTTAGAACCATAATATATAATTATAGTATATAACTATACGATATAATCATGGTATATAACTATAGTATATAACTATACGATATAACCATAGTCTATAATTATACGATATAACAATAGTATATAGTTATAGTATATATAACTATTCGATATAACAATAGTATATAACTACACGATATAACCATAGTATATAATTATACGATATAACAATAGTATATAGCTATAGTATATAAATGAACGATATAACAATAGTATATAACTATACAATATAACAATAGTATATAACAATACGATATAACAATAGCATATAGCTATAGTATATAACTATACGATATAATCATAGTATATAAATATTCGTTAGAACCATAATATATAATTATAGTATATAACTATACGATATAACTATACTATATAACTATACTATATAACTATACGATATAACAATAATGTGTAACTATAGTATGTAAGTAATAAGTTCATAATACTTAACTATAATACATAACTATAGTATATAAGTAATAAATTCATAATACTTAACCATAATATTTAACTATAGTATATAAGTAATAAGTACGTAATACTTAATTATAATGCATAACTATACTTTATAACTAATATATTTTGTAATACTTAACTATAATACGTAACTATAGTATATAAGTAATAAGTTCATAATACTTAACTATAGTATATAAGTAATAAGTTCGTAATACTTAACCATAATGTGTAACTATAGTATATAAGTAATAAGTACGTAATACTTAATTATAATGCATAACTATACTTTATAACTAATATATTCTGTAATACTTAACTATAATGCATAACTATAGTATATAAGTAATAAGTTCATAATGTTTAACTATAGTATATAAGTAATAAGTTCGTAATACATAAGTAATAAGTAATAAGTTCGTAATACATAAGTAATAAGTAATAAGTTCGTACTTATTACTTAATACTTAACTATAGTATATAAGTAATAAGTTCATAATACTTAACTATAATACATAAGTTCATAATACACATTATAGTTAAGTATTACAAAATATTTTACTTAAATACTATAGTTTCTAAAGTTTTTATTCTCGTTTTTTTGGCTTTTTGGAGGGGAAAACGATATCTTTTTTGGATGAATTTTATATGTACGAACTCGTATTAAAATTTTATACAAAATTATAGTACAAAAATGCAGAAAATACCAAAAAATTTCACTATAATGCGCTATATGCTGGGCACCAAATTATAAAAAAAATGGGTAGAAAGGCTTCTTTTTTTGGAGGGGCAAACGATATCCGTTTTGGACAAATTTTATATGTACGGACTCGTATTGAAATTCTCTACATGATTATGGAAAAAAAGTGCAATTTTGAAAAAAAATTATTATGTTTAAACGCTACATTGTTGCGTTTAAAAAAATGTTTTTTTAAGCGCAACGACGTAGCGTTTAAAACTTAATCGGCTCGATTAAACCGAGTCCATTTTAAACGCTTCGACGTAGCGTTTAAATCCGACCCGGTTTAATCGAGCCGATTTCGTTTCTTTTTTTAATCCCAATAAATCCAAAAAAAACTCTCACGCCATATAATAGCGTTTAAAAAAAAGGGAAAAAAAGTTAAACGCTACCTCATAGCGTTTAACTTGCGGTACGAAATCAAAAAAACACGGTGCAAAATTGAATGCCCTTTAAGATGGAGTAGTATACTTTAAGCCGTTCTTTTTTGAAATGGTATGTATGTATTTTATTGTATGATCATTTTGTTTTGAATTTGAATGCATATAATATATTATTAAGCTGAAACTAAGAAGTTATTGTCTATGTGGTCCCCATATAGTATTCCGTATATACCCTAATAGTTGTTAAGAATGTAGGCTTTTTCTTGGTATCATAAGATCGCCGAGAGAATAACTCCCAATTCTTAATCTAGTGCTAAAAGAAACTCTAGGCGCTACTACTAGCTAGCTTAGAATACCAAGGGCTTTTTTTTAGAAAAAAATGTTAGCAGATGTACCATTTTGGTTTCAAAATTGCAAAAGAGGTATTGTTTTAGGGGATATGAATGCAATATCCATTTATATACCCAAATGGGGGTAAAATAGTAAAATCACATATTTTTAACCCTTAAAAAAAAAGATAAAAGGCAATTTAATTTTACCTTTTCTTTTCTTTCTTTTAAGTTAAAATCTGGGTGGGGGAGGCGGAAATCTGGCCGGAAATCTAGGGATTTAGGTGGGGGAGGTTTAGGTTTGGCCAGAGATCGGGCCGGAGATCGTCTTCTCCAAGAGGACCGCCTTAGGTCGGAAGATGAGCCGAGTTGACGGCGGGGGTGGATCGTCTTCTCCAAGAGGAAGATGAGGTGGATGAGCCGAGAGGAGGAAGATCGACGAGATGCAGAAATCGAAGTCAAGTTGCAGAGAGGAGGAAGATCGACGTCGAAGTTGCAGAAATCGAAGTCGAAGCCGAGTTGTAGAAATCGAGTTGCAGAAGTCGAGTTGCAGAAATCGAAGTCGAAGCCGAGAGGAGGAAGATCGAGTCGAGTTGCAGAAATCGAGCCGACGAGATCGAGGCGGAAATCGAAGCGAGTTGCAGAAATCGGGCTGACGAGATGAATCTGGGAGAGATCGACGAGATGAATCTCCACAAATCCTCAATTTCAATTTCAGATTTGTGGGAGAGATCGATTTGGGCGTTTAGGTTTCGTTGGTTTCGTTGGGTTAGAGTTAGGTTTCGTTGGGTGGTTTGGGTTCGCTGGGTTCGTGTTCGCTTTGTTTCGCTTGGTTAGGGTTCGTCGGGTTCGCTGGCTTGTGTTGGTTTCGCTGTTGGTTTCGTGGTGGTTCGTGTTGGTTTTGCTGGATTAGGGTTTGTTGGGTACAGTTGCGGTTGACGGCGGGGTTTGGGAGAGGGATCTGTAGGTTTGGGAGGGTGAGGAGGTGGGGGAGGCGGTTGACGGCGGGGGGATATGGCCGGAGAAGACGACCGAGTTCTGAAAGGTCGCCGGAGAAGACGACCGAGTTCTGGGAGATCGCCGGAGAAGACGACCGGAGAAGACGACGACACCCTTTTTTAATTTTCTTTTCCCTTTAAATTTAAATTAACAAAATCTGAAAATGTATTTTTGTCACAAAATATAAAGACAAAAGAAAATCCAAAAAAGTTAAAATAGGATATTGTTGCAATATCCAAAAAAAGAATACCCACTTTGCAAATTTCATAACAAAAGTGGTATACTTTTGCAAATGAGCCTTTTTTTTATATAAGAGAATACCAAGGTCTTGATTTTTAGTTTTTGATTATTTTTGTTACTAAATATATTTAATTTCCTAATAGATTGTTAGAAAATGTCAATCTAGAAAATTATTTGAAGTTTGTTGCCTCTCTTAAAAATCAAACTAGCTTTCTAAATTTGGTAACTTAAGTTAAAGCAACAATATTACCATAAATTGAATTTAACCTTTAAAATTGAATACTCCCTCCGTTCAAATTTATTTGTCCTTTTAGCCTTCAAATTTTGTTCATAATTATTTGTCCTTATAGTATTTCAAGACAATTTATCACATAGAGTTCATAAATTTTGTAATGGAATTTGGTTATATTGATTTTTTTCTCTCCATCTATTAGTTGTAGAGGGTGGTGAGTGATAAAATTGAAAAACAATCGGATTTTCAAAACACATTCAATGACTTTCTTAATATATATAAACAATTCTAGAAGGACAAATAAAAATGAACGGAATGAGTATTAAATTGTGGCATCAAAAATTTATATTTGTAATCACGAGAACATAAATTTGCCACGAAAACACATTGTGAAATAATAATGCCACTATGATGAAAATATAACTGATTCCTCATAAATGTAAAACAGTTGTTGTTTTCAAGAAGTGGAAAATAATTGTTATTTTGCCATTATATAGGTGCGGCTAATTAAACCTCTTGAATGATATGGACGTGCATGAAAACATAACCCAAATAACGTAACGAAAATAAAATTGCAATTAGACAGGATATAGTTGCCAGTTTTCGTTGATGATACCGCAAGGTAGGAGGGATGTGGGGAGTCGTCCCGTTATTGTTTCCTTTAGAGTTTTCTATTAAGTCCAATGGAACAGGGTTTTCAAAATTTTGGAACCCCATATATTCAACAGAATTGTATTAATAATTATGAAAGATGTCTAATATAGTTGGTCTGGACATGTATAATTATGAAAGATCTGTATTCGACTCCTGTAACTCACGCTCTCTTCACTCATTTTTTCATCCTTCTTGTTCAAATAAATTTTTGTGGCCCCTTGCTTTTCACCTATCCTAGAAAAGAAAGAAGAAAAAATTTATTTGGACCTTCGTCCAGACGTTCTTATTTTTCATTTATTTGGCCTCCTTTCTTATTTTTCTATTTCTCATTTATTTACTTATTCAACATTATAATTTTTAGAAAATAGAAATGAATACAAAGATAATTAATTAATTATGTTTTATCTAATCTAATATCACTTGATATTTTTAAACATATTCCATCTAATAAACTTATTCTTTTAGATGCAAATAAACTTTAAAATCACAAAAAAATCTTCTTACTTTTAAAAGTAGTAATTTATTTTATATATGTTCTCTCCTTGCTAATAATTTCAATTTCATCATTTATTTAATTTGTTAAATTTTTCATATTTATCTATTTTATAACTTTTATACTATTTTTACAACCTTTGAATAAAGTAATAAGTACAACAACGATACCTACATGACCTTTATACATTAAAACGGTATTTTTAACCTATGTCTAGTTAAGACTTTTCGCTTTAGAAACAGTTTTCTAAAACTTAAAATTACTTTAAAATAATAGTTGAAATCCCTAAATTAATAAAATCTAACAAATTCATCTAATAATAAGGTACTTAAAGACAAATATTAAAAAAATTAATGCACAAATATATTTAAAAAATTATAATATATATAAAATAATTAGTTATAATACATGATATTCTAAATTATTGCACAGAGCCTCCTAAATGGATTGGACGGCCTTGAGTGTATCCCATCCCTAGAGAGGACGATATTATAATGGAAAATCCCGTCCCTGGATTAGACAATGTTATTATGGAGGATCTTGTCACCCCTAGCGATGCTAATCCCATCCCTTCTCCCCCCGGCGATGAGAATAAAGAATTAAGGGTTTACAAAATGAAAGTAATACAATAGTATTAGGAGTTTTATTTAATCAATTTTGATTTTAGATATTGTTAAAGTATTATTTACATGTTTAGATTTTATAAATTAAATTACAATAGACAATTAGGAACTTATGAAATATAAGGAATACAATATTATTAGAATATAGTATTAGAAGGATTTTAGGTAATTTTTCTACAAGGATTAGGAGTTTTATTTAATTAATTTGATTTAAATACTTTTAATGTATTATTTTATTGTTTATATATTGTAAATGAAATGAAATTAAATATGAATAGAGAATAAGAGTTTACAAATATAGTATTAGAAGGATTTTAGGTAATTTTAATAAATGGATTATGAATGTACGAAATGAAACTAATACAGTATTACAAGAGTATTAGATTTATTATAATTATTATTTTTTTAAAAATAATAATGGCAACTTAATTAGATTTATTATAATTAAACTTAATGGAATATTGAGATAATAAATGCTTAATTAAAAGTTCGTACCTTAGTTTAATTTAAAATTTTCCTTAGTTTAAAATATTAAATATTATAAATTATAAATTTATTATAATTAAAATTAAGAAAATAGTAACAGAATAATTGCTTGATTAAAGGAATAATTTTTTAACTAAAAGTATTAAAAAACAATTGCTTATTGAATGTGTAATAAGTATATATAACACAAATAACATAAAAGAAATTAAAATATCAATTAAATAGGATATAGTTGTAACACCCCCAAATATATAACCTTGAAGGCATTACCGCCAGTAACCTCAGACGTTCTGTCCGATGTCACCCAAGACTTTACCAGTTGATATAAATCATCAAACAACAATTATGATACAAAATATCATAACCTTTGATTAAAATCATTATTTCGGCATTACATCCATTGTGATACCCCGTAATTTTGTAAGGCTATTTGGGAATTATGGATTTTTCCCCAACGCCAGTTTGGTACGTCGGATTTAATTCTGAAGGTTTGAGACATTCTGTAATGTGCTCTATATCTGTAATATTTTTCTCAGTGAAGAATTATACAGTCGAGATGTTTTGGAAGTTCGTACTTGTTCGTGTACGACTTTTGTTAACGCGGATTAAGATTGGTACAAGTTTATTGCCCAAGAGTTGTTATCTAATGGGCAATAGTACAAGATTCTTTATCCAAAGGTTTTTGTCCAAGACCCATTGTCCAAGGGGCAAAAGGGTTTGGATATTGTCCAAGAGGCAAGGAACCCTAATTTCTTCTATAAATAGAGGTGTTGGGTGAGGGTGGAAAAGAGTGCGAAAGACGCGGAAGCGCTCTCAAATTCCCGACTCTCAAAAACGCTCTCAAGGAAAACGCTCTCTCCGGGAAGGCTCGTGGATCGTTGGAGGCTCGTTTGGTGTCGTTTCCGGTGGCCAAGTGAAGCCTTGGAGACCCTCGAACGCCTAGAAGCAAAGCAAGGCGAAAGACGAGCCAAATCGAGCATCGCAGGTAAGATTTCCCCTCGTATTTTCAGTTTCTGTTCAGCGACGGCGACCGCCGCCAGGGCGACGGCGACCGCCGCCAGGGAGACGGCGAACGCCGCCAGGGAGACGGCGCCCACCGCTAGGAACGGCACCCGCCGTGGTGAGTTTGCCCAGCCGCCGTGATGTGTGGCCAAGGAGCGGCGCCCGCCGTGGATGAGCGGCGCCCGCTGTGGTTGAGCGGCGCCCGCCGTGCTTGAGGCGGCGCCCGCCGTATTTAAGGCGGCGCCCGCCGTGATTGTTGTGGCGCCCGCCGTGAGTTGTTGTTGGCCGGGTGGTTGGTGTTGGCTTCCGTAGCCTTCGTTCGGGTTTCGTTTCCTTCGATTCCTTTCGTTCTTTCGTAGACCGGTATTGTTGTTTGTCGAATCTAACTTAGGGTTTCTGTATGGGTCGATCCGAAGGTACCGGAGTTGGCAGATTCGTCTCTGTGTCGAGCCCGTAATCCTGTCGTTAGACTTCGTTCAAACTCTGCGGATTAAGGCAAGTGGCGGTTCGCTCTTGCTCATCGTTCCATATTTACATTAATTATCAGTTGTTTATCTGAGTAATTAATTTGGAATGATTACTGTGTTTGTCTGTAAATGGTTTTATAAACTGTTTTGGAAAATCATATAATAGGTTGTATATCTGTTAGAACAACACTATTATATATATGTGAATTAATACAAATATTATTATAGGTTGTATATTGTTAGAACAATGCTATTTTATCTGTAACTGGCCTTGAGGGCATTGATATGAGTTATTGCTGCGTTTGTAACTGTTTAGTTAGAACGAGTATTCGTAGGAACGCTACTGTGTATCTCAGTACGAGTGCTAGTCGTTTCTTGATAACCTGGTGGTTAGGATTTAGTTCCTACCATTCTTCTTTAAGTGCCGTTGTAAGGATTTAGTTCCTGATTCCGCCTGAGGGATTTAGTTCCTGATTCCGCCTGAGGGATTTAGTTCCCGCGAGATTTAGTTCTCGATTCGACTCTTGGGATTTAGTTCCCGAGTCAACTCTGCCTTAGGGATTTAGTTCCTGAGGGATCTAAAAAGATTATAACGTGATGTGAGTTTTGGAATTAAATAAGATAAAGTGCCCGAGTGCACATAATTAATATACCTTTGGCGAGTAGTACAGCTAAGTAAATAGTGCAGCTAGGAAAGCTCGTCTTGACTTTTGATCAGAGTACGTTCTCTTTCCAATCTGGATTCGCTGTAAGCGATGAGGTTGATCGTGAACCGAAACATCTTAGTCAGTTTTTAAATCATCGTTATGTGGTTCTGTAAGATCCAGACTTGAATGTAGTACGTTCTCCTTCCGATCTGGATTCGCTGTAAGCGGTGAGGTTGGTTGTGAGCCGAAGCATCTCAGTCAGCTTTTAATCGCTGTTGTTTGATTCTGTAAGCATTCCAGATTTGTCATATTTCCTTAAAGACTCAATCTCTTGAGTCTCTTTTCGGGTCGATTTCTGTGAAGATTAAGTCTTCCAAAATCTTCTCTTGTGCATACCTCTTGTTGTTATTCCGTGAAAGTGTCGGGTTATGTATCGTCCCTTCGGTTATTATTCGAGGGACAATGATAGTAAACGGTTACGATCACTCGAACCACTCTGCTTTGTACCCTTGCTAGTCTATTCAAGTAGACTAACCCACGAACTTTGTTCTCTGCATGTGGGCTGGTGTCATCCGTTCGATTCAGCACATCAGATAGAGCGAAGATATGAGGAGACTAGATTGACTATGAAGACGATGGTTGTTTTGGATGTTTTAATAAATTTCTTTTAATCAGGTTGAGATCCTTGGGCAGGTGATCATTACGATCACAACCCTTTTTGTAATATCTTTTAAAAGACTTCCGATGTACTTTGTTTAAACTCTGTGTTTGGCCTATTCGGAATTGGGTTGTAATCCCGTAACTCATGTTTCATTTGATTGATGTTTTGATTTGAATACTTTGATCATTATGTATCAATTGTATTCCACGAATTGTATTTAAACCGGTAAAGCCTTGGGTGATCTTGGTAAGGAACACTGGGGTCACTGGCGGTAATACCTTTCCAAATGGGTTAAGATTTGGGGGTGTTACAGTTGTGGTATCAGAGCCAAAGGTTTTAAAACGGGTTTAGGATTTTTATAAACCATTTATCCATTTTTGAAAATGCTTTAAAAGGGCTCTGAAGTTTTAAAGTAAAAAGAATTTCAAAACACCGTTCATAGTCATGTCTTCTGTACAGTCTGATATAGTAAGCTTGCTTCTATATCTAGAAAGACTAATTCCTTCCCCGTTGCCCCGTTAGATATGGGTGCATTCTGTTCTCTTCAGAGGAACCCGGGAGAAGCCGAGGTGGTTTCGCCATCTCCAGTTAGGCTTGATTCCCAGTTCGCTCGTTGTGAGTTGAGGTTGTAGAACCTAGTAACTCGGTTTGAGTCCATCAATAGAAATTACCAAGTTGATCTATTCTAAGTTGATTTTATTACAATAAGTATATCAGAATGATACTAATGTGATAAAATCCTTGGAAATTGATCGGTACACAAATGGTGAACACAAGGAACGTTATTCGTGCTGGTGTTGGGCCGAGTAATAACCCCAGACCAACTGTAGGAAATCTTGGACAAGACGAGCATGAGTTTGGTTCCAACAACCATCCTAGAGGCAATGGTCAAGAGCAGACCAACGCTCCAATGGCATTTGATGCTGCAACATTAGAGGCAATTCGGGGAATGGTCATGCAAGCAGTGACTGATATACTGCGACCGAGTATGCCACAGGCACAAGGTGTGCAAATTCCCCCACCGGTTCCCAGATTTGAGGAGCCAGGAAACCGTGTATTCCAGGAGAATATAGTCAGGACTCAAGACAACTATGGTCGTGCACTAAAGACCATTAATTCCATGAGGCCTGACAGCTATAACGGGAAAGGGGAACCAGTCGGGGTGATCCATTGGTTCTCCCACATGGAGCGGTTGTTCCACAACATTGATTGTACTGAAGCTGAGAAAGTACATATAGCTTCTCTTCAGTTAAAGGAGGATGCTAGTGAGTGGTGGGAGAGTACTGGCTTAGCTGATAGCCCTGTTTTGAACTAGGAGATGTTCAAGACAAAGATGACAGACCGTTTCTTCTCTCGTGCTATGAGGGAGGAGAAACACAAGGAGTTCCTATACCCTAAGACTGATGGATTGAAGGTGACTGAGCTGGCAACCAAATTCAATCATTTGCTACAGTATGCTGGACCTGAGATATCCAGTGAGGCACAGAAAATCTGATATTTCCATGAGTGGATGGGCCCAGATATGAAGCCACTGATGGTGCATCACAGATGCTCGACTTTGGAGCAGTACGTGGATGCAGCCTACAAGTTAGAGGTGACTCTGGAAGAGTCGACCAAGAAGCGTGATAGCCAGAGGCAAGGGGAGAACCAGCCTAAGGCAAGTGGGTTTAAACGTCCCGCTCCACCATCTGATTTTGCCAAATCTGGCCGAGCAAAAACGAATATGACTCAGGATGGGTCTACACAACGTTCGGGTCAGGTCAATAGCCTGATCCAGTGCTACAACTGTGGTACCTACGGGCACAAGAGTAATGTGTGTCCGAAGGAGAAGAAAACGTGCTATGCCTGTGGAAAGGAAGGACACTTGCAGTTATTTTGTCCGCAGAGGAGACAGAAAGGGACTAAGTCATAGTAGGGATCTGTTAATCAGAACAACCAACCCAGGTTCAGTCCGGTGGAAGCCCCTAGTCCTTCAATGCAGACAACTACGAGAAACAAAGGGAAAACCCCGGTGGCTTCAGGAAGCCAAGGTCAACGCCTATACGTGATGCGTGAGGCGGATGGACCCTATGATCCTAATGCTTAGAGTACTTTGTATCGGCGTTCTACTTTTGTTAATGTGTTGTTGATGTGGGTGCTACCCAGACTTTAATTTTTGGATGGTTGTAAGTTAAGTTGTGTGTGCAACGAGGTTGTGAACCTTTTGTTATAACTCTTCTTATATATGAACCTTTGGTTTATACCAAGTTAATGTTTCGTTGCTTGGTATGGGGTAAGGTCTCGTGTTCGAGACTCACCAATAACCTCTTAGGAGATGGCTGCCTATTAATTAGGTGGAGCTACCAAGGATGTGTTGAGATGTATGGACAACGGCTCATGGCAACAGTGGACGCTGGTAATGGCTGGGCCTGGGCTCGGAGCCACTAGTGAGTCATCTATGAACCATGTAGTGGGCTGGTCCAAGATGGTGACCATTTAGTGGGAACCAATCGTCTGTCGGATTGTCGATTACCATCAAGGGTAAGAAATTCAAAGCGATTTGACCTAAATAACCATGGTCCCATACGATAATTATTCTCGGTATGGATTGACGAAAGCGTCATAAGGCGGTGATCGACTTTAGTTTTTGATATTCCTGTGGTTAGAGGATTCACGGGTGTCTTTCCAGAAGATATTCCTAGATACCCCGAATCGTGTCGTGGAGTTTGCAATTGATCTCGAGCCGAGTACCACGCCGATCTCTGAGGCACCGTACCAGATGGCTCATGTTGAGATGCAAGAGTTGAAGAAACAACTCAAGGATATTCTTGACAAAAGTTATATAAAGCTGAGTGCATCACCTTGAGTAGGAGTGCCCTAGTTTTATTTGTCAAAAAGAAAGATGGATCGTTTCAACTTTATTTTGACTTTCGAGAGTTGAATAAAGTCACGATCAAGAGCAAGTATCTGTTGCCAAGGAGTGATGATCTGTTGGATCAACTACAGGGAGCAAAAGTTTTCTCCAAGATCGACCGGAGATCTGGTTTTTATCAGCTCAGGATTCGTGAGAATGATATTCCGAGGATTACGTTCGGACGAGAGATGGTCACTACGAGTTTGTAGTCATGCCATCTGGATCTACGAGTGCTCCAACAGTTTTCATGAACCTAGTGCATCGATGTTTTAGACCAGTACTTGAATAAGTTCATAGTGGTCTTCATCAATGGCATTTTGATATTTTTCCCGAGCAAGGAAGCTCACAGGGAACATCTGCGGATTGCTTTATCGGTCCTTAGACCAAGTCGGTTGTACGCAAAGTGGGCTAAGTGCGATTGTTGGATCTAGAAGTGGCTTTCTTAGGCCATGTGATCAATAAGAATGAGGTTATGGTTATTCCCCAGAAGAGTGAATCAATAGTTGTTTGGAAGCGGCCTCAAGGTGTGAGCGAGGTGCGCAGTTTCCCAGAGCTTGCTGAGCATTATAGACGGTTCATGGAAGGATTTGTTTTCTAAGATCACTCCACCTATGACCAGTCTGTTCCGCAAGGTCAACAAGAAGTTATCTGGGATGACAAGTGCAAGACCAGTTGTCAAGAAGTTGAAACAGTGTCTGACTTATGCACCAATTTTGGCGTTGTCGGAAAGAATGATGGCTATATGGTCTATAGTTAATGCTTCGAGAAATGGGTTGGGATGTGTCTTTGATGCAGAGGGGCAAGGTTATTGCATACGCATCTAGACAATTGAAAACCTATGAAGCAAACTAACCAACACATGACCTGGAACTAGCAGTAATAGTGTTTGCATTGAAAACTGAGGTTACTTGGATGACCCAGAGGTCAGCAGAAGTTTTCCACTAGGAGATTATCCGTTTACATGGCATTCCTAAGACCATTGTATCGGATCGAGATGGCCGATTCATGTCAAGTTTATAGCAAGAACTTCACAAGGCCATGGGAACTGAATTGAGATTCAGCAGCGTTTCGTCCTCAGACAGATGGTCAGTCTAAAAAGACCATCAGACCCTGGAGGATATGCTAAGAAGCATACGTACTCGATCATCCGACTAGCTAGGAAGACAGCCTAAGTCTGATTGAGCTCACGTACGATAATAGCTGGCATGCTACAGTCAAGATGGCTCAGTTTGAAGCTTTGTATGGTCACAGATGTAGATCTCAGATTTGTTGGGTTGAGTACGCCGACAAGATTCTACTTGGACCAGAGTTGGTCGAAAGGACAACTTCGAACATTGCTCTGAGTAGACAGAGGTTGTTGACCGCTCAGAGTCGACAAAAGTTTTACGCAGATCAGAAGCGTTAAAGTGTTGAGTTCGAGGTTGGTGGCAAGGTACTTGTCACAGTATCGCCACCCAAGGATGTTTTCAGGTTTGGTAAGTGTGGGAAGCTTAACCCTCACTACATGGGACCATTCAAGATTCTGGATAGAGTAAGATCTCTAACGTACCGTTTGGCATTGTCGCCATCGGCATACCCAGTGTATAATGTGTTCCATGTATCATTGCTAAGGATATTCGTGCTAAGATGAGTCTCGTAGGCTGAGCTATAAGGACGTCGAGATTCAGGCAAATGGTACTTGAGAGGAGATGCCAGAGCGCATTCTCGAACGCCGTGTGAAACAGCTGTGCAACAAGATCGTACTGTTGGTACGAGTTCTATGGTCCAGGTCTGGGACTGAGGAAGTTACTTGGGAAACTGAGGCGGATATGCTTAGATGCTTTCCCGAGTTGTTTTCGGCCAAGTTTCGGGGTCGAAACTTCTTTTAAGGGGGAGGTGATGTGATACCCCATAATTTTGTAAGGCTATTTGGGAATTATGGATTTTTCCCGAGCGCCAGTTTGGTACGTCGAATTTAATTCTGAAGGTTTGAGACATTCTGTAATGTGCTCTGTATCTGTAATATTTTTCTCAGTGAAGAATTATACAGTCGAGATATTTTGGAAGTTCGTACTCGTTCGTGTACGACTTTTGTTAACGCGGATTAAGATTGGTACAAGTTTATTGTCCAAGAGTTGTTATCTAATGGGCAATAGTACAAGATTCTTTATCCAAAGGTTTTTGTCCAAGATCCATTGTCCAAGGGGCAAAAGGGTTTGGATATTGTCCAAGAGGCAAGGAACCCTAATTTCTTCTATAAATAGAGGTGTTGGGTGAGGGTGGAAGAGAGTGCGAAAGACGCGGAAGCACTCTCAAATTCTCGACTCTCAAAAACGCTCTCAAGGAAAATGCTCTCTCCGGGAAGGCTTGTGGATCGTTGGAGGCTCGTTTGGTGTCGTTTCCGGTGGCCAAGTGAAGCCTTGGAGACCCTCGGACGCCTAGAAGCAAAGCAAGAAGAAAGACGAGCCAAATCGAGCATCGCGGGTAAGATTTCCCCTCGTATTTTCAGTTTCTATTCAGCGACGACGACCGCCGCCAGGGCGACGGCGACCGCCGCCAGGGAGACGGCGACCGCCGCTAGGGAGACGGCGCCCGCCGCTAGGAACGGCACCCGCCGTGGAGAACGGCGCCCGCCGTAGTGAGGTTGCCCAGCCGCCGTGATGTGTGGCCAAGGAGCGGCGCCCGCCGTGCTTGAGGCGGCGCCCGCCGTATTTAAGGCGGCGCCCTCCGTGATTGTTGTGGCGCCCGCCGTGAGTTGTTGTTGGCCGGGTGGTTGGTGTTGGCTTCCGTAGCCTTCGTTCGGGTTTCGTTTCCTTCGATTCCTTTCGTAGATCGGTATTGTTGTTTGTCGAATCTAACTTAGGGTTTCTGTATGGGTCGATCCGAAGGTACCGGAGTTGGCAGATTCGTCTCTGTGTCGAGCCCGGAATCCCGTCGTTAGACTTCGTTCAAACTCTGCGGATTAAGGCAAGTGGCGGTTCGCTCTTGCTCATCGTTCCATATTTACATTAATTATCAGTTATTTATCTGAGTAATTAATTTGGAATGATTACTGTGTTTGTCTGGAAATGGTTTTATAAACTGTTTTGGAAAATCATATAATAGGTTGTATATCTGTTAGAACAACGCTATTATATATGTGAATTAATACAGATATTATTATAGGTTGTATATTGTTAGAACAACGCTATTTTATCTGTAACTGGCCCTGAGGGCATTGATATGAGTTATTGCTACGTTTGTAACTGTTTAGTTAGAACGAGTATTCGTAGGAACGCTACTGTGTATCTCAGTACGAGTGCTAGTCGTTTCTTGATAACCTGGTGGTTAGGATTTAGTTCCTACCATTCTTCTTTAAGTACCGTTGTAAGGATTTAGTTCCTCATTCCGCCTGAGGGATTTAGTTCCCGCGAGATTTAGTTCTCGATTCGACTCTTGGGATTTAGTTCCCGAGTCAACTCTGCCTTAGGGATTTAGTTCCCGAGGGATCTAAAAAGATTATAACGTGATATGGGTTTTGGAATTAAATAAGATAAAGTGCCCGAGTGCACATAATTAATATACCTTTGGCGAGTAGTGCAGCTAAGTAAATAGTATAGCTAAGAAAGCTCGTCTTGAATTTTGATCAGAGTACGTTCTCTTTCCAATCTGGATTCGTTGTAAGCGATGAGGTTGATCGTGAACCGAAACATCTTAGTCAGTTTTTAAATCAT
This sequence comes from Rheum nobile, assembly GCA_027886185.1. Taxonomy (NCBI): domain Eukaryota; kingdom Viridiplantae; phylum Streptophyta; class Magnoliopsida; order Caryophyllales; family Polygonaceae; genus Rheum; species Rheum nobile. The sequence goes on from WOAB01000215.1 coordinate 652,692, forward strand.
CGTTATGTGGTTCTGTAAGATCCAGACTTGAATGTAGTACGTTGTCCTTCCGATCTGGATTCGCTGTAAGCGGTGAGGTTGGTTGTGAGCCGAAGCATCTCAGTCAGCTTTTAATCGCTATTGTTTGATTCTGTAAGCATTCCAGATTTGTCATATTTCCTTAAACACTCAATCTCTTGGAGTCTCTTTTCGGGTCGATTTCTGTGAAGATTAAGTCTTCCAAAATCTTCTCTTGTGCATACCTCTTGTTGTTATTCCGTGAAAGTGCCGGGTTATGTATCGTCCCTTCGGTTATTATTCGAGGGACAATGATAGTAAACGGTTACGATCACTCGAACCACTCTGCTTTGTACCCTTGCTAGTCTATTCAAGTAGACTAACCCATGAACTTTGTTCTCTGTATGTGGGCTGGTGTCATCTGTTCGATTCGGCACATCAGATAGAGCGAAGATATGAGGAGACTAGATTGACTATGAAGACGACGGTTGTTTTGGATGTTTTAATAAATTTCTTTTAATCAGGTTGAGATCCTTGGGCAGGTGATCATTACGATCACAACCCTTTTTGTAATATCTTTTAAAAGACTTCCGCTGTACTTTGTTTAAACTCTGTGTTTGGCCTATTTGGGATTGGGTTGTAATCCCGTAACTCATGTTTCATTTAATTGATGTTTTGATTTGAATACTTTGATCATTATGTATCAATTTTATTCCACGAATTGTATTTAAACCGGTAAAGCCTTGGATGATCTTGGTAAGGAACACTGGGGTCACTGGCGGTAATACCTTTCCAAATGGGTTAAGTTTTGGGGGTGTTACAGCAGCGCAATTGGTAACAAGTGGGCGTTAAGCCGCTTGTTAAAGCGTGAGGTCTCGTGTTCTAGACTCACGAACAACCTCCCAGCCATGGGGATTTGGTTGGGGTACATGGGCTGCGGCCCATGGATAGAGAAATGGCTGACCCGATAAGGTCAGAGCCCCTCTCATTCAAAGTGTATTTTTTTTGTAACATCCCAGGCCAAGCTACCCCAGCCACCAAGCCGCCCAGCCACCCAACGGTGCCGACACCGGTACTGGTGCCGCCTGGTTGTCCAAGGGCATGCAGCCCACACACCCAACCCTTCCCCCATTTAAATGGGTAGGTTGTTTCCCACGGGGATCGAATCCGGGACCTTTAGATACAAGGGCAATGCCTTACCACTTGTATCACCAATTGCGCTGCAGCACAATTGGTGATACAAGTGGTAAGGCATTGCCCTTGTATCTAAAGGTCTCGGGTTCGATCCCCGTGGGCAACAACCTACCCATTTAAATGGGGGAAGGGTTGGGTGTGTGGGCTGCATGCCCTTGGACAACCAGGCGGCACCAGTACCGGTGCCGGCACCGTTGGGTGGCTGGGCGGCTTGGTGGCTGGGGTAGCTTGGCCTGGGATGTTACATCCATAATCCGAAATACAACCAAAATACAAAATCAGGTTCATTACAGCGGAAGTCTTTACACAAAACATATTTAACACATCAGAAGTCTTTAAATAACCAACAAAAGGGTCTTGATCGCAATGATCACCGCCAAGGATCTCAACCTGAATAAACTTATCAAAAACACCGTTTGCCTTCATAGTCGTTCTAGCCTTCACAGGACGACAACTTATCTGATGTGCCGAATCGAACGAATGACACCAGACAACCATGCAGAGAACAAATACGGTTGGTTAGTCTAATGAAAGACTAAGCAAGGGTACAAAGTAGAGTGGTTCGAGTAGTCGTATTAGGTTAGACTCATCGCTTCTCGAATCAAAACCGATAACGATAGTCAACCACCTTACTTCTACTGAAATACATAAAAAGGCATGATCAAGAGATGATTCTGGAAGACCGAGTCTTACATCAATCAATCCAAAGAAGACTCCAATGAATTAAGTCTTATCGGAAATATGACAAATGTTGGGAAACATTAATAATATCATACAAGCGTTCAAAAACGACTTGATGTTTCGGCTCACGACCAACCTCACCGCCCAAGGCGAATCCAGATTGGAAAGAGAACTTTACTCTGATCAAAGTCAAGACGAGCTTTCCTAGCTGCACTATTGCCTAGCTGCACTACTCGCCCAAGGGTATATTAATTATGTGCGACAACAACACTTATCTCATTTAATTCCAAAATGATCATCACGTTATAAGCTTTTATAATATCTCCTTACAAGAGATAACCACTCCTCACGAGAGATGTAGAAAGGATGAACCTCACGAGATGACATCTCCTCTCAAGAGATGCAGAAGGGATGAACCCTAAGAAGTGACATCTCCTCTCAAGAGATGCAGAAGGGATGAACCCTAAGAGATGACATCTCCTCTCAGGAGATGCAGAAGGGATGAACCCTGAGAGATGACATCTCCTCTCAAGAGATGCAGAAGGGATGAACCCTGAGAGATGACATCTCCTCTCAAGAGATGCAGAATGGATGAACCCCAAGATTGGCACCAGAGAAGAATGGTAGGAACAGAATCCTAACCACTACGTTATAAAGAAACGACTAGCACTCGTAACGAGATACACAGTAGCGTTCCTACGAATACTCGTGCTAACTAAACAGTTCAACACAGTAATAATTCACAACAAAGCCATTGCGGCCAACTACAGATAAAATAGCATTGTTCTAACAAATATACAACCTATCATAATATCTGTATTTAATCATATATATATATATATATAATAGCGTTGTTCTAGCAGATATACAACCTATTATAATATCTTATTTTAATCATATTATTTAACAAAACTGTTCCCAACATAAACAGTAAATCATCCCAAATTAATTAACAACTAAATAAATGATAATTAATGGAAGTATGGAATGATGAGCAAGAGCGAACCGCCACTTGCCTTAGATTTGACGAGAGCTTCACAAGCTTAAGAACGAAGGTTTCCGAGTCTGAAACTGGGACAGATCCTGGATAATAAATCCCTATGGAATGACTCATAACGAGACCCTAAGTTAGATTCAATATCCACATATATGAATCTAAAAGAATACAAAAGGAATCGAAGGATACACAAAACAGCATACACAAAACATTATGTAGTTAAATTCCAACCCTAAACCTTAAACCTAGAACCTCAAAACCTATACCCAATCACTTTTAACGCCATATTGCAATAGTCGTCTCATATAGCTATTTCCGCATATCTTCCATATTTTAAGACAATTAAATTCACAAAAATACCAGTCCAAGGCCATACAAACAGCTTATCCTGATTACACACAAGTTTCTGAAACATTAGGGCTGTATATACCTATAGAATATGCTTTATCCGGATAATCTCATACGTCGCACTATTAGCTAGGAAACCCTAAACCCTAAAAACCCCCAAAAAAAATCCCTCTCACATCAGTGTAAACGCCACAAAATGGCGCTTAGAGTGTGTGAGGGTTAGGGTTACGGTTTAAATGCCATATGGTGGCATTTAACTACTATGATAGGAAATTGGTTGGGGTTTATTTAGGGTTTAGTGTTTAGGGTTTAGTATTAGGGTGTTAAACACCATCTTATGGCATCTAAACTGATTTGAGAGGGATTTTGATGGGGTTTTTTTAGGGATAAGGGTTTAGGGTTTTAGGTTTTAGGTTTTGGGTTTAGGGTTTCATAGATTACAGTATAAGGTATGAGATTTATGGGTTTAATCTTGATAAATAACATCCAATAAATATCTATGGCCCTAATGTTTACTAAAGATCTTTGTAAAGATAAGTGTTATTGGCTTTCTTAGGGCAATCTGAACAAGTGTGTCTCTCGTCTGAGCCCTTTACAATTGAAATCGGGCCCCATCAAAGTTCCTTTTGTGTATTCGTTGTTGCTTATTGTTTTTATAGATATATAGATAGCACATTAATATAACGATGACAAGAATGACGACGTTCAAATAGTAGCGCATAATCGAATACCCTTTAATCCCCCTCACATAATATAAGGGTTGGGGTTTAAGGGTTTAAATGCCATAAGGGTTTAAATGCCACAAACCCAAACCCTAAACCCTCAAACCCAAACCCTTTAACCGAAACCCCAAACCTTTAGCCCAAACCCTTAAACCCTAGTCAAATGCTACCTTGTGGCGTTTAACTTCATAAAACGCCACCCAATGGCATTTAAACCCTAAATATTTAAACTCAAACCCTTAAACCCCAGTTAAACTCCAGCTTGTGGCGTTTAACTCTAGAAAACGATACTAAACGGCATTTAAACCCTTAAACCCCAAACCTCAAACCCCAAATCCCAAACCATGAAACCCCAAACCCTTACCACAAACCCTTAAACCCCAATTAAACACCACAAGAGAAACCCCAAATTATAGAACCTACTAAATGGCATTTTTATAGAACCTACTGCATGGTCCGTGCATGTGTGGTGCACCAGTCAAGCAGTAGGTTTTGTAAAAAGCAGTGTGTCTCGCACGGCCGTAGCGTTTGATGATTTCTTTTTACATTAATTGAATATATATCAAATCACTTTGTCAATATATTGCTAATTGGTATTACAAAGTGGAAAAGGAGTGGATTTACATCCATCAAGTATATCCAAACTCCCTTGATGTGTTCTTGCCTCCGATGACAAGCCAATTGTCAAAAGGTGGCGCCTTGGGATCTAGTCTTGGGTGAGAAGTCACGTTGAACATCACAACAGTTAAGAAGATGGCGAACGAGTTGATGAACGCGATGATGAACGTGGTGGTGAACACGGTGTTGGTGCGGTGGTGAACGCGGTGGAAGCGGTTGTTGGGGCGAAAGGATAGCGTTGGCGGAAGCGATTTGATGAGGGATAGATGACTTGAAGAGACAAGTCGTTGGTGTCGTAGCGTCGACTGCGGGTGTCGTAGCATCGACTGCGGTTGAAGGGAGATGCGAAGGAAGACTGGCTTGAAGGTTCAAGCGTTTGCCGTAGCGTCGGCGGCGGAGTGAAGGGGATGCGAAGATAGAGGGTTTTGACGTCCGATCAAGGGAAGGAGGATAAACACTCGACTTGAAACCTTGAAATAAATTGAACGTATGGAAATAACAATAACAAAGTTGGGTATAAATACTAGAGGCGAGACATCGGATGGGCCGAGTCAAGCCTAGTGGGCTAGCCCATGCAAGTATGCAAAAGGCACAAACCCTAAAAGATAGAAACGCTATAAATAGAAACTATCTAAAACACGCAGGAAATACCAAATATAGAAAGTGTATCAAAAGAACGCGTTAACATCCTAACGCGGTGAAGGCATGCAGTCAAACATCGTGATAGATGACGGCGAAGGGGCGATCGACTCGCGAGTGTGTGCACGCGATGCTGACTGAGAAGAACGCGTTGTTCCGATGCCGATGGTTGCGAGGACGACGAGTCTTGGGTTGGCGTTTGGGCTTCCTTGGCCAGCGACGACACGTGCGACAAGTGACGCGACGGCGGAGGCAATTGCTTTGGACCTAGACCTTGTTACTGGGCCCTCTGAGCGATGGCTCATGGCTTCTTCCTCGTCTTAGGCCGTCATGGGAGGCAGGGTCACATCACCCTCCCCCACTTGGCTGAGAAGCGTCCCCGCTTCACCATCATCAAACTCAGGCTCAACATATGGTGTCAAGTCCGCGACGTTGAAGGACGCATGGACTCCAAAATCTAGTGGGAGCTCGAGTTGATAGGCATTTTCCCCTAAGGCCTTGATCACGCGGAATGGTCCATCTCCACGTGGTGCCAATTTGTGCTTGCTCTACAAGGGGAACCTTTCTTTTCGCATATGCACCCAGACAAGGTCTCTTGGTGCGAAGATGACGCTACGGCGGCCATAATTCTTCTGCGAGGCATACTGTGCGGCCCTCCTCTTTAGTTGCTCCCTGGTGCGTCGATGAAGCTCCTGCACTTGCTCGGCGCGGTTGGCGACGGAGACATACACTGGGTCTCGCAGTGGTCGCGGCGACAAATCAAGTGGTGTCAAGGGGTTCATGCCATACACCACTTCGAACGGTGTCAACTTGGTCGCCGTGTGCCTGCATCTATTATAACAAAACTCGACAAGTGATAGTAAGTCCTCCCAATGCCTATGGTTGGCTTTAAGCATCGCGCGAAGGAGGGCTCCTAGGGTTCTATTCGTGACCTCCGTTTGGCCATCGGTCTGGGGGTGGTAGCTAGTAGAGAATAAGAGTTTGGTGCCTAGGTTACCCCAAAGAGTTCTACAAAAATGACCAATGAACATAGAATCCCTATCACTCACTCTAGTACGCGGGACTCCATGAAGACGCACCACATTCTCAAAGAATAGATCGGCAATCTCACTAGCACTATGAGTTGTCTTACTGATCAGCGCTACTTTGTAGGGTTTAACTAGGAGTTATTACCGGTGTTTTGGGTATCATTTGGAGATGTTTAGAGCGTTATTATGGAGTACGTGATTGAGGAGAAGAAGTGTGATTTTAGTGGTTGGGAGAAGCTAAATGAACATTTATTGAAGATGGAGAGAAGACCACTTGAGAAGACGAAGGAAGAGCTGGAGAAAGAAGCCAAGTGGAGCTATAGAGGCAAAACCACGATCGCAGGGCCAAGGCCGCGGTCGCGGACATCTACGAAGGCGAGACCAGAAGAGCGCGTCAATCCGCGATCGCGGGCGAGCAATGGAGTTGATCGCGGATTAATCGAGAGCAAAGAGCCAGAAATGGTATTTTCCGCGACCGCGGAAATTCATCCGCGATCGCGGAAATGAACATCAGTGAGCCGCGCGGAGGATTTCGTCTGAAGGTCACTTTATATTATTTCCCTTTTCTTTATTCCGATTTCATTTGTTTATTTCCTTTTAAGATTAAACTTGTTATCTTTTTAGCATTAGGTTTTGGTATTAGGTTATTTAATCTAATTTCCTAGCAGCCACTTTGGCAATTTCTTGTTCTACGTTTTATTTTCCCTTTGAGTTTTATTGTTTCAAGACTATGAAGAACTAAGCACCTTTTGCTTAGTCCGACAATTGAAGCCTTCATTTGATTCATGATTGTGAGGTTATAACTCTATTTCCTATTCCTTTGGATTATATCTTTTCTTTTGAGCATATTCCTATTGATTCTTATTGATTTGACTGGATTGATCACCTAGTTGATATTAGTAATTTTCTATTGCTAGGGTTTGGATATTTCGAGTTGAAATCCCTTATCTTGTGTAGCAACCATGATATTCTAGGACTAGTTGGACTAGTTTATTATGAGAGAGAATTGATTATGTGTTAAATGTTGCGAAAAATTGGTGTTGCATGTATCCTGGTTAATTCCTATGCTCCATGCTGCTATTGTTCTAAGTCTTGATAGTTTCTCGTGCGTTCGATAGTAAGGGTTACTAGGACTAGTTGAACTGGTAACTATTTCAGAATAGGGACTGGAATAATCATAGGAAGGAATAGAGATAACCTAGGACCAATCAATCAAATGAATGGTGGATATTTGTTTGGCTAAATGTTATTCCCAATTTGATTACAAATCTTTGCTTTTGTTTCTTTTGTTTACTTGTTTACCAACAATCAACCAAAACCCCCCTTTGTTACTTTTGCATGCAACCTTACATAAAGAAAGACAACTCCTCCCTGTGGGATTTGACCCTTGCTTGCCTATTCTACTAGTTTAGATTATTAAGGATTTTACATTGATTGGGCACACGACTTTAGCCTCCATCAAATTGGCGTCGTTACCGGGGAGACAAGTTTTGATTTTTTCTTTGTGTGTGTTTGTGTTCCAATTTTTGTGTGGACCTATCTTACGGTACACACCCGTGCTACTGATTTCTTTTTCTTTTTTTTTGATTTTGATACAGAGATGGAGATATTTTCGCAATTCTGGCAGGAACCGCGATATGACACATACTCCTACGCATACACTCCAGGGTGGAGAGATCACCCCAATTCGAGTTATGGGAACCAGCAGTACCCTCTATATGGTCATGACTACCAAGAGTTCTACTCCACTGCAATACTATCCAGCCTACGAGCATAGCCCACCAGTGTCCGATCCAAGTTCCCACATTTCTACTGAGGATATGCTTCGATCTCTCACCCAACATGAACAAGAGATGAAGTCCATGCTCCAGAACTTGGAAAAGCATATTGAGCGAATGGCTCAAGCAACGAGCAGCATGGAGGCCAGGGCATCGGAGAACCTACTACCTCACCCCGTAGTGCACCAGGGAGAGGATGTCTTTTCAATGACCCTCTGAAGCCATGAGCAGCTGCATGTCGCCCCCTTAGCTGAAAGGGAAGAACAAATTAGTGAGACGGGTACATAATACAACGAGATGTCCGCAGAAGAGAACCCGAGACCGCGGGAGGTGTACCTCGACCGCGGTTTACTCACTGAGGAGTTGGGCATTCCAGACGACATCCGCGACTGCGATGTGCTCTCTGAAGAAGATTATTTCTGGGAACAGGAAGAATGCCGCGACCGCAAGGAGGAGGGCCGCGACCGTGAATGTGTTGCTGAAGAAGGGAAAAAAATCGGCGAATTTCTGCGACCGCGGACGGATTTCCGCGATCGCGGAAAAGTCGCTACTAAAGGGGGGTTGCTCGATGATTTTCCGCGACCGCAGACGAATATCCGCGATCGTAGAACAGCTACTGGTGCCCAAGACCCTCTCGACGCTGCCTACGACACATATGTGCACCCCAACTTTTCTCCGCTCAGTTCATTGAAGCCTCCCGCACCCTTTCCCGAGGCTCTGAAGGACACTAGAAAGGTGGAGAACGACAAGGATTTATTTGAAACCTTCAGCAACTGCGAGGCAAACGTTCCTTTGTTCAAACTGGCAAACAGCATCCCTCGCTGCAAGGAATTTTTAAAGGCGTTGCGCAAGATCAAGAAGAAGCCGAAGGGGAAGCACAAGAAGGAAACTGGGATTCAAAAGGAAAATTTCTATAAGCTGGATACAGGGCAGGATAAGCATGCAGCCCCTGAGATGTTGGGTAGGCCGTTTCTGAAGATGGTAAGTGCACTCATTGATGTGAACATCGGTCCACCCTCCATGAAGTGCATGAGAATGGGAGTAAAGCTCAACATAGAGAATACAAAGAGGCATCCCCCTGATCGTGATCCTAGGAGTTAAGTTGCTATGAGCAACCCGAGTTGAGTGGAAGAGTACCAGGTCGAGCCACGACAATAACTAAGGCGCTGTCCGGGAGGCAACCCGAGGTATGTAGTTCTTTCCTTGTCTTTTCATTCCATGTTTTTAGTTGTTTTTGTGTTATTTTGCTGTTGCTTTTGTTTTTGCATCATAGACTAACCTACAGGATGGATACCCGGAGCCAAAATCGAAGACGGTGTTCTACACCAGAAGCTTTTCCGCGGTCGCGGAAAAATCACTGTAAGTCCCCTGTCCTGAAAAAAAAAAAAAAAAAAAAAGAGAAAAAAAAGAGTTCTACCGAAGGCCAGCTGTCCGAGTTCCCCATGGAGAGACGGTGCGCATCAAGTTGTCAAGGAGGAGACATTAGCCCCACATTTTTATTTGGCAACGATGATGGCCCTACATTCGACAACGGAGGAGGAGGAACACCAGGGCCCACACCACGATTACATCTGGGCCCCATTTTTGTGTTCATTGAAGGCCGTGCAACCCCGACTTCTTTGCTATACCACTACACCCTACAGTGGTTCCCTTTGGTTGCACGGTGGAGTTTGAGTTTGAAGACACCCGCCGCAACACCAGAGACATGAGCTTTATTGAGTTACTGCCAGCAACAACTTCAGTGTCCAAGCCGACTCAACGACGGTTGTGAGTTATTTTTTTTGCTCTTCCCTGTGCTTCAATTTTTTCTTGTCTTTCATTACATTGAGGACAATGCAATGTTTAAGCATGAGGGAGTGTTCTATACTTGCTAGTCATTGAGGAGAAAAGAAAAAAATGAAGAAAATGAAAAAGCCAAAAATTTGAAAAAAGGCAAAAATAGAAATCCTGGGATAAGTCAAAAACCCGAAATGGTGGCTTAGGCAATAAGCAGGTGGCTTGGTGACGTGGCAGAAATATGCAATGCAAATATCGTTGAATGGCCTAGTCAAAGTAAATGTCCTAACAGACATACTAAATGGATGTATAGTAAGCAAGTAAGGGTCGAACCCACAAGGAAGATCTGATGAAGTATGCAATTATGATTGACAAGTAACAAGGAAAGGGGAGTTTTAGTTATCAAGGAGAATAAAGCAAACAAATTTGATTGAGTTGAGAATATGATTGGGGAAAAGAGTTCCACTAGAACGAGATCCACAATACAGAGATATAATTTGATCACTGAAATCTATTCAATCCAAGTTCTTTCACTAATCTTATGGTTGTTCCCACCCTGATCTTAAGTAGTACCAATTCTCATAGTTGTTGATAGACTTATCAAAATATCAATGGAAGAAAACCTTACCACCAATAAAGCAATAGCAATGCACACAAGGATATAGGATACATGCAAATAGAAGAAAACCTTACTACTTAACATGCAAATGATTCTCACTCACGATTGCGCACTCGTATTCCACTATATGCAACAATCGTGTATGCTACTAGATATGCACTCGTATTCCACTATATGCAAATCCTAGCAATTGATAAATAGTATTCAACCTAGTTGATCAGGCTATGAGGAATAACAATAAATCAATATTCAATATAACCAAGAGAATCAAACCAACACTTATAAGAATAGGAACAAGGAATAGAAATCTCACAAATACATCAACTGTATTGCTTCAAACGTCTAGTAGAACAAAGGGAAATTAGTGCTCCATTGAGAGATGAATGAAACCCTAATAAAAAGTAAAACTGCGTAATGTAAAAGTAGTCTCTTGCGTGATATCAGAGTGTAGTCTCTTCTTAACCTAGAAAAGGGGCTTTAATAGGTTTAGGAAAAATAAAGTTAACCTAATGCAAATAACAAAGGAAATAAAATAATAGCAATAAAGAAATCCAAAAATGCATAAAAGGAAATAAAATCTGTGTTGGCCGCGAGGCGTTACGTGCCTCATCGCGGGGCAGTGAGATCCACCGTGGGGCGGTGGCTTCTCCTGGCGCGGCCAACTCTTCTCTGAGACCCACCGCCGGGTCGCGGTGGCATCTGGCGCGGGGCGGTGAAATCACCCACTCCTTCTTCAGCTCCTCTTCTTCTTCTCTTCTGCTCTTCATTACTACCAAGTGTTGGTAGCCTTCTCCAATAAACTCTAGCAGAACCTTGTCCATCTTCATCATCTCCATCTCCATCTCCGTCTAAGCTGTAAATCCCTGGATATCTTTACTTTTCTCCACAACTTCTGGATCACAGACTTAGCCTCAAATCTCATCCTAAACTCCTCTAAGTAATGCTAATAATTGCTAATTAAGGTGTATGAAATGACACCTATCAAATTCCCCCATACTTAGACCTTTACTCATCCCGAGTAAGCTAATGATAAACCCACTCCCTCAATGAAACACCAAGGTCTCAGGAAGTACAAGAAAATATGACACCAACAACTACAACATATCAACAATTAGCTCCAGACAACCAAAACAAGTGATGCAAAGATAATTCTAATCCTAACTCCAATCTAGCTCCTTATCGCTCCAAGAGTGGCCTACCCGAGTCCTCCTTATGACTCCCCTTCTTATGACGCCTCGTCAAGAATAATGAGAAATCCTAAAATCACTCTTCTTCTTTTACGCTCATCTTGCCTAGGCGCCCTCTCGGGTTTTCACCTAGCCACTCATTTCATTTTGCTAGATATCTCACAAATACTCGCATTACTCCAGTCCATTTTTGCACCGGTCTATACCAGTCGGACTACCTGCTTCTTACCTGAACCTCCCTTTCGGGTTTTCAGCTCATCCCAAGATTTTGATTGCCTTTTTACATCTTTTTGGCTTTTTTTTCCGGAGTAATACTCGAATGGAAATTACAGAAAAACAAAGCTATGTACAAAATATAGACGGATAGCAAGTCTAAATCCCTCCCCCATACTTAAACCGAACATTATCCTCAATATAGAAAAGAGAACAACAAATAAAATAGGGGCAGGAGAAAGAAACTCACTGTGGGCCTGATGGCGGTGGTGGTGGGAACCTCCCGAAGTAGTCCCTCATATGAGCGTCCATAGCGTCCAGACGCTCATCTACATCAGCACGGAACTGGGTCTGCCAAGTCTGCAGACCGGTCTCTACTCGGGTGTTCCAATGCGTCTGCTGTACCGAGAATGCATCAAATCTTGCATACAACTCCTGCCAAGGTGTGGCAGGAGCATAAGAAGACGAGGGTGCATCAAACTGGGTAGGCAAAGGGGCATCCTCACCCACAAACTCAACAACAATAGCACCAGCACTAGGGCCCTCTCCAAACGGACCCGAAGGAGCAGCATCAGGGGTAGCATCGGCCATAACTCTGCTATCACTGGGAATCCACCAATCTGCAAATGAAGGAGAATAAGTGAAAACCCGAGGAAGAATCAGAATATGACCTCCATATGAAGACCAAACTAAATCACCATCCCTGCCCAATGGTTTCAGCATCGAGCACACTTTCATGTGCGCCATATCATACACCGCGTGAGCAATAGGTCGAGGAATCCGATCGATAGCTATAATGTCAGCACAAAGAAGGGTGATCAAACCACCCCCACAAATATCACGTGGCTCACCATCACGAATCCTCTTCAGGGAACCCAGAAAGAGGGTAGCCCAACACGGCGTGTACGTAACAAGCTCCAAGATGCTCAAAAACCACTGAAAATCCTTCAAAGGGACCTTACCATCATCAGCATGGCCAAAGAAATCTCTCATCAACACCTTGTGGATCAACCTTAGGCAAGGGTTCACCAACTTTGAATTCACCTCCTGGCCCTTATTGAACGTCCTATGCGTGGCAGCCTCTCAAAACTCCATCATATCCGTCTCAATGATGCCACCAAACCACCCATCAAATGGCTCCTTTGTAATGCCCATGGCACCACGAATCTCCTCAGCGGACAAAGTATAATCATGACCATTGTATGTGAATGTGACCTTCATCAATCTCTTGTCGGCGGAGCCATCAGAATACCTCTTAAACGAGGCAATGAACTGGTAACACAGCTCGGGATAAGCATCAACGACCTTGTTCAAGAAAGTCCCCAGGCCACACTCTGCTAAACACAGGGATACACACTCCAACATACCAAACTCAGCCAACGTCGGCTTGTCAAAGAATTTAGTAGCCAACACCTTCCTCTCCTTCAGAACATTGTAGACCTCATTATCATCCCTCGTAGATACTTGCTTCCTATCTCTAGGTGCCATAAGTAAGGAATTGAGATGCTCAAAACAGAGGGCAACCAAGAGGACTTACAAACGAGCGAAAACACGAAGTCTGGTAGTCTCGACGCGGGGCGGTGGACGAGTCACCGGGTCGCGGTGAGATAACTGGAACTTCTCACCGGGTCGTGGTGGGGGTCACCGCGGGGCGGTGGTAGGCGACGCGAGGCGGGGCAACGCGAGGCGGGGCGACAGCGACGCGGGGCGACATCGACGCGGTGGGGTGGTGTTTGGCTTGTGTGTGAGGCTAGACTCCAAATTGGGCAAGGAAACTCAAGATTAAGGTATTTGGAGGCTAGGATCGGACCAAGAACAAGAGGGATTGGGAATGGGGGATTTGGCTTGGAGAACTTGAGAGGGGTGTTGGATATGGAGGGTTTGAGAGAGTGGGGGCTAGGTTAGGGAAAGGGAATAGGAAGAAAAGGGGTTGATGGGGCCAGTCATATACAATGGCCCAAAGAGAAATCTCGGCCCAAAAAGGGGGCCCAAACCGTCAAATCCTTAGTTACCACTCAAGAAATAAAAATTTTACTCCCCGTTTAAGGTTTTTTCGAGGCCCTTTATTCTTTTTTTTTTTCGGAGTTGAGAAGGCATACCAGACCTCCACCGCGGGGCGGTGGCTTCTACCGCGGGGCGGTGAGAATTGGTTGGGAACACCGTCTCTCTCCATTTACTTTCGTACCTGAAATGTTAGTGACAGGCGAACGAAACAAAGCAAAATAAATTACAAAACTAATCTAAGAGAAAAGAAAATTTTAGGAAAATTACCTCGGGTTGCCTCCCGGACAGCGCCTTAGTTAACGTCGTTGGCTCGACGTACTTCAAATCAATCACCACCTAGAATAGGATCCTTTCGGAATCCTCTTACTTAACTCTTCCTGCTGGAACTTCCCATGGAAAGGCTTGGACCTTAGACCATGTTCCCTCTTAGCCAATGACTCCATGATTGTTGCCTTTGGAGCATCTCCCCCATACTTAGAGCGATGTGGGGGCCGATAGGGCTTGACCTGATCATGTTGCACGACACTAGATGAAGGCTTACAACCTTGTGTGGTTAGTGCACGGGGGCAAGTACCCAAATTAGAGGGAATTGAATCTCCTATGTCATCGAGTAAGACATCGTACTAATGCGAATCAAAAGGTTAAGCAATAGCAGACAGTTCAACTATGGTCTCCACTACACTAGGCTTAACATTTTCCTGAATAGGATTATCAATATCACTAATGCAGCGAAGGGGAGGCAATTCAATGGAGTTGGCCTTGTGAATATTATGCTCAAAAATTATTCCATCAAATTCCATAGTCAAAGTTCCACTATCCACATCAATCTTTGTCATGGATGTTTTCATAAAAGGTCGACCTAACATAACAGGAGCAACCTGCTCATCATAGTCCATATCCATAACAAAGAAATCAGCAGGGAAAATCAAAGGACCTATCTTAACAAGAACATCCTCCACAATACCCTTAGGAGGCACACAAGAACCATTAGCAAGTTGTATCACAATATTGGTATCATGCAAGGGTCCTACTCTTAAATCCTCAATCAATGAATAAGGCAAAACATTAATAGAGGCACCCAAGTCTAGCAAGGCTTTCCCAAATCGATGCTCACCTATAGCAATAGGAATAGTGAACGTACCTGGATCCTTGCACTTCTCAGGCATACGCCTTTGAAATACCGCCGAGACATGTTCACCAACCGGAACCTTCTTCTGGACCTTCAGCTTTTGTGTCCTCTTGACGGTGGACAGCTCCTTCAAAAACTTGGCATATCGAGGAACAGCCTTAATAAGCTTGAGAAGAGAAAAATTCACCTCACAGTTTTGGAACATCTCGAAAAGATCACTGTCGTCGGCGACCCTTCTAGCCTTTAGCGCCTCAGGAAAAGGTGCTGGTGGCTTCTCGGAACCAAGAGGGGAAAAAAATGGACGAACATAATCATCAACATAGATCTCTTCTGCAGAGCAAGGATTTTGGAGGCCGGGTCGCGGTAGGCTCACCGTGGGGCGGTGGTTATCGCCGCGGGGCGGTGAGGTCGCGGTGGGATTACTGAGACTTGCTGCCGGGTCGCGACTAGTGTCGCCGCGGGGCGGTGGCAGGCATCCTTCTTTCCTGGCCTCAGCCTCAACTTGTCGCCGGGTCGCGGTGGAGTCCACCGCAGGGCGGTCACCAATATTCTTCTTCTCAGACTCGCTCTCCTCTTCAGCAATAGGAGGAACGACCAGCTTCTTTCCACTTCTGAGGGTGATGGCACTCACATTCTCCCTTGGATTCACTATAGTCTGAGAGGGTAGGAAGTTAGATGTCCTCTGGTCAATCTTGATTACAATATCAGCCAGTTGGCCAATCTGCCTCTCCATATTCTTTATGCTTGACTCAGTAGCCTGAACATGAGTGGCAAAATGCTGAGTCAGAGTCTTTAGCATCTCTTCAGTAGTAGCACCAAAGGTTTGGCCTTGAGGCCTCTGTTGGTATGGGACTCTCTGCTGGTATTGCTGTTGTGCTGGCTGTTGACCACCTTGGGGGTCGCTCCACCTGAAACCCGGATGGTCTCGCCCTCTCGGATTGTAGTTGGGTTGTCCACCAAATTGCGGTCTAGGGGGTCCGTAACCTCCTACAGCATTCACTTCAGCAGTACCTTCCTCCTGCAGCTGAGGACAAGTATCGGTAGGGTGGAATTGATCACAGCAAATCCCACATGCCTTGACTTGTTGAGGAGTGTTTTGGTTCACCATTCTCTTCACCATCTCCTTCAACTCAGCTAACTCATTCAGCACTGGGCTCGGTCCTGTAGGAGTCACAGCATTGACTGCCTTTCTCTGATATGTCTTTCCAAAGCTCTTTGTACTCTCACTCATCTCCTGAAATCTCTCCATGGCTGTGATAAGCACTACTTTGTAGGGTTTAAGTAAGAGTTATTAGAGGATTTATTGGTGCCATTCGGGTAGATTTAGACACATTCATGTGTATGGCATGTGGGGGCGAAGTTTGGTAATTAATTAAAAGCCACGTGATTGTCGGGATCGAATTGGATGAAATTAGGCCCGTGAAGCGGAAAGAGAACAGCGGGAGGTGATGTCATGGTGACATGGGCGAGCATGATTTGCTGGAATGAAGAATTGGAGACGGATGACATCACCGTGTTGATGTTGCAGATGGAGTGGGCCGAGAAGAAGGCCCAATTGGAGAAGAAGCCCATGAAGAATTGCGCCTCGCGTTAAAGCCGAAGATTTAAAGCTGGAGAATTGAATTCAAGCGGATGATGCAGCATGACGTCAGCGAGAAGATTTGCTGGTGAAGAGCCGTGAAGTTGTGGTGGGCCGTGGGTGATTGGGCCGTGTTGAGCTGCTGCAATTGGAGAGTGATGGGCCGTGTCTGCTCGCGAGAATTGGAGGACGAGAGCTCCAGCTGTGTGGACGAGCTACTGGAGTGAGAATTCAAAGGCCGAGAACGGGATTAATTTCCTTGTTTTCGGTTATTTAATTATTATTATTTTATTATTTTCGTTTTAGGTTAATTTAGATTTTATTTCCTTTAGTATTTAAGGGTAGGAAAAAGGCTTGTTTGCCTATCTATCATCTTTTTCTCTTGAACCCTAATTCCCTTTTCTACGTTATGAAGAACTAAGACTCCCTGGCTTAGTCAAACGCTGAAGCTTTCGTTTGGATTAAGTTGTGAGATTCTTATTCTTAATCTATTGCATGGTTTTTATCTTTCTCTTGCTTAAGTTGCTTATGATTGATATTGATAATATCTATTTGGACGCATCTAGGGTTTGTTGTTATTGATTGATTGCTAGATTTAGATTGTTACTGGTTGAGCATATCTATTTCAGAGTAGCAACTGCATCGTATTAGTAACTGGTTGTGCTAGTCTTATGCAGAAGAGAACTGATTTACATTCTAGGATAAAAGCTGGTTGTTTTATGCTAGAATTGTATCCAACTATATTCCTATCCGTAAGGCTGCTGTTAAACTGAATCTTGATAGTTTCAGGGTTGTTTAATTAGTTAGTGCTAATAGTATCTGGTTGTGCTATTAGTTATATCTGAAAAGGAATTGGAATTACCATTGCATGAGATTTGAATGAGTATCTATGATCAACTTGTCATATGAATAGTGGATGTTGTTTGACTAAGTGCTTTCCCCATTACTGATTTCATCACATCTAGTTGTTTACTTTTGCATGCTTAGATTAATTAAACTCACAAAAAAAAAACTTTGGTTACTTTAGTTTGACATACAAATTGCATATTAAGATAGAATTCGCCTCCTTGCGGATTCGACCTTTACTTACCTAGGACTACGGTTTAAGGTTTGTTTGGATATATTTTGCATAGTAGGAATTAGAACGACAAATTCCTGTTATCAGGCTGCGTCCGGTGTCAAATTCAGAATACTCCCACCGCATGCAGCGTCAACCATCCTTCTTTCCTGATCTAGTAGACCATTATGCAAGTAGAGAACAAGATCCTGCTTGACGTATCCGTGGAACGGGCAGCTAGAGCAAAGCCTCTTGTACCTCTCAAGATAGTCATATAGCGTCTCATCATCAGCCTGCTCAATGTTAGCAATTGCCTTTTTCAAAGCATTCGCCTTCTTCGTTGGGAAGTACTTGTCAAGAAACGCCTTGTGCAGTTTAGTCCAGGTATCTATAGTCCCTGGTGGCAAGTGATAATACCAGTCGCTAGAAGAGTCTAGCAAAGAAAATCCAAAGGCTCTCATCTTGATTTGATCCTCCGTCACATTCCTTGGCTTCATAGTCATGCAGACATTGTGGAATTTACCCAGATGAGATATCGGGTCCTCTCCACTCAAACCATGGAATTTCGGGAGATAAGCAACAACTCCAGACTTCAGCTCAAAGTTCACCCCTTCGCCAAGCACAGGGATGATGACAGCCAAGGGTTGTGCCCCAATGTTTGGTTCAGTCAGCTCTCTCAGAGTTCCGGCCATTGCAGCAGGAGGAATGTCAACTGGCTTAACGGTCTTGTTGGATCGTTAGAGTTACGTCTAAGGGAACAAAGCTTTTTTCCCACAGAAGTTGCAGCGGATAAATATAGCAGGAAAGATAACGGAACGAACTCACGATATATAGTAGAAACCCTGATTAGCAAAACTAGCTTCTCAAGGAAAAACCACTACCTTCAAGCTTTCGCTTGAGAGGATTTTGAAGCGTGTACTTGTCTTATTGATATCTTGCTTGATTACACTTGTATCCTGGACTTCGACATCTAAACACCCAGCTAGACTCGAAACCTCTTCTACAACGATGAATCAAACTCAACCCTCAAAGACTTACACACACCTCACTTCTTTTCTTTCTTCTTTTCGTCCTCTCTGTTTTCCGTCGTCGTGGTTACATAGAAATGAATCCACACTTCTATATAAATACAACTCGACAAACCCTAAATGTAACAAGATAAGATTTATCAAATATGGTAACAAGAAGATATGTTTTGCTGGAGGAATAATATCCCTAGCCGTATATATTAATAAAAGGAAAGGATTCCCTTAAATTAATATAAACGGATGTGATAAGATTCTTCTCTCTCCAATCCGCTTATCTAAGGAAAGAATCCCTAAGATAAGGAATCGAGCTTCTCTCTCCATATCTCCTCCAACGGCTAGATCCTTCCAGCCGATTTCTTCAATCCTTGACCGCGTGTGCGCCTTGATTTGTTTCCATAAATAACACGCTGGATTTCTTCCTTCCATTCGCAGCTTCGATCTTGTTCGTCACTGTTGTTCCTTCAGAGGTAACAAAGCACAAGGACAGAGCTTTGTTCCCTCTTCAATCCTTTGCTGCAAAGGTTCCCTGAGACAACTATCTTTGTTCCTGAAACACTTAGTACCCAGATTAGTTGAATGTTTGTCACTATCAAAACCTAAGGAATTCAACACATTCCCCCTTTTTGATGGTGACAAACATCCTTGACAATAAATCATATAAATCCGAGATAAAGACGGTTGTATGGGGAAGGGTCTCCACACAAGACCATAATAGTTCCCCCTCAATGCAGCAACATATGAAACCATGTGCTGTTCCCCCTCAACCAAGGCTACCTGTTATTTTCCCCCTTTTGGCATCATAAAAAACATAGCGAAGAGTTAGAGATGAAGGATCACAGCCAGATGAACATTATTCCCAATCGTATTAGATTGAAATGCACGAACACGGACAACATGTTAAGAGAACAACAAGATATGCAAGGATACCATTTATGATCAACATGCCAGTAAATGTTCACACACGAATCAGAGACAAGGAAGTTCGAAAAGGAGAGGGATAGATGTGTTAGGGAACAGAAGAGGTATTGGTTAGCCAGAGAAATACGAATGAAGTACCACTGGGGCCAGTAGTAGATTTGAAGTATGACTAGCAATGGAGTTCATCTTTTGTTCCTACTCAAAGCTTGTGCTTCCTTATCGTCGTCAACATCCATCATAGGCTCAGCTAATGGAGGAGAGAATCTTTGGTTCCTTCTTTTCCCTTCTTTGTGTATCTTGTGATGTTCCGGTTTTTTTTTTTTTTTTTAACATCACAACCTTCAGCTTGCCTTCTTTCACCAGGGATTCATTCGGAGCCCACTACTTCTCACGTGCAACATCAGCTTTTAAGCACAAACCCTCCTTAGGCAGTTGTAAGCCAGCATCACATATCATACCTGTCGAATCCTATCCACAGACCATAGTGGCAACAATTCGTATTCTCGACTTTCCGAAAAAGTAGAAGAGTGTGATGCGGGGGTAATGTTACCAGAGAGGGTACAAAGAACATCATACAAAACATATATGAGAATTTTTCAATAATGTGTAATCATGAATGAGAGACTCCCAGATGTGAATGATTAGAGGGGCTCATAGGGAGCATCAAACATGATGGCTAAGGTAAGCTGTAGAGTCAACAATCATTTGGGCTTATAA
The DNA here is from genome assembly GCA_027886185.1 of Rheum nobile. Lineage (NCBI taxonomy): Eukaryota > Viridiplantae > Streptophyta > Magnoliopsida > Caryophyllales > Polygonaceae > Rheum > Rheum nobile. The sequence goes on from WOAB01000215.1 coordinate 672,921, forward strand.
TGAGAGATTAATGCATCAAGTTGACTCTTTTAGGCCGAAAGAAATCCGAGTCGTGTATAAACAAGATAGCATAGAGAATCATGCATGAAATTTTGCATATAAGTGAGGTATTAGCATGAGTCTAAGCAAGTCGTTCAACTAATGATCAAGAGAAGAGATGCAGACCAAGACATGATGATTAACCCTTCACACTTTACCATGTAAATTAGCCAATCATCGAGGGAACACAACAAGTAGACAGTCAGTTTAGAGAAATCATACCTAGTTCCATACGAAACTGTTCGAATGGTTCCCTGTTTAGTGCCTTGGTGAAGATATCGGCGATTTGATCCTTAGTTCCACAGAAGTCCATTGTCACCAATCCTTTCTCCACACAATCACGTAAGAAGTGATGTCTTATCTCGATGTGCTTGGTACGTGAGTGTTGTACCGGATTCTTGGAGATATTTATGGCGCTGGTATTGTCACAGAGGATGGGAATTGAGTTAAGAAGAATACCGTAGTCGCTGAGTTGTTGTTTGAGCCATAGGAGTTGAGTGCAACAAGCAGCAACGGCTATGTATTCAGCTTCTGCAGTGGAGAGAGCCATTGAGTTCTGCTTCTTTGACCCCCAGGAAACCAAACACGGCCCAAGGAACTGAGCCATTCCTGAGGTAGATTTTTTGTCCACTTTGTTCCCTGTGAAGTCAGCATCTGTGTATCCGACAAGATCAAGACTTCCTCCTCTTGGGTACCACAGACAAAGATCATCTGTTCCCTTCAAGTATCTCAGAATCCTCTTCACTGCTTTGAGATGTGTTTCTTTGGGATCGGCCTGAAAGCGAGCACAAAGACATATACTATACATAATGTCAGGTCTACTAGCAGTGAGATAGAGAAGCGAACCTATTATTCCTCGGTAGAGAGATGGATCAATTCCTTGCTCGTGTTCGTCTTTTCCCATTGGATTGTTTGGAGATATGGGAGTGGTGAAGGGTTTTGCATCATTCATACCAAACTTTTTGACACACTCCCTGAGATACTTCTGTTGGTGCACTTTAGTTCCCTCATCCCCCTGAGAGACTTGTAGACCTAAGAAGAACTTGAGTTCTCCAACCATGCTCATCTCGAATTCACTGGCCATCAGCTTAGAGAATTTCTGAACCAGTTTATCATCAGTGGATCCAAAGATGATATCATCCACATAAACCTGAACCACCAGAATTTTCTTCCCTTCCTTCAGAAGGAACAAAGTCTTGTCGACCTTTCCACGAACGTATCCATGCGTCAGAAGGAACTGAGAGAGCCTTTCATACCAGGCCCTCGGGGCTTGCTTGAGACCATACAGAGCTTTGTCTAGAATGTAGACATGGTCAGGTTGAGTGGTGTCTTCAAAACCGGGTGTTTGCTCCACATATACTTCCTCCTTGAGAACCCCATTCAAGAAGGCGGTCTTGACATCCATCTGTTGTAGCTTGAATCCATGGAAAGAAGAATAAGCAATTAGGAGTCTTATTGCTTCTAACCTGGCAACTGGAGCAAAGGTCTCATCATAGTCGATGCCTTCCTGCTGACTGTAACCTTTCACCACCAGCCTAGCTTTGTTCCTTGTGACCTAACCTTGATCATCCAACTTGTTTCTGAACACCCACTTGGTTCCAATCACTGTTCTGTTCCTTGGACGAGGAACTAACCGCCAAACCTTGTTTCTTTTGAACTGGTGAAGTTCCTCTTGCATGGCCTTTATCCAGTCAGGATCCTTCAATGCTTCTCCTACAGTTTTGGGTTCTTGCAAAGAGAGAAAAGCATTGAAAGCACGAAAATTTTGTAGGGAGGAACGAGTGCTCTGAGGTGCTCCCTTTCTATAGTCAGTGACGATTAGCTTGACTGGATGAGCCCACTTTTGCTGGTAGTTGGGAACTTGGAGATTGTTGATGTCGAATTCCTCTGAATCAGCGTTCCCAGCACTTGAGCCTTCACCTCCTGTGCCATTAGCATTAGGATTGACATCCCTCATTCCTTCAGCAGAAGGGCAGTCCTCAGAGGGCTCCGTTGTGCCGTGACTTGGGCTTTGTTCCCCCTGAGGTGCCTGAGATACATCAGGGGGGTAAGCATTTTCTTCATTGCCCCCTGAGTTGGCGGAATTGGGAGTTCTTGGTGTAGAGGGATCATTTTGAGTTTCTTGATCTTCAGAGGTCCCACCGCTGACATTGCTATCTACAAGCTGAAAGAAATCATCTTCGGAAAGCTCGATGTTGCCTGATAGTTCCTTCACATTGTTACCAGCCATAGCAGTTTCGTCAAATACAACATGAACGCTTTCCTCTACCTTTCTGGTTCTCTTGTTGAAAACTTTGTAGGCCTTGCTTTGTTGTGAATATCCTACAAAAGTTCCTTCATCACTTCTGGGATCAAACTTCCCAAGATAATTTTTCCCGTTGTTGTGGACGAAGCACTTGCAACCAAATGTGCGCAAATGAGACACATTAGGTTTCCTTCCCTTCAGAAGTTCATAGGCAGTTTTGTTCAGAAGAGGACGGATGGTTGCCCTGTTCAGAACATAGCACGCGGCATTCAAGGGTTCGGCCCAGAAACTCCTTGGAAGACCACTTGAGATGAGGAGAGTACGCATCATGTCTTTCAGAGTTCTGTTCTTTCTTTCAACAACACCATTTTGCTGTGGGGTCCTGGGAGCAGAGAAGTTGTGGTTGATACCTCTGTTCCTACATAGGGATAGGAACTGAGAGTTCTCGAATTCAGTTCCATGATCAGTGCGAATAGACCCCAAGGAATGTCCAGTGCTCCTTTCGGCTGCCTTAAGCCAGGACTCACACTCCGCGAACACTTCATCCTTTGTGGAGATAAATAAAGTCCATGTGTACCTGGAATAGTCATCAACAATAACAAAGACATATACATTTCCCCCACGGCTCTTCATGCGCATAGGCCCATAAAGATCCATGTGGACTAATTCCAGAGGACGTGTTGTACTTACATCCCTTTTTTACTTGAAGGAAGACCTCACTTGTTTTCCTTTAATGCATGCGTCACACACGTCACTTCTCATTGCTTCAACCTTGGGAAGACCATTCACCAACTCTTGTCTATGAAGTTTGGAGATGAGTTGAAGGCTAGCATATCCAAAGCGTTTGTGCCACAAGTCTGTCGTCTCAGCAATAGACGACAAGCATAGATCCTTGTCAGGGATGAAAGCAGGGTCGACCTTGTAAACGTTGTTGTCGCAGATCCCTTTGAGTAAGATTTTCCCTGTACTTAGACACTCAACATGACAATCATCAGTGGTAAAGACTACCCTATTTTTTTTTGTTTTGACATAGTTGAGCCACACTGAATAGATCAAACTTGAGATTATTCACTAGATTCACATTATTCACAGTGATGTGTTTAGAGAGTCTTACCATACCGATACCACAAACCTCACCCTTACTCTTGTTTCCAAAAGTTATCGATGCCCCTGAGGCTGGCTGAAGAGAGGTGAACCATTCATTGTTCCCTGTCATGTGACTTGAGCATGCACTGTCAAGGTGCCAAGAGCATTTCCTTGCTTCCTCCTCGGATTTATGAGAACCACCTTCTGATACGTTGTGACCTTTTGAGCTCACCAAACAGATATCCTTTGAGAGAGGAGAAGCTTCATCATCTGAGCTGCAGTCACCCCACTTCGCAATCCTCGTTTGTTCCTCGTTGAGGACCTGAGAAGAACCTGCCGCTTTATTGAGGCAATTTTTTGCGAAGTGTCCGTTGTCATAACAGTGAGAGCAGACAACCTTCTTCATATCATTGTGAACCATGACCGAACCTTTAGTGCCTTTGCTTCGAGACCATATCTTCTTCATGGCTTGAGTGATGAGAGCCACATCTACATCACCTTCTTGAGAGTCTCTATCCAAGGAATTTCCTGACGACATCTTTCCTGCAGAATCTGTAACTAAAACAAACAATCTAGAGCACCAAGCTCTGATACCAATTGTTGGATCGTTAGAGTTACGTCTGAGGGAACAAAAGCTTTGTTCCCACAGAAGTTGCAGCGGATAAATATAGCAGGAAAGATAACGGAACGAACTCACGATATATAGTGGAAACCCTGATTAGCAAAACTATCTTCTCAAGGAAAAACCACTACCTTCAAGCTTTCGCTTGAGAGGATTTTGAAGCGTGTACTTGTCTTATTGATATCTTGCTTGATTACACTTGTATCCTGGACTTCGACATCTAAACACCCAGCTAGACTCGAAACCTCTTCTACAACGATGAATCAAACTCAACCCTCAAAGACTTACACACACCTCACTTCTTTTCTTTCTTCTTTTCGTCCTCTCTGTTTTCCGTCGTCGTGGTTACATAGAAATGAATCCACACTTCTATATAAATACAACTCGACAAACCCTAAATGTAACAAGATAAGATTTATCAAATATGGTAACAAGAAGATATGTTTTGCTGGAGGAATAATATCCCTAGCCGTATGTATTAATAAAAGGAAAGGATTCCCTTAAATTAATATAAACGGATGTGATAAGATTCTTCTCTCTCCAATCCGCTTATCTAAGGAAAGAATCCCTAAGATAAGGAATCGAGCTTCTCTCTCCATATCTCCTCCAACGGCTAGATCCTGCCAGCCGATTTCTTCAATCCTTGACCGCGTGTGCGCCTTGATTTGTTTCCATAAATAACACGCTGGATTTCTTCCTTCCATTCGCAGCTTCGATCTTGTTCGTCACTGTTGTTCCTTCAGAGGTAACAAAGCACAAGGACATAGCTTTGTTCCCTCTTCAATCCTTTGCTGCGAAGGTTCCCTGAGACAACTGTCTTTGTTCCTGAAACACTTAGTACCCAGATTAGTTGAATGTTTGTCACTATAAAAACCTAAGGAATTCAACAGGTCTCAACTGTTTCAACTGTCTCAACTCCTGCTTCTTCTTCTTGATCGCATAGGTTCACATGGAATGATCTGTCGATTTCTGGGTCAAAAGCAGCTAGAGGAGAGTAAGTACTACGAGTGTCGACCATAAGATAGGTCTCCACCAACAATCAATCATGAAAACACACAACACAGCAGAAAACTTCCCCGACTACGGCGCCAAATTTGACGTGGCCGAAATATGCAATGCAAATATCGTTGAATGGCCTAGTCAAAGTAAATGTCCTAACAGACCTACTAAATGGATGTATAGTAAGCAAGTAAGGGTCGAACCCACAAGGAAGATCTGATGAAGTATGCAATTATGATTGACAAGTAACAAGGAAGGGGGGTTTTAGTTATCAAGGAGAATAAAGCAAACAGGTTTGATTGAGTTGAGAATATGATTGGGGAAAAGAGTTCTACTAGAACGAGATCCACAATACAGAGATATAATTTGATCACTAAAATCTATTCAATCCAAGTTCTTTCACTAATCTTATGGTTGTTCCCACCCTGATCTTAAGTACTACCAATTCTCACAGTTATTGATAGACTTATCACAATATCAATGGAAGAAAACCTTACCACCAATAAAGCAATATCAATGCACACAAGGATATAAGATACATGCAAATAGAAGAAAACCTTACTACTTAACATGCAAATGATTCTCACTCACGATTGCGCACTCGTATTTCACTATATGCAACAATCGTGTATGCTACTAGATATGCACTCGTATTCCACTATATGCAAATCCTAGCAATTGATAAATAGTATTCAACCTAGTTGATTAGGCTATGAGGAATAACAATAAATCAATATTCAATATAACCAAGAGAATCAAACCAACACTTATAAGAATAGGAACAAGGAATAGAAATCTCACAAACACATCAACTGTATTGCTTCAAACGTCTAGTAGAACAAAGGGAAATTAGTGCTCCATTGAGAGGTGAATGAAACCCTAATAAAAAGTAAAACTGCGTAATGTAAAAGTAGTCTCTTGCGTGATATCAGAGTGTAGTCTCTTCTTAACCTAGAAAAGGGGCTTTAATAGGTTTAGGAAAAATAAAGTTAACCTAATGCAAATAAAAAAGGAAATAAAATAATAGCAATAAAGAAATCCGAAAATGAATAAAAGGAAATAAAATATGTGCTGGCCGCGAGGCGTTACGTGCCTCACCGCGGGGCGGTGGCTTCTTCTGGCGCGACTAACTCTTCTCTGAGACCCACCGCCGGGTCGCGGTGGCATCTGGCACGGGGCGGTGAAATCGCCCACTCCTTCTTCAGCTCTTCTTCTTCTTCTCTTCTGCTCTTCATTACTACCAAGTATTGGTAGCCTTATCCAATAAACTCTAGCAGAACCTTATCCATCTTCATCATCTCCATCTCCATCTCCGTCTAAGCTATAAATCCCTGGATATCTTCACTTTTCTCCACAACTTCTGGATCACAGACTTAGCCTCAAATCTCATCCTAAACTCCTCTAAGTAATGCTAATAATTGCTAGTTAAGGTGTATGAAATGACACCTATCACTTTGACCAGCATTAGGCTGGGGTAATAAGAGGTCAAGAGTGATGTGAGTTGTATGTGAGCCCATCTATTGGAAAATGAAATGAGTGGCTTGGTGAAAACCCGAAAGGGCGCCTTGGCAAAATGAGTGAAAAGAAGAAGAGTGATTATTAGGATTCCTCATTTTTCCTAGCGTGGTGACATAAGAAGAGGTGATATAAGGAGGATTCGGGTAGGTCCCTCTGGGAGGCATAAGAAGATAGATGGAGGCTAGGATTAGATGTTTTTCACTCTATGGTATTCAGGATAAGCTTGGGGGAAGTACTTTGCTTTCCTTTAAGCTTGGTTGGTGTTGTGTTATGTGTTGTGTTGTGTTGTGTTGTGTTGTGTTGTGTTGTGTTGTGTTGTGTTGTGTTGTGTTGTGTTGTGTTGTGTTGTGTTGTGTTGTGTTGTGTTGTGTTGTGTTGTGTTGTGTTGTGTTGTGTTGTGTTGTGTTGTGTTGTGTTGTGTTGTGTTGTGTTGTGTTGTGTTGTGTTGTGTTGTGTTGTGTTGTGTTGTGTTGTGTTGTGTTGTGTTGTGTTGTGTTGTGTTGTGTTGTGTTGTGTTGTGTTGTGTTGTGTTGTGTTGTGTTGTGTTGTGTTGTGTTGTGTTGTGTTGTGTTGTGTTGTGTTGTGTTGTGTTGTGTTGTGTTGTGTTGTGTTGTGTTGTGTTGTGTTGTGTTGTGTTGTGTTGTGTTGTGTTGTGTTGTGTTGTATTGGTGCCTTGGAGTTACATGTTTAGGTGCAATTCTTGGTGGAGATGATTTTACTATGCTTCCTGAGACCTTGGGATTTGATTGGAGGAGTAGGTTTATTTTAGCTTACTCGAGGACGAGCAAGGTTTAAGCATGGGAGAATTTGATCAGCGCTACTTTGTAGGGTTTAACTAGGAGTTGTTACCGGTATTTTGGGTACCATTTGGAGATATTTAGAGCGTTATTGTGGAGTACGTGGTTGAGGAGAAGAAGTGTGATTTTAGTGGTTCGGAGAAGCTAAATGAAGATTTATTGAAGATGGAGAGAAGACCACTTGAGAAGACGAAGGAAGAGCTGGAGAAAGAAGCCAAGTGGAGCTACAGAGGCAAAACCGCGATCGCTGGGCCAAGGCCGCGGTCACGGACATCTACGAAGGCGAGACCAGAAGAGCGCGTCAATCCGCGATCGCGGGCGAGAAATGGAGTTGATCGCGGATTAATCGAGAGCAAAGAGCCAGAAATGGTATTTTCCGCGATCGCGGAAATGAACATCAGTGAGCCGCGCGGAGGATTTCGTCTGAAGTTCACTTTATATTATTTCCCTTTTCTTTATTCCGATTTCATTTGTTTATTTCCTTTTAAGATTAAACTTGTTATCTTTTTAGCATTAAGTTTTGGTATTAGGTTATTTAACCTAATTTCCTAGGAGCCACTTTGGCAATCTCTTGTTCTACGTTTTATTTTCCCTTTGAGTTTTATTGTTTCAAGACTATGAAGAACTAAGCACATTTTGCTTAGTCCGACAATTGAAGCCTTCATTTGATTCATGATTGTGAGGTTATAACTCTATTTCCTATTCCTTTGGATTATATATTTTCTCTTGAGCATATTCCTATTGATTCTTATTGGTTTGACTGGATTGATCACCTAGTTGATATTAGTAATTGTCTATTGCTAGGGTTTGGATATTTTGAGTTGAAATTCCTTATCTTGTGTAACAACCATGATATTCTAGGACTAGTTGGACTAGTTTATTATGAGAGAGAATTGATTATGTGTTAAATGCTGCGAAAAATTGGTGTTGCATGTATCCTGGTTAATTCCTATGCTCCATGCTGCTATTGTTCTAAATCTTGATAGTTTCTCGTGCGTTCGATAGTAAGGGTTACCAGGACTAGTTGAACTGGTAACTATTTCAGAATAGGGACATGAATAATCATAGGAAGGAATATAGATAACCTAGGACCAATCAATCGAATGAATGGTGGATATTTGTTTGGCTAAGTGTTTTTCCCAATTTGATTACAAATCTTTGCTTTTGTTTATTTTGTTTACTTGTTTACCAACAATCAACCAAAACCCCCCTTTGTTACTTTTGCATGCAACCTTACATAAAGAAATACAACTCCTCCCTGTGGGATTCGATCCTTGCTTGCCTATTCTACTAGTTTAGGTTATTAAGGATTTTACTTTGATTGGGCACACGACTTTAGCCCCTATCACTTACAAGCAATAAAATGTGCCATCTTAGAAAACCTATCTACGACCACAAAAATAGAGTCTTTACCTCGTCTAGAGAGGGGCAAACCCGTGATGAAATCCATAGACAAATCTTCCCAGGGGGAACTCGGTATGGGCAAAGGAGTGTAGAGGCCATGATGACTAGACCTAGCTTTGGCTCTTTGGCATGTCACACAACTTCTACAAAACCTAGTCACTTGGTGGGTCATCTTAGGCCAAAACAAATGTTCTCTTAACACGGCCAATGTCTTACTAATCCCAAAGTGTCCACGACTTTCGTGTGCTTCCTGAATCAAAAGGAGCCTAATGGAAGACCTAGGGATGCAAAGGCTACTAGCCTTGTATAAATAACCGTCAGAAAGGAAATAGGACTCAAACTCACGCGATCTTAGGCAATGCTCTAAAATAGGTGCAAAGAAAGGATCACTAGCATACAATTCCTTAATCAAAGCAAAACCCAAAACTTTAGTTTGCACATGAGTCAAGAGAACATACCTTCTAGATAACGCATCTGCGACAATGTTCTCCTTTCCTTTCTTGTGGACCACGACATAAGGAAATGTCTCTAGAAATTTCACCCAACGAGCATGGCGTCGATTGAGGTGCGCTTGGCTCTTCAAATAGCTCAAGGCTACGTGGTCATTGTGGATGACAAATTCACGCGGCCAAAGGTAATGTTGCCATGTCTTTAGCACGCGTATGAGTGCATACAACTCTTTGTCGTAGGTGGGGTAATTTAGTGTGGCCCATGTGAGCTTCTCACTGAAATATGCAATGGGCCTCTTCTCTTGGTATAGCACACCACCAATGCCTATGTCTGAGGCATCGCACTCCACCTCGAATGTCTTCGCGAAGTTGGGGAGCTGGAGCAATAGCGCATTGAACAAGGCCCGCTTCAAAGCCGAGAAGGATTTTTCGTGGGACTCAAGCCACAAGACAATGCTTCCCGTCTTTGTCAATTCATGCAATGGCACGGCAATGGAAGAGAAGTCTCGAACAAAGAGCCTATAAAATCATGTGAGGCCTAGAAAGCTTCGCATCTATGTCGGCGTCGACGGAGTGGGCCACTCTTTGATGGCCGCGATCTTTGCCTCGTCGACACATAGACCATCACTACTCATGACGTAGCCCAGAAAATTTGTGGACGCGGAGCAAAAACTGCACTTGGCCAGATTGGCAAACATGCTCTCGCGTCGAAGGCATTCGAGCACAAGTCGAAAGTGATCGACATGCTCTTCCAGACTCCGTGAATACACAAGGATGTCATCGAAATAAACGACGACAAACTTGCCAAGGAATGTTCTCAAGACGTGGTTCATCACACGCATGAAGGTGATGGGCGCGTTCGTGAGTCCAAATGGCATGACAAGCCACTCGTAGAGCCCATACTTTGTCTTGAACGGGGTCTTCAGTCATCACTTTCTTTCATCCTGATCTGGTGATAACCACTCTTCAAATCTATCTTGGAGAAAAGTGTGGCACCATGAAGTTCATCAAGCAAATCGTCGAGGCGTGGAATAGGATGCCTATACTTGACGGTGATCTGGTTTATCGCGTGACAATCAACACATATTCTCCATGTGCCATCTTTCTTGGGCACAAGGATCACAGGCACAACACAAGGGGAGAGATATTCCCTTACGTAGCGCGATCCAACAACTCTTGCACTTGGCGTTGTAGCTCTTTGGTCTCTTTTGGGCCAGCTATATATGCAGCGCGATTGGGCAAGGAAGCACCTGGTATAAGGTCAATTTGGTTCTCAATGCCTCGCAGTGGAGGTAAACCTTGTGGCAACTCAGTAGGAAATACATCATCGAACGCGGCGAGCAAGGTCGCGATGACTGGCGGCACGGACGCGGTGTTCGACGACTCAGGGATGCATGGAGTTGGCACAAGCAGAAAACATGGAGCTTTGCCAGTCAAACACTTAGTGAGGTCACTGGGCCTGGCTAAAAGAACGCATTGCTCACACTTTCCTTGCAAAGGAGTCGTCTTTGGCAACGACGCGACAAACTTTGTCGATGGCGAGGTGATTCTCGAATTCCATGGGGCACTTGGTGTCCCAGCTGTGGCGTTGTGCGTCTTCTTGCCAGTGCCTGGAGGAGACGAAGTGTCGCCAGATTTGGAGAAGTTTTGCCTCTGGAGTGCCTCTGGACACTCTTTTGACCTAGTGGACGCGGCCTCTATGGCTTTCTGGCGATCACGTTCAACTTGGTCCTACAAGATCTCATGGGGAGACATTGGATGCAAAGTGACGCGCTTACCGTGGTAATTGAACACATAAGTGTTCAAATAGCCATCATGGAGCACGCACCTGTCGAATTGCCATGGGCGCCCAAGCAAAATATGGGTGGCGTCCATTGCAATGACATCACAAAGTATAGAATCACAGTATTGCCCTATGGAAAAAGAAATTAAGCATTGGCGAGATACAGTGTTACCTGGACTTGAAGAAATCCATTGGAGGGCATAAGGTTGGGGATGAGGCGTCATAGGCAACTTAAAGTGTGTGACGACCTTCTCATTCACAATGTTAGCACATGATCCTCCATCGACAATAACACTCAAGGAAGCTGTCTGGACGAGAGCTCTTGTGTGGAACAAGTTCTCGGGTTGATCGCGTAAGCTTGCTTCCTTGACTGTGAGGAGACGACGTGTCACCAAGCTCAATGGTGTGCCCGCGTGTAGAGAAGCAGGTTCGCAGTCATAAGCGTCTTCGTCCTCTTCTGCGTTGCCTTCATCGATCGCGTCAAGTGTGGCCTCCTCGTCATCACGGGACTCGTAGCCGGCGGCGGCGGAGAACAACACCTTGCGAGCATTGGGGCAATCTTACTGGTAGTCGCCTCGTCCACCACACTTGTAGCATTCGAGGTCGCGCGCATGATCTGTACCCACTGGGGGTTGTCTGGGCGCGGTCTGGCGCAGTGCGGTGCTCGACGTCGAAGGCTTCGCCTTGGTTGCTTGGCTAGACGCGGCTGTGGGAGAGGCACTAGGGCAAGGGTTAGTAGAAGATAAACCACTAGGGTTAGAAGCATACCTTGTTTGGCCACTTTGCCAAGTGTAGGACTTTCGGCGAGTGAGTTGTGCATGAATTTGCATCGCCGTGTGAGTGAGGGTGTTCAAGTCTTTGATTGGCAAAATCTCGAGTTGATCACGGATGTTGGTGTTCAAGCCACTCAAGAATTTCGTCCTCAAAGTCGATGGTGCAACGGAGATGTTGGCTTGGTAATACATGTCTTCAAGCTTGGAAAAGAACTCGAGTGGAGACATCGAACCTTGGCGAGCCATGGCTATCTCCATTCGCATTTGATTCCTATAGTCTGGAGGCACATATTTCTTGGTCATCAGGTACACCAATTGATGCCACTCGATGACCCATGTCCTATGGCATCGGACGCAGTCATCCTCGAAGCGATGCCACCACACTCGCGCGGCTCCTCGGAATTTAAGTGTCACGGCGTCGACATGCTCCTCAGGGGTCACTCGACAATATCGAAGTGTGTACTCCACAGCCTGCACCCATTCAAGAAAAACAGAGGGGTTGTATTCACCATAAAAATGCTCGATTTTTACCTTGACTTGGTGTCGTTGGAATCGAGTCTGGGCAGGTGCTTGGTTGAGCGCGTTGTTCGGTGCGGCATCATAGAGAGGGTTCTCAAAGGCGCGCACTCCATGTGGTCTATTGCGTCCAACCTGGCATCTATCACGGTCATGGCGATCTTCGCGGACGTACTCATCCCTTGGCGCGTAGGCGTCATTGCGTTGACATCTTCGCGGCTGGGCATCGTAGTTGTCGCGTCGAATGTCTCTGTGCATAACATCGCGGCGCTCGCCGCCAATGTCACGAACGCGTTCTCCTTGTGGCTGGAGACGCGGTGAAGGGATCCAATCCGAAGGGTGATCCTGCAATTCAAGTGGATCTCCAAGAGGGGGGTGAAAAAAATTAGGGTTGACCATACTTGATTCCTCGATCTCTTCGTCGTCATACTCGTCGAAGTCGTCGTGGACATTGGGTGTGATCGACGTGTAGCCATCAGATCCGTAATGCGGCATTCGAACACTCTGGTGTCGAAGGTGATCGCGTACATCATGGCTCCGTGGCTGGGTAGGTAGGGTCCTCAACTGATCATCGTGTCGCGTATGCCCACTTGGTCTGCGACTGGGTCTCCTTGGCGTCGCATCGGCTGGCTCGACGCGGCGAGGGTGGCCTTTGCGTGGCGCTGAACCCGGTACGCGCTCTGGGTTCTCCTAGAGGCATAGCGATCATCAAAGTTGTATGGTTCAGAATACTCACCTTGAGTGTCCCCGGCGTCGCGGTCGTAGTCGGAGCCGTTGTCGAAGCCAGCGGGTGTGGCTCTAGGGACGTAGCGGTCCGCATGCGAAATGAATCCTTGGCGACTCTCGATGACATTCTGCATACGATTGAGTTGCGGTTGGTGATGAGACGTCGACGGCATGATTCCTTTGCCTTTGTTGACTCTTGTCTTTGATGGACCTGCGTCGGTGGCTCGTGGTTGAGTCGGCGCGTCCATTGTACTCAGGGGAAATGGGTTGGGCACGAGTTGTGCATCGCGTTATTGGGCTCTCAAAGCTGCGTTCTCTTGTCTAAGGGCTTGGATCTCTCTTTGCTCCTCGGACAACGCGATGAGAGGGTCCTGTTGTGGGGGGTCAACCAGTGGTTGGTCTTGGGGTAGATCCAACGGTGGTTGAGGTGGGTTGTTGTTGTCGACTCCAGGTTGGTTGTCACCGTGTTCAATCGTCATGGTACCTATAACAATATGGCCAGACATGGGAGTAAAAACGAACCAAAAGACAACGAAGAACAACAACCAAACAAATCACTAGTCAAGTCACAAAGTTCACGTAGGTCGGGCTAGTTTGGGTTTGCCGTGAGGGCGGCTTGGCTTGTACAAGTGATGGTGTATCAAGCAAGTTGCAATCAAACAAACAAGAATAAATTGAAACCCTAAAACAAACGTAAACAAAGCAACCTAATAAGCAAGAAAGTACCTTCTAGGAAGCTTGACCTAGACGGCGGAGAGAGATAGAAGATGAGGTTAGACCGAGAGTGGGTTAGGGTTGCCTTATTTTGGCTTTCCCTAACTTTGGAAACTTTTTTTTTTTAATATCTTTTTTTTTTTGAATATCTTTTTTTTTTTTTAATATCCGAGATCTTATCTTTTGATCTTTTCGGATTTGCAAAAGGAAATTAAACAAAAATAAAATCGGTCTAAGTAACAAGAATATCACAAGTGTGATCTTAGAGATAGGAGAGAGAATATAAGATTTGATATGATATCTTATAAGGAAATTCGGTTAACTTAACTAAAAAGTAAACTCTAGCAAACAAGGAAACTCTATCCACGCGTGAAATAAGGAAACAAAATATTCTAGTATGCAAGATAACAAATTACCTAACACACCAAAACTTAGGGAACAAGAAAAAAATTCGGCCAAGATAGGATCTTGTAGAAACCGAAGGTGTTGAAAAGATGGAAACTTTTGGTTTTTTTCTCTTCTCTTTTCTCGCGAGATGTTACGAAAGCAGACGATGGGGGCAAGAAAAAAAATTGTGAACAAGATGCAAACTTGAGTTCGTGACTTACAAGACTGCTGGGCTCTGATGCCAGTTGATGTGTTCTTGCCTCCGATGACAAGCCAATTGTCAAAAGGTGGCGCCTTGGGATCTAGTCTTGGGTGAGAAGTCACGTTGAACGTCACAACAATGAAGAAGATGGCGAACGTGTTGATGAACGCAATGATGAACGTGGTGGTGAACACGGTGTTGGGGCGGTGGTGAACACGGTGGAAGCGGTTGTTGGGGCGAAAGGATAGCGTTGGAGGAAGCGATTTGATGAGGGATAGATGACTTGAAGAGACAAGTCGTTGGTGTCGTAGCGTCGATTGCGGGTGTCGTAGCATCGACTGCGGGTGTCGTAGCGCCGACTGCGGTTGAAGGGAGATGCGAAGGAAGACTGGCTTAAAGGTTCAAGTGTTTGCCGTAGAGTCGGCGGCGGAGTGAAGGGGATGCGAAGATAGAGGGTTTTGACGTCCGATCAAGGGAAGGATGATAAACACTCGACTTGAAACCTTGAATTAAATTGAACGTAAGGAAATAACAAGAACAAAGTTGGGTATAAATACTAGAGGCGAGACATCGGATGGGTCGAGTCGAGCCTAGTGGGCTAGCCCATGCAAGCATGCAAAAGACACAAACCCTAAAAGATAGAAACGCTATAAATAGAAACTATCTAAAACACGCAGGAAATACCAAATATAGAAAGTGTATCAAAAGAATGCGTTAACATCCTAACGCGGTGAAGGCATGTAGTCAAACATCGCGATAGATGACGGCGAAAGGGAAATCGACTTGCGAGTGTGTGCACGCGATGCTGACTGAGAAGAACGCGTTGTTCCGATGCTGATGGTTGCGAGGACGACGAGTCTTGGGTTGGCGTCTGGGCTTCCTTGGCCAGTGACGACGCGTGCGACAAGTGATGCGACGGCGGAGGCGATTGCTTTGGACCTAGACCTTGTTACTGGGCCCTCTGAGCGATGGCTCATGGCTTCTTCCTCGTCTTGGGCCGTCATGGGAGGCAGGGTCACATCATCCCTCCCGATCGAACATTTGTAGTAGTTGGATAACCTAAACCAACTACAAAACCATACCGGCATGACCATGATTTCCACGTGGCATGAGATAGTCTTTCATCCTTTCCTTAAACGATGCATACCATCCTTGAACACTACTATTCTTGCAATTGGTCCAAACGGCGGGTGAGGGTGGAATAGAACAACGATTATCAACTAGCCAAACCTGTACAAAATTAAAGTTAGAGTACGTCCAATAATTTACAAGGTAAGTAATGATCTACTATAAATATGCTCTTCCGGGTGCCCGTTGATACGATCGATCCCCGTGGAGCAAGACCGATCTAGATCCGGATCGTTTGTTCTTCCCAAGCAAGCACTCATTATTCGCGTTCTTCGTGTTCTTGGCTTTCTTTAAGAACTCCTTCAAGGGAAACAACGTTATGTTTCCCTTTCTTGAGTTTGGCGGATCAAACCCTGGCGGTGGATGAGAGGAGGGGTTCAACGTTATGAACACCCGAGGTGGTGGAAGGAGGCCAACGTTATGGCTCCTTAGAGAACTTTGAGAAAAGGCTAGAAAGCCTTCAAAGAGAGAGATAGAGAGAGATTGAAGCCAATGGACAACTAGGAGTGACTCTCCACTAGATTGTCTTAAACTTAACTTGAGAAATACAATGAGAGTTCTACCCTATTTATAGAAAAACAAAGGGAAAACTAGGGTTGAAGAGGAAACCCTAATGGGCTTGGGACCAAGACATTAAGACCCAACCCATTACATCATTCTATAAAGGGAATGTAAAACATAACAAGCAAAGCTATAAATAGAAAGTGGGCCCACAACCAAAGTGAGCATGCCAGCGAGACGAGGCTCATGAAACGATGTCACCGAGAGCACGCACGGCAGAGAGGCACGGCCCGGAAATAGAACCACTTGGAAGTCAGTGTCGGAGAAGACGCCCTTCACTTGGCTCCATGGGGGACACCAGGGACGCGCAAGCCAGATATGCGCTAAACTAAGGTCTTGGCCCAGGTCACTGTCCATCACCCATCCTCCCGAAAAGGTGCATACGGTAGCTCTAGACGGGCGCCCGAGAGAGCAAACATGGGGAGACATGTATGAGGTCCACTCCATGATAGAAAGACAAGAGCCACCTGGAATCTAGTGGCAAATGCCAACCCAACCATCAACATGTATGAGGTTCACTTCATGATAGAAAGACAAGAGCCACCTCGAATCAGGTGGTAAACGCCAACCCAACCATCAACATTTCCATCTAGTGATCCTTCCAGCAAGGTCTCCTATGATTGACCATCTTGATAAGATGGTCAATCTTGGTCACCACACTCGCGGGTCACTAGAGGTATCGACGTACTTGCAGTTCCTTTGAAATCTCATGTCGCATGTAGTCATAACTCTGTTGGCCCAACCCTAATAGTATAGTGATAAGCACTACTTTGTAGGGCTTAACTAAGAGTTATTAGAGGTTTTATTGGTGCCATTCGGGTAGATTTAGACACATTCTTGTGTATGGCGTTTGGAGGCAAAGTTGGTGTTTTTGGAGGTGTTTGAGCCAATTTGGATATCATGAAGACACTGAGGAAGGAAGCCATCAAGAGAAGACGCCAAGGAGTGAAGAGGAGACGGGTTGGTGCAAGGCAAAGGACAAGAATGCCGAGCATTAACCGCGATCGCGGGCATGGGTGCCGCGATCGCGGGCCTCGGAGCATGTCGAGAGTTTTCTGTGGGCGCGAAGAGATTGAAGGGCGCGGAGCCACATGGGCCGCGATCAAGGTCTACCACCCGCGATCGCGGGTCTGACACGGCAGAGGCTTGGACTTATTCCGAATTATCTTTTTAGTTTTCTTTTCCCATTTTCTTATTTCTATTTCAGTTATTTGCTTAATGGGCTTAGGTCATTTGTTAAGGCCCTATAAATACTCTCCTTATGCATTAGGGTTAGGGTTCCACTATTTAGAGACTAGTTCTAGTTTTTGCAATTTCAATTCATCGTTGTTTATTTCTTTTGAAGTTTCTACCATGACTATGAGGAGACAAGCCTCTTTGGCTTAGTCCGGTAATGGAAGCATGAGTTCGTTCATCTGGTTGTGAGGTTTTGTTCCTATCTATCTATCCTATTGAGTTATATCTTTTCTCTGAGCAAATTCATATTTGAATGTTTGTTGGTTTATCTAGACTGATCACCTAGGTTTATTGCTTTCATTCATATTGCTAATACTAGGGAACTGTTGGGCTAACGCTCTGGTATAAGTAGCAAGCATTGATTGTTATCTGCATCTGTGGATTATATCTATGTGGGAATTGATTACATGGTAAATGCATCTGAGCGAGCGTTCTGTGTATCCTGGTTAATTCTTATATGCATTGCTGCCTTTGGGTTGAACCTTTATTGGTACTAGGGTTATTCATTGGTAAGGGTTCTTTGTGGAAGGTTTCCCTCTGAATTTACATAAGATCGGGACAGGAATAACCGAATAGGAAGATAGGACTTAATCTATGAACAACCTTTGAATGACTTATGTGGACATTACTTGGCTAAGTGTTTTTCTTTCTTGATATTTCATCCATTCTACTTTGTTTTGTTTTCAACCAACCAACCATAAAACCCCCCCTTTTGTGACATTGCATGCTACCACCATTGGTTCCTTCCTTCTCTGTGGGATCGACCCTGACTTACTTACTATACTTTGTTTAGTGAGGATTTTAGGATTTACTTTTGATTGGGGATACGACGACTACCCTCCGTCAAATTTTGGCGCCGTTGCCGGGGAAGGCAATTGCGAATTTTTGGTGTTTTGCATGCTTTGTGTGTTTTCGAATTTTTTCTGTGTGATTTTCGTGTGTTTGCTTGTGTGTGTGGACCTATCTTATGGTCCACACCCGTACTGCTGACTCTCCACCTTTAGATCCTGATCCAGAGATTGAGAGAACTTTCTCCCAAGGACGCAGAGTGAATCGAGCTTTGGTCTTTGAGAATCCCACTTTTGAGATGGCGGACGAGGTACCACCACCTACGTTGAGGCAGCTGACTGCGCCTAACTTGACGCAGCAGCCACTGGCCGTACAATTCCCTGAGCTAGGCACGGGAGTGAACTTTGAGCTCAAGTCTGTTCTTATCCATCTTTTGCCTCAGTTCCATGGGCTAGCTGGAGAGGACCCAAACAAGCACCTCTCGGAGTTCCACGCCGTGTGCAGTTCCATGAAGCCACGGAATGTCACTGAGGATCAAATCATGTTGAGGGCTGTTCCTTTTTCACTTAATGATTCACCCAACGACTGGTTTTACTACCTCACCCCAGGAAGCATCAGCACCTGGGAGAAAATGAAGAAGGCATTTCTGGAAAAGTACTTTCCAGCAACGAAGCTGAACAGTCTCAAGCGCAACCTGAGCAACATAGAACAGCATGGGACGGAGACGCTCTACGAGTACTATGAGCGTTTCAAGAGGTTGTGCTCTAGCTGTCTCTATCACGGGTATTCAGACCAGGATTTGGTCTTATATCTGTACGGGGGATTGCTGGATGAAGAGCGACGAATGGTGAACGCGGCGTGTGGGGGAAACATACTGAACAAAACCCATACCGCTGCATTTGAGATATTCAGCGAGTTGTCGGAAGGCTCAAGGCAATTCAGCAAGACGGCGAGCGCCCAGGCTGTGAAAGCCACTTCAAGTGAGAATGTTCCCCCATCTATGGCGAGGGAAGTGAGCGAAATGAAGGAGATGATCAAGGTTTTGATGAGGAAGGAAGGACCCCAGAGGGTCAAGGAGTGTGAATTTTGCTATGCCACCACGCATGCAACTGACGCATGCCCTACACTCCATGAGGAGCCCACTGAGCAAGTCAACGCTGTTGGGGGGTACCAACAAAGACAACGGTACGACCCCTACTCCAGTACCTACAATCCGGGGTGGATAGACCATCCTAACTTGAGGTACGAGAACACGCATAATGTGGAGAACCCCCCTGAGTTCCGACCAAGACCCCCTCAACAATACCAACAGCAGCAACAGTACCCCCAGCGACCATTCCACGGAGGCTAGCAGTTCAGAGGCCCAGCAGAGCAGAGACCGCAAGGACAAGGAGCTCCCCACGCTATGAATCTAGAGGACCAGGTCAATACACTGGCGCAGCACATGACCACGCTGACGCACACAGTAGGAACCATGCAGCAAAACATGGTTCAGTTCCAACATGAGACCAAGTCCAGTATCCAGAACCTGGAGAAGCAGGTAGGGCAGATCTCCCAGGCGGTCAGCAAGCTCGAAGCTAGAGAGTCACGAGCACTCCCATCTCAAACTGAGATTAATCCAAGGCAAAACGTCAACTGCATGACGTCAAGGCCAAGATGAGAGAATGAAGAAGAGAAGCTGGAATTAAAAGAGAAGTACGAGGCAAAACCGCGATCGCGGGGCGACAGCCGCGATCGCGGGTTTACGGAGCCAAAAGCCGAGAAAAACTTGAGCATAAATTCGAGCATTAACCGCGACCGCGGGCATGACAGCCGCGATCGCGGGTCACCAGTGCTAGAACCGCGATCGCGGGTTGACACCCGCGATCAACTCTCGGAAAGTGCTCCGCCTCGCAAGACTTTCATGAACAAGTATGACTATCCGGAGGGATATTTTGACATCCTGGTGCCATTCCCTGCAGCATTAGAAGATGAAGGGAATATGGGAATATATTGCGAGATATACCAGGGCTACCCGGAGAGCCCCTTCTTGAGAGAGCTACGCAAGACCATAGCGGAGAAAAAGGAGTGATCTAAGAAGAAGCCAAAGGTCAAGAAGGATGTCTCGGCTGTGGTGCAGAAGAGGATTCCCAAGAAGTGTGAGGATCCCGGAATGTTCAGCGTGCCCTGCAAGATTGGGGAGACTGAATTCAGCGAGACATTGCTGGATTTGGGAGCTTCAATCAATGTCCTGCCACTATCCGTCTACAACAACCTCGACGTCGGGCCATTAGAGAGCACGGAAATCATCATCCAATTGGCTGACAACTCCGTCATCACTCTTGAGGGCGTTGTGAAGGACGTACTGGTAAGCGTCGATACCCTTGTTTTTCCTACAGACTTCTTTGTCATGAACACAGGGGAACGAGGAGGACGAGTAATGCTAGGGAGGCCTTTCATGAAGACCTCCAACACAAAGATCGATGTGGGCAGAGGAACAATCAGTATGGAGTTCGACAAGAGGAAGACAGGGTATAGGCTGGAGAACATTCCGGAGCATCCTCCAGATACAAGAGCAAGGAGTACGGTTGCAGGAGGCAACCCCGGATGAGAAGTACAGCAGGACGTCGTGCCGCGACGATAACTATGGCGCTGCTCGGGAGGCAACCCGAGGTATGAGTCGTTGAACTCATTTATGTTTTTACCTTTCTTAGGACTTAGATTTTATTTTTCTTTCTTCTTCTTTGCACTTGTTTTTCTTTTTCTGTGGGCACTAGAACTAACTATGCAGTGGAGGCCAGAATCCAGCACCCGCGATCGCGGTTTCCCCTCGGCGATCCATGGCGAGTTCTAGCAAAAAAAAAAAATTTTAAAAAAAAAAAAATTCTTCAGATTCAAAAAAAAAAAAAATCGCCCACGGTTTAATAAAACCAGCGCATTTTTCGAGGCAGTCAGCACCTCGTAACTCGCGCCGACTGTTACGGATGCAGGGACATTAACCCTGCGATCGCGGGTCCTCATCGCGGCGCCTATAAAGCACGAGAGGCAATGTAGGCATTTTACAACACCTCCACCACCACCTCTCACTCTCACACGATCGGATCTCCGACTCTGACCACCGCGACGTCCCCTGCAGCCCCACGCTATCGTTCCTCCGACCGCGACGTCGTTTGGGTGAGATCTCCAATTTTCAACTCTTGGATTCCTCATTGCCTCACGAGCCGCGATCGTCGGACCCACGCCAACCCCGCGACCACCACAGCGCCACCGCAAAGCACCGGAGCCATTTTTTTCTCGAAGTTCGCTGCAAACCCAGAAACCGCGATCGTCGGCATCAACCCTGCGATCGCGGCCCATCTTCTCCAGCGAGCTTCGAGTCGAGCATAAACCGCGACCGCGCCCCACACCCCGCGATCGCGGGTCCCTCCGGTACTCTTTCTATTGTGCTTTCTCGCTCTTTTTTTCCCACCATGGCAACCTTCGTAGGCAACATGCGGAGCCAGAGGCATAGGCGCTACTACGAGACGTTCAACGCGCGGAAGTTTGTCCAGACGAAGTTCTTCGATCGGCCGACGCTGCAACGACTCGGTTTGGAGGACTGCACACAACAATTGCTGAGCCACGGAGGGCTCGGCAACTTCATTGACCTTGCCACCCCGTCCTCGCATGAGCTGACCCTGGAGTTTCTGGCCACGCTGGAGCGCCACGACGACGGGATCACGTTCAACCTGCTGGGGCGGCAGAGGATGATGTCCTACCAAGGTCTGCGGGACCTGTTTGGCATTACTGAGGCTCCCGCCGAGGATTGGGAGGCCGCAGGCACCTTGCCAGAGCTCTTCTGGCAGGATGCGACCCGGGAGGTACTTAACCCCAGCACCGGCGAGTATAACTACAAGCTGACGCACCCCTGTCTGAGGCTGGCGCACAAGGTGCTCGCCATGTCCTTCCTGGGACAGGGGGAGGTGAACAAGGTTCCAACGCTGGACCTTACAGTGCTCTGGTGTTTGACACCGGAGAGCCACAATACCCCCGACTGGGTCGATTTGTTCCTCTCCAGCTGTCTCGGGCTGAGGGAGAAGACAAGTGGCAAGATCTCCATGGGGGGCATGGTGACACTTATCGCTCAGCAGTACGAGAACATCGCAGACCATTGGGATTTCCCCGCCAACATCTACACCTACAACATCACACTGCTGCGGAGATCCCATCTGTTGGAGGTCCGTGGTGGAGAGTACACCTGGCTCTCCAAGAAGGAAAGGACCCACCGAATGAGGCTGCCTCGTCCGATGCCTTATGGGCCCCGGGCGAGGGATTTTTACCTCTATGCCGATGGAGAGTAGGGGTCGTCGTCCTAAGACGAAGGGGACGACGACGACAACGAGGAGGAGGAGGAAGCGACTGCAGTGGTGGACATGGAGAGCGATGTGCCATCCCCGCTGCGTTCTAGGGGCCCACCTATTCACCCTGACTATACCTACCAGGCATCTGGGTCTGGTAGTGGATCTGGAGGGGCGCCCTAGGACCAGCTCCTGAACAGAATGGCCAACCTGCAGCTGAGGCAGGCCGAGCATATACGAAGGAGTGCCGAGTGGGAACGCGGCATCTCCCAAAGGCTAGAGGAGCATGAGAGGAGAAGCGTTCAGTGGAAACGCCAAGTCTCCACCCGCCTGGATGAGCAGGAGCGGCGGAGCGCTGAGTGGCAGCGCAACATGGAGGTCAACCTTGCATACCACGCCAACCGCTTGGATAGTCACCTCACCACTGTTGAGGACCAGGTGGTTCAGATGCAGAGGAGAGCTAAGGCTTTCTTCAACGCTTATGGGTATTGGCCTCCACCCCAGTGAGTATTTCTATTTTCCACTTATCTTTTTCTTGTCTTCCATACATTGAGGACAATGCATGATTTAAGCATGGGGGAGTAGAGTATTCACTATCTATCTTGTACATATTTCTTTTCCAACATTGTACTTTGATTTTTAGCATTTCGAATTTCAGCATTTCTTTTCAAAAAAAAAAAAAAAATTGAAAATCCTGGGACAAGCTGAAAACCTGAAAGGGTGGCTTGGGTAAAAAGAAGGTGACCCGGACCAACGCTAGGCTGGGGTAAGAAGGTGTCGGAGTGACGTGAGCTTATGTGAGCACATCTATGAGAAAAATATGAGTGGCTAGGATGAAAACCCGAAAGGGCTCCTAGGCAAAATGAGTGAAAAGAAAAGGAGTGTTTCTAGGATCTCATTTACCGACGGGGCGACATAAGTAGAGGAGTTGAAGAAGGATTGTCGGGTAGGTCACTCTGGGAGGCATAAGGAGTCATAGATGGAGGCTAGGATTAGAGGTCACTTTACACTATTGGATGTCCGGGTTGAGCTTGGGGAAAGTACTCTGCTTGCCCTCAAGTTTATTGAGTTGTGGATGTGTTGTAGATGAGATTGGTGCCAGGAGCTTTGGCATGGGTTAGGTAACTCTTAGTTGGAGGATATGCTTCCTGAGACCTTGGGTGCTACATTAGAGGAGTAGACTTTCTTTTAGTTTACTCGAGGACGAGCAAAGGTCTAAGCATGGGGGAGTTTGATAAGCATTACTTTGTAGGGCTTAACTAAGAGTTATTAGAGGTTTTATTGGTGCCATTCGGGTAGATTTAGACACATTCTTATGTATGCCATTTGGAGGCGAAGTTGGTGTTTTTGGAGGTGTTTGAGCTACTTTGGATATCATGAAGACACTGAGGAAGGAAGCCATTAAGAGAAGACGCCAAGGAGTGAAGAGGAGACGGGTTGGTGCAAGGCAAAGGACAAGAATGCCGAGCATTAACCGCGATCGCGGGCATGGGTGCCGCGATCGCGGGCCTCGGAGCATGTCGAGAGTTTTCTGCGGGCGCGGAGAGATTGAAGGGCGCGGAGCCACATGGGCCGCGATCAAGGTCCACCACCCGCGATCGTGGGTCTGACACGGCAGAGGCTCGGACTTATTCCAAATTATCTTTTTAGTTTTCTTTTCCCTTTTTCTTATTTCTATTTCAGTTATTTGCTTAATGGGCTTAGGTCATTTGTTAGGGCCCTATAAATACTCTCCTTATGCATTAGGGTTAGGGTTCCACTCTTTAGAGACTAGTTCTAGTTTTTGCAATTTCAATTCATCGTTGTTTATTTCTTTTGAAGTTTCTACCATGACTATGAGGAGCTAAGCCTCTTTGGCTTAGTCCGGTAATGGAAGCATAAGTTCGTTCATCTGGTTGTGAGGTTTTGTTCCTATCTATCTATCCTATTGAGTTATATCTTTTCTCTGAGCAAATTCATATTTGAATGTTTGTTGGTTTATCTAGACTGATCACCTAGGTTTATTGCTTTCATTCATATTGCTAATACTAGGGAACTGTTGGGCTAACGCTCTGGTATAAGTAGCAAGCATTGATTGTTATCTGCATATGTGGATTATATCTATGTGGGAATTGATTACATGGTAAATGCATCTGAGCGAGCGTTCTGTGTATCCTGGTTAATTCTTATATGCATTGCTGCCTTTGGGTTGAACCTTTAGTGGTACTAGGGTTATTCATTGGTAAGGGTTCTTTGTGGAAGGTTTCCCTCTGAATTTACATAAGATCAGGACAGGAATAACCGAATAGGAAGATAGGACTTAATCTATGAACAACCTTTGAATGACTTATGTGGACATTACTTGGCTAAGTGTTTTTCTTTCTTGATATTTCATCCATTCTACTTTGTTTTGTTTGTTTTGTTTTCAACCAACCAACCATAAAACCCCCCCTTTTGTGACATTGCATGCTACCACCATTGGTTCCTTCCTTCTCTGTGGGATCGACCCTGACTTACTTACTATACTTTGTTTAGTGAGGATTTTAGGATTTACTTTTGATTGGGGATACGACGACTACCCTCCGTCATATAGCCATAGAACGGTGCCTAGAATGACCATCACTCAGTACGTCTTGTACTCCAGAAATGTAGTAGAACATGAACGGGTCAATATTTTACCAACTCCAATTAAAATCGAGATGAATCACCTCCTTCGGTCTTTTTGGCCCGACTTTACTTTTGGGCGAGATTGGTCCAATGGCACTCCCTTTGGCATCTGAAACTCGGTTGTGCCCTTCATGGGTCGGAGACGGTTCAGATCCAACAGACAATTTCTCGTTATCTGACTTCTTCTTCTTTTGCTCCTCTTGCTTACGCTCCAATCAAGTCGGTTTCCTCTTGGTCGAGTCCTTCTTCTTATTAGGTCTCCCCTTCTTGGTATCTCCGCACGGGAGATCTTGCAAAGTAGAAGTGCTCGGGTTTTGGAAGACATTGTGCCTTGTCGTGAGGTTGAACAAGAGTTGCACGAGCATTTCACCTCTTTGAAACTCATAGTACATGGCGTGCATTCGGACTTCTTGTCTTTTAAGGTGCGTATCATCGTCAAGTTTGAGCTCTTGAGGGCTCACTCCTTCACACTTTATCAGTTTCCAGAATAAATGGATTTCATTTGGCAATATCGGGATACCAGCCTGTACATATCTCTTGATCGTGTGTGGGAAAGGCAACCCTAGTGAGGATCTTCTCCATACATCATGGAATTTTTCCTCAGGTATCTTTCTCTCATTTCCCATAATAGATTGATTGAATAGTAATCTTATGCATTCGTTTGAGGTCTTGTATTCAAGGCGACTGAACAAAATCTTCACTCATTTTGTCCCATCCTTTATGATAGTGGCCAACTTAAAAGAACTCTGCTCCATAGACCCCTTGATTACACGTAGACCTGGGCAAATGTGGGTTGGCCCGTCTGGCCCAGCCCGCCCGCCCGTGTAAACGGGAGGGTTTGGACAAGCTCGCAAGCCCTAAAGGGCCGAAAATACCCGGCCCGAGTACCGGGAGGGTCGGGTATGGACAAGGGGACAAGCCCTGTAGGGCCTATAAGCTCGACCCATATATAATATATAAATATTATTTATATATATAATATTATATTATATTAGTACTACTCCTAAAAAAATAAAAATAAAAAACACTTATACTAAATAATATAAAAGCTAATTTTTTTAGGAATACAAACTCCACTCCACCCCTCTTTCTCACATTCCCTCACATTTTTCCTACCGCCTCTAGCCTCCTCTTTTACCTCTGTTGCTCCAAATTTCTCCAGCCTCCTCTAACCTTCCTTCCTCTGCAAATCTCGACACCTTCACCCCTCGTTCTCACATGTGTATAGACTTTGATATTGGATATTTAATGTTTTTCATTATAAGGTGGAAAGACTATTTGAACTTATAATGATTTTGATGTTTTTTTAATTATGGACAAGAATTAAATTATATACAAAATCTAAACCGGGTCCCGGCGGGCTACCCGGGCCCGGGAATGCGGACGGGCTTGGACAACTGTCCAAGCCCTATTCCCGGGCTCAGCCCGGCCCGAGCCCGGATAAACGGGCAAAAATTTTAAGTCAAGCCCGGACCATATCTGGCCCGGGCCCGAAGATGCCCAGGTCTATTTACACACGTACCTGATCATTGATCAATATGACTTCATATTATGTTTCTCATAGGCCCAAAGTGGTAGAAATGAAAAATTTACGAGTGCAAAATATTACATGTACTTGATCATTAGACATATTGTTGATTTGTACCACGAGTGTGTCAAACCCTCCAACATATGGTTTTATCATGTCCTTGAGCATAGCGTGTTGAGACTCGACCCTGAAAAAAAAATACTCATGTTATACTTTATTAACATTAATACATATCTAAAGGGGAAAATTGGCGTTGAATTTACTTGTTGATGATCTTGTGACAAAATGGACAACTTTATCGCACCATGCACAAACTAGCTTCTCCTTGTGCGGTGTAAGCCATACGTCCTCGACGTAATTCATCAGCCCATTCCACTTCCCCTTCAAATATTCATGGCGTTCCTTATATACATCCTCAGCAACCAACGAATTTTACCCAAAAATGGTCAGTCTTTGGAACCTTCCTGATAACACATGCTTCAACATTGCGGTTCACATGAACCTTACACGGCAAATGATGCGTATTGGGAAAGACTATTTTGATAGCCTTCACAACTCCCAGCTCTCCATATGACATGACAGTCGTAGCTTCTTGTTTAACGAACAAGCCCTTCGGATGCCGCAAGGCCCATTCATAGTGCTCTGCTTTCTCATTTTCCATGAATATGATCGCAATACAAAACGTACGGTTTGCGCAAGTGAATCCAACAAAATCCAACAAAGGCATACCATACCTATAAATGTAGAAACAGACAGAAAATTATATGCAATTACATAGTGTAGATGTAGTCACAATGAAAGCTAAAGTTTACCTATTGGTCTTGTAGGTCATATCCATGATGACGACATAGGCGAACAAACCCAAGAAGTGCTTAGCCTAAGGGTGACTAACAAAAAGGTCACTCACAACATCCTTCCTCTTAACCTTAACCCTTTCGACGTCTGCAAAATATCCTTTGAACCGTAGAAACACCAACGTGTATTGTGGCACCGTCAAATTTCCTCTGGATTTCTTCCTCTCCCTAGCCTTGCAATTGTACACTTGGCTCCTTGATGTCAAGCATTCTAGATCTATTTTGAGAAATCAAGAAATAATGTTCTTCGGCGTCGAGTCGGTGGAAAACAACAACTTTACCGCCTCAATTTGTTCAACTGTAAGGCGTCCAGCAAAAGCATGACCAATTAAGGAAGTTGGAATGTCATGGGTGTGCCATCCACAAATGACCTTTAAGGTCCACGTACTCTTTTTTTCCCAAATTGCTTTTGATAACAACTCGTGCAACTCAAACGGGCACTCACTCTTCTTTTTCTTTGTTGACCGTTTATGTTTAGGGGCTGGATCGGAATCTTTGATCACCTTCTTCTTCACCGGTCTATATGATCCAGAAATCTTAGATGATAATATGACCTTTCGATCCCATTATTTTTGTATGACAATCAACATGTTCAGTTCCTTACCCACTGAACAAACCCATTGGATCATAATGTCTCTACTCCATTCCTTATCAGTAGTAAAATGAGAAGAAACATCGACACTCGCAAAGTTGGTACCACTAGAATCATCCTATTTATTTCACAAATATGGGTATACATTAGATATATCCATAGATACCAACTAAAACAATCTCCTAAAATCCAAAATCTTATTTTTGACTCATGTTCTACACTAATAAAGTGTTGTATCCCTAACAAAAATGTTCTACCCTATAAACCGTGTTGCAAATATGATACACGTATAAAAGTTAAACCCTTGTCTGTTGTCCTTCACTCACCAAAATTCAAAAGCTCTCAAATTTTACACTAATTATGTAATTTATTAATATTGTACACTAACAAAATATTCTAAGATAAAATATATAATTTATTATTAATATTCTACACTAACATACCTACAATATGTATAACATATAATTTACTACTAATATTCTACACTAACATACCTACAATATGTATAACATATATTACTACTAATATTCTACACTAACATAATATTCTAAAATAACATAATGATGTAGTTCTAGACTAACATACCTAAAATATGTATAACATATAATTTATTACTATGCTACACTAACATATTGTTCTATACTATATTTTTATCGAGCGTATACGTACAGTACATGATCTTCATTAATCGATTCAAGAACGGGTACATCATCTCCACTTGGGCCGACATTGCTATAATATTGTAATTTCAAATTGTTTGGATGTTAAGGCATGTAGACGAATCACATATATACAAATAAAATTCGACCGTTGGAAATCCGACCATTGAAAAATATGACCGTTTGAATGTGTACGCTACAACGTAGCGCATAAAACTACAACAGTCAAATTTAAACGCCAAGTGGTAGCGTTTAAATGTTGCCCGTTTGAATTACAATGGTCAATTTTGAAACGACATGTGCTGGCGTTTAAATCGGACCCGGTCAACTTCAAACGCTACGTAGTAGCATTTAAATTTAACCTGGTTCGATTGAACAGATTCACCTTTTACTTCAAAACTCACAAAATAAAAAGAAAAGACCATTTTGAACATTGTGTAATGGCGTCTAATTTTTTTTAAAAAAATTATGCGCCACAATGTGGCGTACGAAAGCGGTGCGGAAACAATTTTTCGCGGTACAAAACTGAACCCCCTTTGAAACCAGAACATCAATCTACCATAGCCATCCATGTACCCAAGCCTTCTCCTTTTCCTTCAATAAATTTGGCATAGCCATGCACCCAAGCTAGCATCCTCTTCCTTCTCCAGTATCAGTTATCATATTTCTCAAACTTCTATATTATAAAGCTTTGAGATGTTTTAGATCTAACCGCACCTTCTTTGAACCTAAAGCATATGATTTCATCAAACTAAACTACTTTTGTAATGCTTCTCAATTTGGTGACTGTCAATGAATCAAGCTGACAAAGCCTCAACCAAGTAAAGTTAATAAGCCCTCCGTTGTCCTCTCCTAAGCCATTTCCGGACTTTATCTTGAAGTTTTTTTAAAATCGATAGCACATTTCGGTATGCAGGAGAGATCCAGATGTGAGGATAAGAAGAGGAAGATGGGAGGAATAAGAAATAAGAAAAAGAACAAAAAACATACTATTTTACTGATTAGTATTTCATTGGAATATCATACATTAAATTTACATATGGTTTTTTCTATTGTATATCCCTTTACTTTATTAAAAAGTATAAAAACATTCTTATTTATGTCGACGTAAATATAGGTTTGTTCTAGAAATATAAATAAAATCTGGACTTTGAGCTTTGAGTAAAAAAATTTAATTACTCTGATAGGATGCTTTCTTTTGCCAAGTTTACAAAATAAAACATGTTTAAAGTCTTGATTTCCATCATCATCCCAACATTAACAGAAAGACATCACGTCCTTGAACTTAGGGTTTGTTTGGATTACGCATTATCTGGTACTATAATGCCCGATAATGCATAATCCAAACAAACGCTTAAACAAAAAATCATCGATAATGAGCACGCAAATTTTGACGGTACACCCTTTATGAATAAAATTTAGCAAACGCTTCATATGGCCTCAAGCACGTCTAGTTTAGGCTAGGGATGGGCACAAAAAACCGTATTCGAATAACCGTTCTGAAAAATCGAAAAACTGACATATTTTTAGGTTAATCGTACCAATATTTTTTTTAAACTACGGTATGGTTAAACGATCGAAAGAAAATATGGTTATTTAGTACTGTTACGATTAGTGATAATTTTTTGTTTGATAAACCGATTAACCGAACGTATAAATAATATGTTTTTTTATAGAGAATAAGTTAATTTAGTGACTATGGATACATTTCAATGATTCTCTTAGTGTTTGGTTCATGATTTGAATTTTCTTAGTCTCCACTCTTTCTATTTTTTATTGTTGTATTTGTCTATTCCTCTATGCTTTGAATAATCTCTTTGTATTTAGTTGAATTAATAGTGATTTAGGTTATATAAAATAACCAATAAATGAAGTTTATAGCAACACCAGTCTAATCTTATGGTATTGTGTAGTGACTTGCAATATATAGACAAGTGTACTTGTCATATTTTCTACAAGTATAATAGAACAATTTATTATAAGTTTATTGGCAAAGAAGATTTTAGGCTATGATCATATTACATGTGAAAACTAATAGATTAAAACTATTTTCCATTATTTAAAAACCATATTGACTATGTGAAGGATAAGTTTATTCTAATCAAAGTTGATTCGCCAACCAAATTAACATTGCAGTTTAAATATATCACTTGATATTAATAGTTTATATTTTAATCAACACAAAAGAGAGAAGAGTAATAAAATTGAAACGAAAATAAATATTTTTCTATGAATTAGTAGTTAAGAATAAATAAATAAGGATATATTTTTGTTAAAAAAAACAAGTGTTACATCAATTTTTGAACTCTTGGTTAACCAATTAACCGTACAGAAATATTATTTAACCGGACTTTACGGTACGGTTATGGTATTTAAAATTAAGTAACCGAAATATCGATTAACCGAACTCCGATTAACCGAAATATGGTAAACCGCCGACCCCTAGTTGGGCCGTTCGTATCCCATTTATCATGAACTAAAATTGTTCTTTCACTTCTTTGTGTATGAGAGATTGTCCCTTTTAACTGATTTTTAGTGGTGCTACGTTTCGTTAATTCTTTCACCTTATTCTAGGCTTTTTTCAACTCTCCACATCCAATAGGGTCAATTATCGGAAACCACCCGTTCAATAGGCCATATTGCACAAAACCACCCCTTTAATTCAATATTATCGAAAACCACCCGTGTATCACATGCCGTTAAACACTCGCCACCCGACGTCTAACTCCATTTCAATTCCGTTAAGCCAGACCCATAGCATTTTTTCCTGGTTTTTTTTAAGTGAAATAAAAGAAACATTAAAACAAGAAAAAGAAAAAGGAAATGAAAAAGACCCAAATAGTATCTTCTTCAGATCCAACTTATCGTTATCGCCGCCTCTGGCAGCGGCCGTGATTCCGCCACCGAGTATCCCGTCTTTCACGACGATTTCTAGATCTAGCACTTGCCCACAAATGAAAACTGAGGGCAACTCAAGTGAATGCATCTCTTCCATCATCTTCTTCAGATCCAACTTCTCGTTATCGCCGCCTCCGGCAACGGCCGTGATTTCGCCGCCGAGTATCCCGTCTTTCACGGTGGTTTCTAGATCTAGCACTTGCCCGCCACCACCTACATCGAGCTTTGGCGCCTGATACATCGGCATTTTGGCAGCAGATATAGATAGGAGAGATTTTTGCATGAAAAAATTAGGGATTCAAAGAGAGAAGTAGCTGAGAGTAAAATTTACAGTGTTGGAAGATGAAGCGTGTGGAGATTAAAAGAGGGGAGGAAACCTAGTTTTATGGGGAAGAAGATCAATAGTAATTTTTAGGGAAGAAGATGTTTAGTAATTTTTGGGGAAGAAGATGAATATGGGTTTAGATTTTTTTTCTTTTAATTTTTTTCTACTTTACATTAAAAAGAAACAAGAAATAAGGATGTGGGCTCATAGTTAAACGGATTTTAGATGGAAGTCAAGGGCGGATGGTGATCGATTAACGACATATGAAATCCGGGTGGTTTTCGGTAATATCGAATTAAAGGGGTGGTTTTGAGTAATATGGCTTATTGAACGGGTGATTTTTGGTAATTGACCCCATCCAATATTTTGTTTTTCCTTGGATTTGACATTTTTTCCTTATACCCCAACTACGAATCATCAGATCTCTAGATGTATCAAGTCATCACTTTGCTTCTTAATAGAAATATAAACTCTTTTTATAGTAATTTCTATAGTATGGAATTTATCTTCCATCTATACCTTGTTTTTTTGTTATGTCATTTTTCATTTCTCCTATACAAAATTTTGCACCAATCATTGTTGAAAAGGAAAGTGCACAAAAGCAAGATATTTGGAATCTACATGTAAGTTTGTTTTATCCTTGTTTAGGTCTTTTTTTTTTACGAGGAAAGAATTCGAAGTACCTGACATAACAACGTCAGGTAGATCGAGAGGCCGATAAATTGACACCGGTCAAAACCGGACAGAAGAACAATACAACAAGTATGGAAATTACAACAAAGCAAATATAGAGCTAAAAATGACCTAAAACGAGTAGTGAGCAAGCACGATTAGACGAAAGCGCCACCGACAGATGAGTCAGACAGGAGAACTCCTGCGGAAGTGTTGAACGGACTACCATGATGTTGCCCTCTCTTCAAAGAGGGATCTTCAGGAGCCTCAACCATGATGTTTCCCTCGTACAAGAGAAATCTTCATTGAGCCACAAACACGACCACGACTGGACACTCAAGCATCACCCTAGATCAGCTCCACAAATGCAGCAAAGAATTCTCCATCCATACTTGAAACAAACGAAACCGCAATAGATAAACAAGGGTGAAAATTGATGTGAGAAGAGAACATCAATTAGTCTTGTCATTTGGTAATATTGAGTGAACTGATTTCGAAGCCATATGCCATAGCGGTGTAACTAAAGTTTTGTTTGAGCTATTTTTAAAGATTGTGTAATACCAGGTTCTATTATACAGAGGTATTTTTTTTCTAGGTTTTGGGTCTATTTAAATGGTCTATATTTTAACTCCAACTTAAGTTTATAGTTGGTGAAAGATTTGATTGGTAGTCAGTGGGTTATATCTTTGATGATTGTATGAAAAATAAGGTTAAAGAGCTTAGACCTGATAGGCTAGAAACCAGTGAGAATAATTTATAACCCTCCCAAGAGGGATCCAATTTTTAATAAAAAATAATTGAAACAATTGGATAAAAGGGAGATTAGGAGTTGTTAAAATGTTTTTGTTACAATTGAAACAGAGAGTAGCCCTTAGAAGCCAGAGATATTTAGATTGGCAGTGTTTCCACCAATTAAATCCAGTATCAATAAAAACATGAGTGATAGCAAAATCTGAGTCAAGTGTTGAATAGAGGTGTTTGGTAGTATTTCCAGAGGGTTCTTTGCAAGGGTAGATCCAACCACCAATATGCCATGGTTGATAGACACTGCATAAAAAGTTGACAAGGGTTAGGAGAGTATGTAGATAGTTGAATAATTGCTCTACAGTGGATAATACTACTTCCTGGGGTGTATTCATAGTAATATGCTAGTAAAGTAAAGGTCTTACAGTGGGTAGTTAGATATGAAATGTTTAAGGATATATAAGAAACCAAGAAACCCGTATGCATAGAAGGACATATGCAATAGATATATTAGTACGAGTATATAACAATTTGTTGTGCTATTAAGCCATAAATGAGTAGAGTATATAACAATTTGGTTTGAATAACAAGATTGATCATTTGACAGGGGCTTATGCTTAAAGCTACCTGGTTATGAGCTTGTCATGGTCCATAACAAGTTTAAAAGGATTACTAATTGCTAAAGTGTGCTTAGAAGACAATCATAGTTGAGGTGGAATATACATAAGATGATTCAAAAAGAGATTATAAGGTTGTAGGAAGATATAATCAAGAGTTTAATCTTGTGAGCAACTATTCATATTTGGTACCAATTAAGCATGTTAATGCTAGGTTTATTCATAGTAACAGAATGAATGATACTGGTGTAAAAAACAAAAGTGTCGAAAGCTTTTTCATGTCTTGGCAGTGAGTAAGGAATGGTTGCAAATTCACAGAAGTACGAATCCAGATACTGCAGAATGAATCCATAGGTTGTAGTTTCTTAAACCATAGGCAGTAAGAAATAATTCCTTTTAACTTTTAAACAATGGCAGCTAATTGAGGTAGATAGGTTGGATATCGGTTTAGTTTTAGGGGGTATGGCCCCATAGAATCTGCAATAGCAGACATACCATCCAGTAAGGATGTGGTGTTAGTATCGTTAATAGCAACGTTAGTATGGGTAGGAGTATATGCTTCTGAAGTGATAACAGGAATTTGTCGTTCTAATTCCTACTATGCAAAATATCCAAACAAACCTTAAATCGTAGTCCTAGGTAAGTACAGGTCGAATCCACAGGGAGGCGAATTCTATCTAAATATGCAATTTATATGTCAATCCAAAGTAACAAAAAGGGGGGTTTTGTGAGTTTAAGTAATCCTCGCATGCAAAAGGGTAAACAAGGTAATAGTTGATGAAATCAGTAATGGGAAAAAGTACTTAGTCAAACAACATTCACTATTCGTATGACAAGTTGATCATAGATACTCATTCAAATCTCATGCAATAGTAATTCCAATTCCTTTTCAGATATAACTAATAGCACAACCAGATACTATTAACACTAACTAATTAAACAACCCTGAAACTATCAAGATTCAGTTTACAGCAGCCTTACGGATAGGAATATAGTTGGATACAATTCTAGCATAAAACAACCAGCTTTTATCCTAGAATGTAAATCAGTTCTCTTCTGTATAAGACTAGCACAACCAGTTACTAATACGATGCAGTTGCTACTCTGAAATAGATATGCTCAACCAGTAACAATCTAAATCTAGCAATCAATCAATAACAACAAACCCTAGATGCGTCCAAATAGAGATTATCAATATCAATCATAAGCAACTTAAGCAAGAGAAAGATAAAAACCATGCAATAGATTAAGAACAAGAATCTCACAACTTAATCCAAACGAAAGCTTCAGCGTCTGACTAAGCCAGGGAGGCTTAGTTCTTCATAATAAGATACGTAGAAATAAATTAGGGTTCCAAGAGATGATCCTAGATTGGCAAAAAGCCTTTTCTCTACCCTAATATACTAAAGGAAATAAAATCTAAATTAACCTAAAACGAATTAATAAAATAATAAACAAACAAAAGCAAGGAAATTAATCCCGCATTCTCTCGCTCGGCTTCTCCAATTCTCAGCGTGGCAGACACGGCCTAATCACACAGTGGCCACACGGCCCAACTCCAATTCAAGCAGTAATTCTCCAAATGCTCGGTTGATGCCACGCGGTGTCATCGTCCAATTGAATTCAATTCTCCAGCTTTCCATTCTGACGCGGCATCCTCACGCGGTATTCTTCACGGTGGATTCTTCATTTGGGCCGAACACAATTTGGGCCTTTCATCTCCACGGGCCTTTCCTTCAATTGGGCCGGCACTTCATCCAATTCGGCCCAATCATCAAAAGCAGCATGCGGGCCTGCTTAATTAAGCTTCTTCGCCCCCACACGCCATACACATGAATGTGTCTAAATCTACCCGAATGGCACCAATAAAACCTCTAATGACTCTTAGTTAAGTCCTACAAAGTAGTGCTTATCATGAAGCATTCTTTTGAGAGGTTTTAGATCATAAAGCAGAGGAAAACGATGGATTCTCATAAATCATATATCCAAGAAAAAACCATAGATTAGAAAGGCAGATAAAAGTCAGCACAACAGATGACAGTGGAGCACGCACATTAGCATGCAAGTATATAAAGCATTCGGATTTAGAGGTAGGGTTGTAGAAACCCAGCTGGTCAAGCTTGCAAATTTCAAAGGGGATAAGCCAGTATTTGTAAATACAAATAATAAACCATGAGTGTTGA
Organism: Rheum nobile; assembly: GCA_027886185.1. Classification (NCBI taxonomy): domain Eukaryota; kingdom Viridiplantae; phylum Streptophyta; class Magnoliopsida; order Caryophyllales; family Polygonaceae; genus Rheum; species Rheum nobile. The sequence goes on from WOAB01000215.1 coordinate 708,929, forward strand.
AAGAAGGATAAGAGTTTAAGAGATGGTAGAGTACCCTTGATTTGGATGTGGAAGGTCTGCATAGGGAAAGAGGGACTAGCATGCCGCCACCAAAACCCTATACACGAACCCGCACCACAAGCCACCAAGCGAGACGCCAAGGTGTGCAATCGGCGAAAATAGGACTCAATCGACTCAGGAAACCAAGTCATGGAGGAAGGGGAAGAAAGAGGCCGAGAAACCCAAAAAAAGGGGAAGCCAACCCACCCCGAGAGCGGTGAAAGCCCCAAAAGGCCGCAGGGACGCCATGAGAGACAAAAGCCACCATACAACGGCGGGGATGAACAGAGAGAAATCCAAGCCTCTAGCTCAAAGAGGGGTATAGATAGATTCTCGTTTTCGATTTAGACAGTAATGTTGAGGATCGGGGGCTCGATTAGAGCTATGATTAGCAAGGAGTGGCTTGGATTGGGACTCCATTATGAAGTAGATGGGCAAGATCAATAAGATCTAGGGTTGGGGGTGAAAAGGGAGGCCGTGTTTGTAAGGTTTTTAAACTAGAGTGTTTTCAGAGTAGGGTTTTTATCTTTTTTTTCTTTTTTTCTTTTTTAAGAATTCGGAGTGAAACTTCGAAAGGCCAGAAACTAACAATAAAAAATCGGCAATACAACAACACTTAAGATAAGCAAAAACAAACAACAAATGAGACAAACTAAAATAGATAAAGTAAACAAGCCTAAAAATGAGGTGAGTAAAGTACAAACAATTAATGCGTCGTCGGAAGAATAGTTATCCTTTACAATGTCGAAACTACAACTAGATCCTTGTTTAGGTCTTTGATTGTGATAGCCGTGGGATTTTGTTACACTCCATAATTTTGCATTACATAATAGTATATAAGATTTATACATCCAAAACACAACACTCTCTCCCTCGTCCAGTTGTCTTCCTTCTCCACCAAGCCCACCCCAATAAAAAACGTTCTCAGCTTTACCCTGTTTTCCAGAAGAGCCGAAATGGAAAACGGAGCAAATCTGCGTTTCCCACTCACACTCTTCTCCCCTTTCGCCTCTTGCAAAGCCCACAAGCTCATCTCCGACGTCATCCGCCGCGGCCGCCAACACCACCAGCACGAGATGGTCCCCCACTCCTCCACCTCCGCGGAGCCCCTTCTTCCACCCCTCTCGTCCCCGTCCCCCGCTCGGAGGCCCACCTACCCTTCCATGTGCAAGCCCCGCTGCCCGGACACCTTCCATGAGATGGTCAGAGAGAGCTGCATTCTCTCCGTTGACTATCATAGACTCTCCGGAAACAGAACGCCCTCAAACGACGTCGTCCGGGGAGGAGGGTGGATGAGGTGCCCCCCTGCTTCTCCAATAACGCCCCATCCGAAACAGAAACAGAAGGAGACAACAAAGTTGAAGATGAAGAGGAAGGAGCGGAAGATGCTGAAACCCCACTTCCGGAACGACAAATCAGAGCCGTCCATCTACAGATTCAGCTCCTCCTACGAAGACTGGTTCAGCAGCGACGACGAGAGAGAGGAGGACGGCGGAACAGAGCCCGAAATCGGAGACGCCGGGACTCTGTTTTCCTCTTCCAGGTCCCTGGTTTCTACGTCCTCCTCCGACCCGGACTCAATCGGGCCGTCCCGGACCCGCCGCAAGCCGCCCAGCGCGCGTCGGAGGGAGGCCAGGAAAAAGATGGCGGCTTTGGAGGAGAAGGTGAAGGGGAGCTTCGCTGTCGTGAAGAGCTCCAGCGATCCTCACACCGACTTCAGGGCTTCCATGGCGGAGATGATAACGGAGAAGAACATCTTCGGGGCGGGAGAGCTGAAGCAGCTCCTCCAGTGCTTTCTCTCACTCAACTCTCCCCATCATCACAGGGTCATTGTTGAAGTCTTCGCCGAGATTTGCGGTGCTCTGTTTTTCAATCGATTCGGGCTGTAAACTGGTCTTATTATTAATCAATGAAGCCCTTGAGAAACACTCTGTTAATTCTTATTAGTTAATTTATGTCAGTGTTGCAATTTTCTTCTTTTTAAATTCTATTCCAGGTGAATCTGTAGTTGTTTGTTCAGTGTCATGACTAACCAGTTTTTGTCATTCATAATTTATTTATCATAATAAATCAACTAATTGTGTTTAGGTTTTTCTGATCCTTGGCTATTCTGCATGGCCAAAGTGGGATTTCAAATTTGTGTTTGTAAGTTATCTCCATGGCCTGGTGAAGATGGTGACAAAATTGTTTGGTTGTTTTCTTCCAAATGGGGATTTTGACAAAAATGGATTTTGGAATTCATTTGTTGAAGTTGGAAAGCATGAAAAAGGAGGCAATAGCAAAAAGAAGTGGTGTCAAGTGTCAAGTAGGAAAAGGCCAGGGAACTATAAAGGTTGCAAGTTCAGTGCTTTTCGGGTTTGTTGGAAATGGACTTAGCTACTTCCATTTTTTGGATACTATTCTTTTTGGGCGAATTCACATGAATATCCATTTAAGGATAGTGTCTAATAAAAATACTCATTTTATATATTTATTTTTAAGGGTATTATGGATAATTTTGTAAAATTTGTTTACCTTTTCTTATAAATAGAAAAGGAATTGAAATGAAATATGAAGTCCGAAATTAAAGGGAAAAGAAAATTAAAAAAAATGATAAACAATGAAAAAAGAAGAGAGTTGTACTATGAAGTCCGAGAAAAGAAGAAAACAAAAAAATGATTTCTGCCACGAATCTGACGAGAGTTGTACTTATGAAGTGTAAAGGGTTGTACTTGTAAATGACACGAATCTGACGCAACAAATAAAAAAAGGATTTCTGCTATACTTGAGGTAAAAGGTGGCTTCCTTTTGTGTCGGAAATTATTTTAGTTTATGGAATGATGAAATACTAAAGTAGTAAAGCAGCTACATTTTTCCTCCTAGGTTGACTATATTAAAGGTAAAAGAAAAATAAGCTATGGTTTATAGAGTTGAGCTAGCTTAGCTGGTCCATTTTTCCTCCAAATTTGGTGTATTTGTGCACTAGTTCCCTCCAAAAAGGTCTTTTTCCCTCCTTTCATGTCTTTTTTTAATGGTAACACTAAAAGTAAGGGAAACTTAATAGTTAAACAATGAAATCATATTATTAAATGATTTTTTTTGGATCTGGGAAATTTATGTCTTCTTCAATATTCATTCATTTTCATTCTTCAATGTTCATTCATTTTCACTCCCTCAAGGCAGACATTATTCCTTCTGTTTGAATGTAATCCCACCACAGACTTGAATACCTATCTTATTCTCTCAAAACTTACTCTTCATCCTGCCAAGTTCCGCCTGGGGTTCCAAAACCAGAGGGAATCAGACGACTTTGCAATGGGTGAGTTGTCTCTTACATAAACAAGAACATTATGAATAAAAAACTATTGTTCTTGTTCGTTTTCTTAGCTTAATGTTTTGTAACTAAGTATTTTGATATTTGTTTAGGTGGAACAAGCTATGTGATGACTTTGATTAGTGGGGGAGATTGGTCTAAGATTGGTTTCTATGAAGGCAGTAAAAAGGCGCAAGGTATCCTTGTCTCATATGCTATAAGATATGAGGAGTTGAAGAAGAAAATTTCGGAAAAGGTATATATAGATTCTGAAATGTATCAACTAAATTTGAGATACATTGCACCACAGAGCAAGGGAAATATACCAGCATTGGATGTTAATGATGAGGATGATCTTGCTACTTTCAAGTATCTTAATATGAAATGTTGTGAAGATGGTGTGTGGCCAATATCACTGTATGCAAGCTCGACATTGAAGGGTGAAAAAAATCTGTATTCTGAGTTTTTTGGGAACATAGGAAATAGTGGTGCATCACCGAATGAAATTGATGGTACTATGAGCTCACCCCCACAGCTAACACAGGCAACACAGCCTGGTACAGAACAAAGGGTTAGTAGAAGCCTGGAAAATCCGTTGAATAATGACAAGAGTATCGATGAAATTACAGACGATGATATTGCTGAGGATGAAGAGGCAATGGGAGAGGACATGCTGTATGACAGGAGAAGGGATGCAATGGGAACATCGATGTTGGGTGACTTGGAGCGGAAAAGGAAGACCCCAGAAAATGGTTTTGAAAGAAATCAAGGCCACAAACAGCAACCCCTGAAGATGTCGTGTGTTTGAGCAGAGAAGATGAAAACATTGATTTATGTGGGAGCATTGAAAGCGATGAAGATGTGAAGGTGTTTGCAAGCAAGCACAAGGGCCATGACCTCGTTGTACTTGGTGACGATGATGCCAAAGATGGAAACTCATCTGGTGAGGATGAATATATGGATACCGAATTTGTGAAAGAGTTAGATATGGCAGAAGAGAACTATCATCGTCGCTTTTGCAGGCAAGCAGGAGAAAAGAATGATCATGATGATGAAGATAAAGATGGTGAATGAGAGTATTTCGATGCAATTGTCGAGGATGGTCAGGCAAAGAATGTGGAAGTTAAATTTGGAGCCACATTTTGCACGAAGAAAGAGTTAAAAGATGTGTTAAATGAAAAGGCTTTCAAAGGTTTTGTCGAGCTTTCTGTGAAGAGGTCTGACAAAAAGAGATATGCAGTGCAATGTGTTGACAAGAAATGCACATTTCATTGCTCAGCGGGGGTGAAAACCGGCACGGATGGTTTGTTTCAGGTTAAGAAGTATAATGGAACTCATAGTTGCACACTTCGGTATCGACACAACCACGACAAACATGCAATTGTATCCATGATTGCTGAAAAGATACTTGGAAGGTAAAGGAATTTTGTTGGATGCATATTTGATTTGATTTGATATATGATGGTTTATTGATGAAATGTGAATTTTATAGGTTTGAAGGTCGTAAGCAATCCCCCAGAGCTAGAGAAATTCAGAGTGTTACGAAACAAGTTGGCATAAATGCCAGTTATGCCAAGGCTAATCGGGCTCGATTGAGTGCAGAGGTCATAGTTAGAGGCAACCCTCATGCAAGTTACTCCGAACTCAACTCCTGGCTATACATGCTAAAACAACTGAACCCTGGAACGCATACAGCTATTCAAACTGATTCTGAACATCATTTTAAGTACTGCTTTTGGGCGGTTGGTGCTTGGATGAAGGGACTATCGCATCTTAGGAAGGTATGTTTGTTAACACATATATGCACTGAAGCATTGTATGACAGGATAGAACTCTATGACATGATAGATTTGTATGACAGGATAGCATTGTATGACATGATATCATTGTATGACAGGATATATTTATGTTTGGATTACATACTATGTAAATACTTTGTACATCAATGACAGGATGACTGACTGACAGGATGTATATGTGTACTATGACAGGTGATATCTATGGATGGAACATTTTTAACAGGAAGATACTGTGGCCATCTCCTACTAGCTACTGCCCAGGATACTGTGGCCATCTCCTACTAGCTACTGCCCTGGTCTTTTTTCTTCAAGGAGTTGAAAGCTGCTGGCTTAGATGATACAGAAGAAGTAGTGTTTGTTTCAGATCGGCATAAGAGCATTCAGAATGGATTGAGAAAACACTACACCTTGGCAGGCCATGGTTTCTGTATCTTTCACATTTACCAAAACTTCAAGGCCAAATTCGGGAGAAAAGATCTATTGGGACAGTGGAATAAGGTAGCCAAGGCTTACACAGTGTCTGAGTATCAGAAGGAGTTAAAAAAGCTGGAAAAGGATTCGAAAGTGGTTGCGAAATATGTTCTAAGTGTTGATCTATCTACTTGGTCAAGGGCACACTTCCCTGCTGAAATACCCCAAGGATGTTAGTAATGGCATAAGGGTAAATTAATTAAGGTTTTGCTTAAATTGGGTGAAATGGAAATTTTGGGGATAAAATCCCTAAACATTCGGTGGACTCTCTCTCTCTCTCCCGCGTGGTTCTTCAGCCAGCAGCCTCCTTCTCCGGCGAACTCCCCATGTGCCCAGCCAAGCGGTTCTTCTCCGGTGAGCCGACTTGGACCGTGCCGTTCCTCCTCCTCCTCCGCTGGTGTCCGTGGTGGTGTGGGTGCTGGTTCGCTGATGCACAGAGCCGAGCCGCGAGCAGCCCATCTCTTCTCCTCCTATGTTCGCGCGACCCACGACGAGCCAGCCCAGCCAAGCGTCATCTCCGATGAGCTCGACCGGACCACCGTTGTGCGTCGTCCTCTTCCTCCTCTGTTCTGGAGCTGTGCTGGTGGTCGTGGTGCTGCTGTTGTCCAGTTACTGATGCTACTGTAATTCCGGCGACGACGAGGAGCCCTTCCGGCGGCGACCATGTGGATGACGATGAGGTATGGGTAAGATTCCTCAATTGGTTTTGTTGAATTTCAGAAGTTCAGCTAATTTTAAGCTTGAATTGTTGTTGTTGCGGTTCGGTGAGGTAAGATGTGGAAGACGTTGAGGATTTCGTCCCATCTGTGAATTGTTAGTTGTGAATTGTTGGACTGAATTCGGTAGAGCTGTGCAGCACTACGTTGATTTTGAGTTTGGGTTAATTTTGGTGTGGTTTACTTAATTAGTTAAGGATTTGATTTTAGGGTTTGAAATTGGGCGTTTGTTGGTTGTGGATTGGTATGAGTTAATTAACGCCAGGGTTTTGCTCGGATTGATTTCGCAGGTTCATTCGGGTTGATTGGAGATCTCTGGGGTCGTTGTGGTTCGACTTGAGGTAAGAGGATTCTTGCTAACTTTATATAATTTTTATAAATTGATTTATGCCTAGTGTTTCGTAATTAATTTTATCATTGCTTGAGCGATTTGAATTGGATTAATTGACTATATAGATACTTGGTTGAAAATGGGTGTGTGTGCGTGTGTTAGTATTTTGTCTCGTATTGTGTTGAATAAATGTTGACGTGGTAGTCAATTGTGACTAAATGTGATTGATTGTTGTTAATAGTGTTTGTTGACACTTGTGTGTGTGTGTTGGGTTGTGTATGTCGACACTTGTGTGTGTTGGCGGTTGTGTGTTAAATTGTGTGCGTGCTAGCAGTTGTATGCTGGGATTGTGCGTTTGTGTGTGAATGTGTGTATGCTGGGATTGACTGATGTGGATTGATTGTTGTTGTTTGATTGTGGCGGATTGATTGTTATGGATTGATTGTTGTGGATTGATTGTCGTGGATTGATTGGATTATTGATTTTAAAGTTTATTGGTTGAATATATATATATATGTGTTAATAGAGGTCGTGTGTAGTAATTAATTGGTTGTCGGTGTGGTGGTTGGATTGTTGTTGATTGGAGGTCGATGGGCCAAGGGTTGGAATGGATTTCACCCAACCGCGCAGGGTATACAAGGTATACGCCTACGTCGTTAAGGGCCAAGGATTTGAAAGGGATTTCACCAAACCGCGTAGGGTATACAAGGTATACGCCTACGTCGTTAAGGGCCGAAGGTGGGAATGGATTCCACCAAACCGCGTAGGGTTTACGCCTACGTCGTTAAGGGCCAAGGGTTGAAATTGAATTGGAGGTCGAAGGGCCAGGTGATGATATACTCACCAAACCGCATAGGGTATACGCCTACGTCGTTAAGGGCCAATGGTTGGAATGGATTGGAGGTTGAATTGGAGATTGGATTGGAGATGTGTTGGAGTCGTTTGTGTTTCAGTGTTGAGTTATATTATTGTTTGATTACAATTGGTTGATTGTTGTGATATCTATTATGTGTTGAATGTTGGTTGCGAACTGATTAAGTGATTTGTGTTGAATGTTGGTTGTGAACTGATTAAGTGATTTGTGTTGAATGTTGGTTGTGTACCTGAGTAAGTGATTTTGTGATGATATTGACTGTGCGCTTGATTAAGTGGTTGTGTTGGCGAATATTGATTGTGTGTTTTGGTTATTGGTTTTATGTTGGATATTGATTATTGGCTAGTGACTTATTGTTCAATATTAGTTCTTTATGAGGTGGATTTCTGTTGGTATGGTTGTTTATGGTAACTAGTGGATTATGAAGGTTGGTTGTGTTGATTATTGTTAGTTGTGGTTGCGGGTCATTGTTGGCCATTGGTTGTGGTTGTGAAATTTTGTATCTTGTAGTTGTTGCTGGTAGCTTGTTGCGGAAAGAGGGTTATGTGATATGTGGATTAATTACCAAGATGGTTGAGTGGATATTTGTGAAAGTTGAATTGGATGTGTCAGCAAAGTTAGATTGATCGTTTCTTTCGTTTGTACTTGTGATGGGAATGAGGTTATAGTGATTGATTGTAACTAATCAAGGTTGTGAACCTGAGTTGATTGAAAGTTGAATTGAACATATTAGCATAGTGAAGAACTGAATAAAGATGAGAAATGAATTGTTATGTGATGATGTGCGTATAGGTTTGATATGTGGTTGGTTGGTCGGTGTGCTATTGGTTAAGTATAGTTTTATATATATATATTGTGTGGTAGGTTGTTGTTTGACATGATTGGATTGTTGTGACAATGCTATGTGTTTTTAAACTGTTTTGGCTTGAGGAGTCTTGCCAGTCTTTCAAAAGACTGACCAGCTTCGGTTTACGTGCCGCGGTTGGCTGGGGTATCGGGTCCCCCAGTCAATTTGGGCTTTGCAGGTTTGCAGCAACAAGCGGGTTCTGGATCACAGATGTGTCTTCACAGTTAAAGATTTTGTTTTGCATAGGATTTGAAAATGTTGTATTCGCTTCCGTATTTTGGATATAAATTGATGTATTAACTGGATGACAGGTTTAAGTATTGATTCAATCTTGAACAGGGATTTTATTGATGATTTTTATGTAATTGGAAGAGTTTTGGATTTCTTTCCTTTTAAAAACCGCCTTATAGTCCTTCGGGACTATGGCACTGTAGCACCTCTGGCCCGGGGTGTTACACCTGCGAAGAGGTACAACATAATGACCACAAACAATGCTGAATCCTTAAATGGGTTGTTCAAGGAGGAGCGTGGGTGGCCTATCATTGCACTATTTGATGGTATTTTAGAAACATTTGCAGCATGGTTTTGCAAACGTAGGGAGAAGGCAGACAAGTGGGGTGAGATTATTAAGAAAAGAACTGTTGAGCTAATTGACTTTAGGTACGAGGAATGTTTAACTATGCCGGTTGTGAGGCTTAGCCACTCAGAAGCCCAGGTTATCGACAGAAATAAGAAGTTTGAAGTAGATCTTGACGCTATGACGTGCTAGTGCAAGATATTCCAAACTGACAGGATTCCATGCACACATGCCCTAGCTGTAGCAAAGGATAGGAGAATTGATCCTAGTACTTTGGTGAGTCCATTTTATAGGAATGAAACGATTAAGGAAGCTTACAAGGAGACAATTCACCTTTTTCCACCAGTCACAGATTGGCATGTTCCTTTATCAGTAGAGAGTTATGCTTGTGCTCCACCTCCTGTGACAAGGGGCGTTGGAAGGCCAAAGTTTAAGGGCCATTGGGAGAGGAGTCATGCATTACGTTGTGCAACTTACGGTATGAGAGGACATAACTATAGGACTTGTTATGTAGGCAAGTCTAAGAAGCGTAGCACTTGATATGAAGGTTCAGAGTAAGTGATCTATACTTTTGCATTTTGGCTCAAACTTGAAGCACTTGACTTGAATGATAACTTTTTGGTTGAAGGATATCACTTTGGTGCAGATTAGTGATGACAACTTGTAATTTTGGTTGACATTTGAAGCACTATATCCCTTTGTGTTACTATTCTATGTTTAGATAGTAATAATTAGGGATGTTATGATCGTATTATATCTATGTTTTTAGGGATGAACATTTGAAGCATTCTGTTTTGTAATATTGTTAACTTTATGCTAGCTTGTTGTGTTATCCCGTCATGTGAAGTTATATGTCCTTCCATACAAAAGGCGTTACACAAACAGAAGGATTTTTAAAGGCGGGGGAAGTCGGGGGAGAGAGTAAATGGTAGTTGGTTGGATTTTTAGGTGGTATTTATTGAAGTTGGTTGTACTAGGGTTTAAGGGTTTCACATTTCCTATATTTTTCCCACATTTCCTCTACTAGGGTTGAAGGTCTCACAATTCTAATATCGTCGGATCTACTCCAAGGACAGGTACAATTTTCAGCACATAGTTGATTTTTGTGATTTTAATTTAGGGCTCATGTAAATTTGGGGGTTTTATGGAGATTCTTGATTTTAGCCAAATTGGTCTCAATTTCAATTGAATTTCTTTGATATAAAGGTGTTATTAGATAATTGTACCTGCCCTTGAATTTGGTGATTTTCCTTGTCGTAGCATGAGTGACCATTCTTCAACAAGTTGGGGAACATACGAAAAAAATTGTACAAAGATCCTTTGTTTTCACCAATTGCCCACCTTGGTGCTTAAGGTTTCAAAGCCAAATCATAATTTTGGGAAACGCTTTTATAGGTGTTCTAAGTGGCAGGTATTTATACATGTTCTATAAAATTTTGGATAGTGATATAGTTGTTGAAGCATTTTACCTAATTCATTATCTGTCTTCATTGTTTTGATTTTAGGGGAAGGATGATTGTAAATTTTTCAAATGGTGTGAGAATGATGTTTCTTCATCGGTGAGTGTACCGAATATGGATAATGTGTACGAGGACTTGAAAACACACGTGAAGGCATTAGAGAAGAAGGTTGATAAGATAATGGAGAAGAACAAGACCTTAAATGTGGAGGTGAAGGCACTATCGGCTGAAAATTGTACGTTGAAGGCTGAAAATTCGACTTTGATGAGGATCCTTCTACTTTCTTGGGTTGTTTTTGTTGTTTTAGCATTAGGCTATGTTGCCTTATTTAACTAATTTATGTACTCTACAAGTTGTGGCAATGATGGTCGCTTCGGTCGATCAAATTGCTATCTGCCTTTGTCACGTGATGGTAATTGTGTTGTTCCTATTCCATATGTTTCCAATTTGAATTATGTGGTGAACTAGGTATTTCCTGTTTGTATGTACTAAATATATACTCTGCCATAAATGACATAAATACCTGTCATAATACATATTCTACAACATAGTATCAAATTTGAAACATTATAAATTACTTTAACAACATAGATAAAAAGGACATAATAACTTCATCCAACCTAGATAAAAAGGACATAATAACTTCATCCAACATATTATCCGCTTGAAAAGAAAGAGAAAACAGTACATAATGCAATCTTACATATTCGCCACTTGAAAACAAAGATAAAACACTACAATGACAGGGGATCTAGTAACCCACTGATGACATGGATGATGTTGGCAAGAGACGTGCATGAAGCTCATCGTTTATCTCTCTGGTTACTATGTAAATGTTGATGTATGCAACCCTTGTGGCAAGATCTGCAAGCGCAGACGCGTCGTTCTCGTTCTGCAAGGCCCTTAGGGTACGGGGTCTTCCATGATCGTGGACCATCTCAAAGAAGTAGGCGGAGCTCGGTTGCCGATTGTTCTCCCAAAGATGTGAAATCAAATGCCAGATGTTTCTTACAACTTCTAGGCGTGGTGACCAGTTAGCCTGAACACCACCCTCATATATGTGTGTGCTCACCAAAGCCGTCCTTCTCGACGCTGGCAGGATTCTACCGCCTGCTCGGACTACACAATACATTTTTTGGTGCTCCATGTGACTCATACAATTTGGCATTATGGAAGATAGGTAATGTGAGAAAAGGGTTGTATTACATATAAAGGTGAGATGAGCAAAAGACAGGAGTAAAATGTAGTTGGTTGTTCACAATAATTAATGCAAATTTGTACTTTCATATCAAGTACTAACTGAAAATATCTTGTCAACAAGATTTATTACAAAGTTTTATCCAAATGGATAGATATGGTGTCAAATCCGACTGTATTATATTTGTTATTTTATATAAACCACTTACAATAAGATTTATTACAAAGTTAACATCAATCTTCTAACTTTACTTGACTACTTTACAGTTTTATACCAATTTCATTACCCCAGATTATTTACTTACCAATCTATAACTATGGATTAATTACATACCTATTTAACATAGAGAACGTATACGACATATACATTCTCTATGTTAAATATGAGTAAACCTTACTTCAATATTTGTGACTATTTGATTATTCGGTGTTCAATATAAGTGACATATCGGAGTCATTGGAGTTCAATCTTAATGATGTTTAATTTGTATTACATTAAATAGACATACGATGAATTAATTTGTATTAAGATGCACACTATCCTATCATGCACAATAGCGACCCCAGTCATAATGGTGCATAAGAAAACCACTTAGTATCAAATATCCATCGTCAAATATCCTTCCTAAACCAACAAAACCACTTAGTATCAATCCAAATTAACAAAACACTTACAAGTCCACAACCGCTAAAAAACATTACTCTAAAACTAAACTTCAATTAGATATCCACACCCCATCAAACACACTCTCAACCATTTGCATCCTCAAATAATCCATAAATTTGTCAGCTACCAGATCAACGTTCCTCCGTCCAACACTCAACATCTCTATGTGTTTTAGGGCATATATGCCGCAATCACCACTGTTTCACATAATATCAGAATGTTAGAAGCAATGCCGCAATCATAAACTAAAACTAGATCATCACTGTTTAATTTCATTCTTACCTGCGTTTGTTTTGCTTCACTTGTTTCATAGTCTTTCTCCTGATTGCGAACGCACAATGACCACGGTCATTGTATTTCTCCCCAAGTGATGGGTGCTGGCTAATGAAAACAGGAAGTAATGTCATGACTGGGTAAATAAGCTTGTATATTTCAGTCTCTTTATACAAATCAACTGCGCAGTCATAGACATTGATCGCCCATTGCCGGAGATCAATCTGTAGAGTAATCCAGTGGTCTCTATTCAAGTTAAAAGGGGCGTAAAAGAAAACCACATCATCCCAACTCTTCCCATATAGAGCAGGCCTAACTTCATTAAAGTATTCACTTGCATTACTAGGTAGTTTAATTTCACTCAATGTTATGCATGACGAATCCTCCTTTGCCTTAATATAACCATAAGCCCACCAAGCATCTAGGACAGCTGCCTTATGCATCTCACATGGGTGTGCCACAAGCTCCTTACGTATGTAACATAAAACCTCATCCATATGCTACAAAAAAAAAGTATCATGTCATAGAATGTACAATTACCCAAATACTAACTTTTAACAACATGCGTCATCAACATTACCTTGTCAGTTAGCCAATGTTTTGGTTCTAGTATAGCTCGGAACCAGTCCTTGTCCAGATTATAATTGGTTAGTCCTACACGGGATTCACTGCTGAAAATATATACCAAATCTTAGCCATTATTCATTCTAATAAAATTATGAACAAAACACAGAGGTTTACACAAGAGATACTAACCTTTCATCATCAAGCCATTTCATCAGTTCATTCATCTTCTTCACTGCTTTATTTTGGGTTATCTTCTTCAACTCTTTACCTTGTTTCTCATCTGTATAAGGTGACTGAATACCACGCTTCTGGTTACGGGGAGGCAGGACCCTCTTAGGGGGAGGGACTTTTTCGGCTTTTACCTTGCCCTTCTTTCCCTTCTTATTGCCTCTCTGATAAGATGATGTGGCCACTGCAGATGTTAGCAGTTCAAGTCCATCTACTGTTGTATCTTGTTGGGTTACATCCTCCATTGGGAAATCTTCAAGGTTCCCAGTAACATCCCCAACATTGAGAGGTTCACCATCACCAGTAACATCAGCATTCTTAGGTGCAGGTGCCCCATTTGGTTCACCTTCTCCTCCATCACTACCCTTTTTTATCACCAACACTCTCCATCATGACCAAATCATCTTGGGCATCAAATATCAATTTTTTGGGTGAAATATGTTGTGATACACCTTCCTCCTGCAATTAAGAAATACAACAAATAATTTTATAAAACAATAAATCAATACTTATCCTGACAGACAACTTTACAAAACTTGTCATTGTTCTAACCTCATTATCTCTGACTTCAGCATCATCAGCATTCTCCACAACAGTCTTCCCCTCATCATCAATCTTGCCCTCCTCATCTTTCTCCTCATTCTCAGTCTCCTCCTCATTCTCAGTCTCCTCTTTCTCAGCCTCCTCCTCTTTCTCAGTCTTCTCCTTTTTCTCACCCTCCTCATCTATCTCACCCTCTTCCTCTTTTTCATCCTCCTCCTCCTCCTCCTCCTCATCCTCCTCCTCCTCCTCCTCCTCCTCATCCTCATTCGACGACAACTCTTGTTCATGTGTAGCCACCTGATCATCCATTTTCCTAGTAGTATGCTCCCCATCACCATCACCATCACCATCTCCATCTCCATCACCATGATCATCATCATCATCCCCATCATCATCCTCCTCCTCCTCCTCCTCTTCCTCTGCATCATCATCAGCAACCTCTTCAGCATCCTCAGCATCATCAACAACATCATCTTCTTCCATTTCTTCTTCTGATTCCTCATCAGACTCAAATTCCTCTTCTTCAGACTCAACCTTATTCTTCTTCTTCTTCTTCTTCTTCTTCTGGTTCCCCTTATTTTTTCTTCCTCCACCAACTTCTCTCTTTGCAACCTCTAATTTCCTTCCTCCTCCTCTAACTTTTATCTTTTCAGCCTATCAAACCTTTCTAACATGCCTTTCTCCATCCTCTGTATTATTCTAAACAATTTCTCATATTTCTCACCAGAACCCTTAACTTTTCCCACCTCCTTACCTTTTCTCTTCTGCTCCTGCTTTCCTTTGATTTTCTCATAAGCTTGCTTCACAATCTTATCAAAATGCATGTCTTCAACCTCATCAGCATAGGAAATTTCCACCTCATCTTCATCCGAGATAAGAATGGGAATAACCTTATTTGTAGGATTAGCAAATGCCTCCTCCAATATTCCATGTTCAGGTAGGTGCTCTGAAAACCATCAAAGTCCACGAGGCATTGCAAATTCCCTCAACTTTGAGGCATATGCCCTGCTTAAACTTGGCACAGATTCCCATATCCAGATCTGAAATAAGTGGAAAATCAAAACAATTTATGTAGATGATACTATACATCCAGATAAAATACATCCTGTCACACTTCAATACAACATCCCGTCAAATGAATTACTCTAAACATCCAAAAAAAAGTTGGAATCAACCTAAACAACAATCCAAGTAAGGTTTATTTCAATTTATAATCATGAGAGTATACAGTCAGATACAACACATCATGTCAAAAGATTTACTCTAAACATCCAAAATGAGTTTAATCATGTTTAGTATACAACCAGATACAACACATCCTGTCACACTTAAATCCTACATCCTGTCATATCAATTAGTCTAAACATCCAAAAAGAATTTCAATCAACCTAACAACAATCCAAGTCAGGTTTATTTCAATTTATAATCATGATTTTTATCTACCTCCAAGGTAAATTTATCATGATCATTCTTAGTTAGGGTTTATTAATGAAATGCATATACATGGTTTCGACATGAATTTGCAGATATAAACTACAGAATATCTTGGCAACATACAATTCAGAACCAGTCAACATAATAAAAATACTTCAGGTACCTGAAAGACAATTGGCATTCCTTGAATTGAATAAGGAATTCTTGGTTGGTTAGACAATGCCCTTGCCTTCTCCACTATTAGCTTCATTTCTAGGGTTTTTAGATAGAATCAAATAAGGGAAAACAACAAGCAATGATGAAGAAACCTTCAGTTGCAACAATGGCGGAAACCTTCAGTTGCAACAATGGCTTGAGCAACTTGAGTAGTTTGTGGCGGAAACCTTCAGTTGCACTGCTTTGATTGCGTTTTCTATAGGAAAGCAAATGAAGATGTAGATTAATGGAGGGAAGTTAATGGGTTTTTTGTTTCAGATTTTAATTATTATTATTTTTCAAAAGTAACTGACACAAGTTATAAGAAAATGAAGATGTAGTTTATTTTATTATTTTGTTTAGAATATAAAATTCTCAGTCAATTATAAGAAAGGAGTTAATGAAATAACATTTATCTTTTTTGGAAATTCAACTGAGGGGTAAAATGGGGACAAAAAATCAAAATGGGTAGTTTTTGCTAATTGTTTGCCAGAATATGTAGTTTTGTAATATGCAAGTCAAAAACGCCCTTTTTCATGTAAATTCTCTTCTTTTTGGGATTAATCTTAGCACCCCTTATTTTTATTTCATGTGCCTCATTATTATGCCCTAAAAATAATTCCTTGGGTGCAACTTTTTTTATTTTGAAAAATGATTTTTTAAAGATTATTGAACCGGTTCTATATCTGAACTGGTTCAACACTTTTTGGATATAACTATAGGATATAGCTAGACCTGATCAAACGCGAGCCCGGGCCGGGCTTTAGCCAAATTCCGGGCCCGTTTTTGCGGGCACGGGCCGGGCCGAGCCCGTTTGTCGGGCCCAAGGGGCTAACCGGGCCCGCCCGGAAGAGCGGGCCGGGCCGGCCCGCATGACATATAACTTATATTTAAATTATTTTTTGGTATATTTTTTTGGTATTTAACGGGCCGGGCCGGCCCGTTAAATTATTATTTTTTATGTATTTTTTAGGTTATATTTATTTTTTTAATGTATTTTTAAATATATTTTTATATAATATAAATTTTATACGGGCCGGGCCGAGCGGCCCGTTCGGGCTTAAACCCCTGTATAAGCCCGTTTTGCGTGGCGGGCGGGCCGGCCCGCGTTTGCTCAGGTCTAGATATAGCCATAGTATATAACTATAGAATATAATATAGGGGATATAACCATAGTATATAACTATAGAATATAACCATAATATATAACCAAATTGGATATAACTATAAGATATAATCATAGTATATAACTATATAATATAATATAGTATATAACCATAGTATATAACTGTAGAATATAACCATATGACATAATCATAGTATATAACTATATGATATAACCATAGTATATAACTATAAAATATAATATAGGATATAATTATAGGATATAACAATATGATATAACCAAATTGGATATCACCATAGTATATAACTATAGAATATAATATAGGATATAACCATAGTATATAACTATAGAATAAAACCATAATATATAACCAAATTGGATATAACTATAAGATATAATCATAGTATATAACTATATGATATAACCATAGTATATAACTATAGAATATAACCATAATATATAACCAAATTGGATATAACTATAAGATATAATCATAGTATATAACTATAGAATATAATATAGGATATAACCATAGTATATAACTATAGAATATAATATAGGATATAACCATAGTATATAACTATAAAATATAATATAGGATATAATTATAGTATATAACTATATGATATAACCATAGTATATAACTATAGAATATAATATAGGATATAACCATAGTATATAACTATATAGCCAAATTGGATATAACTATAAGATATAATCATAGTATATAACTATAGGATACAACCATAGTATTTAACTATAAAATATAATATATGATATTACAATAGTATATAACTATAGAATAAAACCATAAGATATAACCAAATTGGATATAACTATAAGATATAATCGTAATATATAACTATAGAATATAATATAGGATATAACCATAATCTATAACTATAGAATATAACCATAAGATATAATCATAGTATATAATTATAGGATATAACGATATGATATAACCAAATTGGATATAACTATAAGATATAATCATAATATATAACTATAGGATATAACAATAGTATATAACTATAGAATATAAGTACAAGATATAATCATAGTATATAACTATAGATTATAACCGTAGTATATAACTATAGGATATAACCATAAGATATAACCAAATTGAATATAACTGCAAGATATAACCATAGTTATATGTGATTTTCGAGAATAATAATAACAAACAGTTAATTACAAACGAATTGGTGGAGAAATGTACATGAATTTTAGATGAATAAAAGTATATTGAAACCTCGTGATACAAACGAATTTATAGGCATGTAACCCTGATTACCTGAAAACGTCTATTACTATAGTCAAATGCACACAAGTGTACAAATCTACTAGGTATTTGAATTTCCAAATCATATAAAATAACATAATAGATACAATGCGATGAGTATGTAGTAAATTTATTTTAAATATGAAATAAATTTGTTGATTTCAATTTTTTTTTCTGGGCTCTACGTAGTTGCGCCCAACTTTTTATTATTATAAAAAGTATGAATCAGTTTTGAAGCCGGTTTAGGGCGCCCAAGTGAACCGTTTTTTTTTTTGTTTTTTTTTTAAATGTGCCATGAACCGGGTTTTTTTTTTGGCGCAAGGTGTGCCCAAGGAAAAAAAAATTGGCGCAAGGTGTGCCCAAGGAATTTGTTTTTTGGGCGCAAGGTGTGGGGAATAAAAAGAGCAGTGCGAACAATCTCCCCATTCTTTTTGTTATCCTAAACTCAAACATGGGTAGAAATTAGAATTAACATAAATGGCTCATCTATCTATATAATCAGGGTCCCGTCACCAATATTTTGTTGGTCTAGTGGTTTGGCATTAGGCTTCCTTAAGCGGGGGTCTATCATATATTTGTTTTTTCAAATATATGAACATGTGCATCATACATATGAATCTTACAGAACTAATATATGAACATGTGCATGTTACGTATGAACCTTAAAGACCAAGTAAAAAGAATTTCAAATATATGAACATGTGCATGTTATATATGAACCTTAAAGAACTAATATATGTACATGTGTATATTACATATGAACCTCATAGACCAAGTAAAAAGAATCTTAAACATGAACGTGCTCAATGTTGTACATATAAACCCAATAGACTAAGGTCCGTATATAATACACAACTCATACCTAAAATACTAAAGGTTTACATTTAATAAATATGCATTTGAATATAGTAAATGTTAATGGGTGATGGGTTATACACTATGCTTAAGGTTCACATTTAACACAATTGCGGTCCATACTTGATATGCTCATTGAATCTCTAGTATAAAGTGTGTTTGCACATCTCTAGTTACTTTAGTTTGTAATCTTCTAGTATAAAATGTATGAACATCTAGTATGAACATATAAACCTTCTAATACAAATATATGGAAATCTAGTGTATATATGTGAACATAAACATAACAACGCAGAGCAATTGTTGTTCGTAAAAATAGAAAAAGAAAAAAACTATATATTTATGAAAATGCCACAGTGTCACCTAATCCTACCCCTTCTTTCCCTTGATCCAATGACTCACAATGCTTCTCATTTTGTATGATAAGAACCAAATGTCCGGGATTTCCCCTCTCTATCTGCAATCAAAATAAATTCAAAAAAAATTCCAGCTACGATTTGTTTGGTAATAGTGTATATAAACACGTTTTTTTAGAATTTATTAAAAAATTAAATTATATAATAGTGTTTGAAAACATATATTTTTGTATAGATAAGTACATAGTGAGAAAAAGGTCAAATAACTAATAAAGTGTTATAAACAATTTGCCAAACAAAGCATCAGAAAATTTAGGTTTTTGTAATGTGCATGGACATACATTAAGATTTCAAATTTAATAATTATACTAGATCTAAGTATTTATTGATTAATTCTACAATGATTTCTAGGGTTATTTAATTTTAAACAATTACAAAATAGTTTGAATATGATGTTTATACTATTAATGTGTGCTAGTTTGCACATACTAGAAAAAAAAATACTCCCTCTGTATAAAAATACATGTCTTTCTAACATTTTTACATTTTTTAAAGAGAATATTGAAAATACTATTATACCCTCATTTATTACTTTACTTTTTCATTTACTAAAAAACTACTTCTAATAATCCAATAATAATTGCAAGGGTAAATGTGTAAAGTAAGTACCGAAATAAACAAAAAATTAAAAATTATAAACAAAAATTAAAAGTTAGATAAATAACATTTTTCATATAGAGGAAGTATAATGTAAAATTGTAAATATATGGAATTTGATTATAAATATTGAAAATACTAAGTTTTAGGTTGAAAGCATCTTTGATGACAATCAAATCGTTGTTCGCTTGCGTCGGTGTCGAAGAAGTCCTTTCTAGGTGAAGTCTCCCAAAATTCAGAACTCTGAAGTACTTAGGCCAAACCGAAGTTATAACAAAGTGAAATACAAATGATTTTATTGATGAACTAGAACAAAGATAGGCAATCAACTCTTTCAAGGAATCCACCAAAAGAGATTGAAAGACCCGACAACTCTTGGATATGTCCACCAAGGATTGACGAGGTTGAATCTTTTGAAGTCACAAGATATATTCACTCGTGCCTCTAGGATTTGGGGTTGTTCGAACTCTTGGATAGGTTCATCAAGGATTCGAGCAACCTCTCTGCCACCATCGCCGACTGCAGCAACATTTTTTCCGACGGTGCCATTTTTTCCAGCGATCGAAGCTTTTCCGACGGCGCCATTTTTTCCGGTGACCGAAGCTTTTCCGGCAGCTACTTTTTTAATCGCACATCCAGTAGAGACGTCGGAAAATGCTTCCAACGTCAGCCCCACCGCCTCAGCCACTTCCTCGTCGAGCTTCTGCCTCTCCGTCAACTCCAGAACGTCGGCTATGACACCCGCGACTCCGTCAGCCCCAACGCCGCCAGCCAGCCAAGCTCACGTCTGCTGCCGGCGTACCTTCGGTCGACGCTAGAGGAGCGGAATCCGGGTCTGTTTCCGCCGGAGAAGATGATGAAGGCGTCGCCGGCTGTCTTCGTCTTCGGCCACTGTCTTCATCTCCGGCACCGGCTTTTTGCCCCAAATCCATTGTTTTTTGCATATCCAAATAGAGGAGGGGGGGGGGGGATGAATCGAAATCTAGGAAGAAGAAGGCGATTTCTGGGTTTAGGGGGCGGCGCAAAACCTAGGAAGGAGGAAGAAGAAGACGAAACGCTGAGCCCGCATTTCACTTAAAGAAGAAGACGAAACGCTGGATCTTTTCTTAAGCAAGGATCTTGCGTTTCGCTTTAAAAAAAAATAGCGAAACGCAGGAATCCCGCTTAAGCAGGGATCCTGCGTTTCGATTAAAAAAAAAAAACTGAAACGCAGGTATTTTGCTTAAGCCAAATACCTGTGTTTCGTTCTAGTACATAATATCAGATTTCTGGGTAGATTTTACACGGAAACGCTAGTATCTTGCTTAAGCAATATTGTTGCGTTTCAAAGTGTAGTGTACGAAGACAAAATTTGGAGTGTACCAAGAGCCTTCGTTAATTTAATGTGTGTTCAAATTCACTTTGTATGGATGTTAAAGGTAGTAGAAATCGTTTTATTTGCTAAAATGGTATTTATAACGGTAGCATTTATTCGGTTCAACTAATTTTGGAGAGATCGTAGAAGTAGAAGTGTTAATAATAAATCTTTGCAAATTGCATTGTTACCCTAAATAAATAATTGACTAGATGGAAAGTAACTATTTATCCGAAACAGGAAAGGTTGTTCTTATACTTTCGAACTTGCTTTTTAAAGTGAACTACCTCATACAGAGCTTCATTTTAACTGAAGGTGTTTGTAAATCTATTGACAAAACTAACGAATAAGTTTTTGGAACAAAACCACCCCTAACGATAGTCAACCAGACTCCGCCTCCTACAACTCAAACACAACATGAATATGGAGGTAATGTTAGGTTGCACAACACACGTGTCTTCAACTAGACAAGATAAATGTTGGTGAAGACATGACGCTTGATGAGATACTCGCATTGCATATGACATAGACAATAACAAAATTTCATCGATCAAGAAAGATGTTGATCTGGACAGTGTGGAAAGGCAAAGGGAAGATAAAGACATAGTTGTAGAATTTGTTTCATTCAGCAACGATGATGAAGAGGCTTCAACTAATGCAGTGAGTAAGACAGGGGGTCATAGAAGCATATCAAATTGAAGATAATGTAGAAGAACTATGGAGAATTGTTCATACATTTTTCTACGACTATGAGTACTATTAGGTGTGTATTTTGAGGAATTAAGAAGTACTTTGCTAAGGGTTGGTTTGGAAGAATGGAATACATAGCACAATTGTCAATATTTTGTAATACATCCCTATCTTTGTGACTCTTGACTTGTTATGTGCCAATGACAAAACGAACTACAATTTTTGGTAGTTTTTGAAATTCATGTCTTTTAGCTTCTTTTTACTTGGCTATGATTTACCATACTTATATAATAGATGAAAGAAAAGTGGATATTTCCGTCAACAAGTTATGTGCCAATGACATAACAAACAATTTTTGTTCATTTTGTTAAAGTTGGGATTGGAGGCTTTTTTTCCAAGCTACCCCAAAGCTTGAACAAACAGGATGGAGATGAAAATGAGAAATTTCCAAAGTTGTCCTTCTCCTACATCTTTTTGTTCATCTATCACGGCTTCCATAACATCTCTCTCCTCTAGCCTCCTCTCGCTCATCCATCATCGGAAATTCACAAGGTATGTCAATGATTCTTCTCTAATATAAGCATCGTGCTTTATTTTGACAGATTACACTGCAAATCTCTCTACATCTAACAAAGTGTAAGATCTCGAACCCTAGTTTTGTTCATTTCACATCGTATCCATGAACCCTAATTTTTTTTCTTTCAATTTGAGCTTAAAAGTCCTTTAATTTTATTGAATGCACGTGCAATATATCAATTCACCCAACATTATTCAACCAGAAGTCCTTCAATTTTGATATTTTGCTAGGACAGTGGGTACTTTATGCACGTTGTTTGGGAAAATTTGTAAGGTTCTTGAATGTTGAAAGCTATTTTGATAATTTGTTGAATTTGAGTAGTATGTGATATGAAATTATATTACAACAAATGAACCGCATTTGAGTTAGTGATGTCTAATTACGATTGCTTACCTAATGTAAGTCGTGACCGTGCATGTTTAATGATTTTCATTTTAGATTAGGGTGTTGTTGTTAGACTAGCTTTGATATTATGTTGAATGGTTGATGTTGAATGAATGATTGGTTCAATAGAAACTTCATGTTTGAGGTTGAATCCGGATTTGATAAATGCTTGGATTGATCCATGTTGTGGTGATATATGTTTTTTCTATTTCTTCTGAAATTTTATTAAATTGTGCAAGGTATGTTGATCATCAATAGTAAATGTTTGTATTATTAGGCAAATACATATATTTTTCTTAAATTCTTACATCAGCTTGAGTTTGACAATGTCATCGCGCTCATACGTTTCAAACACAGTTGATAGATGTTGCGATTGTAACTTTAGGGTAAGGATGTTTACTACTCACACTCCAAGGAACTATCTATACATTAGATGGTCCAACGGGTCGTGGCTTCTTTGAGTGGATTGATTCACCATTTGACAGGAATGCGTCCAATATCATCAGGAAATTGGTCAACCAAAAACAAGAGTTGGAAGCAAAGAACACCAAGCTTGAACAATTATTGAATGATAAAGAAGCTCAATTTGTTCAAATTCTATTTACATCTGGGCTACATATGTTGTTTATTGTTGCTTGTTCCTTTTTTACTATATGGGTTAATTTTGTCATAAAAAGCAATCCTTAGGTGGCAGGTTTATTGTTGGGTGTTAAACCTTGTGTTGGAGTGTTGTTAAACAAGTTATAATGTTATTGTAAGATATGGTTTAGGGTTGTCCAATATGTTGATAGTCGAGCTACCAAATGGTGAATTTTAATTGTTATAACTTCATATTAATATCACTATATAAATCCATCATTGAATCATAAACATAAAAGCACTAGTTGGACAAGTCATTTTATTAAGGGTCTGGCCTCATTCTAAGTTTTTCATTTAAATGATCTAACTTGGTTCTTATTCTGTTTTTGGCCACTCATTATCTTGATTTAATCCTTCTACCATCCTGTAGCCAAACTATTTTTGTCCCATCTTTATACACATTTTGAGCTTGTAAAAAAGTATGAGGTTCACGTCACACAACATCAAAACATAAGAAGATAAATGACATATTTCATTACAATTCAACATTGTTGATGAAAGAATTACAAAAGAACGAATGTTGAACTAATTTGTTAGGTTTACCCTAAACGGAGTAATATTATCCTTACGATTATACACACTTAGGATTGTTTGGTAAATGTCCTTATAAACACCTTTTACTCATAATGTACTTTTTTTTTGTAAAAGTACCCCAACTTGAAATTTGAGTGTTATTGGAAAACGAGAAAGAAGAGAAATGGATATTTATATATAATAATGTCTTTATAAAGTTTTTTTTTGGTTTTCACCAAACAAAGTCTTACTTATGCCTTTAAAACTCGGTTACTTTTTGGCACATAGGGAAAATTGCCTTTCAGCGCATAGGCTCCACACGTTACGTGTGGTTAGCATCCACATGTTACGTGTAGTTATGCGCTGGACGTTACGTGTACAGCTGATTAACACGTTACATGTGGTGTTTTTGGTATATTATAATGTTGTGTATGAATCATTATTGTTTATTTTTAGTATTTATTTGTGTTTCAAAGTTGTGTATGAATCATGTTATAATGTTGTGTATGAATCATACTATTGTTTCTAAATAGGCATTAGGGGAGGGTTACCCCCATTTTGTTGCCTAACTTTTATTTAATCTTTATAAAAAAAAACAATACAAAATAATCAACCTAGAAGATAAAACAAATTGTTCATTACGATGGTTGACTACACAACCACATTAAGCACACAATACAGGAAAGAATACAAGTTGATCATAAACTTAGAAAAAATAAGAGAACATATCTATCAAATTCCTACAATTTCATACAAAATAACTACTTCAAAATTAACCATCAAATGCAAGAACAAAAACAATCTCGCCACACGTAATGACGCCGGAGAAGACGCCGGAATATGCAAATTTCGCCGGAAAGTCATCGGAAAGTCGCCGTAGAAGACGCCGGAGGTCTGGAAATTGACAGACCACACGTAACGTGTGGTCATTCTCCACACGTAACGTGTGGTCATTCTCCACACGTTACGTATGGAAGGCCTCCACACGTTACGTGTGGAAGGCCTCCACACATTACGTGGCTTCGGCTTCTTCTCCGGCGACATTCCGGCGACTACTCCGGCGACTTTCCGACGAATTGTGCAGAATCCGGCCACATTGTATTGCTCAAAAGTTTCCAAAAAATTATAAAAAATCACACTAATTTAACAAATCTAACTAAAGTACCACTAATTCATGCAAATCTAACTAAAATACCACTAATTCATACAAATCTAACTAAAAAATTCACACCAATTCATACAAATTCAACATAAATCCTAAACACCCTTTCATACAAATCTAACAAATTTCTACAATTTCATACCCTAAACTACTTCAAAATTACACAAACACAACAAATACAAGAACATAAACACTAAAACAATATGGATCTAGAATAAACATACAAAAACTTCAATTTTTTTTTAACAAGATATGGGATGTTACTAACCTTTCAAGGATATGGATCTACGTAACGTGCGGATCTTGTTGATTTGTAAAGAGGAGACTACCTAGATGCGTAACGTGGGAAGCAATTTGAGGGAGCGCAGCGACGGTTTAGGTAAATGGAGGAAGAAGGAGAAAATTTGCCCTTTAAAGCCGGGGAGGCTCTACACGTAACGTGTGGAGCATGTCCCCACGTAACGTGGGAAGCCGTAACGTGGGATATCCTCTCGCCACGTTACGTGTGGAGCCTCTCCTCACGTAACGTGACGAACTTATGCGCTAAAAGGTAATTTCGGGTATGCGTTAAAAAGTATGGGCCATTTAAAATTCACTTGTGCAAGTGTTATCACAAACACCCTAAAATTATGTATATGTTTAATTCCAACTATATTCTCATCTCCTCCTCCTTTTCATGTAAACCCCCTAAAATTTTGTATATGTTTAATTCCGCTTATGTAAAATATAGTATTAAGATTTATCATTCAAGTAAATGTTAGTTATGCTTTTCGAAGGAAAGGACTCTCATTAACATGAATGAACTAAGATATGAAATTGAAAACGTATTTTATGTCAAGAATTTTATTTCAAACTTTACCAAATTGAAGCTTTAATATTGACTTTTAGCATCAATTTAAAGTCTAAACTTTGCACCTACTGCCAAGATACATCATTCTCACATATATCATGTTGATATTTATCTAAAACCAATTGATAGAGAAATTACAAAACAAAAAGTGAAGAAACTAAAATAAGGTGAAAAAGAAAGAACTATCCGAGAGCTTTAATGAAATTACATACATTTTTTCATCCCGGCGTTTAGTTTTACATATTCTAAAATGTAATTTACATATCCCGACTCATAATCATTATATTAACAAATCTTTTCATCCGACACTTTGTTTGAGATTTCCTGATAAGCAATTTGACATATCCTGAAATACATATATAGTTAATGTTGTTCTATGTACACAGTGATATATATTTTACACAACTTATCAAATGACATCAACGAGTTGTGTCAATTACATAATGATGGTTGTAAGTACAACTTGATCATCATGTATTACCTTTTTTATTTCCAAATTTCCCAACTTTTTCAGATTTCAAAACACATAAGAAAAGATAGAGTAAGGTTCCGGTGCGGAGCACTCTTACGGTGCGGACGTACGGACATGCACTATAGGGCCTTATTTGTACACTTTAGGGCCTTATTTGTGCACTTTTCCAAAAATTGAGAAAAATGCTTGAAATATATATATATTTTTTTACAAAATTGCACATTTAAGACGTTAAAGTGCACAAATAAGGCCATAAAGTGCATGCTCCGCACGTCCGCACCGTAAGAGTGCTCCGCATATGATCCAAACTCAGAAAAGATAAATTCGCTCGTTCAATGTTCGTTGTCATTTAGTTTTGATAATTTTTAGTGTTGTCTTATGAATAAACATGTACATATTTTATTTTAAGTTCTACATATCTTGATATCTAGTTCAACATATCCTGAGACTTAATTCAACATATCCTAGCTCATAGCTCTACAATTAACAACAATCTCAACTTCCATTCTTCGTACCTTGTCACATAGCTCTACATATCTTAACATTGTCGTTGAATAACCCTTTTTATGAGAGTAGTGTCACCAAAACTTCTTCTAAAGTTGTGACGTTTGTGCCTAATATTCTTATTATGTTTGTGTCATTTAAGACAACTTTCTCATAATAAGTAAATGCATTCTCGTCTAGGTACAAAGTTTGAAAATCCATCATACCTATAATAACATTATCAACTATGTATTTAGGGTGTTCATAATGAAAGTATGATGTGTTATTGCTTCTAATAGGCTTTTGACACAACCAATGGTACAAGCTATTAAATTACATTTGGCAATCATGTTAACCTAGATTAGACTTGTTTATCAACACCAAAACGTTTCTCCTTTAGCATTTCAATGTACTTGAGCATGTAAACCCCACATTTCCCCTACAAACTTCAATGAAGATCATGTTAACCAAATTAGACTTGTTTTCCACCACCGCAACATCACTCAATTAGCATTTTCATGTACCAGAGCGTGTAAACCCCATATAGTATTAAGCTGTACATATCCAAGCATATAATTATACACCCGAGGGTGCTAGTGATGACAATATGACATGTTATTGCATCTAAAAGGTGAAGAAACTAAAAGAAAGTGCAAAAGAAAGAACTATCCCAGAGCATTAATGAAATTACATACGTTTCTACTTCCCGATATTTAGTTATACATATGCTGACATATATTTACACATATCCTGAAATGTAATAGTTCTACGTTTAACAAATTTTTATCATCCCAACACTTTTTTTACATATCTTGAGAAAAAATGACACACACAGATCCAACAAAATAAGATGATAGCTTGCTAACAAAACAAGGTGTTTATGATAGAATTACATCATTAAGAATCCAAGCAACATATATTCCTGTTGTGCTTTAATCTAAGCATGTACACCCACAATTTACAATTGAGGTTACTTGATTTTGGTAGCACACATGTTGGCAGGTATCTACTTGGCTCGGTTTATTGTTTGGGCCTATTTTTATGGGCTTGTCTATAGTGGGCTTTGTGGGCAAGTGGGACTTGGCTGGTAACAAAGGGCAAATGCCATCAGCTTGTTGAAGTGGTCACGTGCAGTGTAGGCATATATATTGCCTCTTCCTTTTGTCTGTAGCATATCAGAAATCAGAGAGCACGAGAGATATCAGAGAAATCAGAACAAGATTTTCTAGGGTTTTTGCCGCAACAAATTGAGAGAGAGAAAAGAGAAGGCTGAGCAAGGAGCGTGCTCGAAGGAGTTCGATCGGAGAAAGGAGCAAAGAAAAGACGACGTCGGTGGCGCTTCCAAGTCCGGTGGTGACTGCGGTGGTGTGCGTCGGAGCCGAGTCGGTCTTGGTGTCTCCTGCGGTGACGAGTCCTGTTGCAGGGCAGAAACTTTGCGTTTCTGCGGTGGTCACAAGGGCGTTTCTCCTTTCGGTCTATATTCTTGTGCTTGCTTGTTATTGTGTGCTTCAGATTTCTTTAGGGTGTTTGCTCTCTTGTGTGATTACCGATCAAGTGCTCTTGTAATTGTGTGGTTGAACGCTTCGGATTACTTAGTGGACTGGACGGATCTCCCGTTTCTGAGATCCCGCAGACGTAGGAACTTTGTTCCGAACTGCGTAAACAAACGATTGTGTCCTTTGCGTTTTTTCTTGTTTTGCTTGAGTTTGCTTGAATCGGTTGAATCAGAATATCGGATTTACAATTCCTATAGTAAAACAAGATGATTCCGATTCATTTGGATCAAGACCACGCTCTAATAGTTGATGCATCAAAGAATCATTCCCTCTTGTTGAATGCTTTTATGCAGTTTCTTTTCACTAGTTCACGGACTTGCCTAAGAGGATCTCTCGAGACCCCAATTGCAGCTATATATGAATAAAAAGAAAGTATATAACAAATGAAAATCTAGAAGTTTGTAGCTCAATATATGCAATCAAACGAAATTTATTAAGAGAAATAACATTGCTTCAAACAACGTCTAACAAGTTGAAGTAAGGAACTCTCATTAGAAACAATCATCTTCATCCTTGCCAACTACTAGAAAAACTCATCACCACGCCA
The DNA here is from genome assembly GCA_027886185.1 of Rheum nobile. Classification (NCBI taxonomy): domain Eukaryota; kingdom Viridiplantae; phylum Streptophyta; class Magnoliopsida; order Caryophyllales; family Polygonaceae; genus Rheum; species Rheum nobile. The sequence goes on from WOAB01000215.1 coordinate 737,948, forward strand.
AACCAAAACATGAGAAATCAAATCATAATCCCACTGCCAACAGCAGTCAGCTCCGAGCAACCCTAGACAACTACTCCTAACAACAACAACCAGAAACAACAACAAAATATGCAATAAACATCTTCGTACAACAACATAACAGTCCCCAACATCAGCCAACAAAGACTACAACAAATCCAAGTGAATGAATGCACATAAAACAACAACAGAAATAGTTGCACATCCAACAAAAAAAAACAAATGAGCACACATCCAGCTCACCAAATCCGCAACCACCAGCCCAATGAAGATAAAGAATGTATGCATAACAAATCAAACCTCACAAAAAAGTAGGGAACTAGCAAAGTTTAACATCAAAATTCAGCAGAAATATCAGCAACAAAATAAGCAATAAAGTTTTCAGAAAAAAATGGATGCGTAGTGTTCCTCCCACAAGAAACAAGGAAAAAAATTCATGGAGAACATTACTGAAGCTGTCGAGCTAATCTAGAAATTCATGTACCCCACACAACACTTCAAAGAACTAAAATGAAATCACAATGTTTCACCATCAATAAATCAAGGCACCAGACCAATACATTCTAGGCAAGGAGTCAATTTATTATTTCAAAAACTATCAAAATCACCTCGATAGAAAAATATTAGGTACAAGAACTCAAGTATTAGGATATTGATTGCAAACTCAACTCCAATACCCAAATCTCTAATAAAAATCATAACATAGTGTATTGTATGGATTAAAAAAAGAAAAATTTGCGGCAAACCACCTGTTATATACGCGTTTCTCCGGTAAACCACCCGTTCTAATTAAAATTATTTAAAACCACCCTTATCTCGTATTCTGTTAGCGAATCGCCACCCATAGCCTTCTTCCGTCCCATTTTCCGTCAAATTGGGTAAAATGACTCTTTTGCCCCTTAATCCCCCCCCCCCCCCACAATTTTTTTTTTTTTTACCGGTTTAGTCCTTGTTTTTTAAACATACTCCAAACTCGATTGAACCCGATTAAAAATAAACCAAACCCGAATAAAAAACCCAAACCCGATAGAAATTTCATTCCTTTAGTTTTTAATTTCTCTCTAGTAATTTGGGCGATTAGGGTTCTTAAGCAATTTGGGGGTTTTCTATTTTGTGGGGAATTGGCGCCCACAACCCATGAAATTGGGATCTTCTAGGTCTTGAACTTGTCACACTTCCACTTATTCTCGATGTGCTTGCGGATGAAGTGCTTCTTGATGTCAGTGAGGTCGTCGCAAAGGGCGCGAGAGGGGTGGTGGTGGATGCACGTCTCCTCCGAGCAGATGTACACCTTCTGTGCCTGCTCCTTGTTGCTCCTCTAATGCAGCTTCCACGGCAGGTTGTGCCTCCTCCGGTGCAGCAGCATGTTCTCGTCGCCATCAGGTTCTGGTCCCTTGGGAAACCTCTGATGGAGGAAGGTAAGGATAAGCCATCTCCACTAGACAAATTCATAGCAAGTATTAGTTTTAGAAACAAGACGAAATAGATTTGAGAGAACATTTAGCTTTCAAATGAATTGAGGTTGATCTAGGTTGATGTTGTTGTAGTTGTTGTTTTGTTTGTATCAGAGTTTAAGGGAAAGAAAACAAGAAACAAGTTTGGGTTTTTTTTTCGGGTTTGGTTTATTTTAATCGGGTTCGATCGGATTTGGAATAAGTTAAAAAAACCTGGACTAAACCGGTAATTTTGGAGAAAAACAAAAGGCAACAGGGTCATTTCACCTAGTTTGACGAGAATTGGACGGAAGAAGGCGTTGGGTGGTGATTCACTAACGGAATACGAGATAAGGGTGATTTAAATTAATTTCGATTATAACGGGTGATTTGCTGCAGAAACGCGTATATAATGGGTGGTTTGTCACAAATTTCTCTTAAAAAAAGTATCATATAAATGTGAAAATCAATTAAAACTTCTAATATGTAATATGTAATATGTAATATGTAGAGACACGGATATGTGAACATGATGGGGTAATAAGAAACCAGATTAGTCTTCTAATAATTAATGTTTACTCAAACGATTTAAAAAAGTTGCAGAAAATTTGTAAGGGGAGGGGGGACAAATAAGACAGTACATCAATCTAAATTAAAGTAGGTGTAAACGAGTTTTTGTTAACACCGTTTAACATGGACAACTAGCTAGTCCCTTAATCCCTATGTATATAGCTGCATTAGGCTAGTCCACTCACCTGATGTGTCAATTATAAACCAAGAGGAGAAAAAGAAAATTCAAATCCACAACCAACACATGCAACTTACAAAGGGTAAGCTATTTGAGCAACATATGAACAAATGAAAGATGCAAACAAATTTGACAGGGTTTAATTTTACCCAAACTATGTTGCAGTGTACAAATTGGTTTCACTCTGTCCATGATCATAGATTTATAGGTACCTAGGCCTGGCAAAATATGACTGACCCGGTAACCCGACCCATTCCGACTAAAATTTTCTGGGTCATAATCCGTAAAGTTGAACACGAAACCCATTTTCAATCAAACCCGATGACCTGGAAAATTTTTGGGTAAAAAATGGGTCGGGTCAACCCGATGGGTAAAAAAAAGGCGGGAAAATGGGGAAAAAATAATAATCAGGCGCTCACCTAAAAATTTTCCAAATTTTAGGATTTATTCTTTTTCATTCTTTCACAAGTTCAGCGCAACCTCTCCTCGCCTCGTCCAATCTGCCCAGCGCAGCTCATCGCCTCCAAGCTCCAAGCTATCCTCGCCTTGTCCAATCTGCGCAGCTCCTCGCCTCGTCCAATCTGTGCAGCTCCTCGCCTCCTCCAATTTGCGCAGCTCCTCGCCTCTTCTCCTCGTCCAATCTGTGTAGCTCCTCGCCTCGTCCAGACCGGCGGCCGTGACAACCCTCTTCACCGGCTGTCCAACCTCTCCAACGCCCTGCTAATCTCCGGTGAAGATTTTGTCGAGCTTATATCGATTACGCCGGCCTAGGTACTGATTCTCAATCTTTTTGTTCAACTTCGCACCTCTACTTTATATCCAAATTCAAAAGCTGTTGAGCCTCTTATTGGTTTATAATTGCTTATTCGATTGCTTGCTTCTGTTTCCGTTGTGAACTTCACCTTTGTTTCAATGGCTTACATGATTTTTTTAATGTTTTTGATTAACTATGTATGGTTCGATGGCTTGCTAAACCAGGTTGACTATATATTTGATTACTAAGGTACAGGGAAATACAATCTACATACGTAGATTGAATCTTTCTACTTTGGTTTTTAGTATTTTGATTTCCAATTTTAGTGCTTTGTGGATCCTCTCTGTTTCCAATTTTATGTCAAATTTGTGATTTCATCTTTGAATCTCTATAGTTCTTTACCAGGGTGTGTTTCCAATTTGACATCTGTTGTGCAGAAGTGGTTGAGTCTTTGTGGTATAAGCTTCTTGGAGGACTTGCTGCAATGAGGTAAATATTTACTTGGACGAAGTTGGTTTATTCTTTTGAGCAGGACAAACTTGTTTCTTGCTTTCTTGCACTTATTTTTTTGAGTTGACATCTTTTTGTTTGAAGATATACAACTATACAAGTTTGTTTGGGAGAAGAAATCTTGGAATATATACTAGCTAGTACAAACCCAAATCTTATTTCGAAGCTCTATTGCGTAGTTATAAGTGTATAACTGTATAAATTTATAAGATAGTTTTAATAAAATAGAACTAAGATGTTAAAATTAAGAGTTAAGGCATTATGATAACATTATTTTACCGGGATTAAAATTGAACGATAGATAGCCATGCGAAAAAAACTTATTATAAATATTTCGTAAATTAAAGCAAATTAAATTAACAAAAAAGCAGGAAAAAATTGCGTAACTCGACCCATTGAGTTGATCCGAACCGGCAATAAACCCGTAATAACCCGACTTGGTTTGACCCAGTAAATTTTAGACCCGAAATGACTCGATCCGAAATATACCAAAACCCGACAGTACTAAGACCTAAACCCGCTAATATAAAGCTAGGTACATTTGATGAGTCGGGATTTGTATGCATCAAACCAAGGGTTAAATGAGAATATGATAGGCCTTTTTTAGAGAAGAATATGCTAATATAAAGCTAGGTACATTTGATGAGTGGGAAGGTAACTAATTCCCCATAGTTGGATGCTTCCCAACAATCAACAATTTAAGGACACGTTTAAAGGATTCAACCACTTGTACACTCTTTAGCCATGCCTGAAACATTGCCCACTAAATTCCATTTTTGATGCTGCCGCTGATAGAAAAATATAAAGAGAAGAAAGAGAAAACGAAAGAGAAAAGTGAGAAAAGAAAGGGCACTGATACTGACAACTTTCAATTCAAAGTAAAAAGAAGAGGATACATGTCCCTACAAATATAAGAAGTTATGTTTGCCCCAAACCTACAGGCTACAACCCAACATCCTGGTGTAAGCTTCTTAATCAATTCCATTCATGCTTAATTATTAATTAGTAAAGAAATCTGAACTTCAAAGAAAACAAGAAATTAAAAAGAACGGAAATTTCGCCTGATAACCCTGAATTTTTGACTTTTTCGCCGAATCCCCTAAGGTTTTGACAAAATCGCCAGGTAACCCTGAGTTTTTGATTTTTATGCGAAATCCCCTCAAGTTTTGACAATTTCGTGTGATAGCCATGGGTTTTTAGTTTTTTGCCGAATACCCCTCCATCCATTTCACTTAAAAAATGTTAACTTTAATTTTTTTTAGGGCTTAGGTGATATGACCTTGTCCGATGGAAAGACCACGATTCGATGTCAAGGACCGAGTGAATGCGTATTGGGGCGAACCAACTCATCGAAAGGGGGCCGGATTGATGAACGGTGGACTGGGGGCTGTCGGACCACAGTGGACTGAAGCGGAAGCGGCGGGTGCAAGGGTGGCGAGCGGCGGAAGGGGGTGGAGACGCGCAACGGTAGTGGTGTGGTGGAAGTGGTGCGGCGGCAACCCTAGGGAGAAGAGAGGGGCAGCCGTGAATTAGGGTTTGTGGGGCGACAAGAACTAATGTTAGTTCTTGTTGCGGGATTGCAGATAGTAACTGGATAATTGGAACCGAATTAACGCGCCAGGATAGTTCGACTAGAAACGCGTTAATTTTGTGACGTCAGGGCCCGGGTTTGCAGGAGATTACTCGATTGAAAAACAAGCTCTATTTCGACGTACCTGAAAGGGAAGACAAGAGTCCCTATTTATACTAGAGAGTTGACCTAATGGGCCAGACTCTCTAGTTACTAACTCTGGCGCCCCATTTAACATAAATGGAAACCATCCAGAACTAGCAGCTACTAAAAATAGAAATACTGTAAATAGAAAGTACTAAGGAAGTAATGTCTAGCAATCGTAAGAACTAGAAATAGAAAGTCTCCTCAATCTAGCTCGGGGTAGATGTAGATGTAGAGGAGTCTCAAGGCGGATGTCTCATGGCGTCTTCCTCCTCTATAGCTGACATGGAGGGCAGGGTCACATCACCCTCCCCCACTTGGTTGTGAAGTGTCCCCGCTTCACGCTCACCAGGCTCGGGTTCAACATATGGTGCTAAGTCAGCGACAGTGAACGTCGGATGCACCCCATACTTGTCCGAGAGCTCGAGCTGGTTGGTCAAGCTTAGACTTGCGGTCGGGAGGGAATCGCTCCTTCCGCAAATAAAGCCAAACCAAGTTGCCCAGGGCGAAGATCAAGTGTCGCCTGCCCTTGTTCTTCTGGGCTGAGTACTGCAGCGCACGCCGCTCCAGCCGAGTGCATGTCCTCCTGTGTAGCTCCTGAATGTGCTCAGCCAACGTGCCATCATCAATGTTCGCCTGGTTCTGCAGAGAAGCGTCGGGAATGAAGTCTAGCCGGTGCTCAATACCACGCACTGGTCGCAGGCCTGGCGGCAGCTCGTCCGACAGAAAATCCTCGAAGTCCTGCAAAATAGACAACATAGCAGGCGGGAGTGCAGGCTCTACAGTAGTAGTGGCACAAAGGTGAGGAATAACAAGGAAACAAGGGAACTTGCCTTGAAGTGCCGACGTGATCTCGCTGTGACCAGCCAGTAGAACCCAATTTTCACAGGTTCTACGCAGGACAGAAAGATGTGGTCGAGTAACCCCCATAGGAGATGCTACACCTGTACCCATCGATGGTAAGCGCAAAGAAATACCAGGGGTCGAACGCCTACCTGGCGATGTAGAAGTCCCGCCAGAAGTTGCAGAAGGTGAAGACGCAGAAAGAGGAGCTGATGACGTCGACTCGGCCGAGTGAAGGGCCGAGTTGTCTTCTGGGCTCCTGACTCGGTCCACAACTCGGTCGAGTCGCTGGCCGAGTTGTTGACTGCCGTCCTGACTCGGGCCAGAACTCGGCCGAGTTGTTGTCTGGCGCCATGACTCGGTCCAGAACTCGGCCGAGTTGTTGGCCGAGTTCTTGTCTGGTTCCTTGACTCGTTTTGGAGCTCGATCGAGTTGTCGTCTGGAGGTCTCCGCGGTGGATGCCATTGCAGGCGGAATCCCGGCGGCCTCCAGAGCTTGCTGGCGTTGGCGCTCGGCCTGATCCTGTAAAATGTTCTGCGGGATCATGAGTAAGAGAGTCACGCGCCTCCCGTGGTATTTGAACATGTAATTGTTCAAATACGCATCGTGAAGCACGCGACGATCATATTGCCATGGATGACCCAAAAGCAGATGGGTTGCGTCCATAGCGGTAACATCACATTGCACAGTGTCGTTGTAAGGACTAACAGAAAATGAAATAAGACTCGGGCGATAAAATGTGTTACCTGACCCTTTAGAGATCCGCTGGAGGTCGGAGGGAGTGGGTTGTGGTGTAGTCGGAAGGTTGAAACGGCGCACAACCTCCTCATGGATAATGTTATAGCAAGAACCCCCGTCAATGATCACACTCACCGATGCATCCGGAAGGCTGCACCGAGCATGAAACAAGTTCTCCCGGTGCTCGTTAAGGGCTTCCTCTTTGACGCTCAACACGCATCTCGTAACCAAGGCAGAGTGGTATGCCTGGTCATCATGGTGATCGGAAGTACCGACCACATCGCCATCAGCATCGGTTGTAAAGACGCCGGTAGGGTCAACCTCGACGTCGTCGTCATCTGCCTCTACAACTACAGGGTCTTCCTCCTGGATCACATCCTGTGACTCGAGGCATTTCAGTTGGTCTGGAGTCGATGTTGAGGGAAGCAGCGGGGAGTTCAGCGAACTGTGCGTCTCTTGCTTTGTCTCTAGCAAGCAGCTCTCGGAGCGTTTGGTGTTTAGTAGTCTTTGCGCCTGTCTCACGAGTTGTATCACCTGCTGACATGGCACCTGACAACAAGAAATGGCAAACCACAGAATCAAGAAGAACAACAACAGCAACAGAGAACCAGCAAATAGGTAAGCAGAACCGAACTCAATAAGAAATCACTCGGGTAACTAATCTGGCGAGCCGTGTGCGCGGTTACGAGCAGGCTCAAGGCAACTCACACAACAATCAACAAAATCAAGGCAATGCTCAGCAAAGACAATGTCGAAAGTAGATATGCAAGGACATAAGCACAGAAGTAAGCACACCACAGTCAACCAAGATATGCAACCCAGACGGTGAAAGATAGAGAAGACAGTAAATGAATCACTGCGATAACGGGTTTGAAGGTGTCGGAATCAAGACCGGATTCTCCCTTCGTGTTGCGGAGATACGCACTTGCCTTATTTTGGCTTGTGTGGTCTCGATTTTTTTTTTTGACTAACCGCGAACAGCCCAGAATTTTTTTTTTTTTGATTCTGGGGTTGTTGGCTTACAACAGAAGTTCAGTCAAGTGCACAAACCGAACACAGAAAAAAAAAATCTGTGGCACACGAACAACACAGAAATGCAGCAAAACGCACTAGAAATTCAGTTCGGCACTTCACAGTTCAGCACACAGCACAGAAATATGCTTGAAACGCACAGAAACGCATAGAAATTCAGCAAATTGTGCACAGAAGTGCAGTAAACGCACAGAAATTCAGCAAACGCAGCACCAAAAATAAAAGAAATGCAGTGATTCAAGTGGGAAGAGAAGGAGATTGCAAAGATGTAGATTTTTGGCGCAAACAAGGTCGCAAACGAACGATCTAAGCCTATATGCAAGCGTATCTACCACAAAAACTATCCAAAACCAAGCAAAAACCAGAAAATTGCAGAAAATCTGTGAGCAGGGGTTCGGCTGTCTTGAGAATTTATTTATTTTTTTGTGGTTTTTGATGATGGTCGAACTTATCTACCACCAAACCTAGGGTTTGTCTTGTGTTTTTCAGATTCGAATTGCAAAAAAAAAAAAAAGGTTCCTAGAACAAGATCTAGGTTTTTTTTTTGATATGCAGGAATTGATTTGCGGAAACGAATGAGCGATTGAATGAAGAGTTGGAACGACTTACGCGATTCGAAGGCTCTGATGCCAATTGATGTGACCTTGTCCGATGGAAAGACCACGATTCGATGTCAAGGACCGAGTGAATGCGTATTGGGGCGAACCAACTCGTCGGAAGGGGGCCGGATTGATGAACGGTGGACTGGGGGTTGTCGGACCACAGTGGACTGAAGCGGAAGCGGCAGGTGCAAGGGTGGCGAGCGGCGGAAGGGGGTGGAGACGCGCGACGGTAGTGGTGTGGTGGAAGTGGTGCGGCGGCAACCCTAGGGAGAAGAGAGGGGCAGCCGTGAATTAGGGTTTGTGGGGCGACAAGAACTAGTGTTAGTTCTTGTTGCGGGATTGCGGATAGTAACTGGATAATTGGAACCGAATTAACGCGCCAGGATAGTTCGACTAGAAACGCGTTAATTTTGTAACGTCAGGGCCCGGGTTTGCAGGAGATTACTCGATTGGAAAACAAGCTATATTTCGACGTACCTGAAAGGGAAGACAAGAGTCCCTATTTATACTAGAGAGTTGACCTAATGGGCCAGACTCTCTAGTTACTAACTCTGGCGGCCCATTTAACATAAATGGAAACCACCCAGAACTAGCAGCTACTAAAAATAGAAATATTGTAAATAGAAAGTACTAAGGAAGTAATGTCTAGCAATCGTAAGAACTAGAAATAGAAAGTCTCCTAAATCTAGCTCGGTGTAGATATAGCTGTAGAGGAGTCTCAAGGCGGATGTCTCATGGTGTCTTCCTCCTCTGTAGCTGACATGGAGGGCAGGGTCACATCATTAGGGGTTTAGGGTTTGGGGTTTTGGGGCTTAGGGTTTAGGGTTTTAGGGCTTAGGGCTTAAGGGTTTAGGGATTAGGGTTTAAAGTTTAGAGGTTTAGGGTTTAAGTTTAGGGTTTAGGATTTATGATTTAGGGTTTATATTTCCCACTTATGAAATAAACCATAAACCCTAAAAATGCTTTTAGGGTTAATGGCTTAGGGATTTAGGGTTTAGGTGTAGGGTTTAGGGCTTATGGGCTTAGGGTATTAGGGTTTAGAATTTATATTTATTTTAAGTGGGAAATATAAACCCTAACCCTAAAACCCTAAACTTAAACCCTAAACCCCCAAACCCTAAACCCCTAAGCCCTAAAAACAATTAAAGTTAACGTTTTTTTAGTGAAATGGATGGAGGGGTATCCGACGAAAAAATTAAAAACTCAGGGTTGCCACACGAAATTGTCAAAACTTGAGGGTTTTTGCGAAAAAGTCAAAAACTCAGAGTTATCAGACGAAATTGTCAAAAACTCAGAGGATTTTGCGGAAAAGTAAAAAACTCAGGATTACCAAGCGAAATTTCCGTAAAAAGAAAGAAGAAAGGAGTAGCGTAGGACCTACCGATTAGGTGAGTGAATGGTCGCTCGGAGGGAAGATGCAAAACATCAAGTTTGAACAAGAATACCAACCATTCGGAAAACAAGATCTTGAGCACAATAATTGGGTCCTGTAATCGGGACTTCGATCTTTTTAGGGTGTTGAAAATTGAAAAGAAGAGTGGAGAAAACACCCTGGAACAAGAGCAACAGATGGAAGATACCACTTGAGCATAACGAGCAAAGACTATGGATCCAATGACAAAATAGGGTTAGATTTAATTGTTTTCTTGTTAATTTCCAAAACCGCGAGGCTAGTGAGGACGTACCATCGCGGCCACCGCCCGACAGTTGTCGACTCCGCCACTGAGGATGACAACGATTTTTCCAACGGCGCCCTCCGCCACCAAGTCCACCTTGTTGTTGTCATCCAAGCTGAGATTAAAGAGTAGAGAGCAAGGCCGCTCTTGTAATTGCAGATCGTTGGAGTCGAAGTTTGAGAGAGCCAGAATGAAATTGAGATGATAAAGTAATTAAACATGAGAGAAGAGACAAGCTAGAGAGAACCATAATGAAATTGGGATAAGAATAGAACAATGAGAGAGAAGACAAAGCTATAGCGAATGTGAAAAAAGGGGTCTTATTTTTTCTTAATTATGTTTACCACTTCACAATTATCTAAGCGTTTTTCCATATTTTTAAGTTGCTAATAACCCAAGGAAAAAGTAAATTGTTTTATAATTTTACCTTTAAATTTTTAGATATTTTTAAAAATTAGCCTATTTTTGCAATGTAATTAGGCATGAGTGCAAATGTGGGAAAGAGGGTCTATTCTTGCAATGATAACAAGGATTTGGGGTGATTTTGACAATTACTTCATACTGATATCTACTTCTTCCTTTAGTGGAATATATGGAACAAAAGAAATGATACCATTTTTAGAACCCATAGAAACAATGACCATTTCACTATGTCATATATATTATATTCCTCCAATTTAATGACTGGAATAACTCATCTCTCTCTCTGTTGCCAACAGAAAGACATTGTCCCAAAAAGAAAAATCACTAACTTGGGGAAAATACATTGTCCCAAAAAGAAAAATCACTAACTTGGGGAAAATATGTCTAGAGATGGATAAAACTTAATTTTGATGGATCAAAGAGGTCGAACCTATTCTCTCACATTGGATTTACCGTACGTGATAATCAATCTAATATCATTGCAATTAACAAAAAACAAACTCCCAATACTTATATATTACAAACTAATGCCTATGCTTTGTTAGAAGGAATTCGAGAAGATGTTAGATTACAAGTCAAAAATATTATTTAGAAGGCGATACTATTATAGTTATTAGTAGTATTAATATAGTTTGGAAAATTCCTTGAGATATTAGAACTATTATTCTAAGACAATGTTTTCCTATTGAATTACTTTTATTTTGTCATTGCTTTTCATTGTTACATGAAATGCTATTCAGCCATTGATTTCCTTGCTTCTCGTTATTTTAACAGTGATCATCTTTGTGCATACATTGCTCAGCTCCTCAACATTGCAAGTTACGAGGATCTTAAAAGTAAAATGACAATTTATGAGGATCACCAGTTGTGATGATTTAGGCATGTTGTGTTTTTTACAAATGGCCTAAGATTTACTTTGTAAAAAAAAAGCTAGTTTCAAAGAGAGCAATAAAAACACAATTAAAAGAAAGCGGTGAAGATCGCTATTGCTACCGTTCCAAACATATGATATACGAGTTGTTTGACAAACACCCCAATGTGAACCCAACCTATGGAATAATACAACCCACAAATCTAAGTGTTCGTTGGTCGAACGTAGGAATTGATATTTCTAGGAAGTTACTTACTGGGAATTAATTTCCAGTGACTCCCAAAAAGGTATCTTCTTATGATTTTCTGCCAGATTTTTTCCAATCAAATACATGTATTTTATCATTCTCCCTCCTTTAAGAAATCAGTGTCATTTTAGCCTTCAAGTTTTGTTAAGAAACTAGTTGATAAACTCGTGCCTTGCATGAGCCTTTTTTATTACATTTTATTTTATTTATAAGTATAATCCAATTACCCATTTTCATTGATATTAATAAAGTAACTCTGAATAATACAAACTTTTTACTATCAACTAAACACAATAATTTGATAAATTGTAATTTTGTTGTCAAATTATAGATTTATATACATAAAATAAAATGATTAATTTTTTCGGTTACAATTCCAATAAAAGTGATAATGTGTACTTCAGAAATATGATCGGGCTTATGAAATGGAAAAAGAAAATTGAATTTTATTTTAATATGTTTATAACATGACATGTTTTCTTTGGCCATGCCATCAGCCAGATCTTCTATTATTCATTCCATCACTTTTATCGAATTGTCACCAGAAAAATGAATCATTTTGTTTTCGATATATATGCAATAATTTGACTACCAATTTAAAAAGTTTAAACTTCGTATTATTTTTTCTTAGAGTTGATAGTTTGTATTAATTAAGGGACTTCGCGAATCTAAAATTATATTTCTTTTCTATTTTCAAGTTAACATAAAATTATCAATTAATAACGACAAAATAATTTAAGTTTGATATCAGTTATATCACATGAGGTGGGTTCAGGTAAAACGAAGATTTTGTGGTAAAACGGAGGGACTAATCAGGGGCGTTGGATGAGAGTTGTTGGACAAACGGATTTGAAAGAGATTTGAGGGTGTATGAGGGCATGTTGTATTGGATTATGAAGTAGATTAAGCAGTTACCAGAAGATTATAATGTATTTATTTTTGTTTTAGAAAAGGATAGAATCTAGGAGAGAGAATTCTAAAAAACCCATTAATACGATATTCTTTCTCAGAATTCACCATCTCTACGACAATTTCTTGGATTAAACTCGTCCATCATCGTTTTTACAACGTTCATGAATATTGAACGTTTGTATATGAACATTGTATTTTATGTATGAATATATTTGTTTAATATGTAAATATTTAATTTCTTAAAGACATAAGTATCATCAATTAAAACATGAATATCACCGCTTGATAATATCAATATCATACTCAATTACATGAATATCACCAACCAATTCGTGAATATTGATCACCACCAATCACATTAATATCGCCACCCAATTACATGTATATCAACACCTAATTGCATGAATATCACCACCAAATATCGTGAGTATCCTTCCTCCTTTTTCCTATCCACAAGTGTATCATACACTTCCTCGTACATAGTCGACTTTCTAAATAGAATATGCAAACAAGATTCCTAAATTCAACAAACTATAAAAGCCAGAATATCAAGAACAAATCAAAAAAAAAAACAATTAATCCTACCCTCGATGAAGCCTTGAGTTTGGCTTCGTCGCTGCTTGGATCAACTTTGTAGGCGGATCCCTCAATGAAGCCTCACATTCTGACGGTGAACGTCTTGTTGAGTGGAGACTGAACGAAATCAGAGTGGGTATAGCGGAGGCGGAGCGGGTGTAGAAGAGAAGGCTCTTCAATGGAGATTTGATAGATTTTGTTTTATGGGAGAAGAAGAATGGTTGATATGTTATTGGGAGAGATAGATGTAGTTTTTAAAATATGGAGAGATAATATTTTGTATCCTAAAATATCTCCAATTGAAATGATTCAGTGCATCTCATCATATATGTGCATTTACCATAACACTCTGTTTCACAGAACCTAATACTATATCACATAAACTAACCACAAATATCAAATAGTAAATTGATATAATCAAATATGTCAAATTTATTAATTTAAACATAACAACTGTATGCAAAATAAGTCACGTTGATTTTGACATTTTTTTAGAATATTATTGTGAAATACTATTTTTTCTTTTATTGGTTAAGAACTTTAACTAAGAATGTTGTTATGATACAATGGTTGGGGAAATTAGCCAACACTTTTACAATTTCATAAATAGAAATAAAATTAAATAAAGTCAAAATATAAGAGATGTTATATATTGTTGTGGTGAGCGCTTTCAGACAAACATCGTCGATAAATATTTTTTCTCATCCAACTTCTCTTTGTCTTCAAAAATCAAAATGGAAACATCCGATACCCCCCCCCCCCCTGGATAACTTGTGTTTGTCCTAAAATTAATAATGCACATACGACTTATCCAAATGCACATATGGTTCAACCGAGATATACGCTACGTGCATTTTAAGTTTATAAGGCAAACAAAAAATGGCATTTTAAAAATTATATAAGATGTGCATTTGATTTATTCTATATATGTGCATTTTGACTTTATAAGGCAGGCAAAAGATGGCCTTCACTAGTTCAAATTCTCCCTCCCCCGTTGTAATGGTCTTGTGCCTTCTATGGACCAAAAAGAGAATTACATTGCAGTATTGCACCCCATAGTCATATGCGTATATAGGTATTCTCATGTTAACTTTTTTCTCGCATGGGGGTATTCTAACCTGAACCCTCCCCCACTATATTAAGATATTATAGACAATATATAATTTTATATCCATTAACAGAGAATAAATTAATTTAAAAATTATTTAGATAAATATGTATAATATTATTTTAATCAAATCATACCAAGATATTATTCAAATCAAGTTTAGAACATTACAATTAGTAGTATTGAAACTTGGTCAATTTATTATTTACAGTTAAAAAAAGGTCAAGTCCGTTTTAATATTCTTTTGACATCTTTTGATAATTATATGGCTATGTTATGATTGATCAAGATTTGTGAATTTAAAAATATGGTGTTATAAATTCTATATGGTGGATTATATAAAAAGTATTCAGCTATTATTTTTTTGAATCAAAGTATTCGACTATACTTTGGGTAAGATATTCATAAAATAACATTTATAATCTAGAATTCTACCAAATAGTACCAATTACTGATGCAAATGTCTTAGTACTATCACCTTCCTTATATATTTCATAATCTACTATATAATACTAAAGCAACAACAACTAAGACCACATGTCATCACCATATTAAGCCACGACAACTACTAACACATGTCCATCCTATGTTGTGCCGCGTGTTATCATCTTATTATTTTATAATTTATTATGTTTTATAATTTTGATATGATTTGGTTTCCTTTTCAATATAAATTATTGTATATGATTATTTTAACATCTCTGAGATTATTTGATTTCCTTGTTAGTATATAAATTAATAATTTACTATCATATGTACATCCTACAATAAGACATCTCATCATTTGTCACTTATCATTTCCAGAAATTTTCACCTAAGGCAATATTAGATTATAAGTTGACTAAGGCAATATATCTTTTCCTACTTAATCCTATTGATATTCTTGCAAATGATAATTATATAGTATTATATCATATAATTTCAATTCAATCCTACTTATTTAATATGAAGAGAAATGTTTAATAATACCATACACTTAATATTTTATATTTAAATACATATACATCTTATACCAATTACGAACGCTACATGACCAACATTACATGAGTGGACTTTCAATATCAATGCATACTTTATAAGATTTTTATTGTTTACCAAAAACCGTTTTCCATCCATGAAAGGATCAACTCTATTTTTTGCAACTTATGGTGATTATTAAGGGAAAATAGTTGCTAGAAAATAAATAAGGGAAATTGTGGACCCTCATCTCTTAATTAAGAAATTAGCACGATAAAAAAATACTTAGACAAATAATGTTATACACTTTTGGAATCACCAAGATAGCTAGGGAATGGAGATGAATGGCATACTATATAACATAATACTATAACTTAAGTCCGGTGTTAATAGTAATTAAATTAGATAAAAATAATATATCACCGAGATAGTTAAGTATTAGAGAAGAATGACATACTATATAACCTAATACTATAACTTAAATAAACTATTAATATTCATTAATTTTGTTAATAAAAATATATCATGGCTAGGTTGATATGTGAGTTTTAATTTGGACAAATTAATCTATTTCCAAATCATTATGCCTTATTTACTTTACAATCTTGCTAGTCAAATATTATAATATATGGATGATATTTTGTTTGGTGAATAAGGAAGTGTGTTCATAAAAAACATAATGTAATTTGTAGAAAATTAAAAGGGTGAATATGTAAATGACCAATTTAAATTGGTGATGTGACATACCTTCATGGTTGACACATAGGAAAGAGACTAATGGTTTTAGTTATAGTATATAGATAATATAATTTTGGTTTATAAAATACCAACTTCAAATCGTCAACCATGTATCACTCTAAGTAATGATCGGAAAGTGAAAACATATGAGTTAGCAAATTTATTAAGATATATGATCTGAAAGTGAAAACATAAGAGTAAGCAATTTTATTACGATATATATATATATTTCATGTTGAATAAGGAAAGCTTAATATATAATGGTATTATGTAATATAATGAGTGTAAAATAGTATATAGATATAAAGAGATGAATTATGTGTAAAATGTATAGATATAATATATATTTCATTATTCATCTATGATATCACCTAGATATAATAAATAAAATATTTCTAATTAATACGGTAAAAAAATATATAGCTAATTTAGGTTGATAATTGGCCTTTTAATTTGTAGAAAAATAAAAGGGCAAATAGGTAAATGAGTTAATTAAGTTGATGACTTGACATAGCTAGATGGTTGACACCTAGAAGAGATACTAATGGCTTTAGTTTAAGATAATGATAATAATTTATTGGTTAGTTACGAGATTTGTTGTTGAAAATTATACATATTGATATAATCTGTGCAAATTCTCTTTAGTCATATGTTAAACATAAAATGAGTAGTTATTAAATTAAAAATTTTATAAAAAGTTTTTTTTATTAGGTAAAAATTAGACTGGAAACCACAGAAGAGTCGATTTCTCAGTCTATAGCATCCTTTCGGATGAGAATTAGAAATTCTAGATTAGCTCGAATATCTTCCAAGGAACTCAGATGGACCTTCTTTGCAATGAAGTCGACCGCCACGTTTGTTTCTCGGAAGACATGAAAAATCTGCACTGAGGAGAAAAGTTGTAAAACACACAGGGTATCAGAAATTAATATTTCAATATCCCATGGACAGTGCCATATTCGATTCAGAACATTCACAATGGTAAGGTTATCGCATTCAAGTTGAATGTCGGTAATGCCTAATTCATAGGCATTTACCAGGGCATTTCTTACTGCAAGCGTTTTCGTTTTTAGAGGGGATGAGATAGCACATTTTTCCCCATCGAGGAAGATTGGTTTACCCGTATTATTTCTGAAAATGTAGCCAAAGCTAGATTCACCATTAGTTTTAGTGGATTCATCTGTATTGATTTTAATAATATTATCAGGTGGTTTTTTCCATTTCTTTGTTGGTCGTCTAACAATGTTCGTTCTATGAGTTTTTTGTTTGTCTTCTGTTAAACAGTCATGGTTCCAACTCTTCGTCTTATTCCAGTTCTCAATTTGTTTCTTAATGTAAATTGGTACATCCTTTATGGAATCAGTATCATCGTTTGTTCTTCCAAAGCTTTGTTGGTTTCTATAAAATTAAATTCCCCACCAAGAGACCATTAATTCTATAAATTGTGATCTATCAGTTTTTTGATTGAATCCAGGTTAATCTTTATTGACTTTTGAGCGTGCATATTCTCCTCTTTTTTTCCATGAAACCAAATTCCCCACCAAGAGACCATAAAAAATTTGTATTATTTTAACTTAATGATTGCGTTTCTTATAATTATATAAAAAATCAAAATAACACTTATTTCTTAGACAAAGTACTTTTTAGAATATTTTAACTTATATAACAAAATTAATTGCCAACCTAGCAAATACTAATAGAATGACAGACATACGGGAAAAAAAATGTTTGTTTGAACTGAATTGGCTGCTTTTTTGAGTTGAAGTTGCTGGCATAAAAAGTAGATTTTGATTGAATCGAGGTTAATCTTTATTGACTTTTGAGAGTGCATATTCTCCTCTCTTTTTCCATGAAACCAAGTCATACACGAAATGGAGGATAAACAGGAAACTACCCTTTTTTTCTCATCTATCCCAAGGGAAATGTTTTCCAAATCATCATAGTATTTTATAATCTTAAATTTTATGAAATTAGTCCAATTAATTATGTATTTCTTTGACTAGTGAATGTGCAATTAAATGGATTTTTGGCTGTCTTCGAATCTTTCAACTTATTTTTAAATTTGAAACAACAAAATCGACGATCCGGGTTTTATGAAGAACTAAAATACATTCAAAAATCAAATAACCTAAATAATTTAATTTTGACTGAAACAAAATGTAATCAAGAACCAAGAGATGCTATTACGCGTAAGTGCTGTTTTCAAGAACTAAAATTCATTCCCTCAAACAATTATGTGGAAGGCCTATGGCTTCTCTGAAATTATAATGAAACAACGAAACAATTCAATCTAGAATAAAACACTTTTGACATAGTCATATACAAAATGAATCTTTCGACATCTTCATATCTATTGATATTTGTATATACACCAACCAAAGAGGAAAATAAAACAACATTCTGACAAAAACTAGAACAAGAGATTATATACTACGGTTTACCTATCATTCTTGTGGGTGATCTGAATGAATTGGAAAACGACACGGAAAAACTAGGCGGAGCAAACTGGAATGTATATTGTTTTCGACGTTTACATAATTTCAGAATTGATCTAGGTCTAATTAACACAAGAACGATTGGCTTCCCTTTCACTTGGAGACGTAGAATGAGCAGGATAGACAACACTTAAACATGATAGGGTTATTATCCACCTAGACATTTTAGATACGAACCCATACTTGACAATCCATCATCATCCATTTACCTCATCAGATCACTGTCTTATCACTTTTACCATAGGATCGGTAACAAAACGCATTAATTCTCCATTCCGGTTTGAAAACACATGGATCGACTTTGAGGATTACAGTCAATTAGTCAAGTAAAAATTGGAAATATAGATTACATGGTTCGTATATGCATAAACTCCACCAGAAATTTTAAATCCCGAAGAAATACTTCAAGAGCTGGGCAAAGACAAATTTAATAAGAATTTACAACAATTATAGAACTCAGAAGATAAACTAAAGGAGCTACAAGAATATTTATTCTATAACCCAAATTGTGTTAGAACTATTGACCTTCTCGAAAAATTCACGTAGACATAATGCCATACTCAACTTTCAACACACAAATTGGAAACAATGAGCTAAGGTGAAACATTCTATGTTAGTAGACCGAAATGCAAAATATTATCAAACAATTGCTAAAATAAGGTCAGTTAAGTAGAATATCACAAAAATTCAAACAAAGGATGGTCTTATGATTTTTAACCCTAAACAAATTCAAGAAGAAATTACTAAAGAACTAGCATCAAGATTCATCTTCAATTAGACTAGTACTCTCCCATAAACAAATTTACCAATAATCCAGTCAGCAATTTCAGATTATGAGAATGACAAGTTAATAAAGATACCAACAACATGGGAAATTAAAGTCACAGTTTTCAACCTTCCAGCTAATAAGACTCCAGGACATGATGGTTTTCCGGCCGACTTTTATAGACGGTACTGGTATATCGTAGGTGGAACTATTATCAATGCCACAACTGCATTTTTTCAAGTTGGAAAAATGTTAAGCGAAGCAAATCACACTTTTATTGCATTAATCCCAAAATATGATGGGACACTTAATATAAATCACTACAGACCAATTAGCATGTGTAATACCACTTATAAAAATATAACGAAAATCCTAGCAAACAACATAATACCTCTATTACCAAATCTTATCAATTCCTTACAAGGAGCATTTGTTGAATGCAGACTTATCCATGACAACATCCTTATAGCTCATGAGATCTTCCATTCCTTCCATAAAAAAACATGTAATAAAGGATGGATGATGATAAAATTAGATATGGAAAAGGCGTATGATAAAATTAGATGGGACTTTATAGAACTAGTTCAAAGCAGATTTGGATTTCAGGTCGTGCATTACCAATGCATCTTATTGAGTAATTGTTAATAATGAACCTAGCCAAATAATTACACCATCATGTGGAATTAGGCAAGGTGACCCAATGGCCCCGTGCATTTTTGTACTGGCTATGGAGTATCTTGCAAGAATCTTAGCTACTGAAGCTGAAAAACCAAACCCTAAGGTCGGCATAAAACAAGTTAGGAATGGGACCTCTATTATGTTCCTAAACTTCACAGGCGACACCATCATCCTAGAAGACGCTAATCTTTAGTCCACCAACTTTAAAAAAAGATGTTCTTTAGGATCTCTCTAACAAAATCGGACTAACCATAAATTTCCACAACAATTCAATGTAATTCTCTGTAAATGTCAGTCCATAAGCTGTAACTTCCATAGCAAGTATCCTTCAAGTCCCACTAACTAGAAATCTAGAGAACTACCTAGGTATCGAAATTCTTATAGGAAGAGTCAATACTGCTACTTTTAAAGAGGCCACATACTCATTAAAAAACAATTGTCAAAATGGAAAGCTAATACGCTATCACAAGCAGGAAGATCTATCCTAATATGGGCAAACCTAACCTCTAAGGTAAATTACTTAATGCAAAGTTTCCGACTCCCTAAAGGTGACCTCGAAGATATTGATAAAATATACAAATCGTTTTTCTGAAACAAAATGGATAGTTCTGGTTTCCATCCACTCATCAGCTAGAACCATATCTATAGACCAAAACATGAAAGAGGCCTAGGTTTTCGTCCATCGAAATCCTGTAACAAAGCCTTGCAGATGAAACTGCTTTGGAAAATTGTCACTGAGCCATAAAATATTTGGGTCCAGATTATCAAGGAAAAGTACTTTAACCAAAACTCCATTTTCGACATCAGTAAAAAAAACTATTCCTGGCAATTCAATAGACTTCTAAGCCTCTGTAGCGAGTTCAAAAATAACCTCATATGGATCATTTGCTCTGGAACTAAAGTTGATTTTTAAGATGGCCATTGGGTGGGTTTCTCTACTCTCAATAATATCATTGGTACAAATCACAATGGATCCACAATGTCTGACTTATTAACCAAGACATGGACTGGAATGTGGATATGCTTTGCCAACATTTACCAGACCTTATCGTCCAGGAAATTTAATAATTAAATTTACATCTCCATAGATGTGGGGACAAAATTGTTTGGAAACCTACGGCAAACGGTAAATTCTATGTAAACACAATAGTAACCTCTATCAATACAACACATTCACTGGAAACAAAACTGAGACTCGAATGGGTTTGGCGCCTAATGATCCCACCAAAGTAAAACACTTTATCTGGAAGGCTTGCTCAGACTCCTTGCCCACTACAGACATGCTTAACATACATTGTAATAGGGTACTTGTAGAGTGCGCCCTATGCAACGAATCAAATGAATCACTAAATCATCTCTTCTTTGAATGTAAGTATACAAGAGAAATTCTTAGTGAAATAGGTAAATTGATGAATGAAAAATTTACACCAGTTAACCTAACAGACAACTTCAATGACAACCTGGTAAAAAAGTAGAAGTAGTATTGGTAACTTTGAGCTTGCCTGCTATACTTGGTGACACATTTGGAATAAAAGACATGGTGTCTTATTTTGCAACAAAACCCTAGATAATTCAACCGTTAATGCTGTATGTATTGGCTTTCGAGGTTTCAAATTAGCTGAATTAGAATTCTAAATACCAAAAACACATAAAGAAAACTTTCATGTGTCATGGAAGAAAACCTTAAGGGGGTTTCTCAAGCTTAACTTTGATGCGTGTAGAAATAGAAATGGAGAGTGTGTTATAGGGTACATCATTATAGATAACAAAAATAAACCTATCTTTATAGATAAAAAGGGACATTTGTTCAACCTCGTTTTTGCAAGAGGAGGCCACGACCATGTGGAATGGGGTGGCGCAAGCATGTAGACTGGGGGTAAAGAAATTAATCATTGAATGGAACAACTTAGTAGTCATTAACTCTCTACTGGGAACCTAGGACACGCCTTGGGATATTCAGATGATCATTGATGACACGAGGAAATTTCTCGCTTATTTTGAAGACATCAAGATCCAACATTGTTTTCGTGAAGCAAATCAAGTTGCCGACTTCCTTGCCTCTAGAAACCTGGATGTAGGTTTAGTCAGATCGTTCCTTATGAACGAACCTGAATGTATATCAAGGAATCTTCACTCTATACTGAAGGATTTTCTTAATACCATCCGTATGGATGATTTAGGTTGGACCTTCCTTAGGAAGGCAACCTAGTTCTTGACTATGTACAAAAAAAAATTCAAACAACAAAAATTCACCATTTTTTCCTTCTAGAAATACAACACACTTTACAAAATCCTTCCAAGTAAAATTGTTTTCACAACTCATATTTTTTATTTTGAAATGAACTTTCCCATCCCAAGATATATATCCAAAACGCAATTGTAATGGTACCCAACAAAAAATGTGGGTTGCAGTAATACGTGATTTTTAAAAGAATAGCAAAACTAGAGTATATGGATACTTTTTGAGGAATTCTTGCCATAAAACATGGTTCATTTTATCTTTTTTTTTTGTAAATGTAAAAATCTAATAAACCACTTTAAATCCATTATATAAAAAGCTAAAAAATCCTAATATGTAAAGTAATCAATATAGTTTCGTTAAGTTTTGTAATTAAGAAAAAAAAAACTGAAATCTACGCCTGGCAAAGTTAGTACAACCATTTTGGTAGGTGATGTGCATATGTTTTCCTTCCAACTTTTTACCTTCTTGGTGAAGGAAAGTTATAAACTTGTCAGATATTTTGTCATCGTTTCCATAATTACAACCTTACAATGCTTCTTGATTAAAAATCCTCCATAAAGAACATCAATTCATTCTCTGTTTTTTCGAATCATCTCCATTGAAGCATCCATGCCATGGGTAAGTAACATCACCTGAAAACGTTTCCTTCTTGATAATCGTAGTGAAGGTTTTAGGGTTCAGCCTCTTGTTTATTTATTCAACATCCATGGCTAAGTTGCTTGCCACTTATTCGTAAGTTTATCCAGTTCCAAGGAAATCCTTTTTTGTGTTTTTTGTAGTTCGAACGGCTTTCTATGTAAATGTCATGAGCATGGAGAGTGGAAACTCATTGGGAGAAACTGGTCTTATGAAGGGGATATAACAACAAGGGCAATGGTTTCTTCTGAAGGTAGGAACTTCAATACGATGTAGAGGAAAATTTTCGAGAAGAACCCCTTTGATCAAGAAAGGTACTTACTCCAGATTAAATATGTTTCACCAAAGAGACTTAACCTTCCTCCTATCTCTATAAATGATGACAATGATCTGGAAGCCTACAAGTTTCTTAATATGAGAGTAAAGGAAGTAGAATGGGAGATTGAGTTGTGTACTAGCCTTGTAATGAAAGAAAAGGAGGAAAGAGTTGTACAACAAGTGGTGCAAACCTCTCCAACTAAAAACATTGTTCATGAGACTGCCATTAATCCAACCGCTCCACCAGTAACATAGAGCGAAGACGACACGGCTTATATCAGGTCTTTCTTTACTAAAGTCAGGGAATAAAATGAAGACATCAGGAACATAGATGAAATCATCTAGGCTGACAATTGAACAAAGTTAAGATGAATTGTTAGAGAGAACATGGTCGAAGTCAGGGAAAACAACAAAAGAAAGAGAAACATTTCAACGACAGACATTATAGCACTAAGCAACGATGATGAGGACATTGAAGCTACTTCATCGAGGAACAGAGGAAATAATCAAACTAAAGTGGTGTTTGTGGATGATAGAGATGATGATAAGATAATGCTGGGATGATAGAGATGATGGTCTTGACTATGTTGGCGAATGCGCTTCAGGTGATGAAGTATGCACTTATGGTCTGGATGATGTGTGTGATGAAATATATAGAAATTACGGATCAGGCAACGAGGAACAAATGAAAGAGGCGTTAAGAGATCATATAGAATATGGATACCCATACATTGATATTGATGAATACATACTTAGAGAAATTGAAGAAAAATATCATCCATCAGAAAGGGACATACAAGCAATGCTTAAGGATGGTGATAATACATATGTTAACACTGATAAGAAAGAAGTCAAGGTTGTAGAGTACTTCAATTCTAAGAAGGAGCTCAAAGATGCAATATGTATGATGGCATTAGAGAACTGTTTTGAGTTGCATGTGAAGAAGTCTGACAAATCTACATATGAGGTTAGGTGTATCGACAATAATTGCACCTTCAAGTGGTGGTTCAATCTATTGCAAAACGAACTTGTTTAAGGTGCGAGAGTTTAGGGCAGAGCATACATGTGGAATGCGAGTAAGGCACAACCATCACAAATGAGCAAATTAACGAGTCATTGCTGATAAAATACTGCATAGGTAATCAGAATCTTTTACTGAATTGTGTTAGGCAAAATACAACTTAACGTGGTAAATGTCCTGACTTTCTCTTATTTCAGGTTTTTAAACGGTCGTACAGGGCCCCATGCTTCAGAGATACATGATTACATGAGGGATATGGGAATAAAGACAAGCTACTACAAGACCAATTGAGCGCCGCTACAAGCCCAGGATACGACACATGGTACAACGAAGCAAAGCTATACTCGCATGTATTCTTACATGTACATGTTAGAGTAGTCAAATACATGAACAAACACACAAATAGTAAGAGATGCTAACTAACAATTCAAGTATGTTTTCTATGCTTTGGGAGCATGGATAAGGGCAGTGCCACATCTGAAAAAGGTTAGAATTGTATCTAGCTTTGTTAATGTGTAGTGTATAGTAGTTAAGTCAATTGGATATATGATTGCAATTATCAAAGTATGGGGAGTTGGATATATCAGTGTGTATTTGTCAAAGTCATGTCCCAAGGGACATTTGTCAGGTTATAAATGTAACTATATTATTTGTCATATATAGGTAATCTCAGTGGATGACACTCACTTGCTGCACGGACAATGGCATACTTATCCTAGCAACGACCCAAGATAGACGGACAATTTTTTCGACTTGCTGTTGTTGTTCTTAACAGTGAGAACGGTGATGCATGCTCTTTTTTCTTTAGAGAATTGAAGGTTGTTGTTCCAGATGATCTGACATTGTTTTTTGTGTCTGACCGTTATGCTAGCATTGATAGGGCTCTGAGAAACAACTACGTTTTTGCCAAGCATGGGTTTTGCATATATCACATTTATCAAAACTTCATGAGGAAATACGACAGGGAAAACCTCTTTGGCCTCTTCAAAAAAGTTGTGATGAGAGAGAGAAAGGATTCTTATGCGTCAGTGCTTCGAAGTAAGTCCGTGGAGAGGATGATCAACGTAAGCTCTTCTTTATTTTATACATGATGGAAGATATGGGATGGATGAAGGAGGGATAAGCACTCATCATCCCTTTGGATAGGTACCACCAAATGAAATTGAGCGACTTGAACACGTCTTGGATAGGCACCGTCGAGGACGAACAAGGTTGAAATCAAATTATAGAAGGATAGGTACCACTTTCAATGATGAGAGTTCGACGTTGATTTGTTGGATTGTATAGGTACCACCAAAGGAACAAATCAAATTAAAGAGAAGAACAAGTAAAACTAAATTGAAATCAATTTGAAACAAAAGAATTTGGTTTTCGTTAAATCTTGTCTACTAAACTATAAGGCACAACGAGCCTTATACAGGAAAAGAAAAACTCTTCACATGGACAAGATTTAAGTAGTTGTGTGACTCTTGGAAGGACGCCATGAATGATAGTCTAAAAAAACACGACTCTTCACACAACCGTCTTAAAGGCAAGACTCTTCATATGACTCACTTTATGGCAAGTCTCTTGGCATTTTTTGAATTGATGTCTCTTGATGGCATGACTCTTAAATATTCAATTTAATGGTAGCACTATTCATCTTCAACGCCATTATATGAAATCCAAGACAAAGCGTCTTCCATATTAATTGTTGGACGTGTTTTTTGAGTCTTCTTCCAACGCTCGAACACTTTGTGGTCCTCGAGTATTGACGGTGCCCCTTATCATATCATCCTCCCCTTCTTCAAAAGGATTAGTCATCGAATCAAACGTACCTTTATGAGCACGAGAGGTGTTTTCATTTTGTTGCAACTTCATATCCAAGGCTTCATGGTCATGTGTGACCTGCAGTGGTGGTGCTAGATGCTCCATCGACATATTTTTCTTAGTAGGAGCGACACCATATGGAAGTCCATAAAAGTGGGCTTGGTGATTTCTTCCTCCATAAAATTGAAAGGAAAACATGAAGGAATCAAGGGAGTTTCATCCAAACATGGAGTTGCCATAGATTTTAGAAAGCAAGGATGGCCGGCTTGTTGAAGCTCTTTCTTCTTGTCTTTAACACCTTCAACCAAAGTGGAATCTTTATTAGAAGGTTGCTCTTGAAATATGACATCTTCTTCCTTTATATGTCTCTCCAATTTTCTTTGAATCTTGACAAGACCAGTGGTGATATTCGACAAGAACAACTTTATTATGGGCGAAGTAGTCGGCACAATCTACTTTTGACTCTTTGAGTTCATCTTTGAATTCTTTCATACACTTCTTCATGGAGGCCATTTCTTCAATGAACCTTTTTGGACGACTTGTTGAGCAATGCTTCACTACTTGGTTTCCAGGTTCTGGTTGAGGCATGAAGTATAGTTGGCTCGCATAATGTTGATTATAGTACCCTAAAGCCATGTGTCATTGTTGGTACCACACTTCTTTGGGAGCCATTCGGTAATATTGTTAGTGGTACACTTCTTCCTCATACACATGATGAGAGTACACATCTTCATAGTACATCGTGTATTGGCCCTTATTCCACATAACTTCAAAGAGTTGGCTATGATACCAGTGATGAGAGAGAAAGGATCCTTGATGCGTCAGTGCTTCGAAGTAAGTCCATGGAGATGATGATCAACGTAAACTCTTCTTGCTTGAAGACGTGATGGAGGAGATGGGTGGATGAAAGAGGAATAACCACTAAACATCCATTTGGATAGGATCCACCAAATGAACTTGAGAGACTTGAACGCATCTTGGATAGACACCACCAAGGATGAACAAGGTTGAACTCATATTGTAGAAGGATAGGTATCACCTTCAACGACGGGAGTTCGGTGTTTATTTGTTGTATTGGATAGGTACCAACAAAGGAACAAATCAAATGAAAGAGAAGAACAAGTAAAACTAAATTGAAATTAACTAGAAACAAAAGAATTTGGTTTTCTTTCACTCTTGTCTACTAAACTACGAGGCCCAACAAGCCTTATATAGGAAAGGAAAAACTCTTCACATGTGATAACATCCATTTTATACATGTTTATGTCATGTAGTTTTTATACCGGTTGGGTCTTCTCATGAACTTACTAGGTGTTTTCTAGCATTATTTGTAATTCTACTACAGATGTCTACATCCAAGTTTTGCATGATTTCAAGCACCTTGGAAAACCTTCGAGCTTAAAAGATGAATGTTGAAGTTTGAAAAGTCAAGGTGTACTCTTTGAGTATGTACAAGCTAGTTTTGAAGAACATTGACCCCTAAAATTTATAGGAAAGTAACGCTAAATTCTGAGCTACGCACTGAAGTTGACATTTTAACGTCTTTGTCTTGCTATGCTTCGTTCGGGAGCTACGGTTATCTATTGGGGTCATTGAGGAGGCGTTGGAAAGCTTACTCGATGAGCTACACTTTGTCTTTTTATTTCGAGTCCAAAATCCCGCTCGAAAGGGGCTAAAATAACACATCTTTGAGACGCATGATCTGATGCACGGTGGTGTGCAATCCGTGCACAACTCTCAATCGATGTGCACGATTGGTGTGCAGTCTGTGCACTCCTCTCAGACAATGTGCACGGTCAGTGACAGTGCGTGCACTTCTCTGCATGGTCTGTTGACAGTCTGTGTACGAGTGATTTCTTTCGGATTTTATAGGCTTCAAACCAATGCTATTTTAGACACTTTTATATACTTTTCTAGGCATTTTCATACCTTTTCTCTCATCTTCTACATTGTCGTTCTAGCTCTAGTGTGTTTTGAGTTTCATTTGAAGATTTTTGCAAGATTGGAGATTGTTTCCCTAGATTTGATCAAGTATTTTCTTCTTCTAATCTAGTTGAATAATTTTCTTTGTTCTAAAGATGTTTTTGATTGTTTCTCCAAACATGTCTAGCTAATTCATATTTCTAGGGTTGGGGTGATTCCAACAATGTATAGGTAGACTTGGATATGATATTGTCTTGAATTGAACCCTGAAATTTTATTTGATTCAGTTCGAGAGTTGTTAATGAAATTGATAAAAGTTGATTAGATTTCTATTAGGTTTGAGAACGAGAAGAGATAACCTTATTACATAGCTCAAATAGGGTATGAAACGATAGGAGATAATTCCTATCAAACTACTATGAATTGAACCTGAGTGTTATTTATGCGACATCATTTTAATTAATCTTGAGGACTACTAAGCTATCATAGAAATCCTTGGTTTATTTGGACTTAGCGGAACGCGACGACGAATGTTAGCTGAGTTTATCTCCAGATTCTAAGTGCCCAAAGGGTTTAGATCTGATTAGCTCTGTTCAACAACGATTGTTAGTTGAGATTTAGGCACGTCTATTATCATCTCACATAAGTTAGTATATAGATATTTTAGATAGCTTACCTTCAAACAAGTTCAGGCAATTTGCAGACAAATATCGAGTAAGTTTACCAAGACATTGTTGTAGAGATCCCTCGTCCTAGAATCTTCCTTCCATTGATTATAATCATCTTTTGCAATTTGTTTATTGTTTCTTAGCTATTAGTTCAACAAAATTCTCCTCTTTTGGCTTAGCTTTCCAGTCAAAGTTACAATCAATACTACATAGTCCTCGAGGGAACGATACTTGAAAAGCTACAAATGATCTCATACGCTTGTGAGTAGGTTTTCGTCCTACCAACATGGACAAAATTAAAGTAGGCATGTGACTCTAGGAATGACGCCATGAATGATAGTCTTTAAAAGCACGACTCTTCACATGATCATCTTGATGGCAATATTCATCATATGACCGACTTTATGGCAAGTCTCTAGACATTTCTTGAATTGATGTCTCTTGATGGCATGACACTTAAATATCTGATTTAATGGCAAGACTCTTCATCTTCAACGCCATTTTGTGGAATCCAAGACAAAGCTTCTTCGATCATAATTGTTGGATGTCTTTTTCGAGTCTTCTTCCAACGCTCGAACACTTTGTGGTCCTCTTGAGTATTAACGGTGCCCCTGACCACATCAAGCTGTGAAGGCGTACACGTTGGTCGAATTCAATCATCAATTTGCTTAAATTTCCGCTTCCTCTACAAGGGTTGGTAAATATCTTCTAGATGTCGGAGTTAAAACTAGGCGAGGGCACACTTCCATGGGAAAATATTCAACATGACGACCAACAATATAGAGTGTCTTAATGGTCTTTGGAAAACACAACATCAGTGGCATGTTCTTGCGATGTTTGATGCAATTCTTGAGACCATGGGTACATGGTTTTGTGAACGAAGGGAAATAGCTCAAAAAATGGGACCAACATTTGTCTCCCTCTGTTCACAAGCGGGTAGAACTAAAATACCTGAAGTCAACTACCATGAATGTGCAAAGGCTTAGCGAGTTTAAGACAGAGGTTATGCATGGAACTAATAGATTCATTGTTAAGACATGTGACTATAAAACGTTCCAGATTGATCAAGTTCCGTGTGCTCATGTCATAGCAGTTGCAACTAATAGAGGCATACCACTCACTGATTTGGTCAATCTCATGTTCAAGAATGACTTGGTGAGAGAGATTTACAAGAAAACTGTGCATCTTGTTCCCCCCCCTCCCCCCGAGATCGATGGTCAGTTCCAGAAACCGTGGCATCCATCAAATTTGGTGTACCACTAGTAAGGCGTCATATGGGAAGACCTTGTATAAACCAATTTTGGGGGTCGTGGGAGAGGGATTATTCGAGGATGAGACGATGTGGAAATTACGGGATCCTTTGACAAAACAACCGCAACTTTAGAGGGGGAAGGACGCCCTGACGAATGACATCCGCGAGGCCTCTATACAACATGCTAGTTTAGGTTCCTTTTTATTGAAAACTATCAGCTGGTAGTTTTTTGGGGATTTTTGTTGGTAAACATTGTCATGTAAATGCTATCTTTGTTGTTTATTGAAGTTGTTTGATGGGGTGTAAAAAGATGTATGGTTTAAGGCTTCCTGCATCATAGAACATTCCTCTTTTTGTTGGGGTGTATAAAGATGTTTCTCTCTATATTGTTTTTTTGTTGTTGTAAAACATCGTCATCTAAATCGAATGGTTTGTTTGGTTTAAGGAAGATTTCTCTTTTTCATATGATTGGTTTGTTGTGGTTTTGGATTGAAAGTGAAAGTACAATGATATATCTGGCATGTTGTAATGTTATTATATTATACAAATTGGAACCCTTTCTTCACCTAACAAATTAAACTATGGCTATGATATCTACTCAATATACCCTGACTTTGTTCACGTTGTATATTTATTCAAACTATAAACTATTTTGTCAACGAAATCTTATTGAAAAAAGTTTGCCCTTCTAGGTCCATATCTACTCAAAATACTTAATATTTACTTTATATATTGTAATTCCGTAGAATAATACATTACATAATAAGGTATGTCCATAGTATAGGACACACTCGAATTCAAACTTAAAATTAGAAACATTATATAATAACTAATCATTCATCTTCAACTAGAGAAGGAAATGTTCCACATCGTCTCCATGGATGACATAAATTTTGACGTCCATAACTTTCTCAGCCAGTTGGCCAAGTCCTTGTGCGTCCTCCTCTGTTTGGAGTGGCTTCAAATAATGGACGCCAACTTCTGGGACGTGTCCAAAGAAGAACGATGTGTTGCATATGTAATCAATCATGAGATTAATACGTCCAATGAGAAACTAAGTATCTATTTGGTTTCTATTGATTTTCACCAAACGCGTCTTATCACCGTAGTAAACGTGAGTGTTCACTATTGCCATCTCGTCTCGGTTGGGCCTTATTTTTCCGTCAGTGTAAATTTAAAGGTGAAATTTAATGTAACTCTCGCGGGCCATTGAATAACTAAATGAACGAGAGTTTGAATAGCATAATTAATGAGACGTTTGTGGATCAAAAAGTTTAACAAGGAAGTAGATATTTGTAGGCTAAAAATCACAACTAATAATTGCAAATAGGGGGTGTATGGTGGTTGTTAAGCAACCGTTTGTATAGATTTAAGCAATCGTTCAGTCCAAAACCACCATATACTCTGACTTTGTTTACATTGTGCATTTCTTTAAACTATAAAGTATTGTGTAAAAACGGACCTAAAAATGTTCGTTGGCAACCTGACGTTATACAACAAAATGTTAAAAAAAATACTTTTTCCTTTTAACACAACTAAATAGTGGGTTATTGGATGGTGGTTTATACAAACCGCATCGAAAAACATGAAGGCAATATTTTAGTCATTACGAAACCAAATATTGCTTAATAAATTGTAGTCATTATAATAGATTATTGACCTGACAGAGCGTTTGTATGGTATGTCATTATAATAGATTATTGACCTGACAGAGCGTTTGTATGGTATGAAAACTCCAATTATCCTCTAAAAATATTTAGACAGAGCTGAAAAAGTTCATATTCGATTTCATGGGGAGAAGCAATACAAAAGCCACATGATGGCAATTACCCTATCTTCACACCTGCCAAAGGAACTCATGTCCTTACCTTACAAACCTAAACACCTAAATAAAATCGCCACGTGAGAAACTTATTAATGTCCCAAAGCCGAGCAGACAATTCTTTCATGGAAGGGGTCAAAGGTTTGGTACAAAACCACTTGAAACTTTCCCTTAGCTACAAAAAAATACAATAATAAATCAAAAGATGGCCTGCAATTTCTATATATGATCTATTAACAGAGGCTAATCAACTCACGATGATTTTTGTTCACCCACCATTCATCATCTGCGATGCTAGCGCTAGTAATGGGGTCACACTGAACCTTTCCAAGTGATTCAAGCTTCTGTCAAAGATTGAAATCCTCCTTCATGCACTTATATTTGCGTTTTACAATCGACAACTGAATACTTTTCCCAGTAGAAGCACCAAAATGATCTGCTATGACATTGCAACGAATAGAGGTATATGGATTGAGTTCGTGATTATATTGTACGAAAACTTCAAGCAAAGCTTGAGAGTTAGCATCCGTCCAAGAAGCGTACACCATCCTATATCCGTCCAAGAAGCATCAAAGCCAGGAATTGACAAATAGGAGCATTCAAATGGTGAGAAATGAAAGCAAAGGCATGCACAACCCAAAACCAACAACAACAACATGCACTCATGCACAACATAAAATTATGAGATTTGAATTTTATTTGACAAACTTGTTTCTTCTACAGATAATAAAAAACAAGCATAATAGAAAGCCAACATCAACCACATGCACACTTATTCAAGATATCATATTTTATAGCTGACAAGCCTGGTTACTTTGGGCCTTCAAGTGTGCTTCAGCTTCGTAAACTGTTGTGGATTAAATTCGCTCACAAGGTCGCCCTATATAACGGGTCGTATACGGTAATTTTCCCTTTCGTATATGTGGGTGGGTATATGTGCATTTTCCCTTTCATTAGGAATGACAATTGGTCAGGTGATGAACGGGTGGACCACATCCTATCACCCGAAGCTCACACCACCTGAACCCGATCCACCCGACACCCGTTGGGTGATCGGGTGGGTTGGGTGAAGTTCTCCATTATAATTTTTACTAAATTTTGAAAAAAAGGGTTAAATCACAATTAAAAATGGAAAAATCAATAATACAACCTATTCAAGAGAATCTAGGGATTAAGTTAAGAAAAACAATGGTAACTTGCTTCGACTTCAACGATATATCTTCATTTATGATTCAATCAACCTAGAAAATTAAGTTAAGAAAAACAATAATTATACAAGCCTTAAACTTCAACGATCTTCATTCAAGATTCATGTATGAACTCCTCCTTCGAAAAGAAAATCCTACCACACAAAAACTAAAGGGATATTATTAATTGAAATACAAGTAGATTATTATGCTAAGAAATACAAGTAGATTATAAGACATACACAGTAAAAAAAGCAATTAAGTTACATTATCCATTTCAGTATTAGGGGTTTCTTCCACTTCATCATCCACATAAGTACGACATGCTTGAGCATCAGGGCCGTCCAATCCATTTAGGAGGCCTTGTGCAATAATTTAGAATATCATGTATTATAACTAATTATTTTATATATATTATAATCTTTTAAATATATTTGCGCATTAATTTTTTTAATATTTGTCTTTAAGTACCTTATTATTAGATGAATTTGTTAGATTTTATTAATTTAGGGATTTCAATTATTATTTTAAAGTAAATTTAAGTTTTAGGAAACTGTTTCTAAAGCAAAAAATCTTAACTAGACATAGGTTAAATACCGTTTTAATGTATAAAGGTCATGTAGGTATCGTTGTTGTACTTATTATTTTATTCAAAGGTTGTAAAAATAGTATAAAAGTTATAAATATGAAAATTTTAACAAATTAAATAAATGATGAAATTGAAATTATTAGCAAGGAGAGAACATATATAAAATAAATTACTACTTTTAAAAGTAAGAAGATTTTTTTGTGATTTTAAAGTTTATTTGCATCTAAAAGAATAAGTTTATTAGATGGAATATGTTTAAAAATATCAAGTGATATTAGATTAGATAAAACATAATTAATCAATTATCTTTGTATTCATTTCTATTTGCTAAAAATTATAATGTTGAATAAGTAAATAAATGAGAAATAGAAAAATAAGAAAGGAGGCCAAATAAATGAAAAATAAGAACGTCTGGACGAAGGTCCAAATAAAATTTTTCTTTTCTAGGATAGATGAAAAGCAGGGGGCCACAAAAATTTATTTGAACAAGAAGGATGAAAAAATGAGTGAAGAGAGCGTGAGTTACAGGAGTCGAACACGGATCTTTCATAATTATACATGTCCAGACCAACTGCACTAGACATCTTTCATAATTATTAATACAACTCTGCTGAATATATGGGATCCCAAAATTTTGGGAGTCCTGTTCCATTGAGCCTAATGGAACACCTTAATGGACGGACTTATTGAGCATTATTGATTTGTAATCCTTACAAATACAATGTTTCCAACAAATTTTAAGTACCCTCCTTGTTCTACATTCAGAAATACTTTTCCAGCAATTTTTGCAAGAATTTTACTTGATGAGAAAGAACACACGAATAAGAACGCAAGAGTATTTAACACATCTCAATATAGACCAAGGAAAGTAAGAATCTAAGAAAGTATTAGGTGAACGGTTCTAATATGCTTTAGCAGCCTATAATTTTCCAACAATTCAACTACTTCAAACCTTCTAAAGCTTATATTATTAGTTTCAGCTCATGCTAATAGATCCATATGAAGCAAGAATCTAAGGAAACATATAAAATCAAGTAACAATCTAAAAAATGAGTGGAAAACGTACAGGTCTTGAGTACCCATTACCCATTCATCAAACGATCATAAATAGAAAAAAGTCAAATCCCTCTAACAGTGGTCTTGACAAAATAAGCAAAATTTGAGACACCCGCAAACCCGAAAATTTAACCAGGTATTCCCACAATCCACACAAATTAT
This sequence comes from Rheum nobile, assembly GCA_027886185.1. Classification (NCBI taxonomy): domain Eukaryota; kingdom Viridiplantae; phylum Streptophyta; class Magnoliopsida; order Caryophyllales; family Polygonaceae; genus Rheum; species Rheum nobile. Next base: position 772,472 of record WOAB01000215.1, read on the forward strand.
AGAGGAACCCAAATGAGTAATCAGGACAATACTGAACAAATCAACAAAATGAGCAAAATTAATTCACACAGTTGAAACTTTTTTTCAGAGAAACCCCCCCAAAAGAAGCTACAAATGAAAGAAGTCTAAAAAACCAAGTATAAGATCTCATTTTATAATTAGATATCTGGTTGGAATGAGATATCGGATTGAGAATGAATGGATTTGAAAAGTAAAAGATGAATTTATGTGTTTGATTAGTATTTTGGAATGAAGTTAAATTAGTGTTTTGAAGCCCATTTTCTCACCATTCTCATTCATCACTTTTAAATCCAAAGAAATTGAAACGTTTGATAAATTATGTTTGACTAGGTTTGGGGAATGAGTTTGATTCCAAAATATTATACACCAAATACTAGATTTTGGGTTGGAGTTTCCCAACTCCTCCCAACCCCATTCCTCAACCCCAACAACCAAACACCCCCTAACATCGTATTATACCAATTCAGTGCAGATTTTTTAGTAGCCCTCCTTATTGTACATTCAGAATAGTAGTCATTATATGTTGAAGAGAAAATACTAACACCTTAGATGCGACGCTGCGAGGAGGCAACCACTGCGGGAGGTGCGAGCTGTGAGGAGGTGGCGCTGTGGTGGGGAGAGGCGACGCGGTGGGGGAGGTGCTGCAAAAGGACTAGAGGAGCCTTGGAGATGGAGATAGGAGAAGATGGAGAGGCCTTGCTCCCCACTCTTCGAGGCCACTGGCTTAGTACGCTGAAGATGGAGATTAGGGCTTTAGACTTTTGGTTTTACAAGCATATCCAATTGGAATTGGGTTTTCATGTAATTTATATTTATTTATTTTTTTAATTATAAATTGTTGGAAAATATTTTTATTTCTAAAAAAAAACCATAAAAAATATAATATTATTAAAAAAATCTCTACAGATCTTTATCATTCAAAGTAGTTCAAAATCAAAACAATAAAATAAAATACAAGATCTCACTTCTCTCCTCCATCTTTCGATACTCCATCGATACTACAAATTACTCAAGGTCAAATCTCGAACTTTAGGTTTTAATTGGATTGAGAAATACAGATCTTATCCAACTGAGCCCAACCTGGATTTCTAAATTCCCATCTTCCTCATCATCCATGTCTACAAAACCCCTCTCCTCGAAGTTGGGGTTGGTCACTGTTGGTGTAATGCATTTTGTTGAGCAACTTGGGTAGATAGATTTCTTTGATCTCTATGTTATGTCAGTCACCACTGTGGGCTATGGTATAGGAGGTGAAATTCAACAAGCGACAACATGTAGGAAGGAAAGAAATGTGGTGGCAAAACTGTTTACACCACCCATTGCTAAAACCAACTATTTTTGAAATAAAAATTATTGTTTTTATTATTTAAGTTGACATAAAAATTACCGCGCACATAAGGTTTGATATGCAGCTGGATATGTTGTTACTTCTCTGTTTTGGACATAAAAATTACCATAGCCCACAATGGACATAAAAATTACCATTCGGTGACAAGGGACGTACGTACGGGTTCATATAATATCATCATGGATTGACAGGATAATTGATGCGTAATCGATCGCTCGACTCGCTTCTAGTGTCGGATCGTGGTCGAAGAAGAGTCTCGCTCCGTCTCGGGGCTTGGATAAGTGACAGTCTCCATGTGAAGGGAAGCAGACTTCTCTCTTGCTCGTAAATGGATCGAGTTAAGGTGAGAGGATTCGATCAACACGTTGAGCGGATGTGTTGGTTTGATCTTTGACGTGGATCGATCGGAAAGTTCATTGGGGTTGACATTGAGAGCGAAGGGGCGGAGGTAAACTCGATGACAAGGCTTCACTATAAATTTTAATGTAACCCGATGGGCCTTACTCCTCCTAATGGGCCGGTGCTTCTTAAGCATAAGAAAACACACAAGCCACTAATAGCAACTACTTAAAATAGCAAGTTCTAAAAATGGTCAATTGCCAAGATCGAAAAGTTCCCGAAAACATACATGAACCACAAAATAAACTAGGAAAGAGGGAAGCATAAGCTCGGCGTAGCGGAGCTGAGGCAGCGTCGCCTTCACTAGGGCATGGCGTCTCTGAGGGCAAGGCGGGCATCAAGGTATTCGACACTTGGCGCGACACTGCAGGGCGCGGGGCATCCTGGATGGCCGCGAGCGTCATGGCCTTGGAGGCCGATGCCGCAGCGGCGCTGTTGCGAGCGAGGCCCTTGGCCACGATACTCTGCGTGGCCTGGGCAATGGCTTTGGCGCGAGCCCTGGTGATGGGTCCATTGGACCGTAAACTCATCATTTCTTCTTCTACGACCTCCGTCAATGTTAAGACTGTGGCATATCACTCTCCCCTTCTTGGTCGCAAATCGTCCCTGATTCGTCAATGTCAACGTCCGGGGGGAATGTAAGGAGACAAGTCAGCCACGTTGAACGTGGGGTGAACGCCATAATCCGAGGGGCAACTCGAGCTTGTAGGTGTTAGGGCCATATCTCTCAAGGACATGGAATGGCCCATCACCTCGTTGAGACAGCTTGTGGCGGCGCTTGGCAGGGAATCTCTCCTTGCGTAGGTGAAGCCACACAAGGTCATTGGGCGCAAATATGACGCGGCGCTAGCCCTTGTTGGCCTGGTGCTCATATTGTCAGGCGTGGTGCTCATGTTGTTCCTTGGTCTTTGCATGCAGCTCCTTGATCATGTCGGCTCGAGCAGCGCCCTTGAGGTTCTCGGCATCACGCATTGGGTGTGGCGTCAAGTCCATAGGCGTGAGCGGGTTCCTCCCATACACCACCTCAAATAATGTAAGCCTGGTAGCCGAGTGCATTGACCTGTTATAAGAGAACTCAACACAAGAAAGTAAATCCTCCCAACGGCGAGGGTTGGTCCTAAGCAAGGTTCCTAGGGTTTGGTTTGTCACCTCAGTTTGTCCATCGATTTATGGGTGGTAGCTAGTGGAAAATAGGAGTTTGGTACCCAGCTTACCACACAATGTCCTCCAAAAATGACTCACAAACTTCACATCCTGATCACTAACAATGGTACGTGGAATCTGATGTAATCTAACCACATGCTCAAAAAATAAGATAGCTATGTCTGAAGCATTGTTGGTCATCCTACAAGAGATAAAGTGGGTCATCTTGGAGAAGCGGTCTACAACTACAAAGATTGAGTCCCTCCCCTTCTTATACATAGGAAACCCCATCACAAAATCCATGGATAAATCTTTCCAGGGTGCCGAAGGTATGGGAAGAGCGGTGTACGAAGTGGGACTCAATCTAGAGTTGGCTCTATGGCAAGTAACACATGCTCTACAAAACTTAGTGATTAGGCGTGTCATGTGAGGCCAATAAAAGTGTTCCTTGAGGGCAACTAGAGTCTTTGCAATGCCAAAGTGGCCTTGGCCCTCATGTACCTCTTGGACAAGGAGACCTCTAATGGAGCACTTGGGTATACAAAGCTTCCCGACCTTAAAGAGATAACCCTGATCCACAAAATAGCTCTCAAACTCACATCTGGATGTGCAAGTGTCGTAAATTGACTTACAGAAATCATCTTGCAAATATAAGTCATTAATCAATGAAAACCCTACAACTTTAGCATCCAAATGAGTTAAGAGCACATACCTCCAAGAAAGGGTGTTGACTACCACATTCTCATTACCTTGTTTGTGCATGACCACGTAGGGGAAAGTCTCCATGAACTCGACCCAACATGACGCCGACCGAGAGTGGATTGGTGCTTGAGGTAAGCAAGGGCCTCATGGTCCGTGTTGATTATGAACTCCTTTGGCCATAAGTAATTCTTCCAGGTCTTCAACACTCGAATAAGAGCATAGAGCTCTTTGTCATATGTAAGATAGTTGAGTGTGTCCCCTGAGAGTTTTTCGCTGAAGTAGGCAATAGGGCGGCACTCTTGGAGCAAAACACTGCCAATGCCAAAGTTGGAGGCGTCACACTCAACTTCAATGGTCTTGTTGAAGTCGGGCAGCTGGAGTAATGGTGCATTGTATAGCTTCTCTTTTAAGGCTTGGAAGGCTGCCTCATGCTTTTCATCCCTATCAATGAAGGCGCCCTTCTTTGTGAGTTCATGCAACGGGGCGGCAATTGTGTTGTAGCCACACACAAGCCGCATATAGAATCCAACCAACCCCAAAAATGATCTCACCATGGTAGGAGTTGTGGGGGTAGGCCACTCTTGGATGGTGTAGACCTTCTCATTGTTCACACGTACGCCGTCCTTAGAGACAACAAACCTTAGAAAAATTGTGGTGTCCGAGTGAAAGACACACTTCGCCAAGTTGGCGTACAAGTGCTCACTCCAAAGACACTCTAGGACTTGTCTAAGGTGGTCTACATGGTCCTCTAATGACCGGCTATACACCAAAATTTCTTCAAAATACACGACGATAAACTTCCCCAAGAAATGTCTAAGCACATGGTTCATTAGACGTATAAAGGTGCTCGGGGCATTGGTGAGCCCGAATGGAATGACAAGCCACTCCTAGAGGCCATACTTCGTCTTGAAAGTCGTCTTCCACTCATCGCATTCCTTGATATGAATTTGATGGTACCCACTCTTAAGACCGATCTTGGAAAAGAGGGTGGCACCATGCAACTCGTCAAGCGTGTCATAGAGGCGTGGAATGAGATGGCGGTAATTCATGGTAATTTGGTTGATGGCACGACAATCTACGCACATCCTCCATGTGCCATCTTTCTTTGGCACAAATATCACTGGTACGATGCAATGGCTCATACTCTCTAGGACATAGTCCTTGTCCATAAGATCCTGCACTTAGCGTTGTAGCTCCTTCATCTCCTCTCGGCTAGCTCTGTATTCAGTTTGGTTGGGTAGGGAAGCGTCAGGCAAAAGGTCAATCTCGTGCTCAATGCCTCTTAATGGCAGGAGCCCCTCGGGTAGGTCCTCTAGCATGACATGCACAAACTCCTACAAAAGAGAGGACACACACAAGGGTAGATCAACCAAATTCTTATCACTAGAAAGACACGCTTTAAGAATCAAAAGAAAACCAGGCGAATGTCCCTGAATAGCTGGAGTGAGGCCCCGATGGTGTGCCATATGAATCTTGTTTTCACAGCGCCCTTGGATGGCAGACGCTGCCTTGCTAGGCGCCGGGGCACTGGGAGTGTTGGCGTTGGCCCGTGTGGCACCGAGGCTCGCGTTTGCGCTTGCTGTTGCGGGAGCTCGAACGCTTGTGCCCTCTGTCTAGACCTGAGCAAACGCGGGCCGGCCCGCCCGCCAAGCAAAACGGGCTTGGACAAGGGTTTAAGCCCAAACGGGCCGGGCCCGGTAACAGGGCCAGGCCCGGTAACAGGGACAGGCCCGTACGGGCCGCTCGGCCCGGCCCGTATAAAATTTAAATTATATAAAAATATATTTAAAAATACATTAAAAAAATAAATATAACCTAAAAATTAATAATTTAACGAGCCGGCCCGGCCCGCTAAATACCAAAAAAATATACCAAAAAATAATTTAAATATAAGTTATATGTCATGCGGGCCGGCCCGCGGCCCGGCCCACTCTTCCGGGCGGGCCCGATTAGCCCCTTGGGTCCGACAAACGGGCTCGGTCCGGCCTGGGCCCGCAAAAAACGGGCCCGGATTTTGGCTAAAGCTCGGGCCCGGCCCGGGTCCGCGTTTGATCAGGTCTACCTCTGTCTTGGCGCTGAGGCCAATGCTAGTGTCGTGGCGCTGGCTGTCGTGGGAGCCGGTTGTGGGCGCGACAGAGCCGGGAACAACCTCAATTGCCTTGCGCCCACTTCGTTCGACTTGATCGGCAAGAATTTCTTGGGGCGACATGGGCAACAAGATCACGCGGCGACTTCCATGTAAAAACACGTAAGTGTTCACGGTCGTCGGTGCCAAACTTCTTGGGATGGATGTAGCCCTCGGGAATAGATTGGTTCTCAATGGGGTCGCCAAGGGGGAGGTGGAAATTACTGGGGTTGATCACGCTGGCATTGGAAAACCCTTCATCATCATACTCCACAAATTGCACGGGGGAGACGTGCCTGGGGCGGCGCTCGGAGCCACTATGGTGGCGCTTGTCACAGCCCTCGGCACCTTCGTAGTAGTTGCATCACTGGGAGGTAGGGGCCTCTGGTTTGGCCTTCGCACAGGTGTGTAGCAGTCTCCTCGATGCGGTACTCCGTGCATTGCATGTGCTCGTAGCGCTTGTGCCTGTTCCCGGTGTCCAAAAAAGGATGCAGAGCAAGAGTGTACTCATAGGATCGCTCCTCCTCTAACGCGTCCTCTTCGGAATGAGGTGTATAGCGGTCTTGGATCTCGGTTCCATGTCTGCTCTTAATCACCGAATTCTCGACGAAGTGGCGCCTGGTGGGAGGTGGAGGGCATATGGCCTTTGCCTTTGTCTTGTTGTCGGGTGTTGTTGTCGGCTGGAGTTTGTTGTGGTCGGGGTGCATCCTCATGCACCTGCGTAGTAGGACCCGACGGCGGCCCCCGAGAACTAATGGCTTGTGCCAGTTGGTGCTCTATCTCAGAAAAATGAACTTGCCACTCTTCTTCACGCCGTGCGTGAGCTTCGCGCTCGGCGATCAAGGCGGTGTGAGCCGGATCGGACTCAATACCTAGATCATCCATAAAACAAGCAAGGATCAAAACGAAACAACAAGTAGCAACGAACAACGACACAAGATAAGTCTAAACAACTTAACAAATCAAGTCTCGGGTAGGTCGCTAATATGGCCATCCGTGAGGGAGGTTGGGTAAAGCCGTGAACAATTTCAAGCAATAGCATGACAAACAATCACAATAATCAAGTGGAAAAGAAGTCAAAAGTTGATTGTCGAGAATAGTATGTCAAGTTAATGCAAGTTCGAGTACCCTTTGACATTGTTGCAATTTAGACAATGGAGAGACGGCTTAGTGGGCTTGTGCCATTGATGCGAGGGATTTTCCCTTAGCCTGTGGATTTCTTTTTGCTCGGCTTTGATATTTTTTTGGAATTGGCCGACTGTTTTTTTTTGTATTAAATCGACACAAGCATATAATGAGGAGAAAATAAACGCAAAGATTTGATGCACGAGATAAGGAGAGATATGCAACTAGTTATGGTAATAAGAAGATTTGCAATAAATCTAAAACTAAATAAGAAAATCAATAAATAACTAACAAATTGGCAATATATTATATGATTCTATTCGAAGATATTACCAATATCTATGGGAAGTGGAATATTGCAAGATTAGGGGAATCGGCTAGGGGAATTTTTTGGTGGGGAATAAGGGCAAGATCGGTTTTGGGAAGGAAATTTTGGATTTATAATATATGGCCGAGATATGGTGGATTGGATGGGTTTTGAATTTCAAATTAAGTTGAAAAATCAAAGGTCTATGCTAGATTTGTGGGACGGCCGAGATATACTTTTTTGTTTGTTTGGAAAGATTCCTTTGGGTTTTGTTGGTTGCCCGCACAAAAATGGGATTGGTTTAATTGTGGTTTTGCTGTCGTTGCGCACCAAGTTGTGGATGGCGAAAGCAATAGAATGATGAATGTAAGGATTGGTGGTGATGATAACAGTGAGAACAATGAAATGAAGATATGGAAAGACAACACTTTGATACCAATTGATGCGTAATTGATCGCTCAACTCGCTTCTTGTGTCGAATCGTGGTCGAAGATGAGTCTCGCTCCATCTCGGGGCTTGGATAAGTTACAGTCTCCACGTGAATGGAAGCCGACGGCTCTCTTGATCTCGAATGGATCGAGTTGGGGCGAGAGGATTTGATCAATAAGTTGATCGGATTGTTGGTTTGATATGTGACGTATATCGATCAGAAAAGTCACCGGGGTTGACGTTGAGAGCGAAGGGACGGAGGAAAACTCAACGACAAGGCTTCACTATAAATTTCAATGTAACCCTAAACAATGACTAAGGCAATGCTTATATAGCCATGCCAAGAGCGGCAATGTGCCTTAATCCTCCTAATGGAACAGCGCTTCTTAAGCATAAGAAAACGCACAAGCCACTAATAGTAACTGCTTTAAATAGCAAGTCCAAAAAATGGTTAAATGCCAAAATCGAAAAGTTCCTAAAAAAAATACATGAACCTCAAAATAAACTAGGAAATAGGGAAACATAGGCTCGGCATCAGGCAGCCGAGGCAGCATCGCCATCGCTAGGGCATGGCGTCGCTTAGGGAAAGGCAGGCGTCGAGGTCTTCGACGTTTGGCGTTGTAGGGTGCGGGGCATCCTGGATGGCCGCGAGCGTCATGGCCTTGGAGGCTGACGTTGCAGCGGTGTTGTTGCGAGCGAGGCCCTTGGCCACGATGCTCTGTGTGGCTTGGGCGATGGCTTTGGCGCGAGCCCTGATGATGGGGCCATTGGACCGCACACTCATCATGTCTTATTCTTCGGCCTCCTTCAATGTCAAGACCGTGGGCATATCAATAATTCTCTGACTATGACATGATAATTCTCTGTTGACGACAGGATATGTAAGTCAAAATATTACATATTTGTCCAAGAATTTAGAGCACCTAAATATTACATATTTGCATTCCTGTTGCTAGCTAATGTTGCTCTTGTTTATTCGTCATTTGATATGTAGCTGGATATGTTTGTTGATGCTCTGTTTTGGATCTTGTTATTGTCCAGTCTCATTTTTTGTTGGACCTTTGTCTTATATCAATCTCTTTTCATTTACCGATTTCATTTTTATTGTGCATTTTACAAGAGGCATAGTTGAATTCTTTGTGTACTGCTTTTTGAATCTAGTGGATCAATGTGAGAGTTTTGAAAAGAAATGCAAATTCAACATTGTGAGTTTCTATTTCTTGATAGTGTCACTTGCTTAGGTAATTTTATATGTTTACTCTTTAATGAACTAGGAATTATGGAATTTTGTCTGGGTGATGATGCTTTCCAGTTCAAGACTTTATCCTGTCATAGGTTGAGAGTTATCTTGTCTACCTAGAATGATATCCCCCCCCCCCCCTACATCTCCTGTCACTGACAGATAATTTTCATGTCGACCTAAGCAAAAAATTATATTTACATTAAGATGACTAATTTTCCTGTCAATATTTGGTTACTTGATTCCCCGATCGTAGTCCACTCTAGTAGCCATGTCTTTTTTTGTGAATACACAGTAATGAGTTAGTTTTACAATTAACAACTCACTTGTTTTAAGACTGAAAGTTTCAAGTGATTCAGCCGTGACGTTAAAATTTCAAGTAAAATAATGTCCTTGAAATTCAACTAAGGTTAACCAAAAAAAATTCAGTCGAAACAGGAAATTTACGATTGAAAGGTTACTTGTCGCGACGCTTCAAAATAATGTCATTTAAGCTTGACGGAAATTCTCAATCGTTGATAGTCATTTTAAGATTGAATCAGTTATGACCATTGAAATTCAAAAAAAAAATGCCATTGACCTTCCATTAAGGCTGACAAGAAGATTCTCACTTGTTGACAAGAAGATTTTTAAGATTGAAAGTTTCAAGTGATTTAGTTAATAGGAAAATTATTAGTTTCAAGTGTTTGGGTTGACAAGATAATTCCACTCAATGACAGGTGTTTTGCGAAAAGTTCCAAGTAATTCAAGCATGATGTTCAAAATATTAGAGTTCGGAACATATGTCTTAACATCATATTATTAATTGATGCTAATAGATAAACCATTCATTAATAAAGTAACTAGGTAGAGAGAATTATCTTGACATGGACTGAGAATTATCCTTTCAACTCATGGTGATATTATTTGAAACCTTACATATTCAGTCTTATTTAGAAGCACATGCTCATTTAATTAAAGATAAAGACATAAACTAACTCATGAGAATTGGAGCACGTGATTTGTGCTTCATGTGTACACTAGATATACAAGATATACCATTTTCAAACATAACCCAGATGATCAAACACTTATGAACTTTAACATATGTCATATTACTATATCCAAGTTCATTGACATGAAAATTTTCACTAGTTAAGTGGATATTTACGAGTGAAAATTTCAAGTGATTCAATCTTATTACTACCAACGACTAGTGGGAATTTTTCCGTCAAGCTTAGTTGAATTAGGCTATATTAATAGAAATGAGGTTGGAAGGATAATTTAATCAAAAGGATGATTAAGTGTAAGATACAAATTGTTTGTGTATAAAAAGCGTTCTTCCTAAGCAAAAAAAAACTTGGAATTCTGGAAGGAAACAAAATGGTTCACAGTAAAATGTTTAGGTGAATCCATTAAAGTATTGAGAGATCAAATAACAATAAAAATTATCATGTCAATTCATGGTGATATATCTCTTGTCACCAACCCATATTTTTCTTGTCACCAACATGATATAAAGTTTCGGTCAAAATGATTAAATGCTAACTACTATGTTTATAATGAACCAAAACTACTCTGCTTTTTTACATGGAATTTGTGGGAACAAGATTAAGTTGGGCCTAAAAAAAAGCCCATTAGAAGAGAAAAGCCCAAAACTCTTTCTTATAGTATAAAATAAGAAAAAGGGGCATCAGAAAGAAAGGGGGGAGCGACAATTGAAGAGAGAGGAGGGACGGAGCAGAGGAGATCGAAAGGGCAGCTATGGCGGCGATCGGAGCGTTGAGAGGGCCTAGTAGCCCAGCCTTTCCTCCATCCTCTTCCCCCTCGCGGTCCAATTCCAATGGAAAGGCCAAATCGAACCACAGCGCCCTCGCATTCTCGTCTTCCAGCCTCGCCGGCGACAGGATTCCGTCGATGGCATCTCTTTCGACTCGTCGGTTTCCAACGGAGCCCGATCGTCGTTTCACCGAAGAGCTTTTCCGATTCCAAGAACTCACAGACTTGTCCTGACCCTGACGCCCGCCGTAGCGTTCTTGGGATTATTCTGGGTGGTGGCGCTGCAACTCGTGTCCTCGCAGAGCTCTCCCGCCGGCCGCTGTAACTCGCGCCCTCGCGGAGTTCTCTCACCAGCCGCTGCAACTCTCACCTACGCGGAGCCCTTCCTCTTCGCGGGGCTGCAACTAACGCCATCGCGGGGCCTCTTCCCATCTATCGCTGCAATTCACGCCATGGTGGAGGTTTGCTCCTTGTGCCCAATTTATGCTAATTGTTGGTAAGATCAGTAGCCAGGGTTAGAGTTTGATTTATAATGTATGCGAGATAATAAATAAGGAGCATGAGAATATGACTAATCCAACGTTGAGCCTCAATTAATTAATCAAAGATGTAGAACCATGTGACCTTAATATCAATTATATGTTAATATATTAATTTGGCATGTTGGCACTAGTTCAGATCTCCTACGCGTAGCTTGAGCTCCACTTTGCTTTGCCTTCCACTTCATGATTTCCCTCCGCGTAGCTCCTTCACTTCGCCATCTTTCGCTTCGCCATCCTCCGTGTAGCTCCTTCGCTTCGCCACCCCGTCGCGAACCCCCTTCGCGGAGCCTCCTTCACAGATCTCCTTCGTGGAGCTCCTTCGTGCCATCCTTCGCGGACTCTCTTCGCGACCTCTTTGCGGACCCTCTTCACGATCTCTTCGCGGACTCTTTTCGCGATCTCTTCGCAACCTCTTCGCGGACTCTCTTCGCAATCTCTTCGAGACCTCTTCGCGGACTCTCTTCGCGATCTCTTCACGACCTCTTCGCGTCCTCTTCGCGTAGCTATTCGCGCGGCTGTTCGCGTTGCACCTCTCTTTGCGTGGTCCTCGTAAGCTTTATAGATGTGCCCCTTTGATGGAATGATCAAGGCTAGAAGGTTCGGCGCCTTGCCAATGTATTAAAAGATGAGTATACTCGGTAAAGGTAGTCCAGTGGATGAGTAAATTTCTCTATCCTAACCTTTCTATATACGTACATATATATACGCTTCTTGTATAAATAACTGACTTGAGCGTCGGAGAGCCCGTCCCGGGGAGAGCCATCTCCGGGGTATTTTCAGGTGAATCTCGCGTATGAGAAGGTCGCTGGAGCTCGGGAACAACTACACGCAATCCGGAGAGGAGTGAAGGAATAACATCAACATCAAAATTGAACCTGGAGCCGGAGGTCCCACCCTACGCAAAGCAAGTGACCAGGAAGTTGCTGAGAACGTCCCCCAAACAAACAAATCCTCAACAAAACCGGGTCGAGGGTGTGTTGACCCTCGACATCTTCACGAAGGGTTGAACCGGGTTTCAACACTGGCGCCGACCGTGGGGAAGTCCTCATGCACTGGGAATGCTCTTGTTATGACGAAATACCCGCTCTACGAAGAACCTCCGACGACCAAGCTCCACTGCAATCCACTTCGGCTTTGGTTAGCCTTCATCCCTCTCTACTTATACTTCGCGTAGCTTTCACTGCTTTACCTTTGTTTTCACGTATGACTTCCTAGTCGCACGCCCTCCACGGGCTTAGAGAAAGCAAATTACTAATGCGATACAATAGAAGCAATACATACTAATAGGGTATACCAGGCAAGTACCTAAAAGTAACGCATTAGCTAATCATTAAGCAACACAAAATCCAAAATACCAAAAAGCAAGCAAAAATCTTAAGCTATATTCTCTTATGCAACGCATAGGTAGAAAAAAGTTCAAACATATATGAAGCAAGTACAAAGAGAATATAAAGCAAGTATGAGCAAGTATGTGCAAGTGCATGCGAGTTTGAGCAAGTGAAAGCAATATCTAATGGTATGGGGCTCAGCCACATCGAGCCAATACGCGTAGCGATATCTAACGGTATGAGGCTTAGCCACATCAAGCCAATACGCGTAGCAACACCAACAATATTTGGCGGTATCGGGCTTGGCAAGCATTAGCCAATACGCTTGCAAAGCAAGTTTTATGCAAAGTTTTGAGCAAGTATGTGCGAGTCGAAGCAAGTGTTAAGAGCAAGTGTCAAAAGCAAGTCTGGAAAGCAAGTGAAAGCAATACCTAAAAGCAATACACGTATTAAAGCAATTCATACTCGAGAAAAACGATACAAACCAAAAGACAATAAGAAATGGCAAATGGAGGAGCAATACAAGAAAGTGCATAAGTCTTGAAAAGCAAGACGAGAAAAAATACGCGAAAGCAAGGTACGCAATAAGAGTAACGCGTTTGAACAACACGAAACACGCGATATGAAGTAATACTCAAAAAAGTAATGTGATATGAAGACTAGCAAGTGAAAACAATACGAGAAAACAAGTAGAGTAGCAAGAGAAAGGGCAATACAGTTCAAAGCAATTAGAATAACCACCCGAGAAATCCAGTGAAGTCGCCTTCACGAAGGCCTTACTGGCCCTCGCGGAGTACTCATGGCCTGTTTTGTGGCCTCTCGACTTGCGCCTAGTACTCTTCACGTGGGCAATGCTTCACGAATGAATCCTTCACAAAGATCCTTCACGAAAGCTCCTCTTCGCGAAGACCTTTCCTTTGAGGCATTCACAAAGGTTTCCCTTCACTCATAACTACCTAACCACGCAACCTCCAGGGACTTAGAAAAAAGCGAGTAGAAAGGAAACATAAGAAGAAAAATGTATAAGCAATGTGAGAAGGCAAGTAATAGAAGTAAACACGAAAAAGAAGCAATCAGATAGAGTAAAAAAACAAACTAGTGAAATCACTCTCTCCGACGCGTGGGTCCCCTGTACGCAACCGCGTACACCTTTCGTGAGTCTATGCCCTATGACGCACCTAAGCGTGCTTCTTTATGCACGAGCATATATCCCCCAGTGAAAGGCTCATATTCTCGTCCAATGCAAAGTTTGTGTCTGCACTCTTAACAACCAAACAACAGAGTAAGAGTAAAGGAAATACAAGTAAATGGTTAAAGGCAAAGTGCAAAGCACACCAAGAAGCGTTCTAAATAGAGTGGTTCCGCGCCCACCCAATAAATTCCTTCACGAACCAGTGATATAATATCCCTGGGGATCCGCGCCCCCTCAATGAGTTCCTTCGCGAGCTCAAAAGCGCAATATCCCTAGGGCTCCGCGCCCCCTCAATGAATGACTTTGCGAACTCTAAAGTGCAATATCTCGAGACTTCACGCCCACTCGACTAGTCTACTCGTCCACTCTAAGTCGTCCTTCGAAGAAAAGGAGAAAAGAGACACAACTCGCAAGAAAAGTCCGCGAAGCATCCGAGCGAGTGCAAACTCTTACAAAGCCATCAGTAAACCAAGCCTTCACCTTCACTACGCGAAGATGAAGAGCTTGGAGGGCTGGCTGTGGGAGCAAGATTAAGTTGGGCCTAAAAAAAAAGCCCATTAGAAGAGAAAAGCCCAAAACTCTTTCTTATAGTATAAAACAAGGAAAAAGGGCATCAGAAAGAAAAGGGGGAGCGACAATTGAAGAGAGAGGAGGGAGCGAGCAGAGGAGATCGAAAGGGAAGCTATGGCGGCGATCGGAGCATTGAGAGGGCCTAGTAGCCCAGCCTTTCCTCCATCCTCTTCCCCCTCGCGGTCCAATTCCAATGGCAAGGCCAAATCGAACCACAACGCCCTCGCATTCTCGTCTTCCAGCCTCGCCGGCGACAGGATTCCGTCGATGGCATCTCTTTCGACTCGTCGGTTTCCAACGGAGCCCGATCGTCGTTTCACCGAAGAGCTTTTCCGATTCCAAGAACTCACAGACTTGTCCTGACCCTGACGCCCGCCGTAGCGTTCTTGGGATTATTCTGGGTGGTGGCGCTGCAACTCGCGTCCTCGCAGAGCTCTCCCGCCGGCCGCTGTAACTCGCGCCCTCGCGGAGTTCTCTCGCCAGCCGCTGCAACTCTCACCTACGCGGAGCCCTTCCTCTTCGCGGGGCTGCAACTAACGCCATCGCGGGGCATCTTCCCATCTATCGCTGCAATTCACGCCATGGTGGAGGTTTGCTCCTTGTGCCCAATTTATGCTAATTGTTGGTAAGATCAGTAGCCAGGGTTAGAGTTTGATTTATAATGTATGCGACCTTAATATCAATTATATGTTAATATATTAATTTGGCATGTTGGCACTAGTTCAGATCTCCTACGCGTAGCTTGAGCTCCACTTTGCTTTGCCTTCCACTTCATGATTTCCCTCCGCGTAGCTCCTTCGCTTCGCCATCTTTCGCTTCGCCATCCTCTGCGTAGCTCCTTCGCTTCGCTACCCCATCGCGAACCCCCTTCGCGGAGCCTCCTTCACGGATCTTCTTCGTGGAGCTCCTGCGTGCCATCCTTCGCGGACTCTCTTCGCGACCTCTTCGCGATCTCTTCGCGGACCCTCTTCACGATCTCTTCACGGACTCTCTTCGTGATCTCTTCGCGACCTCTTCGCGGACTCTCTTCGCAATCTCTTCGAGACCTCTTCGCGGACCCTCTTCGCGATCTCTTCACGACCTCTTCGCGTCCTCTTCGCGTAGCTCTTCGCGCGGCTGTTCGCGGTGCACCTCTCTTTGTGTGGTCCTCGTAAGCTTTATAGATGTGCCCCTTTGATGGAATGATCAAGGCTAGAAGGTTCGGCGCCTTGCCAATGTATTAAAAGATTAGTATACTCGGTAAAGGTAGTCTAGTGGATGAGTAAATTTCTCTATCCTAACCTTTCTATATACGTACATATATATACGCTTCTTGTATAAATAACTGACTTGAGCGTCGGAGAGCCCGCCCCGGGGAGAGCCATCTCCGGGGTATTTTCAGGTGAATCTCGCGTATGAGAAGGTCGCTGGAGCTCGGGAACAACTACACGCAATCCGGAGAGGAGTGAAGGAATAACATCAACATCAAAATTGAACCTGGAGCCGGAGGTCCCACCCTACGCAAAGAAAGTGATCAGGAAGTTGCTGAGGACGTCCCCCAAACAAACAAATCCTCAACAAAACCGGATCGAGGGTGTGTTGACCCTCGACATCTTCACAAAGGGTTGAACCGGGTTTCAACAGAATTAACACCATCAAAATACAAGAAACCAATAAAGTTACGTGACATGAAAATTAATTTTCCCTATATTGCATTATCCCTGTCCAAATCAAAAAAATACTACTTACTAAGTCTTAAACTCGATGATTCAAAAGTTGAAAATTTGACAATGTTTATTTGAACTAAATGAAAAAGTGCACTCTTTATAGATTAGTCATCTTAATGTAATATATTTTTTCTTAGGTCGGCAAGAAAATTATTAGTCAATAACAGGAAAGTAAGAATTTAAGGTTCACATTGACAAGAAAATTATCAATCGATGATACACTAGTACACAATGGGGGGCCGGACTGCGGTTAAATAACGAAGAGGACCGCGGTATTAGTACCGAGGTCGTTCTCGGCGAGGTAAGACCCGCGAACCGCAATTTTTCGAACCGTAGTAAGAAAAACAGACCGCGGTTATTAGTAAAACCGAGGTGCGTTTTGAAACATTTTAAAAATATCCGGACAGCGGTTCTTTGGTATTAACCGCGGTCCTCTTTGAAACATTTATAAAAATCTGGACAGTGGTTCTATGAAAAGAACCGTTGTCCCAATGTATTTTATTTAATAAAAAAAACTAGGGTACTAAACTGATACTTCTTCCGTCTCCTTGCTACTTACAAATACCAAAAAAATTACCAAACATCATAAATATCTCCCAGTAAACGAGAATTCTTTCAGAATCAAACTTACTCTAGTATAAAAACTACACATTACTCAACTACATGAATTGATCCTTCCAAAGACTAGATGTTCACTATTCAATAAGGAATATATCTCTAAATATTCATTATTTCTCTATCAAATATAGTAATTGATCACTGTACAACTCAGATTACCATTACAATTGCAGTAAACCTTGATCTTCGATCCTGATTCCCTTCACCGTCATCTCAATTCACCTTTTCTCTACTATGATAGGGATCCCATAGCAGAAATATTATTTTGACATGTAGCTGCAAAATACCATGTCGTTTCTCAATACACTATCTTATCAATTCTATATTTCTATGGTAAGGAAAACACAAGAAGATGGCAGAAATTTATCATACCATCTTAGATCTCTTAATACACCTAATTAATTATATCCAAAATTCTCAGGTTGTTATAGAAATGGGGTTAAATTTCTCCAGCAAGAAATACAATATACCTTGTGAAGAAGGAATTCCTCAACTGTATCGCCTGGCCATCCCGATTTACTGAAGGGCCATAATGCACAACATTTGATGGAAAGAGTGCTTCTAAAAGGTCTAAAGAAATACATTCAGCAAGAGTGCCTACATAAAACATATCAGAATCAGTACCATGATAAAGCAAAACAATATGCAACCTAGTCACTCGCATAAAGGTGAATATTTGGAGAAGTAATGACTTTAGATAATGCAAAAGCTTATTAATAAAAAAAAAGATAATGGAAAGACTACAACAAATGCTCAAGTTATTTCCATTTATACCAATTGTTGTCTGAACAAGTCATTATCTAGCGATGGTAATAGGAAGACATGATAAGGTTGACATTCATCTCACTTTTCTCATTTTTCAGAAGATAGGCTGATTTAGATGTACAAGCCGACAAGGCAAAATAAATTGCAACTTTTCTGTAATGTTAAATTGTGAATTGTAATCAGTGACTACTTAAATACAGACCCACTATGTAAATAAAAAACAGCTGCCAGAACAACTTAAAATGACAGAATTCCTCTTAAAAACATAAGCACAAACCATGGTGATATTCATATCCCAGACCGAAGAAAGCCGCCAAACCCAACAAAGAGATGACCTACATGTTTCGGCCTAGGCAATCTGGTAGTACGAGGCAACTTGACAGTCGGTCCATCTGCACTTTCTTCTGCAGGCAAGTTAATTAGCATATTTGCAAGTTGTTAATAAGCTCTTGCTGCATGATGGAAAATAAAATTTTATGACAGAATGCAATAAATTATGCATACCATAAAGTAGCAAGTCGCAAACTTAGAATCAGATAATGCACTCAGGTTTGTATTTAACAATTAGGAAAATAGTTCTTATTTCATGTATATATATATATTTCATCTTTCGATCATTGTCCTACTTAAGTGCCTTCGAGTTTTTTGAATTACGCCTTGACTCTATAACCCATGTTGGAAACAGAGCAAATAGCAGTGCAACTTGAGAATCCAGATTGGATAGCAAGGGCTTCAAACTCTTCTTTGGTCCTCTCCTTTGCACCCAATGTGGCAAACATGGCAATATCTAACTCAAGGGTGTGTTGTGATTCGTAGTTTTTCTGGGGTCAAAGGAAGAAGAGCTTCCACAACTATCACTTTCCCACTTTCTGCAAGTGCTTTCCAGCAATTCTTCAATATTTTCAAGCAATGTTCATCACTCCAATCATGTAATATCCACTGTGTACAAATTCAAAAATCAAACACACAAATATAATCCCTATAAGGTAATAACATTTGAAAAAAAAAACTTAGATTTTAAGAATTCAGGATTTTTTTAGTTTATTTATATAGTTTCTCTTTCTTTAAGGGGGTTCTCCTTTGCACCACTCTTTTTTGATTTCGCACTGCAAATTAAGCGCTACGAGGTAGCGTTTAACTTTTTTTTTTTTTTTAAACGCTATTATATGGCGTGAGAGTTTTTTTTGTTTTTTTTTTTGATTTATTGAGATTAAAAAAAACGAAATCGGCTCGATTAAACCGGGTCGGAGTTAAACGTTACGTCGTAGCGTTTAAAATGAACTCGGTTTAATCGAGCTGATTAAGTTTTAAACGCTACGTCGTTGCGTTTAAAAAAAATATTCAAAATTGCACTTTTTTGCCATAATCATGTAGAGAATTTCAATACGATTCCGCACATATAAAATTCGTCCAAAACGGACATCGTTTGCCTCTCCAAAAGCCTAAAAAACGAAGCCTTCATATCCATTTTTTTTACAATTTGGTGTCCAGCATATAGCGCATTATAGTAGAATTTTTTGGTATTTTCAACATTTTTCTACTATAATTTTGTATAAAATTTTAATACTATAGTTTTGTATAATTTCGTTCATTTATATACTATAGCTATATGCTATTGTTATATCGTATAATTATATACTATGGTTATATCGTATAGTTATATACTATTGATATATTGTATTGTTATATACTATAGCTATATACTATTGTTATATCATATGGTTATATATATACTATTGTTATATCGTATAGTTATATATATACTATTGTTATATCGTTCATTTATATACTATAGTTATATACCATGGTTATATGGTATAGTTATATACTATAATTATATATTATGGTTCTAACGTATGGTTATATACAAATTTTATATTGCATAGTTATATACTACAGTTATATACTATTATTATATCGTATAGTTATATACTATGGTTATATACTATAATAATATATTATGGTTCTAACGAATAGTTATATACTATGGTTATATCGTATAATTATATACTATGGTTATATCGTATAATTATATACTATTGATATATTGTATTGTTATATACTATAGTTATATACTATTGTTATATCATATAGTTATATATATACTATTGTTATATCGTATAGTTATATATATACTATTGCTATATCGTTCATTTATATACTATAGTTATATACTATTGTTATATCGTAAAAATATATACTATGATTATATCCTATAGTTATATACTATGGTTATATCTTATAGTTATATCCAATTTGGTTATATCTTATGGTTATATCCTATAGTTATATACTATGGTTATATCGTATAGTTATATACTATTGCTATATACTATTGTTATATCGTATTGTTATACACTATAACTATATACTATTGTTATATCGTATAATTATATACTATGGTTATATCGTATAGCTATATATTATTGTTATATTTTATAGTTATATACTATTGTTATATCGTATAATTATATACTATGGTTATATCCTATAGTTATATACTATGTTTATATCTTATAGTTATATCAAATTTGGTTATATCTTATGGTTATATCCTATAGTTATATACTATGGTTATATCGTATAGTTATATACTATTGTTATATCGTATAGTTATATATATACTATGGTTGTATCATATAGTTATATATATATACTATGGTTATATCGTATAATTATATATTATGGTTATATCGTATAGTTATATACTATTGTTATATCGTACAATAATATACTATTGTTATATCGTATAATTATATACTATGGTTATATCCTATAGTTATATACTATGGTTATATCTTATAGTTATATCCTATAGTTATATACTATGGTTATATCGTATAGTTATATACTATTGTTATATCGTATAGTTATATATATACTATGGTTATATCGTATAGTTGTATATTATAATTATATATTATGGTTCTAAAGTACTATGGTTATATACAATTTTTATATCGTATAGTTATATACTATGGTTATATATTATGGTTATATCGTATAGTTATATACTATTGTTATATCGTATAGTTATATACATACTATGGTTATATCGTGTAGTTATATACTATAGCTATATACTATTGTTATATCATATAGTTATATACTATTGTTATATCGTATAATTATATAATATGGTTATATCCTATAGTTATATACTGTTGTTATATCGTATAGTTATATACTATTGTTATATCGTATAATTATATATTATGGTTATATCGTATAGCTATATACTATTGTTATATCGTATAGTTATATACTATTGTTATATCGTATAATTATATATTATGGTTATATCGTATAGCTATATACTATTGTTATATCGTATAGTTATATACTATTGTTATATCGTATAGTTATATACTATGGTTATATCGTATAGTCATATACTATAGCTATATACTATTGTTATATCGTATAGTTATATACTATTGTTATATCGTATAATTATATATTATGGTTATATCGTATAGCTATATATTATTGTTATATCGTATAATTATATACTATTGTTATATCGTATAGTTATATACTATGGTTATATTGTATAGTTATATACTATAATTATATATTATGGTTCTAACGTACTATGGTTATATACAAATTTTATATCGTATAGTTATATACTATAGTTATATACTATAGTTATATATACTATTGTTATATAGTATAGTTATATATATACTATGGTTATATCGTATAGTTATATACTATAGCTATATACTATTGTTATATCGTATAGTTATATACTATTGTTATATCGTATAATTATATACTATGGTTATATCGTATAGCTATATACTATTGTTATGTCGTATAGTTATATACTATTGTTATATCGTATAGTTATATACTATGATTATATCGTATAGTTATATACTATTGTTATATATTATGGTTCTAACGTACTATGGTTATATACAAATTATATATCGTATAGTTATATCGTATAGTTATATACTATGGTTATATCGTATAATTATATACTATTGTTATATCGTATTGTTATATATACTATAGCTATATGCTATTGTTATATCGTATAATTATATACTATTGTTATATTGTATAGTTATATAGTATTGCTATATACTATAGTTATATACTATAATTATATATTATGGTTCTAACGTATAGTTATATACTCGTATTAAACTTTTATAGAAAATTATAGTAGAAAAATCCCGAAAATACCAAAAAAATTCACTACAATGCGCTATATGCTGGGCACCAAATTGTAAAAAAAAAAAGTAGAAAGGCTTCGTTTTTGGGGCTTTTGGAGGGGCAAACGATGTCCGTTTTGGACGAATTTTATATCTACGGACTCGTATTGAAATTCTCTACATGATTATGGAAAAAAGTGCAATTTTGAAGATATTTTTTTTTAAAACGGAACGGTGTAACGTTTAAACTGAACCGTTTTTTTTTGAACCGGTTTACTTTTTTTTTTTAATAAAAGCTTAAACGCTACGTCATTGCGTTTAAACTGAACCGGTTCAAAAAGTTGAACCGGTTCAGTTTAAACGCAACGACGTAGCGTTCAATTTTTATTTTTTTAAACGCTGCAACATTGTATTTAAAAGCGGTGCGAAACACAAAATTTTCGGGTGCAAACAAGTTCCCCGTTCTTTAATTAGGGTAATACTTTCCAAAATCCGAAATCCTAAATCTCAATCTATGTTAAAAATACCGTATTATAAAACATTCTAATTTTTTTTCAAATCACAGTTATACATTTTTGGGTCTAGAAGTGGCTTACGGCGAAAAACTATAGCTTACCCATAATTCTTAGAAAAAGTCACCAACAATAATCTCAACTTTATTATAGACTAAAAATAATCTCACATTTATAATTGATCAAAAATAATTTCAACAACTTAGGCATAACTTCTATGCAATATATATTGTTACCTTAGGTTAGTATATAAAACAGTTTTTTTAAATCAATATTTTGGGTAAAATGATAATAACTCTTTGTGATTATTATTGTTTTCTGTATAATTGTAACTAACTAGTAATAGCAATAATTAACAAGAACTTTTATATGAATCAGGCATACGATTCTATAGAATATAACAATAAGCTACAAGAAGTTTACTGGTAGAAATTACCTTCAAGAAGATTGCATCTCCATTGGGACTCCTTTAAACATGTCTCCTTCTATGTTTTCCACTCCTATACTCTACCACACCACAAATTCACTCATCTAGAAACAGAGGCATAAAATAGAAAAAATCAAACAGTTCCAGGATGCGTCTTCTCTCCCAAATCAATGTATTTCACAATTGGCAAGAATGCAACAAAAATCATACGCAAACATATATCAGATACACAAAAATTACCCCTTGAATAAATTCACCAGGGAAGGATTGAGGGTTGCACAGGAAGACGAGCACTTAAAGAGCTCAGCTTACTCCTCGCCCGCGAAGACATCTCGCCGAAACCCTCCCCTTCTCCTTCGTCGATTTCACAACCCCTCCTGAAGAGTCCCGTCGTTCCAGCTTCGAAGAAGTGCCACCGAAGTCGAATTTGCCTTCCGTGCACGGCGGAGAATCCGACAATCCCGAAAATGACGGCGGACATGGAACCCTGACTGCCAAGACTACTTTTTTGTTTCGGACGCGAGAACGTCGAATCTAGGGTTATCACAAGAGGGGAATCGGACTCCAAAAATGGTACAGATTCTCCCCGATGGTAATGTCTGGGTCAGTGTCTCCGAGGTCGATCTCGACACATACAGGGTTGGAGAGAAAAGAGGGGTTCCATATCAAGAATCACTGCCCTCGACAAATAGGGTTTCTGTTGATCTGGAAGCAACGGGAGAGGATGGTTTAGATAAAGTTGAATGTCCAATTGAAATTGGAGTGAATGTGAACATGGATATGGAAACAAAAAAGTTAAACTCTGGTGGAGCAAAGGAATTTGGATTGCGTGCAGCGAACAAGAAGAAGAATATGAGTATTTAGTGTTTTTTTTGCCAAAAAAAAAGACGAGACCGCGGTTTTAATTTTAACCGTGATCCGAGATATAAAATAAATAAACCGCACCGCAGTTGTATTTCAAATTGGAGTCCGATGTTTAAACGGCACCACGGTTATTCAAATAAACCGCGGTCCAACATTATATAATTATGGGTAGAAAAACTGATCACATACCCCACAATGGTTAATAACCGTGGACTGGATATTGTTGTTACCTCGGTTTACTAAAAGCGATGCAAAAAAAGTATGGTTAATCTTAGTTTTTGTACTAGTGATAGGAGATGTAAAGTTTTAAATAATATCATCATTGGTTGACAAGATAATTATCGGTCTATGACAGGTTAACTTTCTAATGTAACACTAAAATTTCAAAGTAGAAGAAATGACGTGTGTGACATATCTCAATATCAAGAAAAAGAAACTTACAATGTTCAATTTGCATTTCTTTATACTAGTTGTAACTTTTTGCACATTGCATGTTACTAGTTTTGTTGATTATGGTGCAATACATGGCGGTAGTTTCCGGAGTATAGAATTTTGGAGTGCAATTTTAACAAAAATAAATTGGACAATAGAACTGCTATTGCAAAAGCACCAATTATATAATATATGTTGACCAATGTATAAACGAGCTTACAAATCATAGTACAACCAACCATCATACATGACGTTCAAGTACACCAAAATGTACCTAAACGAACTTACAAACCATTGTACCTAAAAGAACTTACAAACCCAAAAATGTGTCCTTCTACCCTACCAAAATGTCACAACAAAATTACAGCTCAACAGAAACAATGGACTACGGTAATAACTGACGGAATTGTGTCCTTTAATCAAATGTGCAATTACTGATTATGAAGTGAGACCGTTTATGGAGATATTTAATTCGGTGATTTTAGGTAGTCATAGTGTTTTGCTAGAAGCCAACTATGATTTATAGACTATATGTTATAAAGTATGTCATAAAGTCTATTGGTATTATTATCGGGTCTCAAGGCCGTCCAATCCATTTAGGAGGCCCTGTGCAATAATTTAGAATATCATGTATTATAACTAATTATTTTATATATATTATAATCTTTTAAATATATTTGCGCATTAATTTTTTTAATATTTGTCTTTAAGTACCTTATTATTAGATGAATTTGTTAGATTTTATTAATTTAGGGATTTCAATTATTATTTTAAAGTAATTTTAAGTTTTAGGAAACTGTTTCTAAAGCGAAAAGTCTTAACTAGACATAGGTTAAAAATACCGTTTTAATGTATAAAGGTCATGTAGGTATCGTTGTTGTACTTATTACTTTATTCAAAGGTTGTAAAAATAGTATAAAAGTTATAAAATAGATAAATATGAAAATTTTAACAAATTAAATAAATGATGAAATTGAAATTATTAGCAAGGAGAGAACATATATAAAATAAATTACTACTTTTAAAAGTAAGAAGATTTTTTTTGTGATTTTAAAGTTTATTTGCATCTAAAAGAATAAGTTTATTAGATGGAATATGTTTAAAAATATCAAGTGATATTAGATTAGATAAAACATAATTAATCAATTATCTTTGTATTCATTTCTATTTGCTAAAAATTATAATGTTGAATAAGTAAATAAATGAGAAATAGAAAAATAAGAAAGGAGGCCAAATAAATGAAAAATAAGAACGTCTGGACGAAGGTCCAAATAAATTTTTTCTTTTTTCTTTTCTAGGATAGGTGAAAAGCAAGGGGCCACAAAAATTTATTTGAACAAGAAGGATGAAAAAATGAGTGAAGAGAGCGTGAGTTACAGGAGTCGAACACAGATCTTTCATAATTATACATGTCCAGACCAACTGCACTAGGCATCTTTCATAATTATTAATACAACTCTGCTGAATATATGGGGTCCCAAAATTTTGGGGGCCCTGTTCCATTGGACTTAATGGAACACCCTAATGGACGGGCCTGTCAGATCCTACGAGGTCACACCCTTAGAGTTTAGATTGGATCAGTTTAATGGGAGACATATTATATAAGGTATATGATATAAAGTTATATATGATATAACTTGGGAGATAAGGTTTGTTAATAATAAAGAGTTATTATTAATAATAAAAGATATACTTATTTAGGAAATAAGATATCTACACATGGCAATATAAAATGAGGGATTTTAGGAAAAACCCACAACCCTAATTTACACCAAGAAGCACAGCTGCCACCATCTCCCAAATCTCTCCTCGTTCACCTTCGATCCTCGCTCTAACAACCGAGACCTAGGTGATCCAGATCCAAGCTCGGGTGTACCAAATAGAGGAGTCACACGTGAGGCTCTAATCTCCCCATTCCAGGAAGATTCAAACACGCATCAAGAGGTAATTAATTCTTCCTATCTATGATCTATTTGATTTATACATGAGATCCTTGATTAGATGTTAGGAAAATATTTTCTGAAATTCCGCTTTACGCATCTAAAATCCCTACAATAACAAAAAAGCAAAAGTAGGATGGAGGTGACCACAAAACCATATATAAGCCTTCTCCGGGCACAATAGCATACGCGGCGGTTGTACGAGTTCGCTACAAACATCTAACAATATTTGGATGCATCAACGACATTGCGATTGATAATCTTTCTTTTACATTCTTATCTATCTACAGCAAAAAAATGCAAGAAAGTTATCAAGCTCTTAAGCCTTAATGATCTCCATAAACAAACAATAATGATAATAATAGAAGCACATCAGCATTGCACCATCCACTACATAAACCAAAAGATAAAAGGAGAGGAATGCAAATGAAAAATGATGTAGAAGAATATTCAAATCCTGAAAAATGGGATAAGAACAGTCCTGAAAAAGTAGAAGTGATTCAAGTTTCAAATTTGCAATTATAAAAACTGTATTTTAATTTTTTTTCCCAAGAATAGGAAGAACTTCTCTTTTCTAATCTATGACACTATCTATGACTCAACATTAGACAATAGTTATGAACAAATTGTGCTTTCTAATTATATTCCATACTCTTTACTTTGTTCAACTATTAACTTCCATATTGTAAACATATCCTCTCTCGATGCACTTTATCATTTACTGCTTGTGCTTCGAATCCTTCTTGATGATTCTTTTCTTGGTTTAATTCATCTTCATTGTCATAAATATATATCTCTTGATGTTATTATTAATGAAACATTATGCGAATTATGTGTGTTCTTGCTTACTTTCAATTTACCCACACATTTTAATTTTTTTAATCATGAGTTACAGTTTCAATACGTTTCCTCACATTACCCCCCTTCTTATTGATTCATGCAACTCTAATATTGACACTTGTCGTGTTTCTTCTACTGATGGAAATCTTTCTTCTCTCTGCTCCTCAACACCTCTTTGCTTGTTCATCTATCCTTACTCTTCTCTCTCCATGATTACCTCTCATCCTTCGATTAATATGAGTTGGAAACAGAAACAATTCCACCTATATGTTTCGCCAACTCTGCATCTTCTCTTTACTTTTTTCTATACACGTCATCATTCTCTACCTCTGCTCTCTTACAGTCTTACTCCCTCCTTTTAATTTGATATGTAAGAATCTTTTTCTTTCTCAACATGATCTTCTGCAGCCAGTTTTATCTCTCCATCCTCACTACAGACCACCAAATCTTTCTTCCTCCCACAGTATTGTGTCAAAACAAGATCTAAAATTTTCCTTTCCAGATTCTCTCAATATCCAATTTCTTTTTAAATTTTCCCATCTTCAAGATGCTATTTCCTCATGTCCTCATTTCACTTCCACTACCGCCTCCTCTACATATTCTTTCACCACCTCCATCCTCCATCTCCACAATTGATGCGTTCCGAGGGGGTGGAACACGATTGTTGTCCGATCTAGGCAGGGAGCGGCTTGATGTCCCTTCTCGTGGTAACCTGGATATATACGAACCACCGGATGGATGGTTCGCGGCTCTCTTGTACTCGCTTTGGGCGAGGGTGGGGCGATACGGTGAAGGAGATGCGAAGCAGATGAAGGAGATGCGAATCAGACTTGTGAATCAGACTTGTGTTTGACGTTCGGATATAAGAATAAGGAGGATTGACTCTTGACTTTAAGATTTAGATTAATCAATTTGAACGTGGAAAACAAATAGTACAAAGGGGGCTATTTATAGCCAAAGGAGCTCAGCCAAGACCCTAATGGGCTTGGGCCGAAACGCGCCTATGGGCTAGCCCACTCGACAAGAGTGGAGCACACGCCCAAAATAGAAAGTGCTAAACATAGTAAGTCCTAAAATGGAAAGTGCCAAAGATGGAAACTTTCTAAACATAGAAAGTTCCAAAAATAGCAATGCTAAAACGGGAAAGTTGTTAGAACAAGAAATATGCTAAAACGGGAAATATGAAGCTAAAATAGACTAAGTCCTAAACCAAGGAGGTCGCCAAGGTCTCAGACGCATGGGGCTCGTTGTAGCCCGGCTTGGGTGGATGCAGGATCGCATCATTCTCCTTCCCTTAGAATCGAAGCGTCCTCGCTTCGAGCTGGGTGGGGCCAGGGAGAGTAGACGCTCAGCGGGCAGCAGAACAACGGCGTCGGTCTTGGGTCCGGCTCGTGGAACCTCAACGATGATCAAGTAAGGCTCGGGTCCAGGAGCGGGCACGACGTCAGGGGCGGGCGCGCTGATGCATAAACTCGCAACCATGGGCACGACTGCGAGTTCGCTGGGGCACGGACCTACAGCCATAGGCACTGGTGCGGGTGCACTAGGGGTCGTACTCGCAGGCGCGACAATGGGCTCCACTGCGGGTTCGCTGGGACACAGACCTGCGACCATGGACACGGGTTCGCTGAACGCCAGAGCGGTTGGGTGCGCGACTGGGGGTGGTGACGCGACTAGGCACGCTGGCAGGTGTGTGACATGGGTCCAGTCGAATGGCTCGGGTGCGTCCGTGGGTGCGCGAGGGCGCGGAGGCGGGGAGTCGAAGCCGTAGTCACGGGTGCGGTTGTAGGCGTGGTCGCGGGTTTGGTCGCAGGTGTAGTCGTAGTCGGGGTAGGGGGCGCGGTACCGGGTCCGGTCGCGGGTGCTATCGCAGGTGCAGTATCGGGTCCGGTCATGGCCGTAATCGAAGTCATAGTCGTGGCGCGTCGGTGGGTCACGTCAGCGTCAAAGGGTGGAGTCGTAGGCATAGTCGTGAGCGCGATAGTGGGCGCTGTCGCGGGTTCGGTCGTGGGTGCACGTCCAGGGCGGCGGGATCCAATCTGGGTCTGCCTCGCAACGAAGGTCGTTGTAGTACTTGGACCAACCGTCAACGTCATCGCCTTCATAGTCCCACTGGTGGCGCCAGTAAGCCATGGACTGGGTTCGACGCTGGCTAGTGGTGGGTCATGGTATGGGTTCGGGTGGACTCAGGTGCGGGTCCGGGTGTGGGCTAGGGTTGGGGGTCAGTTAAGGAAAGGATATGGGATAAGATCTTGGGAAAGGATAAGATCTTTTGGTTTAAGGAAAGATTTGATCTTGCCTTAAAGATAAGATGTTGGGGGGTTTGGATAAGGTAAGTGGAAAAGATAAGGAAAGGATAATGTGAATAAGGGAAAAGATAAGGATATGGCCAAAATTTTGGGGATATTTGGGATTTTGGTTATGGAAAGGCAGCGGAAAAAAAATTGTGGGTTAGGGTTTGGGTGAGGCGGCAGCAGAGGCTAGTGGGCACGTCTGTGGGTGCGGTCGCGGTCGATGCGGTGGGCTCGGTGGTGGGTGCGGTCGCGGCCGGAAGTGGGTGTTGGAGTGGGTTCGTCGATGCGCCGCGAGCGAGGGCGAGAGGGTGCCCGCTGGGTTGCTCGCGGGTGCGTTTGCTGGTGTCGTTGGCTGCGCGCGAGTGAGGGCAAGTGGGTGCCCATTGAGTCACTCGTGGGTGCGCGGCTAGTGTCGTCGGAGAAGGAACGCGCGCTGTGTGCCGCCTGGTGATGCGACCCTACCCTCCATAACGGCCATAGAAGAAGAAGCCCTGACCGTGGGCTCAGAAGGACCAAGTACAAAGACCGCGATCTCCTTCACGCGCCTCGCATCGGGTACAGAGACCTCGATCTCCTTCACGCGCCTCGCATCGGGTACAGAGACCGCTTCCTCCTTCAAGCGATTCAGTATGCAGGATGCAAAGCTAGCAAAAGTCCATTTGGGTAGCCATTTCAAGCTATCTAATAGGGACTCACCTAAGAGCGAAGAAGAGCGTGCGCAGATGCAGAAGACTCCCTATGCTTCAGCGATTGGCAGTTTGATGTATGCAATGGTGTGTACAAGGCCGGATATTACACATGTAGTGAGAGTGGTTAGTCGCTTCATGGGGAACCCAGGGAAGGAGCATTGGGAAGCTGTGAAATGGATCCTGAGATACTTGAGAGGTACCGCAAAGCAAGCCTTGTGTTTTGAAGGCAAAGAAGTCGTGCTAGCAGGGTATGTGGATGCAGACTTGGCATCAAGTGACCTCGACAAGAGAAGGAATACAACCGGGTATGTCTTTACATTGGGTGGTACTGCAGTCTCTTGGGCTTCTAAACCGCAGAAAGTTGTGGCTTTGTCTACTGCAGAAGCTGAGTATGTTGCAGTGACTGAGGCTAGCAAGGAGATGGTATGGTTGCAGAATTTCTTGCGTGAATTGGGGAAGGAGCAAGGAGACAACATTCTATACAGTGATAGTCAGAGTGCCATCCATTTGGCGAAGAACCCAGCATTTCATTCAAGGACTAAGCACATAGAGTTGAAGTATCACTACATACGACATCTCTTGGAAAGAAAGGTCTTGCAGCTGACGAAGATTCGTGGAACTGAGAACCCTGCAGACATGCTGACTAAGGTTGTGACCTTAGAGAAGTTGAAGCCTTGCATGACTTCAACTGGCCTTGGTAACTGAGTTGAAGGCCTGACACTACTACCAGATATGGGTTGATGAGGAAGACGATTACGGTTGGATCAGTCTCCAGGTGGGAGATTGTTGGGTTATGGAGCCTGAAGCGTAAGGATGTACGCGTAAAGGCAGAGAAGGCAACTGAGAGTTACTACCGGGTCGCGGTGGGATTGGCGCCCCGCGGTGGAAGCCCCACGGTGGGAGTCGCCGCCCCGCGGTGGAAGTCACCGCCCCGCGGTGGGAGCCGTCGCCCCGCGGTGGGCGCTGGGCCGTTTCTCGCGTGTTGTGTTTTTGGGCCCATTAGGTTTAATTCGTGTTTGCTATTTAAACCCTAGTTCCTTGTAATCGTGGTTATCATATTCAAAGAGAGAAAAAATATCCTGGCTTGGTAGTGCCCCCAGACGTAGTCATTCTTGACGAACTGGGTTAACAATTCTTGTGTTCTTTGTCTTGTTTTCTTGTCGTTACTACGTTCAAATCCTAACATTATCAAACAATGCATTCAAACAGATGAAACTCTCAGTTTCCATGGCCGATCTGGCTGACGTCGGTGCTAATTTCCGGCAATGCAACATAGACTGATTTTGGTTTACATTTCCCCTCAACAACTTAGTTTTGCCTCTCCTCGATCTTCCAATCGCAGATTTTGTCATCCTTCGGTAAATTTGAATTTCGATTTTGCTGTTAAGTTTTGAACCCTAACTTCAGTCTTTTGCTTCAAATTGTTTGTACGTTTGAATTTTGATTTTGCTCATTGATTTGTCAAGCAGTGCATTCACATGGATGGAACTCTCAGTTGCCATGTCCGATCTCGCTAACATCGATCTTTGTTTACATTTCCCCTCAGCAGCTTAAGTTTCCCTCTGCTCGATCTTCCAATCATTCATTTTGTCATCCTTCGGTAAATTTGGATTTCGATTTTGCTCTCATGTTTTGGACCCTAAGTTCAGTTTGTTGCTTCAAATTGTTTGCATGTTTGGATTTTGATTTTGCCCAAGCTCTAATGAGGTTGTTCTTATTCCCCAATGGATTAACGTTTACATCCATATGGTATATAAATTACTTTGGATTTTCTTAGTTACGTTTGTATTTCAGTGCTGATATTCTTATCAATCTAAAAGATGTTTTTGATTTTTTATGAACTACAAGTTATTTTTTTGTACTGATGTCTATTGACTTCATGGTTCATGTATGCAACTTGAGAGATAATTATTGTTTAAGTTGGACGACTACTACTACACCTTTGTCTTCGACAATGTCGTCCACTGGTTTGATATATACGTCCTCACGAGAGACTACCGTAGCTGCGGTTGCTATGCCTTTTGCTCTTGGGCTGTCAAGCAGGATGGGCCTTGCTTGGTCGATGATTATGACCCTCCAGATTGCTATCCTTGGAATCATGACCCCACCCATCCCTCTCTTGATTCTTGATCCATCCATTTGATTGTCCCATCTACCTACATCTTTTTTTAATAAGTATGTCTTGACTCTTGATCGATCCAAGCCCGACCCTGAGCAGGTGCAAATACAGAGCCTCCAAATTTAAAAGGGCCTAATATTTGTTATTGTCTGAGGCCCAAATACATTCACTTAATTTTCTTCTTCTTACATTTATGGCCCTTAATACACGCATGCTTTGTCATTCACATTGGAATTCCAACAAACTCCTTTCTTCCAATTTCCCAAATTTCCAGTCTAGAAATTAGGCAGAGTTATGAAAGCTTGTATTAAAGCTTCATCGACTCCCTCTTTGTTATCGAATGAGTCCTTCCAAGTTCCAACCAAACTACTCTCTATTTCTTTCTTCTCCTTTTATATATTTTCTGCTAATCTCTTTTCTATTTACTCTGATTTTCATCTTTTCTCTTCTCTATTTTTTATTCTCCGATCTTTTCAAATTTGGATTGTTGTGGTGTTTCAATATTGAGCGATTCATCAACAAATTTCTGTCCAATTTCCAGCTTCAGTGCATTGAGCGGTCAATTCCCCCCCCCCCCCGCCATTGTTGATCTTATATAATTTAATTGTGTTCTTGCAGAGTATGTATCTTGTATTAAGCTCAGAATTCCTGGTTTAATCTACATACTTATTCAGAGGGTTTTTTCAATTTGAATTTGGCTAAAATTTCTTTTAGTGTAAGATTCAAAAGTACGAAGGGAAATCACAGTATATCATGCAAGTAACGCCCAAAAGATGACAAACGCTCCCAAGAGAAATCTGAAAACCCTAGAAAACTTTTGGCCACCGCCTCCACCCCCAAACAATCACC
The DNA here is from genome assembly GCA_027886185.1 of Rheum nobile. Lineage (NCBI taxonomy): Eukaryota > Viridiplantae > Streptophyta > Magnoliopsida > Caryophyllales > Polygonaceae > Rheum > Rheum nobile. Next base: position 804,925 of record WOAB01000215.1, read on the forward strand.
TTGCTCCCAACATCGATCCTTCTAATCTCAACCTCGATCTCCATCCTACTCACCCGAATCTACCCTCTTTCTTGATCCCTTATACCCTCACTACTAGAAACCATATCAATTTTCGTTTTTATGACTCCAAAGCTCAGTGGAGGTTTACCCTTCTCTAGTTTGATCTCTCTGATGGAAAGCTCCCGACAACAAATATGCTACCTTTGCAAACGACACGACGATGACCACTCCTTGGACTTGGGCGATTGGGTGGAGATGCTCCCTTGAGGGCCGTTTCCTTCTTTCCGTCTCTCGGCCAAGGGGGTGCTGGCGGCGACTCAGTGAGGCTGGAAGTGTCTGGCCTGGGTGTGGTCTCCGAAAACGTGAGTTGGTGTGCTCCAGAGGCTACTGTGATTCGGCCCCTGTTGTTCCGATCTGGAACCTCAATCAACAAACCCACCCCTGGTCTCATGTGAGATCCTGGATCCTACTTTCCAGGTGTTTTCTTTCCTTTCCTTTTTTTTTTTCCTTCGCTTTACTCATTGATTTTTATGTTGTCCACTTGATGAATGGTATCCTTGACTGGTTGAAAATGATATCCGGCACCCTTTACTGCTTGTTTCTGTGTATTCGAACTTTGAACATTCTGAACCCTTTCATCTGGCTTTCAAGCTATTTTTTGGTTTGCTGGTCCGATTTTTTGGGTAGATTTGAGGTTATGTTTGTCTTGGGTGTGGACAGCTTTTGTATGTTGTATCCTAATCTTAACCTTAATTGCTTTACCCTGTTCCTGAACTGCACCTTGAACTCGGTTGTTAACCCTAACCCTTCTTCCTTGAACAATCATTTCTAGAGCCTTTCTTCTGGGAAAGGAGTGCCTCACCTTCTCACAGCTCTTTCCTGCACGAAATGTAATAGCAACAATTTGAACCCCTTCATTTTGAACAATCTTTACTTTAACTCTAATATGATCTTGTCTGGCTTTACTTTGATTACTGTGGGTTTCTCTTGGTGTTTTCATTATTTATGTGATACTAAGAGTGAGCTAGACTTGAAACCTTGGTTCTCTGTGATGTTGAATCCTGACTTTCAGCTGGTCTTTAGCCGTGTTGAACTCCCTGACTCTCTTTATTTTATGATCTGTGTTGATGATTGCGTGAACATCGTTTGGATCTGGTGTTTTTGCTTTAAGTATAATCCTAGAACGTTCTTTGGTGAGACTCATATCTCTACTCATGACCCTTACTATCTGAACTATAATTACCCCAAGGTAAGTTATCTTATCTTTTGTAATTTCATACATGCTGCTCTCCATTACTGCTTTTTTGCTTGTTGGTGGTGCTCCCAGGTACAGGATGCCTGGACTACAAATAAATCAAAGATCTCCAATAAGAAAATCAAGACCAAATCTTGCTATGAAAAATGGAGCGATGAAAATATTCACTATATGACTCATAACCCCCTGAACAATCTCCATTGGAACCCTAATTTTGAGAAATTGGGTTCTTGGCATGACCTGCCACCTCTCACCTTGATTTTCATCTATTCTAGATCAAGCTATTCTTTCATGTGTTTTTACAGGCATATGAAATTATGTACCAGTACGTCTGAACAAATTGTGACAAATGCTCCTTGTATGTGAATCGAACGGATTATTGCTCTGTTTATCATTCATGTCCTTGGTTTACTTGCTAACTGGAGATATATCCTAGATAGGATTGCTACATAGTTTGACTATATGACAAATTACAGAATAAATACTAATGAACACCTTGCTTTTCTTCTCACCATTGTTTTGAGGAGCCAAAGACAAAAACTACTAGATATGAAATTTCATTCCATGAACAAATCATTATGGAGCTATCACTCCAAGAACAATCTCTACCTGAACAAAAGATGCTCTGAAAACAATTTTCTATTTTGCTGGTCTTCACAACAATTGTATCAGAATCGCTACAGAAAATTTGTCTGTATTCTCGCAGTATGTACTTATGCACAATTTGAATCCTTCATAAAGCCAAAGCTTGCCGAATGATGTGGTATGAGAAATTGTCTTATGTGCGTTTAAGGAATAAGGTAACAAATGTTATTCGTATATACCCATTAAAGGATTAGGACGTAAAGTGATTGATTTTGATGGCAAGGCATAGTTCATCAATATGATATTTTTGAGTAAATAGACGAACCTTAAAGGTTCAAGTTGGAGGTTGAATAATGAAATACGTTCAGTTAAGCTTGGAAGGATTTTTGGGTTAGAAATGGCGTAAGGAAACAAATTGGCTTGGAGATAAGTAATGGAATTGTGGGGTGTACCTTTAAAAGAATTAGAGAATGTAATGTCTTGAGGATTACTGAGATCTGATATTGGATTATAGGGAGACAATGTACGAGCTTGAATTTGGTTATAAAGAGAAAAGTTGAAAGAGAAACGTGTGTTCTCATGCTTAAGGTATAGCAAGTATATTGCGAGGATTTTTGGAGACTATTATCCTAAGATAATTATGACCTTGTGAATGTAGTCACGAGTTATTACAAGTGTCGCACATGGAGTTAAGATATGCGAGTTAGTGTCATGGTTGAGGAAACAGATCGTTCTCTCAGGAGCAAGTATAGGGATGAAATGATTAAGGATATTAAGTTCAGGTAGTGAGATTATGGTGAAACCGGTCCCTTTAGTTTAGCGATGTTAGTTTCGGGGTCGAAACTATTTTTAAGAGGGTAGTAATATAATAATCATCATGTTACCATAGGGGTAATATGATAGAATGTATGTTTGGGGAAAGCAGGTTATAGAATTCCCTTAAGTTGTGTATGGTCTAACCTATGGTTAACCTTATGTTAACTATAATTTAAACCAGATTATAAATTTTGAAATAGAGATGCTCGAACCGATTTACAAAATGGTAAATGGGTTGGGCATGGTTAAAACTATAAAGATAGATAACTTGACGCAAGTCATTTCCGATCTGTCTTTGGCCAAGTTTCGGGGTCGAAACTTCTTTTAAGGGGGTAGTGATGTAATAACCCTCAATTTCAGTAAGGGTATTTGGGTAATTTTCCCAACCCTCGGTCTGTAAGTATGATGTGTTAGACATATTCGATCTCGTTGTATGAGCGTTATGGATATGAGTATTATACGCCTACGACTTCGGACTAGTATAAAACGCTATAAGGACCGAATCGGGAACGTTCAAAGACCCACATGCATAGACCCGGGAGCCGATCGTGGACCGGGAGCCGTGGACACGGTAGGTCCGTGTGCCCGCTCCAAACTAATCGGGCGTGGCGTTACCGCGACTGCGGCCAAGTAACCGTGACCGCAGTAAGGCCCGCGACCACGGTTAAGTACCGCGGGCGCGATTACAACCGCGATCGCGGGTTTCTGAGTCAGCCTTATCTTCAAGATTTACGAGCGTCTGTTGGTTCGATTGTCCGGTGTTTCGCCGGTGGGGGAGGCGAATCGCTTGGGTTGCTCGGCGTTAGGCTCCCTCCATCCTATAAATAGGGGTCAGACTCCCTTCTTTCCTCCCATCTGAGATCCAAGCTCTCACTCTCAAAACTCTCTCTCAATTCTGGAATTTGTGCTCACCGGAAGCTCGTGTCGTCGCCGGAATTGCGTCGTAGCGCTGTGGGAAGCCATCCAGAGTCGCACTTGTGCCAAGGAGGAGGAGGAAGTGTCGAAGTCGGTAATGCTTCGAAACTCCTCTCGCAGTCGCGTCTGATGAACAACCGTGACCGCGGAGTTCATCAACACGATCACGGCCTGCCCAGAAAACCGCGACCGCGGGTGTGAAAACCGCGACCGCGGCTCTGCGCAGTAGAGCCGCAATTGCGGCATACCCGCTGTGGTCGCGGCCTTGGGTCTTCTTTTCGTATTATTCCTACCTTAGGGAAATTTTAACTTAGGTTTTCATGCCTCGTTTCATGTGCATCACCGGGATGGATCTTCGAGACACAATTGGACTTCGACGGGATCTTCAGCTGTTAGTGTGTGCGTGTACAGATTCCGTCCGTTACCAAATCAATCTTCGTTCGTAGAATCTAAGGCAAGTGACGGTTCGCTCTTGCTTATCATTCCAAGTTTCCATTAATTATCAGTTACTTTAATTGTTAATTAAATTGGGATGAAATGTTGTTTTCGTTTGGGAATAGATTTTATAAATCTGTGATTAAAATATGATATTATAATAGGTTGTATATATTGCTAGAAACAACGCTATTATATTTGTTATTACCGTGATGGTATTGGTGTGGATTTGATGTGTGAACCTAAATGTATAGTTAGAACGAGTATTCGTAAGAGCGCTATGTATCTCATTGCGAGTGCTGGCCGTTTCTTTATAACCGTGGTGCGTAGGATGTTCAAGCCCTAACACCCTTTCCTGGTAATGACCTACCCCTATCCGAGTATGGGGGTGGTGCACACAGTTGGTGCCAAACATTCGGGAAATGTTCCCAAGATATCTCTCGTATCGAGATGATATATTTATATGATAAAAGCTGTAACGTGAATATACGTTTTGGAATTAAACAAGATAAGTGCAATTATGCACATAATTAATATACCCTCGGGCGTGGAGTACAACGTGGAAACCGCCTGGACTTCGATTAGAGTAAGTCCTCCTTCCAAATCTGAATTCGCATTACGCGGTGAGGTTGGTCGTTGACCCAAATGAGCAAGTCGTTTTAAACGCTTGTGTGAAACTATAACGTTCCCAAACATTTGTCATATTTTCCCATAAGACTCAATCCTTTGGAGTCTTCTTTTCAGTGCATGTCTAATTCTATTCATTCCGTGAAAGTCTCGGGTTATGTATCGTTTCTTCGGTTATTATTCGAGGAACAATGATAGTAAACAGTTACGATCACTAGAACCTTTTTATTTCTACCCTTGCATAGTCTTTCATTAGACTAATCAACCGGTTAATTTCCTTTGCATGGTTGGCTGGTGTCATCCGTCTCCTACGACACATCAGATAAGTTTCTGCATCAGTAAAGGCAAGGACTCGACGTGAGGGCAGTTGGCATTTTTCCGTGTTTTTTCCAAGGTTGAGATCCTAGGCGTAAGATCGCAAGGTCAAGACCCGTTGAGTCATTTTATTTCAAGACTTCCGCTGTAATAAATAGTTGTACTCAATTTTGTTATCGAATTGTAATTTCAACATTTGTAATAAAATATTATTTGGGCAGTCGTATGTCATTTAATAAAGTTTATGTTATTATATAGTTTGTTATAAAATGGTTAATCCTTGGGTGACCCCAGATGTGTAATCTGAGGTCACTGGCGGTAATATTTCCAAAGGGTATTTTGGGGGTGTTACACTTTGACACAATGCAAACTGGACAGAATTGTTGCAAACAAAGAATGGATGGATTAATTCCCTGATTCAAGTGCATTTTTTGCCAATCGAGAATGCTCAAACCACTCCCCAACAATCCTCACGATCCCAAGCACCCAGCGACCGAAGAGGAGATCATTCAAGTTCTGTAATGCATGCTCTCTGCACCCTGAATTCCAAAACACTGTGGCTACAGAGTGGTGCAAACCAGTTCATGGCGTCCCTATGTACAAGCTTGCAGTAAAACTGAAAAGGCTAAAACTCCCATTGAGATAGCTACGGGCTAAGTCGATTGATGTCGAGGAAGAGAACATTAAAGTTTTACGCAAGAAACTCACCGTCATCCAAACTAAACTCCATAGCAAGCCTTGCGACAAAGCACTTCTACAAGTTGAAGATGAGTTGCTCTCCTCAACTAAGCAGGCTATCAGTGTGAGAAACAGTATGCTTCAGTAAAATGCTAAGCTGCATTGGCTGCAATTCCAGGATCAATGCAGCAATTATTTCTATAATACCATTAAAATGAAGAAAGCAAGGAACAAGATCACATCAATAATGGATGAAGGAGGAACACGGTTAACTGATCCTATGTAGATCAAGGCACACATTGTTGATCACTTCCGTAAGTGGTTTGGAAATGACAACCAGTACCCCCCCCCCCCCCTTGCGACTCACATATCTTTGATAAAGGCCCAATTGTGAATCACCAGGATCGGACTTCCATGATCAGACCATTCAGCAGAGAATAAATCAAGAAAGCAGTGTTTGATATTGGGAGCAACAAGACCCCGGGGCCCGATGGTTTTGGGTCTCACTTCTTCAAAGAAGCATGGACAACTGTAGGTAAAGACTTCACTGATGTTGTGTTAGACTTCTTTCATAAAGGCAGAATGCTAAAAGAAGTAGGTTGCTCAACAATTGCTCTCATATCTAAAGTTGATCAACCGAACACCGTCAACGATTACAGACCGATTGCCTGTTGTATAGTAATTTACAAAACAATTACCAAGTTGATTGTGTCTGGATTGCAAGCAGTGTTACCTAATATAGTTGATCAAGCACAAGGTGCCTTTATCAAGGGGAGATCCATAACGCACAATATCGTTGTATGTCAAGATCTGATCAAAGGATACTCTAGAAAGTATACAAGCCAACGGTGTGCAATAAAGATTGATCTTCGAAAGGCCTATGACACGGTTAATTGGGCATTCCTCTTCCAAATCTTACATGGATTTGGATTGCATTCTAGGATGATTACCTGGATTAAGCAATCAACTTTGATTTCTTTACAATCAACTTTGATGAAGAACTTACAGGTTTCTTTCCAGGCAAAAGGGGTCTACGACAGGGAGACCCTTTAGCTCCATACCTGTTCGTCCTTGTGATGGAATATATGAGCAGATCCTTCTAGCAAATGAGCAGAATTAGAACATTCAAATTTCACCCTCGATGTGCTAGAGTGGGAATCACTCATTTATGCTTTGCATATGACTTATTCATTTTTGCTCATGGAAATCTAGTCACTCTGCAAGCAGTGAAGAATCAACTTGATGATATCTACAATAGATCGGGTCTCTCTATCAACGGTAACAAATCATAGGTCTTCTTTGCTGGGGTGGACACTACTACTGAAAACCAGATCACAGATGTTCTACAGATAGACAAGGGTGACCTTCTAGTAACTTATCTGGGTGTTCCCTTATGCAGCAAAAAAGCAATCACTGAATATTACAAGCCTCTGCTGTCAAGAATTACTTCCAAAGTCAATTCATGGGCTTCTAGACATTTGTCCTATGCAGGGAGATTACAACTTGTCAATGTTGTCCTCTATGATATCACAAATTACTAGTGCAAAGTCTTTGTCATACCGAAGAAGATAATCAAAGTGTTCACTGCCTCAATGCGAAACTTTCTATGGAGTCAGTGCAATGAAGGCATAAAAGCACCTATTTCCTGGAAAGAGGTCTGCAGACCGCGAGAAGAAGAATGAGTTAGCCTTAAGGAGATTCTTTCGTGGAACAAAGCAGCATTTTCAGAATTGATATATGATCTTCTTCATGATTCCAATTCAATATGGAACTCATGGGCAAGAACAAATCTACTTAGGGGCGGCTGCTTCTGGACTGTTGAAAGGAAATACACTGATAGTGCTTTATGGAGATCTCTTCTGAATATGCGGAATGAAATTCTGGAAAGTGTCAACAGAGAAGAACAAATCCCAGTTATCATGACCAACAGAGGCAGGTATGATAGTAAATCTTTGTATGATGCTCTCAGGACCACAGCACCTATAGCAAACTGGAACAAATGGATCTGGGGCAACTTTAACACCCCAAGAACATCTTTCATTTGTTGGATGATAATCAAAGGGGGTGCACTAACCAAAGGCAAACTTAAAGACATGGGTATTGTTCAAGATGATACATGCGTGTTGTACAACTGTGAACCTGAAACACATGAGCATATCTGGTTCCAATGCATATTCTCCAAGGACGTCCTTCACAAAATTTTGACATGGGCGAAAATTGGACGGTGCCATGGTGACATACAAGATTGGATTGAATGTATCCAAAGAGTTAAGGGGAAGAGCAACATCAAATTTTTCCATCTGGATCTGCTGCGTTACTGCAACCATCTATCACATTTGGAAATGCAGGAATACGAGTGTCTTTCAACAGAGAAGCATCAATTCCATAGATTGTTCAATGATGATAATCAATCATGTTAGGAATTGTGTCCTATCTAGATGGAAAAAAGACAATCGAGAGACTAGAAAATGGCTTGAACGAGTTGAGATTAGGTAATCTTCCTTGTAATATCTAGGACAGTGATAACAAGTTTTCGTCGTGTAAAAACTGCTATGCAAAATATCCAAACAAACCCTAAACCGTAGTCATAGGTAAGTAAAGGTCGAACCCACAGGGAGGCGAATTCTGTCTATGTATGCAAATTATGTGTCAAAGCAAAGTAACCAAAGGGGGGTTTTGTTTGTTTTGTAAGTTCTAAACATGCAAAGGTAAACAAGCGAAAGAGTTGTGAAATCAGTGATGGGAAAAGCACTTAGTCAAACAACATCCACTATTCGTATGACAAGTTGATCATAGATAATCATTCAAAATCTCATGCAATGGAAATTCCAATTCCTTTTCAGATATAACTAATAGCACAACCAGATACTATTAGCACTAACTAATTAAACAACCCTGAAACTATCAAGATTTAGTCTAACAGCAGCGTTACGGATAGGAATATAGTTGGATACAATTCTAGCATAAACAACCAGCTTTTATCCTAGAATGTAAATCAGTTCTCTTCTGCATAAGACACTGATCTTCTGCATAAGACTAGCACAATCAGATACTAGTACGATGTAGTTGCTACTCTGAAATAGATATGCTCAACCAGTAACAATCTAAATCTAGCAATAGATCAATAACGACAAACCCTAGTTGCGTCCAAGATAGAGATTATCAATATCAATCATAAGCAAACAAGCAAGAGAATGGATAAAAACCATGCAATAGATTAAGAATAAGAGTCTCACAACTGAATCAAAACGAAAGCTTCAGCGTCTGACTAAGCCAAGGGAGGCTTAGTTCTTCATAGCAAAAATACGTAGAATGAAAATTAGGGTTCAAGAGATATCAAACAAGTCTCTCTCTCCACCCTTAAATACTAAAGGAAATAAAATCTGAAATTAACCTAAAACAAAATAATAAAACATAAATAAAATAATCCAATAAAAACATAAAAGGAAATCGTGACTCGGCGGGCTTCAGACACGACGGCAGGCTGGCATACTCCACGGCGGGCGCCGTAATCGCGGCGGGCGCCGCAATTACACGGCGGGCTCCATGACAATGTCGTAGCAAAGGTTCCTGGATGGGAATTGGCGGCGGTCGCCGCCTCATCTGCGGCGGTCGCCGCCTCATCTGCGGCGGTCGCCGTAAACTCTTCTTCTCCCCTTCGTCTCTGCAGCTCCAGAAGCCTCCAAATAGTCTTCAGCACCTCCTCACCAAAACTCCAAATCTCCTCCAAAGTACCCTAAAACACCACTAAAACAATGCTAAAACTCCGTCTATACACGACATAATCGTGTATATCAAACTCCCCCACACTTGAATCTCTACTCGTCTCGAGTGGATAGAGAACTACCACCCATCATCAATAAAGTCCTAGATCATCAACATGCACAAAAGCTCACAACTAAGAGTAAAAGCATCTACATGAAAGCTCACCATCCCCTAACCAACACAAGAAAAACTATCATCTAATCAGCACACACCAACCAACACAGCACCAAACAAAGCACGCAACAACCACAACCTACTCCTCAGCAGCAAACAAAACACACATCCAAGTCCAACCATCAACAATAATCATCAAAGAGAGTGAAAAAAATACCACCATGACTACAGCTTATTCCTCCACGTGAAAACCTACCCGAAACACTCCTATACTCCACCACTTATGTCTCCTGCGCTGGTAAATTGATAGTCCTAGAACACTCAATTTTTTTCTGCACTCATTTTGCTTAGGCGCCTTTTCAGGTTTTCACCTAACACTCTCATTTCATTTTTCTAAGCTGGACTCACCACCTCACATCACTCTGAATCCATTTTTTGCCCAGGCCTAATGCCTGCCGGATTACCTGGACTGCCCTTTCGGGTTTTCAGTCTATCCTAGGATTTTTATTTGCCTTTTTTCTATTTGTGGCTCTTTTCTTTTTTCTTTTTTTTTCTTTTCTTTTTCCAGAATAATAGCAATAGTAAATACATAATCAACTCCCCCACACTTGAAAGAGACATTGTCCTCAATGAAATAAGACATAAATAAATAGAGGAAGTAAAAAATGTACCACTACTGCCGAGGTGGTGGAAAGCCCGGATGTTGGGAACCCATGAAAAGGTTCCACTGTCGCAGCTGCTCCTTCATAGCATGGATGTCATCCGTCTGCTGCTGCGTCCTGCTAGACTGAGCTGCGTGGTAGTCACGCTCCTCCTGACGATAGTCAACGAACTCCTGGTGATAATCAGCAATGTCTGACTGAATGGATCTCTGGCGAGTGTCCATCTGCTGTATCGTCTCCCACATCTGCCTCTGATAATCTGGATGTGGCTCAGCAGTAGCCGGCGCCTCAGGCATCTCAGCATCATCATCCTCATCCTCGGCCTCCTCTACATGCTGGGCCATAGGGGCAGCAGAAACACCAGCAACAGAGGTGCCAGCAGCCTGACCACCACCAGCACCCACTCGGTAACGGCTCACATCAAAATCCATGTAACGTGGTCCAAAAGGCATCTCAAAGGTAAAAGGTATGGGGAGCCGGTGACAGCCCTTCGATCCAAATAACCAAAACATCCGAGATCCAGACCCAGACAAAACACTCGAGGTCCGAAGCTGCTTCCAGTCATATGTATATCTAGGAGTAAGCTGCTGAGAGCGGTCGGGTAGCTCAAGACCCAGGTGCATGCCTATCAAAGAAATCATCCCACTAATAACGATCCTGTGGGGCTTTACCTGCTGAAATTTCCTGTAGCATGCAATAAAATGGGAGCGCCAATCCCATACCAATGGACACTCAGGTGTCATGCTCCACACCGCATGCAAGTCGGGGTAGGGAACCTTGTTCAACTCAGACTGGCCATGGAAGGCCATCCGCACCACCTTATGTGCTAGTCTCAAGCCCGGATGCAATCACTTGTAATTGTATTCGCCTGCCTGAGGATTGTAAACATTGATCCCTATGGAGTGGTACCAGAAGTTAAAGTACCCATTTGCAGCCTCCCACTCCTCCTGAGAAGACGGCGGCTTGGTAATCCCAAGCGCAACGTCAATGTCCGCATACGACATAGAATGCCTACTGCCAGCCAAACTGAAAGTAATCCTGCCCTCATCCCCCAAATGCTCAAAACTAATCAAGAATTCCTCCATCCAGGAGCAAAAAGTTGGGGCCAAAAGATTGTAGAAACCGCCCAAACCACACTGAATAAACAGCTGCTGCGTGCAATCATACAGATGAAGGGCCCTTATAGTGTCCGGGTCAAAGAACAACGTAGTTATCATGGGTTTGTCCTTAATAATTTTCTTACGGGCTTCCTCAACCCCGGACGATTTCGAGCGGCCACGGGACGAAAATGTGCGTTTCAACATGTTGAATTTTAACTAATTAATGCAGCAACAACAATCAAAAGCAGAAGAAGATCAAAAATCACCGAAACAGCAGGGCGGCGGCGGGCGCTGTGAAGAACGACGGGCGCCGCGTTTTTCGGCGGGCACCGCGAAGAACTTTTCGCCGAATCGGGATATCTGCACAGCGGCGAGCGCCGGAAGAGAACCTTGGCCTGCAGCGGGCGTGGCGACGGGGGCTGGGAGCGGCGGCGGTCGCTGGTTTTTGGGAGGGCTAGGGTTTGAGAGTGTTTGGAGAGGGAGAGAGAGAGAGGTAAAGGGATAGAGGGGTAAAAAAAAAGGGTGATGTAAAAAATCAGAAAGGGAAAACTTTTTTTTTTCTTTTTTGGCTTTTACCCCCGTTTTGGGTTTTTATGGGTTTTTTTTTTGCCTTTTGCACCCCGTTTAAGGTTTTCTCGGGGTTCATTTTTATTTAATTTTTGACTTTTTCTCCCCGTTTAAGGTCTTTTCGGGGTATTTTATTTTTGTCTTTTGCTCCCCGTTTAAGGTTTTTTCGGGGCCTAATTTTTTTTTCTCATTTTTTTTCAAATTTAAAACAGGGATAGGGGTCGAACCTGAGAATGGCGGCGATCGCCGTAATTAAACGGTAGTCTCCGTCATTTTCCGCAAGCGAGGTACTTGAGGAGGGTGTTCACGGCGGGCGCCATAAGAAGGGCGGCGGCCGCCGTTAATGCGGCGGGCGCCGTAAGAAGGGCGGCGAGCGCCGTGAACTCCTTCATCACTTTTTCACGCTTCCTGCAAGTTAGTTCGACACAGAATGCAAAGCGGAAATAAACTCAAATTGAAATCAACTAAATGAAGGGAAAACAAACTATCTAACCTCGGGTTGCCTCCCGAGAAGTGCCGTAGTTAACGTCGTGGCTCGACTCAATGCTGGCTCATCACGTTTCAGCTTCAGGTTCCTTCAGGAATGCCTCTTCAACGATGTCTTTTGTGAAGCCCTCATGGTATTTCTTCACTCTTTGCCCATTCACCTTGAACAAAGTCTGTGATGCTGAATCAAATAGCTCTACGGCACCATGGGGGAATACCTTGGCAACATAATAGGGTCCTGCCCAGCGCGATCTCAGCTTGCCTGGGAAAAGTCTAAGGCGTGACTGAAATAAGAGGACTTTGTCTCCAACCTTGAAGTCCTTCCTCAATATGTTCCTGTCATGCCAAGCCTTAGTCCTTTCCTTGTAGTGAACGGCATTGTCATAAGCCTCGATCCTGGCTTCCTCCAGCTCTTGCAAATGTAGATTACGAAGCTCTCCAGCCTCATCCAGTTTCATGCTACAATTCTTGACAGCCCAATATGCCTTGTGCTCTAGCTCCACTGAAAGGTGACATGCCTTACCAAACACCAGCCGAAAGGGTGACATTCCAATCAGTGTTTTGTAGGCTGTCCTGTATGCCCATAGTGCATCATCAAGACTCAAACTCCAGTCTTTTCTATTGGGAGACACAGTCTTCTCCAAGATGGACTTGATCTCCCTGTTTGACACTTCAGCTTGTCCATTTGTTTGAGGGTGATAGGCAGTAGAAACTCTCTGCGTGACGTGGTATTTCTTTAGCAGCGCAGTGATTGTCCTATTGCAGAAGTGAGTTCCTCTATCACTGATAAGAGCTCTTGGGACACCGAACCTGGTAAATATGTTGGACTTCAAGAAATCTGCAACAACTTTGGCATCATCAGTCCTGGTGGCCTTCGCTTCCACCCACTTGGAAACGTAGTCCACCGCAAGCAAAATATATATGTTACCACAAGAGGTTGGAAACGGTCCCATGAAGTCAATACCCCAAACATCGAAGATTTCACAGAAAATCAACCCTGTTTGTGGCATCTCATCCCTATGAAATATATTTCCAACCCTTTGACACTTGTCATAGGATTTACAGTGGTTATGCGCATCCTTGAAGATGGAAGGCCACCAAAATCCTGCGTCAAGTACCTTCCTTGCGGTTCTTTGTACCCCAAAGTGCCCACCACATGCTTCTGAATGACAAAAAGCAAGGAGAGAATTTACCTCATTTTCTGGGATACACCTACGAATTACCTGATCAGAACAGTGCTTCCATAGGTAGGGATCATCCCAGACAAAGAATCTGGATGAACTGCATAGTCTATCCCTCTGAGCCTTGTTGAACGGTGGAGGGAATTCGCCTGTGGTGAGAAAGTTCACCAAATCAGCATACCATGGCTCTACAGTAGTCAGCCTGAACAGGGACTCATCCGGAAAGCTTGTCTGAATCTGAGGCGGTGAAGTGTCATCTTCCTGGACAATTCTGCTGAGATGATCAACAATAAGATTCTCAGCACCCTTCTTATCCTTGATCTCTATGTCAAACTCGCTGAGTAGTAAGATCCACCGAATCAGCCGTGGCTTAGCCTCCTTCTTTGTCATCAGGTGCGCAGAGCAGCATGGTCTGAATAGACAATGACCTTTGTACCAAGGAGGTACTGCCTGGACTTCTCAAGAGCAAACACCACAGCAAGCATCTCCTTCTCTGTGGTGGAGTAGTTCCTCTGCGCACCATTCATGGTCATAGATGCGTACTGAATCACATGGGATGCTCTTCCATCCTTTTGGCCCAGCACAGCCCCCACAACATAGTCACTGGCGTCGCACATGATCTCAAAGGGCTTAGACCAATCAGGAGCCTGAATAATTGAGGCACTTGTCAGGCGAGCCTTCAAGTCATCAAAGGCCACCCGACACTCAGCTGTGAACTCAAAACCAACCTCCTTGTTCAGCAGGTCACACAGAGGTGATGAGATCTTGAAGAAGTCTTTAATGAACCTGCGATAAAAACCTGCATGACCCAGAAAAGAATGAACTTCGCGCACATTAGTAGGATAGGGCAAAGACTGAATTACTTCAATCTTTGCCATATCGACCTCAATACCTCTAGACGACACAATATGACCGAGTATAATGCCCTGCTCTACCATGAAATGACACTTCTCAGAATTTATCACTAAATTAGTGTCAACACATCTTGCAAGCACAAGTGATAGATGGTTCAAGCATGCATCAAAATCATCTCCATATACAGTAACATCATCCATGAAGACCTCTATGAAGTTCTCAATATACTCAGAAAAGATGCTTACCATACACCGCTGAAAGGTTCCTGGAGCATTGCACAACCCAAATGGCATCCTACGATAGGCAAAAGTGCCAAACGGACAAGTGAATGTCGTCTTTGCTTGATCTTCAGGTGCGATGGCTATCTGAAAGTAGCCTGAGTATCCATCCAGGAAGTAGTAGAATGCACGACCCGACAGTCTTTTGAGCATTTGATCAATGAATGGGAGAGGGAAGTGGTCCTTCCTGGTCACCGCGTTCAGCTTGCGGTAGTCAATACACACTCTGTAGCCTGTTTGCAGTCGAGTAGGGACTAGCTCTCCCTGTTGGTTCTCCACAACCGTGATCCCTCCTTTCTTCGGGACAACATGCGTAGGACTAACCCATTTACTGTCAGAAATAGGAAAGATCATACCTGCCTGTAGGAGCTTCAGAACTTCATTCTTGACAACGTCCATCATGGGCGGGTTCAGACGCCTCTGGGGTTGTCTGGATGGATTCTCTTCTCCTTCCAGCAGAATACGGTGCATGCAGGTGGTAGGGCTGATTCCCTTGATGTCAGTAATGGTCCACCCGATTGCTGTCTTATGCTCCTTAAGAACCACCACCAACTTGTCTTCTTGTTCCTTAGTGAGCTTGCTGGAGATGATCACCGGTAGTGTCTCCTTGTCTCCAAGAAAAACATACTTGAGGTGCTCGGGAAGTTGCTTTAACTCAATCATTGGTGCCTGTACAATAGAGGGCAAAAGCTTCTCGCTGGGCAGGGTTAGTGGTAAAGGCGATTTGCCTGGTAGATCAAGGGGAAGCTTATAGTAAGCCTCCAATTCATTGACAACTTCCTGCAAGTCAGTAGATAAAGTAAAATCCAAACTAGAATCAACAATAATGGATTGTGTGTCATCTAGGTGGTCCTCATCAAAAACATCTTGCACCACCGGCTCAAGTACATCAATAGCACACAAGGAATGATCATCAGGAGGATATTTCATGGCTTCATAGATATTATAATTAATGGTTTGGCCATCAAATTCCATAGTCAAGGAACCAGTACTCACATTAATCTTAGTATTGGCGGTTTTCAGGAAGGGCCTCCCTAACAGAATAGGGGCTGCATGCTTATCATGTTCCATATTAAGCACATAGAAATCAGCAGGAAAGTAAGATCACCAACCATAACCAAAACATCCTCTACTATCCCTATAGGACGCACACTAGATCGATCAGCTAACTGAATGAAAATATTGGTTGCATGCATGGGTCCTAATCGTAAGGATTCACAGAGAGATGAAGGTAAAACATTGATGGAAGCACCCAAATCTAGCATAGCCTTATTGAACTTGGTACCTCCAATAGTAATAGGGATGGTGAACATACCTGGGTCGCCACACTTCTTAGGTAAGCGCTTCTGAAACACAACAGAGACATGTTCGCTTACCTTCACCTTCTTCTTGCTGTTCCTGTCCTGGTTTCTCTGTGTTGTGCACATCTGCTTCAAGAACTTCGCATAACGAGGAACAGATTTGATCAAATTGAGGAGAGGAATGTTGACCTTAATGTTTCTGAACATCTCAAACATGTCCTGCGCAAGTGGCTTGGTACGCTTCAAAGTAGATGGGAATGGTGCAACAGGCTTCCAATCAGGCAGAATCGGGGTGTCAGATTCCTTCTCAGCCTCGGTATCGACTATAGGTGTGCGGCGGTCGCCGTAAGAAGTGCGACGGGCGCCGTGAACATTATCAGAAAGTTCAAGATTTTGCTCACTGTCACGGCGGTCGCCGCAATTTTCATCAGAAAAGTCGAGAGCAGAAAAAAAAAAACTCACAACGTTGCCGAGTTGGCCTGGACACTTCCTTGTTGCTGGCGATGTAGTCATAAAAGTTCATGTCCTGGATGTCTGCATCAACGCTATAACCTTCATATACCGTGCAACCATAGGAAACCACTATGAAGTGCGGTGGTTATTCAGGAAATCAGGGCGGCACGACCTTCAACTCCATCAACTCCTACCATGCAAACAAAAGGAACCACTCTGGGGAAGTAGTGGTCAATCAAGGGAACAGGGTTGCATGGCCTACAAAAATGGGCCCAGATGTCATCGTGGTTGGGCTCTGGTGTACCTCATCTCCAGCTGTCGACTGCAGGGCCATCATCGTTGACAAATAAATGCAGGGCGAATGTATTCCTCCGTTAGCAACATGATGCGCACCTCTCCGTGTGAATCTGGACAGCTGGCCTCCGGTAGATCTTTTTTTTTTCTTCTTCTTTTTTTTTTCTTCTCCCCGTTTAAGGTTTTTTCGGGGATTTTTTTTTTTACCTGAGAAATTGCGACGGTCGCCGTAAGGAAGGCGGCGGGCACCGTAATTGTGGCGGGCGCTGTAATTAAACGGCGGTCGCCGCTATCAAGTCGTGGCCAACTTTCTCGGCGAGGCATTTACGGCGGAGGCCGTAAGGTTAGCGGCGGGCGCCGTGAACTCCTTCTTCACTTTTTCGCGCTTCCTGCAGGTTAGTTCAACACAAGAACTAAAAGAAAAACAATAGAAATTGACTAAGGGAAAGAAAACAAACTCCCAAATTTCGGGTTGCCTCCCGAGCAGCGCCTTGGTTAATGTCGTTGGCTCGACATACTACTCGAACAACCTCAATCCATATCATCAGGCTCCTTAGGAACCTTCTCAATCCATACCTCCTTCCTGAACCAATCATGGAAAGGTTTGAACCTTAGACCATGCTTCCTCTTCAGCGGTTTCTCCATCTTGACCTTCTTAGTCGCGTCTACCCCATGCTTAGATCGATCAGGGGGGTGTTTAGCCTTGACTTCAGAGACCTGCACTAAAGAGGGAACGAGCTTCTCGCTCGGAGTTAGCAGTAAAGGCAATTTTCCTGGTAGCTCTGGAGGGAGCTTATAGTGAGCGTCCCACTCATCAACACCTTCCTGCAAGTCAGTAGATATAGCAATATCCAAGCTAGAATCAACAATAGGCGGTGTGTCATCTAGGTGGTCCTCATCAAAAACATCTTGCACCACAGGCTCAAGTACATCAATTGCACACAAAGAATGACCATCAGAGGGGAATTTCATGGCTTCATAGATGTTATAATTAATGGTTTGGCCATCAAATTCCATAGTCACAGAACCAGTACTCACGTTGATTTTAGTGTTGGCAGTTTTCAAGAAGGGTCTCCCTAACAGAATAGGGGCTACATGCATATCATGTTCCATATCAAGCACATAGAAGTCAGCAGGAAAAGTAAGATCACCAACCCTAACCAAAACATCCTCTACTATCCCTATAGGACGCACACTAGATCTACCAGCTAGCTGAATGGAAATTTTGGTCGCATGCATGGGTCCTAATCCTAAGGATTCACAAAGAGATGAAGGTAAAACATTTATGGAAGCACCCAAATCTAACATAGCTTTATTGAACTTGGTACCTCCAATGGTGATGGGGATGGTGAACATACCTGGGTCGCCACATTTCTTGGGTAAGCGCTTCTGAAAAATAGCAGAGACATGTTCGCTTACCTTGACCTTCTTCTTGCTGTTCCTGTCCTGGTTTCTCTTCGTGGTGCACATCTGCTTCAAGAACTTTGCATAACGAGGGACAGACTTGATCAAATTTAGGAGAGGCATGTTGACCTCAACGTTTCTGAACATCTC
Source organism: Rheum nobile (assembly GCA_027886185.1). Classification (NCBI taxonomy): domain Eukaryota; kingdom Viridiplantae; phylum Streptophyta; class Magnoliopsida; order Caryophyllales; family Polygonaceae; genus Rheum; species Rheum nobile. The sequence continues at coordinate 823,161 of WOAB01000215.1, forward strand.
AAACATGTCCTTGTCCTGCGCAAGTGGCTTGGTACGCTTCAAAGCAGACGAAAATGGTGCAACAGGCTTCCACTCAGGAAAAATTGGGGGTACATACTCCTTCTCAGCCTCAGGATCGACTACAGTATCACAGCGGGCGCCGTGAGAGGTGCGGCGGTCACCGTGAACGTCATTGGAAAGTTCGGGATTTTGCTCACCATCACGGCGGGCGCCGTGATTATTGCGGCGGGTGCCGCAATTTTCATCAGAAAATTCAAGAGTTGAGTCATTTTCACGGCGGGCGCCGTGGTCTTCACGACGGTCGCCGTCACTGTTCTGTTCCAGCTCCTGATCCGCTTCCTTGTTGACCTCAGAATCATCCTCGTCGAGTCTCTTCCCGCTCCTCAGAGTCATAGCACTGACATTCCTAATGTTCGGGTTCACTTCCGTCTGAGATGGAAGTTTACCCGAAATCTTCGCGTCAAGCTTGCTCACCACCTGAGAAATCTGGCCAAATTGCCTTTCCAAGTTCTGAATGCTAGCTTGAGTATTTGCTTGGAATTGCACTGAGCTCTGAGTCAGTTTATTAACATTCGCAGTGAGATCGACATTGCTCTGCATCAACATCTTCATCATGTCCTCTATAGACGAGGACGGGTTCGAGCTATGCCCTTGAGGTTGTGGCACAAATGGCTGCCTTGGTTGTTGAGGATTACCCTGTTGTTGCTGTGGTTCCGGGTCTCTCCATCTGAAGTTGGGATGATCCCTCCAACCGGGATTATAGGTATTGGAGTAAGGATCATGCCTGGGCCTCTGCTGATATCCTCCTACATGATTCACTTCCTCTTGTAGAGTAGGACACGAATCAGTAGGATGCAAGTCGTCATGACAAATCTTACATGCCTTAGCCTGCTGAGGTGTACCCTTCAGTTTCAGACGCCTCACCTCCTCTCTCAACACATCAAAATCAGCCTGATCAATTTTTGCTTGAGAACCAGCAACAACCAAGCTTTGGGAACCTCTCCCACTGTACTGTCTAGAGTCATCAGCTAGAGTAACAAATATCTCTAGAGCCTCTTCATAAGTCCTCTTCAGAATATTCCCACCACATGCAGAATTTACCATTCGACGGTCATCTTCACGGAGTCCTCCATGCAGATAAAGAATCAGATCATGATTAGCATAGCCATGGTAGGGGCAACTCTTCACCAGTTTCTTGAAGCGCTCATAATAATCATAGAGAGACTCATTAGAAAGTTGCTCTATATTGTAGATTTTCTTCTTGAGCTGATTAGACTTGATTGCTGGAAAGTACTTATCAAGAAACACCTTCTTCAAATTCACCCAAGTAGTGATGCTTCCTGGGGGCAAAGAATGATACCAGTCCTTCGTGGAGTCCTTCAGAGAGAAGGAAAAGACTCTCAACCTCATCTGATCTTCAGTAATCTCAGATGGCCTCATACTGGTGCAGACCTCAAGGAACTCATCCAGGTGCTGAATAGGATCCTCAAGCGGGGTTCCACTGAATTTCGGGAGTAAATGGACTACTCATGTCTTGAGCTCAAATTTAACCCCATCACCCAGGGCAGGGAATTGTACAGCACGAGTTGGTTGCTCCAAGTTAGGAGCTGTCACGGATTCCAGAGTAACACGATCAGCCATCGTTTCAGTTTCCTGAAGTAGCAAATTCGCAGCCCTGCGAGCTTGAAGGAAAGTTCTTTCGATTTCTGGATCAAAAACTAGAGGTAGATTATTAGTAACACGGGTGTGAACCATAAGATAGGTTCACACCAAGATTTGCACACAAATCACACACACAAAATAGATTATTGCCTCCCCGGCAACGGCGCCAGGCGCCGCAGTCTTCATGGCGGTCGCCGTCGCTGTTCTGCTCCAGATCCGAGGTTTCTTCCTTGTTGACCTCAGAATCACTCTCTTCAAGCTTTTTCCCACTTCTCAAAGTTACAGCACTGACATTCCGAATGTTCGGGTTCACTTCCGTTTGGGATGGAAGTTTACCAGAATCCCTTGCGTCAAGTTTATTCACCACTTGAGAAATCTTGCCAAATTGCCTTTCCAGGTTCTGAATGCTAGCTTGCGTAGTTTCTTGGAACTGCAATTGGCTCTTGGTCAACTTAGCAACATTCTCGTTGAGATTGACGTTGCTCTGCATCAGCATCTTCATCATATCATCCATAGAAGGAGACGGGTTCGAGCTCTGCCCTTGCGGCCTTGGCACATATGGTTGCCTAGGTTGTGGAGGGTTACCCTGTTGTTGGTTTTGTTCTGGGTCTCTCCATCTGAAGTTGGGATGATCCCTCCAACCAGGATTGTATGTAATAGAGTAAGGATCATTCCTGGGCCTCTGCTGATATCCTCCCACTGCATTCACTTCCTCTTGTAGAGTAGGACATGAATCAGTAGGATGCAAGTCGTCATGACAAATCTCACAGGCCTTAGCCTGCTGAGGTGTACCTTTCAGCTTCAGACGTCTCACCTCCTCTCTCAGCACATCAAAGTCAGCTTGATTAATTTTTGATTGAGAGCTCGTGACTACCAAGCTTTGGGAGCCTCTCCCACTGTATTGTCTAGCGTCATCAGCCAGAGTGGCAAATATCTCTAGAGCCTCTTCATAAGTCCTCTTCAGAATATTTCCACCACATGCAGAGTTTACCATCCAACGATCATCTTCACGGAGTCCTCCATGCAGATACAGAATCAGATCATGTTTAGAATAACCATGGTAGGGGCAACTCTTCACCAGTTTCTTGAAGCGTTCATAATAATCATAGAGAGACTCATTAGATTGTTGCTCTATGTTGCAGATCTTCTTCTTAAGCTGATTGGACTTGATCGCTGGAAAGTATTTATCAAGAAACACCTTCTTCAAATTCACCCAAGTAGTGACACTTCCTGGGGGTAGAGAATGATACCAGTCTTTAGCCGATTCCTTCAGAGAAAAGGAAAAGACTCTCAACTTCATCTGGTCTTCAGTAATCTCATATGGTCGCATGCTGGTGCAGACCTCAAGGAACTCATCCAGGTGCTGAATAGGATCCTCAAGCGGGGTTCCACTAAATTTCGAGAGTAAATGGACTACTCATGTCTTAAGCTCAAATTTGACTCCTTCACCAAGGGCAGGGAATTGAACAACACGAGTTGGTTGCTCCAAGTTAGGAGCTGTCAGAGATTCAAGAGTAACACGACCAGCCATCGTATCAGTATCCTGAAGTAGTGCACGCGCAGCCCTACAAGCTTGAAGAAAAGTTCTCTCAATTTCTGGAACAAAAACAAGCGGTAGATTATTAGTAACACGGGTGTGAACCATAAGATAGGTTCACACCAAAATTGGCACACAAATCACACACACAAAATAGATAAATTGCTTCCCTGGCAACGGCGCTAATTTGATAACAGGTTTTCATCGTGTAAAAACTGCTATGCAAAATTTCCAAACAAACCCTAAACCGTAGTCCTAGGTAAGTAAAGGTCGAACCCACAGGGAGGCGAATTCTGTCTATGTATGCAAATTATGTGTCAAAGCAAAGTAACCAAAGGGGGGTTTTGTTTGTTTTGTAAGTTCTAAACATGCAAAGGTAAACAAGCAAAAGAGTTGTGAAATCAGTGATGGGAAAAACACTTAGTCAAACAACATCCACTATTCGTATGACAAGTTAATCATAGATAATCATTCAAAATCTCATGCAATGGAAATTCCAATTCCTTTTCAGATATAACTAATATCACAACCAGATACTATTAGCACTAACTAATTAAACAACCCTGAAACTATCAAGATTTAGTCTAACAGCAGCCTTACGGATAGGAATATAGTTGGATACAATTCTAGCATAAAACAACCAGCTTTTATCCTAGAATGTAAATCAATTCTCTTCTGCATAAGACTAGCACAATCAGATACTAGTACGATGCAATTGCTACTCTGAAATAGATATGCTCAACCAGTAACAATCTAAATCTAGCAATAGATCAATAATGACAAACCCTAGTTGCGTCCAAGATAGAGATTATCAATATCAATCATAAGCAAACAAGCAAGAGAATAGATAAAAACCATGCAATAGATTAAGAACAAGAGTCTCACAACTGAATCAAAACGAAAGCTTCAGTGTCTGACTAAGCCAAGGAAGGCTTAGTTCTTCATAGCAAAAATATGTAGAATGAAAATTAGGGTTCGAGAGATATCAAACAAGTCTCTCTCTCTCTACCCTTAAATACTAAAGGAAATAAAATCTGAAATTAACCTAAAACGAAATAATAAAACATAAATAAAATAATCCAATTAAAACATAAAAGGAAATCGTGACTCGGCGGGCTTCAGACACGACGGCGGGCTGGCATACTCCACGGCGGGCGCTGCAATTACACGGCGGGCTCCGTGACAATGTCGTAGCAAAGGGTCCTGGATGGGAATTGGCGGCGGTCGCCGCCTCATCTGCGGCGGTCGCCGTAAACTCTTCTCCTCCCCTTCGTCTCTGCAGCTCCAGAAGCCTCCAAAATAGTCTTCAACACCTCCTCGCCAAAACTCCAAATCTCCTCCAAAGTACCCTAAAACATTACTAAAACAATGCTAAAACTCTGTCTATACACACGACATAATCGTGTATATCAGACAGCCTAAACTTTTTGTAAGTTTTACTTACCCTGAATGATATTTATTACCTTTCATTAAAAAAAAAATCTATGATGAAGTCTTGTTAAATATGATGTTCTTGTAATTAGACTGGTGTCAGTTCTCGGTGTAAGTCATTTTCATCCTTATAAGCATAAGGACTTTAGGCCTTACACCAAGAATCCGATACCAGTCTAATATTTGGATAATCATGATTTATTTATGTCCTTTTTTTCAATGATGAAGTATTAAAATGTCTGAGATACAATTCTTCTATATTCATGCCTTAATGTGCCATAAGAAACTAGTCATTTGTGACTGAATGAGGCTTATCTGGTGTTTTGATGTGTGAATTGAGTTGTTTCAGTGATGCTTATGGACATCTGAGAATACTGTTGTGCTTTGCTCTATGTTAATGCCTTATATGTTCATTCCAAAAGTTCATGCCTTAATATTACCAAAAGTTTTGTCCCTTTACAAAAAGTTGTGCCCCTTACAAAAAGTTGTATCCCCTTACAAAAGAGTTTCTAGTTTTAACAAAACTTCATAGTTATGTTAAAGATAGAAACTTATCAAAACTTCCTAGTTTTGTTATGGTTGCTTACAAAAGTTATTGCATAGAAGAATTGTCTACTTACAAGAATTGCATCCCTAATCTTGAGTGTCTTGATCTGCTTGTGATAATGTTGGTCCTTGAGTGTCTTGATCTGCTTGTGATAATGTTGCTCCATGAGTGTCTTCTTCTGCTTGACTGAGTTGTGCATGCCCATGAACAATATCCCAAGCTTATATCACTGCCCCCATAGGTGCCCTTATTTCCCCTTGTAGGTTTCCCTCTGCCTCTAACTTTTTCTTGTTTACATGTGGCAAATCATAATCATTTCCTCCTTTAGATTTCAGTATCTCATTCATAACATATTGTAGGGACATCCACACATTACTTAGAGTTTTGGGCTCTAACTTATAAAATGCATCATTTACTGCATCTATCATCTTATCAACATCCTTGGGCATTTTTTTGTGCATCAATGATTGTATACTTCTAAAAAACCCTAGATCTAATATGTTCAAATCGTGGCTATTTGGTGGTTGTTGAGTTAGGATAAAAGTGAAACCATTTTGTTGATATACCTACTGTCATTCTGCATCATGTTGACTTATATGTGCCTTTGCATTATCCTGATGTATGTATATAACTTTGGGGCCTTCATGTGCTAGCCATTTTGCCTTGATTGCTGGAATGATCTGGTTGATTAACATGCTTCTTGTTGCTTTTTGATTCACTGATTCAACTAGCTTAGTATCAATTGTCCCTTTATCTCTGTTTTTGGATGCCCTTTTTGCTGCCTCTTGATAAGTAAATGGGAATATACCAATCTTCCCATCAAATATGCATTGTCCCTCTCTGTTGAATCTTGGTCTAGCTACAACTGCATTGAACATTACTTTGGGAATGAACTTACTTGAACTTGCAGCTCTGTATTTGCCCTTCTCATTCTGTGCTAGATAGACTATGTGTGACTTCTTGCTAAGATAAAACCATCTTTCATCCAAATGCACAAAGTCATACATTGGATAATACTGTCTCTTTGTTTCTAGTATGTCCCCTTGTAGTAGCCCTAAAATCCATTCCAGTCTTTTCTTTCTGTTTGCATCCTTCAATCCAGGATAGAGTGGATTAGAATGTGGCTTTATGAGTCCCCTTTTGACCATCCTATGCATTGTGCTCTTTGGAATGTTCAACTTGGATGCTAAGTCTCTGATGCATGATCTCTCCCCCATATGTAGTGCAATGATATCAGCATGTGGTACTTCAGTTCTCTTTCTGCCTAAGTTGTGAAATTTTATGGTGACATTGTATTGATGCCCTGCTTCTTTCTGTTTTCTACCTGTATTCCATATTTTGCTTATGCACCTATGTGTGACATTAAACTCTTGTGCAGCTGCCCTTATTGAACCTCGTTGAGGTATACCATCTCTTGTCCTCTCAAGTAGCCACATCAATATGTTCATTCTCCGATCACTGTTGAGCCTATTCCTTAAAGGCTGATGATGACTGGTTGGTTGTGTTGTTGGTGGTTGCTGGTGCTCCTGTTGATCTTCTTCCATTTCCATAGCTGACTGATTAAGATCAAAAAGATGGCCATCTTCTTCAATGTCCACCACTGGTTGATTAAGATCAAAATGGAACCCACATGCTTCCACTTCATTTAAGTTAAGGTCTGAAGCTATCAGGATTAGGCAGTGATGTACTTTAATTTATTGTGTTTTCATGGTTTTTGAAGCTTTAGTTACAGCCATATTAATGGCTGAAGTTATGAAGGTTGTGCTCTATTTAAATTAGAGAGGGAAACCCAAAAGTGGCATATTTTGATTGTAATCTTAAGCCACAATCTGTGTGAGCTTAATGCTGAATTCTTATTGGTTGATGTAATATAATTAGGGCATTTTTCCTTTTATTAAAATGTTGGAAAATTGGAAATGAATGACTGATGGGATTTGTATTAATTGGACATGTACTTTACTTCTTCTCCTTCATTTCTTCTTAATATCTGTGCATTTTGTGGAAGAGGAACTATATTTTGCGACGGATGGAGTATATTATATGATTCCTGCTTTGCAGTAAAGCATGTGTAAGCGCAAAAGGCACATACATTTGTTCATGCTGCTTCGAAACCATCACGAATGACCACAAGCCACGACTACTCGACTTCCGGAACCCCTACCAGCAGTTTGAGATCAGGATCCACCACGTCGGCGGCTTCTTCGCCAAGTCAGCCGCCTACGATAGCGTTCCGCCACGCTGCCCCCGTTGTGCCTCGGATTGGAGCCTCCCGTGGAGCGAGGGCAAAAGTCGGCGGTGGTCCCGGGGCGATGGTACTGCCCGTACGCGTTCGTGAAAGAGGAGGCGAAAATCAAGCGGCATATGGCCAAATCGATGTTCTATAAGGTTTCGCTGAAGCAGTACTGGGAGGAGATCTTCTCAAAGGATAACGAAGAGAGGAGCGAGAGCGGGAATGGAGTAATTAGGGTTAATGTGAGCGTAGAGAGGGAGGAAGCGTAGTGGTGGAGGGGATGAAGGCAGTGGAGGTGGAGAGAGGGTGGAGCGACGCAGGGGACATGGAGAGGATGGATGTGAGGGTGGAGAAAGAGGAGGAAGTTGGGAGGGAGAGGTAGTGGAGGACATATTCCCTTGTTACTAGGGCTCGAGAGATAGAAGGCAAAGGCGCAAATCTGACATTAAAGGAGTGAAAAAACATAGCGGTTTACACAAAAATGTTAACGTAAATATTATTTTTTTTTAAAAATAATTTACAATGATCTTAAAAAAAAAGCGCAACGGCACTAAGAAAACCTAAATAAATATAAAAATTAATTAGTCTTAGCGGTTGTTTGAAAAAATCGCTAAGCGTTTTTCTTTCTTATAGCGTTGTATAATAGCGCTCTGTACTAGTGTTATATGGTGGTGGTGGTGGTGGTGGTGGTGGTGGTGGTGGTGGTGGTGGTGGTGGTGGTGGCGAGTGGCGATGGTCGGTGGAGACATGATAGCATAGAATAAGATACTGAACAGGCAGACGTGGAGAATTTGAGGGGATAAAAGATGGATGATACCAAACACGTTTATTCTTGATATGTAATTGTCCAAGCACAAATTTCAATGAGGCATAAAGTATTTTTATCAAATTATGGCTTTATAGTTGGAAAAGTCATTAAAAATGACATTTTCAAATAGACCCTAAAGTATACGGAAAATAAAGACTTTTGATGACTAATAAGTAATAAGGTGTCAAAAAAATTGAATTTTGTGATGAAGATCCAGGATTGTGCACAAAGTACGTAATTTGAATTAGGAAATATAAAGAATTGCTTATCTAGAACAACTAAGGTATAAGAAAATTATTAAATTATTCTTTGTTCATTATAGTACCTAAGTTGAGTTGATAAACATTATTTAGACATTATATGCAATATTACACAAATTGTGGGGTTAATATGTCCACAACGTTTGGATCATGTGAGGAGAGAGCTTAGGGTAAATACATTGTGCTATGATGGTCATTGGATCAAAAACATCAACATCTAGGATTAAAAGTATGCAAAATACACACATAATGTGAGTTTTTATTAGGGTATCGAGTATGCAGTTTGGCTAAACATGTACTTATTAAATATACACTTTAACTAAATGTAAACTGTTAATAAAGTTGCACTTTTAACGTACATGTTAAACATGTACTTTAGCATATTAAACATGCATATTTTGATGTGCCCTTTAAAAAATACAGTTTAATAAATATGCACATACCTGTTATAAAATACACATTTAATATATATATGCACTTCTATCTATATATATTAAGGAGAGACCTAAATCCTACGTGTCAGCAGCACGTTCAGTTCGCCTACATATCGTTATAATGTTCAATTTGCTTACACATCGCCCAGTGAGATGTGCCACATTATCCACCTTTTGAAAAACAGTTAGAATAGTGGATTCCACCTTAAGAGGGAGTTTCACATACATTTGGTCCTTATTGTACAATATGAGAAATATTATGGGCCATTGGATCAAGGAGATGGAGGGTTGAGATTAAAAGAGGTGAAAAGAGTGAATAGTGACGCATTGGCATAACTGTAAATACGGCGAACTCTTTCTTTCTTTCTTTTTCGGTCAACAACTTTTTTTTATATATTTTTCGTCTCTGATCGTGTTAGAATATATGATTATTGACATTCACATATAAGTACTACATGTACATTTTTCTATGAGATAAGGTTCACATATAACATGTTCATGTTCAAACACATGTCTTTGTGCATTTAGAGCTTATTTGTGAACTTCAGTGCACAAGTAAATGAACGTTATGAGTTTATTTGTGAACCTTTTATATAGGTTATTCCAGAATGATCAGAGGACGTTAAGAACATTTATTATTATTTTTCGTCTCTGATCGTTCTGGAATAGACAAGTATTGACGTTCACATATAAGTACTAAATGTTCATTATTCTATGCCGTAAGGTTCACATATAACATGTTCATGTTCAAACACATATCTTTGCACATTTAGAGCTTATTTGTGAACTTCAGTGCACAAATAAATGAACTTTAAGAGCTTATTTGTGAACATTCTATATAGGTTATTCCAGAATGATTAGGGACGAAAACAAAAACAAAACAAAAAAATTGTTGACCAAACAAAAAAAATTGTTGACCAAACAAAAAAAATTGACGGCCAAGATCGCTTCGCATGTTGTACGATAAGGGCATGTTGTACGGGATCATCAATCTCCACCTTAATTATATTAGTTATTGATTTTCTTCCACGATAAGTATTAGTTTAGTCATTAGGATTGAGGATCTCGTACAACATGCCCTTATCGTACAACATGTGAAGCGATCTCAGTCGTCGATTGTTTTATTTTTATTTTGGTCAACAATTTTATTTTATTTTTGTTTTCGTCCTCTGATCATTCTGAAATAACCTATGTAGAAGGTTCCCAAATAAGCTCTTAAAGTTCATTTATTTGTACACCGAAGTTCACAAATAAGCTCTAAATGCACAAAGACATGTGTTTGAACATGAACATGTTATATATGAACCTTACCGCATAGAAAAATGAACATGTAGTACTTACATGTGAACGTCAATAACCGTCTATTCCAAAACGATCAGAGACGAAAAATATATAAAAAGCAAAAAAGTTGTTGACGGAAAAAGAAAATTTCTCCGTATTTACGGTTATACCACCGCATCACTATTCACTCTTTTTCACCTCTTTTAATCTCATCCCTCCATTTCTTTGATCCAATGGCCCATAATATTTCTCATGTTGTACAACAAGGACCAAATGTATGTGAAACTCCCTCTAGTTATTAGATCTAATCTTAAAGAATTCCAATTTGAAGTTTCCTAATACGCATTTGACTTATAATTTTTCATTTTTTTTTTATTAAAGATAAGTAGACCAACTTAATTATAGATTAACCTAGACTTAATTAAATAATTTGGTTTTAATTCAATCCTGTAAATTCAATTTTTACTATTATTCATGATTATAAATATCTAGATTTATGGATTCGTTTGTTAAAACAGATTATACGATTATCTATAAGATTTTATTTTTATAAGTTTTGTTAATTTGTTTAGTAACTTTTGCAGCATATTTCTTAAATCTGTAGGTTATTTTAATTTAATATCAAATCTTAACCGTATTCTAATATTATAATTTTTTATTCTCCATATTTTAATTGAAAACATTTGACTCTTCATTATTTAATAAATTTTTTACAAGTAATTGTTGCAATTCTAATTTTGATTTTTAAATGATTTAATATTGATTTTAGTGATTATTATTGCACATTTTCCATATTTTGTTTCACATTTATAGATTTCATTTAATCTGTTAATATCTTCCACTTGAGCGTGCAATTGATTTTGACAATTATAATATACAATCAGTGGTAAATAGTAAAGTTTATTATATGATATGTGAACCATAAGTTAATATCTTTCAAAATAAAAATTTAGTCAATCAACTTAAATGTATTTATATATCAATATACAAAGCATACTTACGTATCATTTGTGTAAAAATTTAGATATCAAATTGAAAATGACAAAAGTTTATAAATGTAACAGCCCCAAATCGAAGTGTTACAGTATCGTGAATTCTGAAGGGTCCACAAGGCGTTAGGGAATAAAATATCAAAACGGTGACCAATAGAAGGTAAACCAAATATATAAAATATAGATGTGACAGTCTTGCATAAAACACGATTTCTAAATCCATCATAAACCAAGTTTTGTCCATATGAATACAACTTTATAAGAATAACACTCTACAATGTTTAAGATAGTAAGACTGGTAATTTAATTCTCGAATATGAAACAGTTCAACAAATACAACATTTATCGCAACGGAAATTATATAATCAAACAATTCTAAAACTTTTGAAATAGAGTTGACCCCAGATCACCCACATAGTTAGCCCTAGTATTGTGTCCACCTTGCTTGACGTACACGCTGATCTTGAGTGGAAGAATACCTGACCATGTATAAGACATGGCCAACCCCCACGATAATGGGGGTTCGTCTCCAACTAGACTAGCAAATTATATAAGCAACTTAATACGTGTAATAGTGCAAGCAAGGGATCACAGATACACATGCAAAGGCACAGATGAATATGTTACAACAAGAATGTATTATATACACACATACAAATATGCAAGAAATATTGCAGCTAGACATGATACGTTGATAAAGTATTCTCTACAGATATGCGGATTAATGACAGTAAAACATGACAAAAAAGTTACAAACAATCATGACTACATGAGAGTGTGACTTCACAAACATACAAGTATGCAAGAATAGTGCAAGCAAGGGATCACAGATGCAAGCAAGGGATTAATGTATTATATAAGCAACTTAATGCGTGTAATAGTGCAAGCAAGGGATCACAGATACACATGCAAAGGCACATATGAATATGTTACAACAAGAATGTATTATATACACACATACAAATATGCAAGAAATATTGCAGCTAGACATGATACGTTGATAAAGTATTCTCTACAGATATGCGGATTAATGACAATAAAACATGACAAGAAAGTTACAAACAATCATGACTACATGAGAGTGTGACTTCACAAACATACAAGTATGCAAGAAAAATTACAGCTAGAATAGTCGCAATGCCAGATCTTCCAAGCATACATATCATACTCACAGAGAATCCAACACTAGATCACATGAACTTCACTCAATTTCTATTCAAACCACAAGTTCCAAACCTCTAAGAAATCATTCAAAATCAATATACTCGAGTATATTTTTATTTTAAGGAAAACTCATTTTCAAATCCAAGTACGAAAACGTTTCGAAAACATGTCCAAGCTTGTCTTGGACACGAAGGTACCTTTTGAACCCATATAGCAGGCATTATCACCTCTACCAACGGATCGGAAACAACGTCACTAGCTAGGTGACCCGGCCTCCCCTAAAATGGTAGAGCACTCTTCCGAACCGCTCCACCCAAATGGAGCCCTCTGTCGAGGAGCATGACAATAGAAAACAGTTTAAAATCATTTGAGATCAGAACCATCCTTACCCACATGTATGTCATATCACATTTTAATCAACATATCATTTTACTTCAAATCAACCGTACAACAATATTTGTCCATATGATCATCATATCCTCATCAACATATTATATTAACACAACCAACATACATTTATTGACACGTCACACCATATCAAGACAATGATGTACTCGATACACGTATATATGCACATGTTTAAGACACGACCAACTATCTAATCATTCATCCATTATTCGAAGCTCAATACTCAAGCATGATCTAAGATTCAATAAATATGCACAATCCAAGGTTATATATTCATACATATTTTCATATTTAATACTCATGCATAAACTAAGATATAATACTCATGCATAGTCCATGACTCTCAACTTAAACTACAGCATGTAAGTCTCAAACATCCAACAAGATTCATACATATCGTCACTCCTTTATAACAAACAATCATAGTCATAATCAAAATCATTCATCATTCATTTATCAACACATCATGACTATATAATAAATATGAATAATTCAATATAAATAAACCCATACTTGAAACACGATCAAACAATTCAATATTCATACGACATCAAGACTCCTAAACTTAGACTATAACACGTAAACGCTCACAAATAACTTGCCTCAAGAAAGTTTAATACCAATCACACCATCTTCCATAGTCATATTTTCAGCTCCAAACATCCAGAAATTACAAAATCGGCCCAACTTTGCAAACCTTCACAAAAATGCACAAATGCACATAACTTGTCACATATACGTCCAAATCGAAATCCGTAAAATTCTCCATACTCGTGAGAGGATTCCTCACCATATAATCTCAGCCACAAAGTTCCATAAATTACAAATTTTTCCCAGAATTTTCTGCAAGTGCAAGAAATGCACCAAAACTCAATCTAACCACTCCAATCTCCAAATTCAATCGACCTAATGCATCCAAAGCATCGATTAACATATAATTAAGAATCAATTGCACCTAACTTCCTCAATTGAGCATGAACACCTAAATCTACTGAGATGAATCCCCTAGGATCTTGAAGCCGGTGCCTTGAAGGAGTGTCGATCTTGGAAGGGAAGAAGATGGTATTGTTCGGGTAGGACTCCTTTGATGACAAGAGAACGATTTGAGAAGGATCTTGGATTAGTCTTCACGTGAATGGACTGTAGGAATTGGATATGCAATCAACTCCTCAAGTGAATCCACACAAGAGGATTGAAAGACTCTTCTTGACTTAGATATGCCCACCAAGGCTTGAAGAGGTTGAACACGCAGCGTAGAGGATATATCCACCACGAGGTTGCGGATTCGGGCTTGATTGATGCCTTTGGAAAGATCAACCAAAGAATCAGTAAAGGTTCTTGATAAATACACAAGAACAAGATGAAAGCTGAATTGAAATAATTCTGGAATTTGAATAAAAAACAAGACAACAAGATAATTTAGAGTTTTAATCTCAATTTGCCAACCCTTGCACAAGTGAGTTGGTGGGGTTTTTTTTTGTCAGAACGAGAGACGACACTCTTGGAATAGATAAAAAGGAAAAGGCTTACATAGAGACTAGTCGAGGGGTCGCCACTCCCACGACATCATTCAAAAGTCGAGGGGTCGCCACTCCCACGACACTCTTGGTGGGGTTTAAATAGGCAAAAGTAGTACTAATTGGGCCTCACAAAATGGGCCAAAACCCAAGCCCAACACAATAGAACCAGCTCTCATGATCAAGCTCCAAAATAAGGCTCATCGCCCTTGGCATTGGTGTGTGCGGCGCAAAGAGCTTCATCGAGCCATAGCTCAATCCGCTCGTGTCTTTCGAGCCAAACTTGGTCCGTAGCTTCCTTGGGTCCGTATGAGCCTCCTAGACCCCCATGTGTATGGCAATTTTGGACCCGATCTAGGAGATGGCCGCTGCCCTCCTTTGCTTGCTCGACGCTCCTTAGGCCTCCTCGCAACTCCTTAGGCATTTGTGCTCTAAATGGCCTGGTTTTTGGTAGGGGCTCCTCATTAGGAATATCATGAAGGATGGTGAGTTGGCGGCTCAGTTTTGACGATGTTGGCCCAGCGGGTTTGAGAAACCCTAACTTTAGCGGCGCCGGTCCAAGCTCCTCGGTCTTGGTTGAAGTCTCGACCTTGTCTTGCTTGGAATGGGCCTTGATGTGGGCCATAATCACATCATCATCCCATGATTAAAGAGGATTCGACCTCAAATCCTTGCTACCTACAATTCGAAAGCACAAGACATTCGGCAAGTAAAATACTCCAAGATACTCATGACGCTTGTGACACTCATGAACTTGACCTAACCGACTTGCATGGACAAACAAAAAATTTGTGGATATTCCCCTCTTAATGCGTACCCTATCCCCTGTTTCAAAGCTTTGAAATATAGCATGGGAGAAGGTAGACATTATTCCAAGAAAGTTTGAAACATGAACATGAAATTCTTGAAAATGCAGCCTAAGACTGAAGTTCATGACAAGAAAAGAGGGCAAGAGTACTCCCTTAGTTTGTTATGGCGGTTCGAAGAACTCATAGGGAAGTCTCACTCGCCAGCCACTTCCATTTGTACGCCTGGATGGGATGAAGAACTCATGGGGCATGTGGTGGTATCTTGGGCGATGAGTGGTGGTGACCATAGCATGGTGCAACTCTCTAGCCTCTCTCCTAACTCGGTAGAGTTGTCCAGGAGTCAAAGACTCTAAACAATGATGTCTCCCATCTTTCACAAAGCGGAGCACATTTCATCTTCCCTCATGGGTGACATCCAAGTAAAATTGCTAAGGACGCCCCAATAGAAGATCACAAGCGGTAAGGGGAAGCACCTCGAACATTTTTGTGTCCTAGTAAGACCCTACCTCAAACTTCACATAGGCCTTCCTTGTCACGGTTACTTGCACTAGTGGAAAAAATCCTTATAGAGGCGGGCTTTTGGACACTTATTGAGGCGAACACCGTTCGCTTCAACTAAGGGGGCTGCAACAAGTAGGGACACTTTTTGAGGCGGGCATTTTACGCCTCTAAAAGGACCTTATTGAGGCGGGCCTCCGAAGCCCGCCTCAACAAGTCCCTCACTTTGGCGCCAAAATGAGGGACTTGTTGAGGCGGGCTTCGGAGGCCCGCCTCAACAAGTAGACGTTGACTCAGCCCAGAACTCGGCTGAGTTCTCGGCCCAGAACTCGGCTGAGTTCTCGGCCCAGAACTCGGCTGAGTTCTCGGCCCAGAACTCGGCCGAGTTCTCGGCCGAGTCAGCGTCTATGTACTTATAGAGGCGGACATACAAGTCCGCCTCTATAAGTCCCTTCTTTTGGATGTTTTTTGGATTTATGATGCACCATACACACATTGCAGAATAGGTTCCTGATTTTATTCACAGAATAATATACAACAAACAACAGATTTCATCAGAGTACAGTCAGGTTCTCAACAACAGTTTACATGACAAGTAAAAACAAGTTCAATCCGATAATCAATACTTCGATGTAAAATACTTCGATGTAAAATACTGTGCCCATTGCTCACGAACAACATCCATTTCTTCATAAGTATACGATGTCTTCTTCTTAGGATATAGCTTCATAAAAAACACAGAAATTATTGACAAAAAACAAAAATACTATCAATATATAGTTAGTTAAGTTACATACCTTATCTAGTCGGTCATTAGAGTCATAGAGTCCCGTGACTATATCTAACATGAACTTCATGACATAATAGCCACACTCGGTTCCGCTGCTTTGTTGAGCGCACTAATTACACAATATAAGGGGGTTGTCTTAGATACAAGGCCTTTGATTATAAATAAACAAACCTAAAGTGTATAAAATGCTATATGTACCTCTATGCAGACTCTCAACGTCTTACGTTTTCCTATTAATTTCTCGCACTTCCCACCTTGATACTTATACACTTGAAATGCCGTAGAAAATCAACATAATACACTCATGAAATTGATATTGTTAATATTCCAAAAAAAACTAATTCGTAAGCAAAATAACTTACAAATTCATGATTCCAGATGCATCAATCGTTCTGTTGCCTTGACCTTTTATTACAAGTATACTCTCCAGCCTGAAACAGGACAACAACAACTCGTATTACAAGTATACTCTCCAGCCTCTGCAATTCACACAAGGATCAACTTTATACACACATGCGGCTTAGAAATGGTTCATTTATCCAAAGAATGACAACACCAACAAACATTACTATGTAGTAGAGTTCTACTAACAACAAGCCACTAGATATACTGTGTTTTGGTTTTCTAAACCTCGCAAAACTGTAGATAAAAGGATATATTGAACAAACATCAGTATATGAGACTTAGTACTGAATCAGAGTAAGAAAAAAGTTCAACAGAAATGAGATGATGCGATAGTAAAAATCCGTCCCCTAAGCAATTTTTGAAGATTGACCATATCTAACTCTGTTGCCATCTCCTAAGCAATTTGACGCTTCCACTATAAATTTGGCCCTTAATCTGATGTAGAAACAACAAAATACACTACAAGGAGTCATAAAATAAAGTAGGAAAATAATACCTGTTTGCAGGACACTATTATTTTGACAAGCCAATCTGAAAAGAACCTCAGCTTAGAGCCAATAGAGTATACAGTCTTATCAAGTTCCTTGTTGATGTAATCTGCAGCGAGTCAAATAATCATACAACAGAGATGAAAAAGAAAATCCTTCAAGTAAAGCATGTAATTGCCTACATGGATTTTCGCTTACAGTAAAAGACTGAAAGATTCATATAGCCTAGTTCCAAATGGCACAGGAATTCAACATTAATAGTAAAAAGCAACAGAGTTAGAAACTCAAAACGATAATAAGATTATTGGTCACATTGAGATCATTCTATTTTCTGGTCAAACAAAAATGTAATCAGATTATTGGTCACTTTGAGGTCATTTTGTTTATTGGTCAGATCTTTTACAGATCAGGTTATTTCCACTTCTAAACTATCTTGGTTCCTAATTGTACAGTTATTTTACAATTGGGAAACAAAGTCTGAGGAACAATAACAGTGTTTAATCATTGATGGCTTAACAATACAACTCACATGGATGAATAAACAGAGTCTAATACGGTCAAATCTCAAACAACAGTTTCTGAGTTACCATCTTTATCAAAAGAGAATAAAAATAAAATTTTGACCCCACACGCATGTTATGCTTTAAGGAGCTTGCTTAAACCGAAGACACCTACTTTGAGATGGTCTGCAGTTGATTTGACTAACAGACAATTCCCGATTCATATAAATTATGTAAGACATACAAAATAAACTTCATAAATTTCCCTCGGTGATACAATATGAAAGAAATGCACTAACCTGGGCTTTAGATCCCGATGAATTATAACATTTGGTTCATTATGAAGAAGGTAAGCTATTCCCCTGTCAAGATGAGTTTCACATCAGCATATTAGCATATACCAAAAATCTCCACTTTCATACTTCAAAAATGTGTGGAAAAAAGAAGGTATCCAGTATGTATAGTTATAAGGTCTTATTCTAATTTATGGTCCAACTTCAATTGCTTCTATAAGTGTGAAGAGGGTCAATAATTACAAGAGAATAATCTACTTCCAAGCAGCACTAAACGTTTCATGAATTTGAGACTTCAATGGAGCAGACAAAGCTAGATTTGACCATTGCAACAAACACCCTTACACATAAAGAAATATTAATCCAGTGTACAAATCAATACTATTTGTTTGTGCATATTTCAACTTGCATTATAAACTAGCTTTGCAACTCTGTTAGCATTTTAGTGGGAAGGTGTGGCTAATAAGTAATAAAGAAGATGAATCTTACAGCTGTTTGGGATTTCTTAGGTTTCCCTCTTCAGATTCAGCAACAGGTTCATCCTTGTCCATGTGTCTGGAAGATCCACATGCATCTACATCCTCTCCATGCATTTTAGACAGCACTTTTGAGGCCTGATCGGTAGCAGCAACAATCATTTTATTACCTGAATATAAAAAATAAAGAAAAAGAAAACAATCCAACTGACGATACATTTCATTAGTTGATCAGCACTTTTGAGGCTTTCTCTGGTTAGATCTCGATACTCTATTCCGCTTATTTCCTCTTTCTTGGCTTTTGTTGTAGGTTGCATTTGCATTACCAAATAAAACTATTCGGATGTCAATAATAGGTCTTAAATCTATCAAGGTGAAAACAATGTCAATAACAAATCTTAAAATATGTCAAGGTGAACATATGAACCCTAATACCAGAGCCAATTCGAAACATGTAAAGGTAGAAACAAGAGTAGAAGAGAAACCCTAGGAAATAAGAGCAGAAATGCAAATCAGAGAAAACCTAACCGGTAGTGAACTTGGCCGGGCCTTGGTTCCTTCAGAAACGGCGTGCACTGGATCTCGCGCGCGAGAGAGAGAGAGAGAGGAGGGGTCCGGGGATGGGGCAATTCGAGGCGCCGGAGGGAGACACGTTGTCAACTGGAGAAGGAAGTGTCCGGGGAAGGAGGCGTCCGGGAAGGAGGCATCTGAGATGGAGAAGTAGATGTCGTGGTGGAGACTTAGGGCGGGAGAGGAGACTATCGTAGAGGATGCATTTGAGAACCAAGTGAAGAAGGAGACTATCGGGGTGGGGACCAAGGAGACTATCGGGCTTTAAGATCACAATGACTCGGCCGAGTAATGGTCTAATAGAGGCGGGCCTTACATGCCCGCCTCTATTGGACATACTTGTTGAGGCGGGCTTTAAGAGGCCCGCCTCAACAAGCTTTAATTGAGGCGGGCTACTTGGCCCGCCTCAATTAGTTAGCATTAGAGGCGGGCCTTACCCTGGCCCGCCTCTAATACTTTAGCAGAAAATGTTTTTTCGGATACTTGTTGAGGCGTATATTAATTTGCCCGCCTTAAAAGATGTTTTTGAGGCGTATAAATTAATTATCCGTTTCAAAAACCAAAAAAAGTGATTGCCTAAGTCGTTGTTGAGGCGTTTTGAACTATGTACGCCTCTAAAAGGGAGCCTCAAAAAGTGTTTTTTCCACTAGTGTTGGATCATCATTGATCCATCTCATGGTGTAGGGCACGGGTTGAGAAAATGTTTCAAGGCCAAGTGATCGACCACGTATTGAGAGATGAGGTTATGATCGCTTCCACTATCGACCATAACAAGGTACTGGTTGTCACAACCTTCTATCTTGCACTTGTGGTAGAATATTTGTGAATGTTGGAGCATAGATTCTTGCCATTGATTAAGAGGGGGCGGCGCCAAGGGTCCATCAACGGAATCCTCAATGTGAGAAACCATGAAACATTCCCCTTAAGCGGCATAGACTTCCATGGCCTCCTCTTCATACTCTCCTTGAGCCGTCATTAGCACTTGCTTCTTGGGGGGACAATCCTTTGCCATGTGTCCTCGCCCCATGCACTTGTAGCACCTAATATCTCTAGTGCGAGCATTAGTGTCGTTGTAGGCCATGGTCGATGCTTCCTTCTTGGTGATAGGCTTCACTTCCGGCCCCCTTGGTGGTCTCTCTACCTTTGGAGGAACTAGAATCCCATCTCTTGGATCCATTCCGGCTTCACGTCCCCTATGAAGTGAGTCATACACTTGTGTAGCATGCTTCATGGACATGATCAAACCTCTGCAAGTCTACCTGCACACTAAGTTCATGATTTAGTCCATAGGTAAACTTTGACAATACATACATGTCGAGAAGCCTAAGTCCCGATCGAACGAGGAGGTGACAAAGTTCCTTGTAGTACTCGTCCGGTGTCCGGTTGCCTTGGTGTGGGCGCTCTATCTTGGAATGCACTTGTTTCTCAAAGTTTGAGGACACAAATCGCCTCCTCATAGCATCCTTCAAGGCAGTCCATGAGTCAATAGGAGGATCAAGGTTGCGCTCTCTCGTCTCCTTCTCATCATTCCACCAAAGGAGTGCAAACTTGGTGAAATGAATGGTAACAAGGCTCGACTTCTCCATATCCATAATTGTCAAAGACTTGTTGAGTCTTCAACTCACATTCAAAGTAAGCCTTCGGATCGAATGTACCTGCAAAAGAAGAATACTCACCTTGATGTCATGGTGTTGTCGGCGTGGAGGTGGTGCAAGTGATCCCTCATGGTCCGAAATGGCAAGCTCGTATCCATAGAGGTGTGGGTAGGGCTCCTTTCTCCTTGGCTGGACATAGGGCTGTCTAGGAGCTTCCGCCATGGGAACACGTCTTGGCTGCAAGAGAGGGCATGCAAAAGAACCACCGGGCTACGCAGTGGGCGCGCGCATGTGTGGGTGAGGCGGGTCATTGGAAGGGTCATCCATATGATGATTATAACCCATTTGTTGGCTCGCCAAGGGAACACTTATGGGCCAAGGCGACCCAACTCCAGAACACACGGCTGAGGGGGAAAACATGGTTGTGGGAGGCACAAAGGACGGCGGTGGAGGATAGGACATAGGCATCGATGCGGCAACTCCCATGGGTGCGTTTGACTGCCAATGTGTTGTAGGCGGCTGCATGGATATGCCTTGTCGACTCAAGGCCTCTTGAGCAAGTCGTTGGGCCTCCTCAGGTGTGGGTTTGTGGGACCGACTTGAGCGGCGGCTACTTCTTGATCTTGATCTTCTTCGAGATGCATTCCTCTCCTCAAGCTTTCTCTCAAACCTTAGCTCCATTTCCTCCATAAGTGTTCTATGAGCTGCCATGCTCACGGGAGAATTATCTTGTTCATGTGACACTTGCTTGTTTTTATCCATAACATCATGCGCAGACATGGTACCCAAAACCGACAAGCCCTTCTAAGCTTTTAGTGTTAGCAAAATCACAAGGAAGACTCACAACAAAGAAGTACTTAAGAACGCACAAGTATTGAAGCATAGAATGATTGCCTTAGCATATCAATGTAGAACAAGCAATACTCAAGGAAGGGAGAATGTGACACAAGGGAAGGCTTTAGGCCTTTGGCTTGTGGTGCTCACAAAGGTCAAGAGCTCCAACCTCAACTCACTCGTCCATAAACACAAGAAATGCAGTCATACAACAAGTCCAACCAAAGCAATGTTTTTCAAGCCTCTCGGCCTTGTTCTTTTTTTAAAAAAACTAGCCTTCGAGCTTTGTCAAGCTTAGCAAGGGTCCCTTGTTTATGTAAGCTTTTAGCTTAAGGGTTTTCTCATGCTAAGCAAGGTACTTCGTTTCTTTTGGCTTCAAGAGAAATTGCTCCACCTCTCTTCCCTTAGGCGTGGAGTCCGAGTTTTTGTTTTTCTCCTCTATTTTCTTTTCTTCTTTTTTTTTGCACTTAGAAGAAACCAGTTGTGAGACAACAAAATCAAATGCTTAAGGACAATTTAGAGTTAGAGTAATGGAGGAAGATGAATGGAATGGTAGAGTAATGGAGGAAGATTAATGGAATGGATCGGCTATGGCTTTTCGTGTTATTGGCTGAATTAAGGAGGGGGAATGGAAAGGCAAGAAATCAGCCAATTTAAAGCTTGGTTTTAGGAGAGATCATGCAATGAATGTATGATTATGGAAGGTGGAAGAGGAAAGACAATCAGCTAATTTAATTGAAGTAATCTAACTTAAATGGAAGTGTTTTAATGAAGGTCAAATGAAGAGTTTGTGACTTTTCGGGTATGGATCTTTATGGCTGAACGTTTTAAACCCTTTCAACTCTCTTGGGACGTGGGCTTGCTGGTTTAGAGGTTGAGGATGATCACTCAACTTGCCTTCTAATGGTGATGGATCACAAGAAAGAAAAGTTCCCGAATTTGAGCATGCAAAGTTCAAACAATGGAAGCTATGTACTCAAACTAACCTCCTTACAAGGCGTTGCTCTGATACCACTTGATATGAATCCCCTAGGATCTTGAAGCCGGTTCCTTGAAGGAGTATCGATCTTGGAAGGGAAGAAGATGGATTTGTTCAGGAATGACTCATTTTATGACAAGAGGACGATTTGAGAAGGATCTTGGATTAATCTTCACGTGAAAGGACTGTAGGAATTGGATATGCAATAAACTCCTCAAGTGAATCAACATAAGAGGATTGAAAGACTCTTCTTGACTTGGATATGCCCACCAAGGCTTGAAGAGGTTGAACATGCGACATCGAGGATAGATCCACCACGAGGTTACGGGTTCAGGCTTGATTGATGCCTTTGGAAAGATCCACCAAAGAATCAGTAAAGGTTCTTGATAAATCCACAAGAACAAGATGAAAACTGAATTAAAATAATTCTGGAATTTGAATAAAAAACAAGACAACAAGATAATTTAGAGTATTGATCTCAATTTGTCAACCCTTGCACAAGTGAGTTGGTACAGTTTAAATAAGCAAAAGTTGTACTAATTGGGCCTCACAAAATGGGCCAAAACCCAAGCCCAACACAATAGAACCAGCTCTCGTGATCAAGCTCCAAAATAAGGCACGTTGCCCTTGGCGTTTGTGTGTGCGGCGCAAAGAGCTTCATCGAGCCATAGCTCAATCCGCTCGTGTGTTTCGAGCCAAACTTGGTCCATAGCTTCCTTGGGTCCATATGAGCTTCCTGGACCCCCATGTGTGCGGCGGGTTCGCACCCAATCTAGGAGATGGATGATGCCCTCATTTGCTTGCTCGGCGCTACTTAGGCCTCCTCGCAACTCCTTAGGCATTCGTGCTCCAACTGGCCTGGTTTTTGGAATGGGCTCCTCATTAGGCATATTATAAAGGATGGTGAGTTGGCGGCTCAGTTTTGATGAAGTTGGCCCGGCGGGTTTGAGAAACCCTAACTTGAGCGGCGTCGGTCCATGCTCATCGGTCTTGGTTGAAGTCTCGACCTTGTCTTGCTTGGAATTGGCCTTGATCTAGGCCATAATCACATCATCTACTAAGCTAGGGTTTAAGAAATTGGGGAAAAATCTTACACACACAAATTGGGGGGAATTGAGAGTTGTAAAGGGTTCAACAAGGATACAAATGGCTTCACCGGAGGCGGCTATGGTGGGGGACGACCGACGGCCGGTGGAATTGGCGAGGATGACGAGCTACAACCCATCCGAACCTCATGGTGTGGGCTGCGCGTGCACTTGGTTGCGTGGTTGAGCACGATCTGGGCTAGACGAGCCGATGGCCGTCTGTGTGGCGTGCTATGGTGCTCCGACGACGACGGTGGCCATGGAGGCATATGGATGAGTCGTTGGTGGCTGTACATTGAGGGTGAGAGTCGGGTAGAGAATTGAGGGAGGAGACAAGAGAAATGGGAAAAGAAAAGAAAATGGGTATTAATTTGGGGTATTTATAGTTTAAGGGATAAAAATGGGTAGAAATATAATTGATAAAATATGGGATTGAAATCTAACCCATTAATTTTATGGGAACAAAATATAAAACGTTGGGTTTGAATTCACCTCTCTATTAAAATAAAATAATTAAAACCAATTAAAAATTGAAATGGATCAAACTCGAAATTTTAAATTTTCTATAGTTATTACATATTACCCCCCTTAAAAAGAGTTTCGTCCTCGAAACTAGATCTCAAGCACTTCTGAATAATTAATTCAGCTGATCTCCAATTTCCCGAAAGTCAAACAAGTATCGGATAAGGCTATAACTCTCAAAATTTCTAGTTACTTTACCACCACAAGTTTCGATTCATGCCCCGGCATCATCTATAAGTATCCTCGAAGTTATAAACTCTCAAACCATGAATCCTTAAATGGACTTGTCCATGAGTGCTATTTCTTTCCATATATATAATCTCCTATTGCCACCACCTGGTAAAATACGTTCGCTCCTGAAGTCATGACTCACAACAAGTATAAGGTCGTTGTACTGCACAAGAGTGCCTAAAATTCTCAGCGTCTATCGAACATGACAAACATACATGTACCCCAAAAATAAAAGAATTATCACATGAATACAATTAAAAGAACATGCATCCAATAGAGTATGATCAACATGCAACAAGTCATATGATTCAAAGATGTTTAATGAAGGTAATATATGTACGACAAGGTCCTAGACACACAATCACGTAGATCTCCCTAACATGAAGGTATATAGACATGGGACAACAACAAACACTATAGACTTGGACCAATATACGAAAACTTAAAGTGGTTAGGAATGCCTCTAGCAAAACAAGTTGGATTTCTTCCTCAGTGTAAGTGTAGATAAATCACTCCCAATATACAAAAACTTGAGCAATGGGCCCTCGAGACCATAAACCATATACCAACATCACGACCATTCGATCAATAATGATACTGATATCCATCATGGAGATGATTTGAATAAAACAAATTTAAAAGAAAATACTTCGCAATTCTTCACAATCAATGCATCTCAAACTAACTATCATGACATCTTCTAAATCAATAGGAAAATATACTGAACTCAATATTTCAAATTCTTAAAAGAAATTCCCACTAGCATAATAATGCAACGAGTACACGCCTAACAGAATATGATCAAGCACACAAAAGGTCATGATGTCCAAAAATATCTCATGAGAGAGTGAATGTGTGAGTAACCGAGATACACAACCATGTATATTAGAAGAAAAATATAAACTTGAAGTAAAAACTAAGGTATAAAATATTAGAGGATGTATCTAGCAAACGAAGTTAGAACGCCACTTCTCAAATTCAATTTTGGATAACCCCTCTTCAAATAGATCATGATAAACAAAACTGAAATGACCCGGGCATTGGATTTTGAAATTTTGAAATTTGAACCAACCTCTCGATCACTTAGTCAATATCAAAAACAAAGACACTAATAGTTATATACTATGAAACTCCTATCAAAAAATCGATAATCACTTAGAATCTTTTCCCGAAACATTTCATTCAAAACATCCTGAATCTTGGTAAGAAGATATATTTTCCTCTACAAAGGCATTTGAATCAATTACCTTAAACAAATCCATAAACATATTGAATACTTTTTCACACTCAATAGAAGAACACGAAACTCAAAAGGAGTAAAATCCTTACACAAATCATATCCAAAAGTTTTGTTGCTCATTAATGATACGAAAATCAATGTCTTCCCGTACTAAATTCATCCAATATACGAGCAATTCAACGATAGGAAATCAGACCTCAAGAAAAGCATTTAAGATCTCAAAGAGGCACCACTAGATAGATAGCTTGATATCTCAATACCGCGAAAATATTTTCACTAGTTATTAATATGAATTCTAACATTGAAAACTTATTACTCTACATTACACATGCTCAATATCTCAATGATAGTTCTAACTTTCTCAAGATCATCTTATTCAAAGAATAGACCACAATAATAAAAGTCTAATAATAATACACACTTGGCATTAGCTCTGACCATAATCTTCTTAACCATAAATATGAGAGGTTACATACTTTCCCTCAATACGCGTGTACCATGTTACGTTACTTACATGACTCACATTAGAGGTGGACATTACAAATGTAGTATGTGTAATTCCTCCAAAACACTCATCCTAAGCATTCAATTCGTGTTCCTAAGTCCCTTATTGAACCATATGATATGACAAGCCACCCGTTCATTTTTACTCACTTACTTAATGAATCATTATACCATCCAAACAAGATCTGTCCAATAAGTATCTAACCTCC
Organism: Rheum nobile; assembly: GCA_027886185.1. NCBI lineage: Eukaryota > Viridiplantae > Streptophyta > Magnoliopsida > Caryophyllales > Polygonaceae > Rheum > Rheum nobile. The sequence goes on from WOAB01000215.1 coordinate 849,460, forward strand.
AAGCCGCACGCGTTCTATACCCTTAAGTAGTAATATACTACACAAAAAATATTCTATTAAATGAGGGTATTGGCCCGAGGTAAAGCACTTAATGGAGCGCTACGCCCGGACTACAATGTGTCGTTTGAGGTGCACACGGATCAGATTTTGGGCTCTTAGAATATGGCAATCTTGGGGCTTTCTATTTGATTGGATCGAAAGGCTCTTTCCAAATCGTACCAACTGTTAAAAGAGTTTGGAGGTTCATAAGCAAGTGAATGATTTGAAATTCGAGTTATTTCACCTATTTTGCAATCAGTTTCGCTACAGCACCCCCTTCCCACTAATCCTGTCTGCGCTTTTCTAAGATTCGGCAGAAGCAAAAATCCAGGAAGAACTTTCATGGCAATTTTTGCAAAAAAAAGTTTGAAAGTTCTGATATAGGAGACCGCAAGGAATGTTTCCAACACTTGATAACCATTATATTACCAAGAAATGTAAATTCAGTATCATAACACAATAGCTCACCAACCCAAATGTAACAATGAGGAACCAAAGTGTTATAAAATTATGGTAAGATTTACCTATAATCCAAAACCATCAATTATTATAACAACTTCCTAATTTTATAACCACCAAGTCACCGCCAACTATAAAATTCCACAATATCATAAGATATCCTTAACTTCAAAATTTCCCTGCACGAAAAATATCATCATTGTCATTCTATACCTAATTCATTCATGAACACCTCATACAACCATTATTAAGATAGTCATGATTACAAATCAGATGCGTAGTCCACTAATCAAACCACTCTTTTTCCTAGAAACTTTACTTATCGTTAACACCTTCCCAATTATCGCAAAGAATAGCTTCGGCCCAAAAAGGTTCATTAAATGTCAACCACATAAATATCCAAATGAGAGCACAACAAGGATGGTCACCCCACCACGAGAAAATAACCCAACAAGAATAACAAATTCTAAGTTAATAAACATTTTTCAATTTGCACGCATAATGAAAATATGAATCCCATCCAAGATACAAAGCTCAAAACCATAAAGTATATCAATGAGTTTGAAACATCACCTTCTTAATCAATAGAAGACCAAGTATTTGTAGAAAGTTTTCTTGAACCTCAAACCTAGAAAATGTTATATGAAAATCTTAGGTACCACCTTTATAAATTACAATTTCTCCACCACTTTATTCAATTAAGTAAAACTAAGTACTGCACAAATCGAATTCGATCCTTACAAAACTCAATTTTCAAATTCTAGCATTCTTACGCTCAAACCTTTTGAAAACACAAGATCGAACAACCAAAGATCAAACATGACAATGAGAGAAGTCCAAACATACAATTAGAAATAAAATGAACATATGCTTCAAAAGCAAAATACAAACTTTATAACATGATAAGAATCACAACATATTTACATGGATCGGGTGGAAGTGTCGGCGTAGAACACGATACTAGTTCTAACAACACAAGTTAATTTGAAACCTGACTCTGATACTACTTTTGTAACAACCCCAAATCGAGGTGTTACAGTGTCGTGAATCCCGAAGGGTCCACAAGGCATTAGGGGATAAAATATCAAAACAGTGACCAATAGAAGGTAAACCAAATACATAAAATATAGATGTGACGGTCTTGCATAAAACACGATTTCTAAATCCATCATAAACCAAGTTTTCTTCATATGAATACAACTTTATAAGAATAAAACTCTACAATGGTTAGGAAAATAAGACTGACACTTTCAATCTCGAATATGAAAAAGTTCAACAAACACGACATTTATCGCAGCAGAAATTATATAATCAAACAATTTTAAAACATTGGAAATAGAGTTGACCCCGGATCACACACATAGTTAGCCCTAGTTGTAACACCCCCAAAACTTAACCCTTTTGGAAATGTATTACCGCCAGTGACCCTAGTGTTCCTTACCGAGATCACCCAAGGCTTTACCAAATAAATACAATTTATGAAATGCAATTGATACACAAAGATCAAGCATTAAATTCCAAAACATAACATTTTCAAGGAAAATAAGAGTTACGGGATTACAACCCAATCCCGAATAGGTCAAAACATAGTTTAAACCAAACACAACGGAAGACTAAGAAAGCACATTACAAACGGAGTTACTGTCCAAAGGATCATAACCTGATTAAAGAAATAATTAAAACATTCAAAAACCACCGCCGACTCCATAGTCCTTCTAATCTTCTGAGCTACGTCTTAACTGATGTGCCGAATCGAACGGATGACACCAGCCAACCATGCAAGGGAAAATATTGGTTGGTTAGTCTAAATGAATAGACTAGCAAGGGTATAAAGCAGACTGGTTCGAAGCAGTCATATTAGGTTAGACTCACCGCTTCTCGGATAATAACCGATAACGGTAGTCAACCATCATATTCCTACTGGAATAAACAAGAGGTATGCACAAGAGAAGATTCTGGAAGACTGAATCTTCACAGAAATCGACTTGAAAGAAGACTCCAACGGAAATGAGTCTTTAAGGAAGAAAATGACAAATCTGGAATATTACAGAATCATTCAACAATGATTTAAAACTGACTGAGATGCTTCGGTTCACGACCAACCTCATCGCCTACAGCGAATCCAGATTGGAAAGAGAACGTACTACATTCAAGTCAAGACGAGTTTTCCTAGCTGCACTGAACTTAGCTGCACTACTCGTCCAAGGTGTATTAATTATGTGCGTCAAGGTAGCACTTATCTGATTTATGTTTCAAAAACACACATCACGTTATAGACTTTTACATGTGTACCCCACCAATGGGACGACACATCTTAGTATACGTTTCGTCGAGAGTGACGTATACCGAAAGGTTTGTGACACCAGCTAAGTGTCTTGTCTCTACACACATGTGTAAGAGACCGATCAGGATCTTAGAATAGTACCAGATGGGGACGAGCCACCCCGATACCAGATTATAAAGAAACGACTGGACAGAGTCCGAGTAACGTTCCTATTTAACAGTGCTAACTAAACAGTTACAGCACCATAACATTTACAGGATAAATCCACATAAAGGCCCGAAAGGCGATCACAGATAATAGCGTTGTTCTAACAGATATACAACCTATTATATGATTTTCAAAACAGTTTATCAAAACCGTTTCCAGACAAACAGAATATTCATTCCAAATTAATTACTCAGATAAACTACTGATAATTAATGTAAATATGGAACGAAAGAGCAAGAGCGAATCGCCACTTGCCTTACTCCGCAGAATAGTCTAAAGACGTCACTGGATTCCGGGCTCGACACGGTATAGTTCCGACAGTACAACAACCTTCGAGTCGACCCATAAAAGGAACCCTAAGTTAGATCCGACATAAACAGTACGAATCTAAACACGGCGAAAGAACACGAAAGGAAAGACACCACGACGACAACCGACCAAGCCAAAGCCACGAAGGCGTTCTGGGCACTGGCGGCGGTCGCCGTTCTTGGCGGCGGTCGCCATATTCATCATGGCGGTCGCCGTGAAGAACACGGCGGTCGCCGTGAAGAACATGGTCGACTGAAACGAGAGAAAACTCACCCCAAAACACGAGCGGTTCGGCCTCCTTCGACTTGCTTTGGCTTCTAACCTCCAAGGCTAACCAAAAGCTTCACAAAGGCACTCTGGAAACACACCACGACACCTCCGGCGAGCACAAGAAAACCGACGAAAACACAACTCACTTTGAGGGAGAGTTTTGGCAGCGATTCGGGGTTGTAGATGACCCAAAACCCATGCCCAAGCTCGTCTATTTATAGGCAAACCCCAAGGAGTGATCTGCAAACCCTCAGACGCGGCAAACGACGCAACGGCGTGCCTCGAACGACGCCGGCGACCGGCGGGCAATGCCCACCGGACAATCACGGCGGTCGCCGTAATTTTGCCTGCGGCGGGCACGCGGCGGTCGCCGTCGTTAGGCCTGTCGCGGCCAGCTAGAAGCTGACACGCTGACATCTCGGGCCCAACCACGGCGGTCGCCGTTTCCCCCTTTTCCCGCCCATTCGGCTTTGAACGAGCTTGACGATAAACCGGGATAAAAATTATCGTACGTGAACGACAATTAAACTCCAAGGCACCTTGTCTGTATATTATTTCACTGAGAAAAATATTACAGATACAAAGCACATTACAGAATGTCTCAAGCTACCTGAATTAAATCTGACGTACACAACGGGTACCCGGGAAAATTCCATAGTTCCCAAAATAACCTTACAAAAATATGGGGTATCACATCTCCTCCCCCTTACAAGAAGTTTCGACCCCAAAACTTAGGTCGAGAATAACTCGGGAAAACGCCTGAGCATATCTGACTCGGTTTCCCACGTCTCCCAAGTAACTTCTTCGGTCCCTGACTTGGACCACAGCACTCGTACCAAAGGTACGATCTTGTTGCGCAAATGCTTCTCCCGACGCTCCAAAATGCGCACGGGCAACTCTTCGTAAGTACCATTAGCTTGAATCTCGATGTCTTCGTAGCTAAGTACATGAGACTCATCTGGTACATACTTTCTGAGTAAAGACACGTGAAACACGTTATGCACCGGGTGAGCCGATGGTGGCAATGCCAAACGGTATGCTAGAGATCCCACTCTATCCAGAATCTCGAATGGTCCCACGTAGCGAGGGTTAAGCTTCCCACGCTTACCAAATCTGAAAACTCCTTTGGATGGCGATACCTTGACAAAAACCTTGTCACCGACCTTGAACTCGACAGTCCTGCACTTCCGATCTGCGTAGGACTTCTGTCGACTCGGAGCGGTCAACATTCTATGTCTAATCAAAGCAATGTCTGAAGCCGTCCTTTCGACCAACTCTGGTCCAAGCAGAATTTTGTCGGCATTATCGTCCCAACAAATCGGAGATCTGTATCTGCGACCATACAAAGCTTCAAACGGAGCCATCTTGATTGTAGCATGCCAGCTATTATTGTACGTGAACTCAATCAGACTCAAGCTGTCCTCCCAGCTAGTCGGACGATCGAGCACACAAGCTCTAAGCATATCCTCCAGAGTCTGGGTGGTCCTTTCAGACTGGCCATCTGTCTGAGGATGAAACGCTGTACTGAACCTCAACTCGGTCCCCATAGCCTTATGAAGTTCCTTCCAGAATCTTGACATGAAACGGCCATCTCGGTCCGATACAATGGTCTTAGGAATGTCATGTAAGCGGACAATCTCCTTCTGGTAAACTTCGGCTAGCTTCTGGGTTTCCCATGTGGTCTTGATGGCTATGAAATGAGCACTCTTCGTAAGCCTATCCACAATTACCCAGATAGCATCTCTCTGACTTCGAGTCTTGGGTAGCCCAGTGACAAAGTCCATGGAAATGTCCTCCCATTTCCATTCTGGCACGGGGAGAGGTAGCATCTCACCACCTGGTCTGCGGTGTTCGATCTTGACTTTTTGGCAAGTTAAGCACTTTGCCACAAAGTCTGCTACGCCCCACTTCATGTTTGGCCACCAAAACTTCTTCCTGAGATCCTTGTACATCTTGCTAGAGCCAGGATGCACAGAATAAGCAGATGAATGAGCTTCTCTCATCACCAACTGACGAAGACCTTTTGTGTCAGGCACACAGATCCGATCCTGAAACCAAAGTGATCCATCATCCTGAACTACAAAACTGGGAGCTTTCCCATCCATCACTTCACTGCTTAACTTTACCAAGATGATGTCATCGACTTGCTTTTCTTTGATTTGATCCAGCAGTGTAGCCTGAATTTCCATCATACTCAGGTACCCTCTACGCTGGTCATACAAGACTTCAATGTCGCATTACTCTTGGTTTAGCTTGGTCTGAGCAGTAAGCAACACAACCACAGTCTCGTGCGTTGTCTTCCGGCTTAGCGCATCAGCTACTACATTAGCCTTGCCCGGATGATACAACAACTCCATGTCGTAGTCCTTGAGCAACTCTAGCCAGCGGCGTTGTCTCATATTTAACTCCTTCTGAGTAAATATATACTTGAGACTTTTGTGGTCGGTGAAGACTTGGCATCTTATACCGTAGAGGTAATGCCTCCAAATCTTCAGCGCAAAGACAACCGCTGCTAACTCAAGATCGTGGGTCGGATAGTTTTCTTCATAAGTCTTTAGTTGTCTAGATGCATAAGCAATGACTTTGCCTCTTTGCATCAAAACACAACCAAGACCACACTTGGAAGCATCACTATAGACCACATAATCGTCATTCCCCTCTGGGAGTGCTAACACGGGTGTCGAGGTCAACCGTCGCTTCAACTCCTAGAAACTGACCTCGCACTTGTCATTCCAGACAAACTTCTTGTGGACCTTGCGGAGTAGATTGGTCATAGGTAGAGCGATCTTTGAAAATCCTTCTACAAACCTTCTATAATACCCGGCAAGTCCAAGAAAACTGCGCACCTCTTTTACGTTCTGAGGCTGTGTCCACTTAGCCACAGCTTCAATCTTTTGGGGATCAACCATAACCCCATTTTTATTGATCACGTGGCCTAAGAAAGCCACTTCCTTCATCCAGAATTCACATTTAGACAATTTAGCATAAAGCTGATGTTGTCTAAGGATCGACAAGGAAATCCGTAGATGTTCCTCGTAGACTTCTTCATTCGGAGAATAGATCAAGATGTCGTCTATGAAGACCACCACGAACTTATCCAAGTACTGGTGAAAACATCGATTCATCAAGTCCATAAAGATAGCTGGAGCATTTGTAAGCCCAAAAGGCATCACTACGAACTCGTAATGACCATATCTGATCCTAAACGCAGTTCTAGGAATGTCCTGCTCCCGAATCCTGAGTTGATGATATCCAGATCTTAAGTCGATCTTGGAGAACACCTTTGCTCCTTGTAACTGGTCCAACAAGTCATCAATCCTAGGCAAAGGATACTTGTTCTTGATCGTCACCTTATTCAACTCTCGGTAGTCGATACAAAGTCGGAACGATCCGTCTTTCTTTTTGACGAATAAAACCGGGGCACCCCATGGCGATGAACTCGGCCTGACATAACCTTTATCAAGAAGATCTTCAAGTTGATTCTTCAACTCTTGCATCTCAGCTGGAGCCATCCGATACGGGGATTTGGAAATCGGCGCCGTACCAGGCTCGAGATCAATAGAAAACTCAACGTCACGGTTCGGGGGTAATCCAGGAATTTCTTCCGGAAAGACATCCGAAAACTCCCTAACTATAGGAATATCAAGAACCTCAGGTCCATCCTCCTCGGGCGAATCCAAGTAGCAAAGGTACCCGACACATCCTTGTCGTAGTAGCTTAAACGCAGCCATCACATTGATCAGCTTGTCGTTATCAGCGTCATTTTGACCTTTGAACTTGCACACGAATTGGCCCCCGGATGACACCGTCACCGTTCTTGAACTGAAGTCGATCACCGCCTTGTGATGCGTCAGCTAATCCATACCGAGAATAATGTCGTATGGAGCCATGGCTATGCAGATTAAATCTGCCTCGAATTCCTTACCCTGAATGGTAATCGGAAAGTCGGACAAATGCTTGATTCCCACCAAACGTTCTCCATTAGGAAGATTAACGACGAAAGGGTCGCACGAATCATTGCACACTAAGTCTAACTTGCTAACACAGCTATCCGAAATAAAGGAATGCGTAGCACCAGAATCAAACAGAATGCACACTGAAGTAGAGTAAAGGTATATAGTACCTTGAGCAATCAGAGCGTTGGGTCCATCTGCCTCACGCATCTCGTACAAGCGTTGGCCCTGACTTCCAGAAACAGCTGGGGCCTTTCCCCTGTTCTGAGCAGTCGTCTGCACTGAAGGGCTAGGAGTCTCGGCAGGCTTAAACCTAGGTCGGTTGCTCTGATGAACTGACCCTTGCTGCGACTCTACTCCCTTCTGCTTCCCCTGCTTGCAGAACTTTTGCAGATGACCATCACGTCCACACCCAAAGCATGGCCTCCTCTCCTTCCGACACTCAGTGCTCTTGTGCCCAGCAGTACCGCAGTTATAACACTGAACTGAACTCCCGGTATGCCCTGACTGCTGAGTCGATCCCCCTTGCGTCATCTCCGTCTTAGCTCGGCCGGACTTGGCGAAGTTAGACGGTGGCGTAGGGCGCTTAAAACCACCTCCCTGGTTCTGATTCTGCATCGACTTCTGTCGGTTGCGCCTCTTGGTCGACTCCTCGAGAGTTACCTCCAGCTTATAGGCACAATCCACATACTGCTCCAAGGTAGAGCATGTGTGGTGCACCATTAATGGCTTGATATCCGGGTTCATCCACTCGTAGAAGTACCAGATCTTTTGAGCCTCGTTGGTGATCTCGGCAGTGGCGTACTGTAGAAGATGGTTGAACTTAGATGCCAACTCGGTCACTCTCAGACCATCATTCTGAGGGTACAAGAACTCTTTATGCTTCTCCTCTCTCATAGCACGAGAGAAAAAGCGATCAACCATCTTGGTCTTGAACATCGACCAAGTCAACACTGGGCTCTCAGCCAAACCAGTGCTCTCCCACCACTCGCTAGCCTCCTCCTTCAGCTAAAGAGAAGCGATATGGACCTTCTCGGCCTCCGTACACTCCACGTTCCTGAACAGCCTCTCCATATGGGAGAACCAATGAGTCACTGCCACTGGCTCCCCTTTCCCGTTATAGCAGTCGGGTCTCATGGAAGTAATGGTCTTAAGAGCGCGACCATAGCTGTCCCTCGTCCTAACGGCAGTCTCCTGAATCACAGGGTTTCTGGGTTCCACAACATCAGGAACCGCTGCATGAATAGGCACTTCTTGTGCTTGAGGCGCACTTGGTCTCAAGATCTCTGTAATAGCCTGCATCATGATCCCTCGGATCGCCTCAACAGCTGCGGCGTCAAATAGCGTCGACGCCTGGGTCTGATCCTGACCTTCACACCTCTGCTGGACGCGAGACTCAGACTCGTGTTCATCCTGAACACCTCTTCCTGCTGGTCTGGGGTTTTGGCTAGTCCCAACACCGGCTCGAGTCGAGTTTCTCGTGCTTCTTGGGTTCACCATCTGTTTACCGATCCAATTCCATGCATTCAATACATTAATATTATGCAACATACTTATGCAATATATCAATGTACATAAATCACTCAGAATAGATCAACTTGGCATTTTATAAATGAACCTTCGAATTCTTACACAAGTTACACATAAGTTTATCATTCGAGCGTTAGGACAACATTGCTCGAAGATATAAGTGTTTCTCAAAGTACTTGCCGCAATACTGAAATATTACACAAAGTACAACTTGGAATACTAAGAAACGAACTACTACGATAGGCAACGTCATTCCTCCTCAAGGCGTTCCAAAATGTCTCCCATACGACTGGCTACTCGTGCATGGTCTCTTCGGGCTAGGCTCACCATCGAGCTCTGGCGATGGGTTTCGCACCCTGCTTGACCCTGAAGCACATAGTCCTAGCTCAGCCATAGAAAAGTATGGGTCGTCCATGACTGGTCCTCCTATTCCAGCCCTCCTCTGAGTACTGGTGATCAGCTCATCCCTCTGACGCTGCTGTTCTGCGGAGATTACCTCGCTCTGGCGGAGAATCTCCTGCAGCTCGGATTCCGACCTCCATCTCCTTGGAGTAGGGATAGGCTGAGATTCTCTGTCACTTCTCCCAATACCGTACTTGGTATACAGTGCCTCCCAATCAACTTCTGACATGGGTGCGTACTCTGGCACTGGTGACAATCCTGTACCGGGCTCCTGATTCTGCCCTCCAAGGTCCAACTCTGGATCCTCTTCTGGATCATCCTCTATGGGATCCTCATCCTCGGGATCATCCTCGATGGGATCCTCATCCTCGGGATCATCCTCGATGGGGTCCTCATCCTCGGAATCATCCTCGATCATATCCTTGTCCTCGACAGGATCTTGCTCAAGCATCTCCTCTTCCTCCTCTTCGTACTCGATCTCCTCGGGAATTGGTCCCAGCAGAAAGTCGTCTTGGTAAACCCCTTGTTCATACCTTGACAACTCGTCTTCCTGCTCCCATTCCTGTACTCCCTCCACCCTTGGTGGCGGCACAGGTGCAGGTCTAGGGACCATAGCATTCCTGGCTACAAGGACAACTGACTCGGGGAGAACGTGTTTGACGTCTTCGGGTGGGCTACTCGGGCCTCCAACCTCGAAACATCGCTGAGGTAACGGAAAATCTAGCCTCGGCTGATCCGACTTGGCGTCTTCCGACCCCCTACCAATAGAAAAGCAGACACCCATCCTATCGAACAATAAGGAAGGAATTAGTCTTTCTAGACATAGAAGCAAGCTTACTATATCAGACTATAAAGAAGACATGACTATGAACGGTGTTTTTAAATTCTTTTCAGAATGAAAATTCAGAGCCCTCTTTAAAGCATTTTCAAAAACGGATAATTGATTTATAAAATCTCAAACCCGTTTTAAAAACTTTTAGCTCTGATATCACAACTGTAACACCCCCAAAACTTAACCCTTTTGGAAAGGTATTACCGCTAGTGACCCCAGTGTTCCTTACCGAGATCACCCAAGGCTTTACCAAATAAATACAATTTATGAAATGCAATTGATACACAAAGATCAAGCATTAAATTCCAAAACATAACATTTTCAAGGAAAATAAGAGTTACGGGATTACAACCCAATCCCGAATAGGTCAAAACATAGTTTAAACCAAATACAGCGGAAGACTAAGAAAGCACATTACAAACGGAGTTACTGTCCAAAGGATCATAACCTGATTAAACAAATAATTAAAGTATTCAAAAACCACCGCCGACTCCATAGTCCTTCTAATCTTCTGAGCTACGTCTTAACTGATGTGCCGAATCGAACGGATGACACCAGCCAACCATGCAAGGGAAAATATTGGTTCGTTAGTCTAAATGAATAGACTAGCAAGGGTATAAAGCAGACTGGTTCGAAGCAGTCATATTAGGTTAGACTCACCGCTTCTCGGATAATAACCGATAACGGTAGTCAACCATCATATTCCTACTGGAATAAACAAGAGGTATGCACAAGAGAAGATTCTGGAAGACTGGATCTTCATAGAAATCGACTTGAAAGAAGACTCCAACGGAAATGAGTCTTTAAGGAAGAAAATGACAAATCTGGAATATTACAGAATCATTCAACAATGATTTAAAACTGACTGAGATGCTTCGGTTCACGACCAACCTCATCGCCTACAGCGAATCCAGATTGGAAAGAGAACGTACTACATTCAAGTCAAGATGAGTTTTCCTAGCTGCACTAATCACCCAAGGTGTATTAATTATGTGTGTCAAGGTAGAACTTATCTGATTTATGTTTCAAAAACACACATCACGTTATAGACTTTTACATGTGTACCCCACCAATGGGACGACACATCTTAGTATACGTTTCATCGAGAGTGACGTATACCGAAAGGTTTGTGACACCAGCTAAGTGTCCTGTCTCTACACACATGTGTAAGAGACCGATCATGATCTTAGAATAGTACCAGATGGGGACGAGCCACCCCGATACCAGATTATAAAGAAACGACTGGACAGAGTCCGAGTAACGTTCCTATTTAACAGTGCTAACTAAACAGTTACAGCACCACAACATTTACAGGATAAATCCACATAAAGGCCCGAAAGGCGATCACAGATAATAGCGTTGTTCTAACAGATATACAACCTATTATATGATTTTCAAAACAGTTTATCAAAACCGTTTCCAGACAAACAGAATATTCATTCCAAATTAATTACTCAGATAAACTACTGATAATTAATGTAAATATGGAACGAAAGAGCAAGAGCGAACCGCCACTTGCCTTACTCCGCAGAATAGTCTAAAGACGTCACTGGATTCCGGGCTCGACACGGTATAGTTCCGACAGCACAACAACCCTTCGAGTCGACCCATAAAAGGAACCCTAAGTTAGATCTGACATAAACAGTACGAATCTAAACACGGCGAAAGAACACAAAAGGAAAGACGCCACGACGACAACCGACCAAGCCAAAGCCACGAAGGCGTTCTGGGCACTGGCGGCGGTCGCCGTTCTTGGCGGCGGTCGCCGTATTCATCACGGCGGTCGCCGTGAAGAACACGGCCGACTGAAACGAGAGAAAACGCACCCCAAAACACAAGCGGTTCGGCCTCCTTCGACTTGCTTTGGCTTCTAACCTCCAAGGCTAACCAAAAGCTTCACAAAGGCACTCTGGAAACACACCACGACACCTCCGGCGAGCACAAGAAAACCGACGAAAACACAACTCACTTTGAGGGAGAGTTTTGGCAGCGATTCGGGGTTGTAGATGACCCAAAACCCAAGCTCGTCTATTTATAGGCAAACCCCAAGGAGTGATCTGCAAACCCTCAGATGCGGCAAATGACGCAACGGCGCGCCTCGAACGACGCCGGCGACTGGCGGGCAATGCCCACTGGACAATCACGGCGGTCGCCGTAATTTTGCCTGCGGCGGGCACGCGGCGGTCGCCGTAAATGCGGCGGTCGCCGTCATTAGGCCTGTCGCGGCCAGCTAGAAGCTGACACACTGACATCTCGGGCCCAACCACGGCGGTCGCCGTTTCTGAACGGCGGGCCGTTTCCCCCTTTTCCCGCCCATTCGGCTTTGAACGATCTTGACGATAAACCGGGATAAAAATTATCGTACGCGAACGACAATTAAACTCCAAGGCACCTTGTCTGTATATTATTTCACTGAGAAAAATATTACAGATACAGAGCACATTACAGAATGTCTCAAGCTACCTAAATTAAATCCGACGTACACAACGGGTACCCGGGAAAATTCCATAATTCCCAAAATAACCTTACAAAAATACGGGGTATCACACTAGTATCGTGTCCACCTTGCCTGACGTCCACGTTGGTCTTGAGTGGAAGAATACATGACCATGTATAAGACAAAGATAGCCCCCACGATAATGGAGGTTAGTCTCCAACCAGACTAGCAAATATTTAAGCAACTTAATATGTGCAATAGTGCAAGAAAGGGATCACATATACACATGCAAAGTGATGTGACCAAGTCTCATCAAGAGACCCAAGGCCCTTCCCAAGATGACCATGGTGACTTGAGTGATGATCAAGATGGCTCAAGTGCCCAAGATGAGCCTAGTGAAGCCCTAGACGCCAATCCAATCCAAGACCATGATGATGAGCTTCCACCTGGTTCTATCACAAGGGCCTGAGCCAAACAACTTCAAATGGAGCCGAAGAAGGGACTCACGAGCCTTGGAGCTCCGAGCCATGTGCTTCCTGAGCCGGTCATCCTCATCAAGGCGTGTCCGGGAGCGTGATCCATGCTTGCTATGCAATTAGGAGTCATATTTTATCTAAATGTATTTCATGACATTTCCAGACTTTAAATTATGTTTTTTAAGCTTGAAGACACTAAATTAGGTTTATTAGGCCAAGATGGGCCGCACTTTTCCTTAGCCTATATAAGGCTTTCTTGTTTCTTGTATAAGACACGTTCAATTGCATTCCAGAATTCAGAATTACAGTTTTTCTTTGGCTAAGAACCAAAGCTATGTTTCTCTTCTTGCTCGTGTGCTGCATCGAGTGATCGTTGGCTGTTCTTGAGTGCGTTACATCCCAAGTGCATCCAACCTTGTTCTCCTTAGTTTGGTGCGTCACATCCAAGCCAAGAAGGGCACTTATCCAGTTCTTGTTCCACCACCATCACTACCATCCTCACGCCTTCATCATCTTCATCTCCTCGTCATATACTTAAGATTTGGGCGCCATCTCCCTCAAACTCAACGTCTAGGTCTCATTCTGCCATCTACTTGTTCCCAAACAAGATCCCTTGTGCCCGGAGGCTTAGGAGGCCAATTCCTTGCAATGAGTTCATCTAGATCCTTCTATCACGTGGTATCAGATCTACGTAAGGTATTGCTCTAAAACATTGGTTTAAGGCATTAGATTATTCATATTTGCAAGCATAGATTCCGTGCCCTTAAAATCCGAACATTTTGCATTTGTTTTCTTGAGTTTTGTTGTGTCTTTCCTTGTTGTTTGACTGGTTTGAGATGAGTTCATTCGCTGCAGTTTGTGTGAGATGAGCGGTTGAAGGAGAACTTGAAAATCTGTTTTGCTCTCTCCTAAAATCCAGCATGCAGTTCAGCCTTTTCCTCCAACCACGTCCAGCTTAGATTTGTTTGATTTTCTAAGTCAAAGCCTTCCCTATTTTCTAGCCCTAGTAGTTAGCCACATTAGAGTCTTTTTCTTTTATTTTTGTTGCCTCATTCCATGCTTGAACGTGTTGATTACTTGTGTATAGACTACAACTTCAACGTTAAGGTAATGGGAAATACTCATTGTTGATCTTTGTAATTTTTGTTGCATTACATTCTGCACTTAGTAGTCTACAGTTTAACAAAAAGAAATCAAAGTAAAAGTGGTTGATTCAGAAATACCCAACCCAAGTAACAAAAGGGAGGCCAAAGAAAAAGTGAATCAACATAGAGAAGAGACTTGAGCATTGGCTGAGTGTTCGTTGTTTTCTTTGTTTCTTGCAACAAGTGTAATCTTTGTTAAGTGCAAGTGAGTTTAGTAGCTTCCTTGGCGTTGCTTGACTTGGTTGTTGCACAAGTATCTCAGGTTCATTTGTGTCATGTGCTTCTTGTTTATTTTGCTTTAAATTGAGTCTAGGACCCTAAGCCTATCCTACATAGGCGTGCTTTCTTGGATGAAAGTCTTGACTCTTGAATCAAAGTTGAAAGCTCTTACTAGCTTTAAGATCCATTGATAAGACTTGTGTTTTGTGGGAACTTTGTGTTGGAATTGTTATTTGAGTCTTATTGGCAAGGATAACCACGATGGAAGCCCAAGACAAGAACAAGGGCCCCGCTACTGAAGGCCTACCAGCCGGACCTCCAATCACCATGGAGACTCTTCTCCAAGCCATCCAATCAACCAAGGATGACACGTATGAAAGGGTGCGCCAACAGATTCAAGATTTGAGGGAAGAACAAGCAGCCTTCATGAGGAAGATGGAGGCCAAGTGGGAGCAATCTCAATGTGGCATGAGGTCTAGTAGTGCACATGAGCTAGGAGGCCCATCCCACTCTCTTCATGTGGAAGGAGGCGTTTCTGGTGCCTTTTCTCAAGAGCTTTCTCGGCTGTCCATCCATGATACCACTTCTTCACAAGTCCCACTCGTTTTCACAACTAGAGAAGGACAAGGTATGACTTTTGAGTTTCAATCTCCCCTTGTGACTTCTGATGCTTCTATATTTCCTTTCTTGCGAACTAACCATGCAGATTTGGGAGTAAGAGGGCCTTTCCAAGGTCACAACGAGCCTTATCCGCCAAGGAACCAAGCTCCTACCATGCTGCCAAGGAGAAACATACCTAGACGGGGCTTTGGCTGTGGCCATTTCCAAGCTCCAAGGATGCCTTACCAAGCTAAAAGGGTAGCATTTGAAGAAGGGTATGGCGAGGACCAAGACAGACCACGCCACCATGGAATCAAACTTGAAGTGCAACCTTTTGGAGGTACGTGTGAGGTAAAAATTTATCTTGATTGGGAGCAAAAAACTGAATAATTTAGAGGATACCCTCAAATTGAAACTTAGGAAGAACTGAAAAACGCTTTAAGAAACCGGTTTGTATCGGAAGATTACACTGAAAGAGTTCATGCTAGACTAGAGCAATTAAGACAAGGAAATAGGACCCCAGATGAGTTCTATAAGGAGCTAAGGACCTTGGTCTTTAGGTCTGGTCTTATATTTCACGAGGTCTATCTTATTTCTAAGTTTATCAATAGCTTGAATTCTGATCTTAAGGCCATTGTGAACATGCAACACTTTGTGCATCGGACGCCTATTGAATAGGTTCTTCATTACACTAATCATGTATATAAAAACCTTCCTCAAAGGCCCCCTCAAGTGGCAAGTTCAAGGCCTTGGCCGCCAACTAGTGCTAGTGGTTCCCAAGCCATACCAAGACGCCTAGAGCCTAGGCATGAACAACAAAGTCAGCCTAAGAGAGACGCTCAGCCTCAGTCTCAACCCCACCGAAAAGAGGGGAAGAGCCGAGCTAGAGATCTCAAGTGCTTTAAGTGTCTTGGAAGAGGGAAATTTGCCAAGGACTGCCCCTCTAAAAGGCATGTTCTTCTTAACACTCAAGGGGACTATGAGTCTGAGGATGAGTGTCAAGAAGAGGTTGTTGAAAAGGAAGAGGAGGTAGAGGAAATGCATGTGGTGGCAGCCGAGGGTGAATACTTTGTGGTCAAAAAGACCTTGATTGCCTCGGAGAGTCCTAGAGTGCCTAATCAGCGTGAAACCATCTTTCACACAAGGTGCACCATTAGGGGGAAGGTGTGTAGTGTCATTGTTGATGGTGGGTCATGTTGCAACATTATTGACCAATAAGTGGGAAGTAGATTCAATCTATCTACCACTCTACACCATCAACCCTACACATTGTGTTGGCTGAACTACAAGACTCCTCTTAAAGTCAAGGATCAAGCCATCATTCAGTTTGCTATAGGGGGATATGAGGATGAAGTTGTGTGTGATGTTCTCCCCATGACTGCATGCCATCTCCTCCTAGGTAGACCATGACAATTTGATAGGGGTGTCATTCATTGATGAGTGACTAATGAGTATTCTTTCATGATAAATGGAAAAAGAATCACCCTACATCCCTTAGCTCCCCACGAGATTATGGTTGATCATGTGGCTAGGGAGCAAAGGAAGTCTCTTCAACACAATGAGCAAGCTAAGGGCAAGAAACTTTCCATTGGAAGCAAAGGGGGTGCTTCTAATCATATGCTCTTGGCTAAGCCAAAGGAAGTTGTTCAAGCTCTCAAAGAGGGTGAGGTGTGTCTCCTACTCATCTACAAGGACACCTTGCTTTCTTCTCCTGAACTTGAAGAACTTCACACGGCCATTGCACAACTCTTGCTTGAGTTTGATGACCTCTTTCAAGAGGAGGTGCCGAGTGGTTTGCCGTCGATAAGAGGTATTGAGCATCAAATTGACTTTATACTGGGGGCAACACTTCCTAATCAGGCTGCCTATAGGGCCAACCCCGAAGAGACTAAAGAATTGCAACGTCAAGTGCAAGAATTGCTTGACAAGGGCTATGTGAGGGAAAGTCTTAGCCCTTGCGCAGTCCCCGTCATTCTAGTTCCTAAGAAGGATGGCTCTTGGAGAATGTGTGTTGATTGTCATGCAGTCAACAACATCACTATCAAGTATTGCCATCCCATTCCTAGGCTAGATGACATGCTTGATGAGTTGCATGGGGCAAATGTGTTTTCAAAGATAGACCTTAAAAGTGGTTACCACCAGATTAGAATGAAAGAGGATTATGAATGGAAAACAGCTTTCAAAACCAAATATGGGTTGTATGAATGGATGGTAATGCCTTTTGGTCTCACCAATGCCCTTATTACCTTTATGAGGCTTATGAACCATGTTCTAAGGCCATTTCTTGGTACGTTTGTGGTTGTATACTTTGATGATATCTTAGTGTATAGCCATGACCTACGTGAGCATGTTGGGCACCTTAGAAAGGTCCTTGAGGTTCTTAGAAAAGAAAATTTGTATGCCAATTTCAAGAAGTGCCATTTTTGCTCAGACCATGTGGTATTTGTTGGATATGTGGTGTGCAAGGAGAGCTTGAGAGTTGATGAAGAAAAGGTGAAAGCTATTCATGAATGGCCTACACCTACGACTATGACTCAAGTCCACAATTTTCTAGGATTGGTTGGCTTCTACCGCTAGTTTGTGAGGAATTTTAGTACTGTGGCCATGCCTCTCACCGAGTTAACCAAGAAAGGTGTGGTTTTCAAGTGGGAAACTGCACAAGAAGAGGCATTTAACACTCTTAAGTCTAGGCTCACACACGCACCACTTCTAACATTACCTAACTTTGACAAAACATTTGAAATAGAGTGTGATGCGTCGGGCATAGGACTAGGGGGTGTGCTCATGCAAGAGGGTAAACCGATAGCTTATTTTAGTGAAACATTAGGTGGAGTTGAGCTAACTTATCCCACCTATGACAAAGAGTTATTTGATCTTGTGCGTGTGCTTAAGGTATGGCAACATTACTTGTTACCGAAAGAATTTGCTATACATTCTAACCATGAAGCATTGAAGTACCTAAAAAGGCAAAGCAAGCTCAACAAAAGACATGCTAAGTGGGTAGAATTCATTGAGTCTTTTCCTTATGTCATCAAGCATAAGAAGGGAAAAGACAATGTTGTGACTGATGCACTCTCCCATAGGTACTTTCTTTTAACTCTTTTGGATGCTAGATTACTTGGATTTTCTTTCATGAAAGAACTCTATGCATGTGATCCTGTTTTTTGTGAAATGTTTGTTGCATCTATGTCTAAGGGTAGCAAAGATCAATATTATTTGCATGAGGGTTTTTTGTTTAAGGGTAATAAGTCGTACATTCCTAAGGGTTCCACTAGAAGAATATTAGTCTAAGAAGCTCGTGGGGGGACTAATGGGGCATTTTGGGGCCCTTAAGACCATGCATACCCTTAGAGAGCATTTCTATTGGCCACGCATGCTTAGGGCAATGGAGAAATTTTGTGTTTCATGTACTACTTGTCTGCGTGCTAAATCCAAGGTTCAACCTCATGGTCTCTACACTCCCTTACCTATACCTCAAATGCCTTGGGAAAACATTTCCATGGACTTTATTTTGGATTTACCTAGGTCCGAGAGAGAGAGGGACTCCATCTTTGTTGTTGTAGATAGATTCTCCAAAATGGCTCATTTCATTGCATGTCATAAAACCGATGATGCATCTCATGTTGCTAACCTATTTTTTGATCAAGTTGTGAGATTGCATGGAGTTCCTAGGTCGATTGTTTCAAATCGAGATGTGAAGTTCCTAAGCTACTTTTGGAAGACACTATGGACCAAGCTTGGGACAAAGCTTCTATTCTCAACTACTTGTCATCCTCAAACGGATGTACAAACTGAGGTAGTCAACCGTACCCTTAGTGCTTTGCTTAGATCTATGTTGCAAACTAACTTGTGCAGGTGGGAAGAGTGCATATCCTTCATAGAGTTTGCCTATAATAGGTCGGTCCACACGGCTATAAGGAAGACTCCATTCGAAGTGGTATATGGTCTCAATCCCAAAACGCCGCTTGAGCTCTTGCCATATGCTATCAAGGACCGAGAGAGCAAAGAGGATGTTGAACAAGCCTTGAAGATCCAAAAGTTGCATGAAGAGACTCGGCTGCAACTAGAAAAGAGGACCATGCAATATAAGAGGCAAGTTGACAAGGGGCACAAAGAAGTGCTCTTTGAACCTAGAGATCTGGTTTGGGTGCAATGAGGAAGGAACATTTCCCATCACTTCACAACTCCAAGATGAAACCAAGAGGAGATGGTCCATTCCAAGTGCTTGAGAAGATCAATGACAACGCCTACAAGCTAGAGCTGCCGCCATCCTATGGTGTTCATGACGTCTTCAATGTGGTTGATTTGGTTCCTTTCTTGGTGGAGGAAGACGCAGACCTTGATAAGCTAGATTCAAGATCAAATCCCTTTCAAGAGAGAGAGGATGATGTGACTAAGTCCCATCAAGAGAGCCAAGGCCCTTCCCCAGATGACCATGGTGACTTGAGTGATAATCAAGATGGCTCAAGTGCCCAAGATGAGCCTAGAGAAGCCCTAGGCCCCAATCTAAGTCAAGACCATGATGATGAGCTTCCACCTGGTTCTATCACAAGGGCCCGAGCCAAACAACTTCAAATGGAGCTGAAGAAAGGACTCACGAGCCTTGGAGCTCTGAGCCATGTTCTTAGTGAGCCGGTCATCCTCATCATGGCGCGTCCGGGCGCATGATCCATGCTTGCTATGCAATTAGGAATCATATTTTATCTAAATGCATTTCATGACATTTCAGAGTTTAAATTATGTTTTTTAAGCTTGAACACGCTAAACTAGGTTTATTAGGCCAAGATGGGCCGTACTTTTCCTAAGCCTATATAAGGCTTTCTTGTTGCTTGTGTAAGACACAATCAATTGTATTCCAGAATTCAAAATTATAGTTTTTCCTTGGCTGAGAACCAAAGCTACGTTTCTCTTCTTGCTCGTGTGTTGCATCGAGTGATCGTTGGCTGTTCTTGGGTGTGTTACATCCTAAGTGCATCCAGCCTTGTTCTCCTTAGTTTGGTGCGTCACATCCAAACCGAGAAGGGCACTTATCCAATTCTTGTTCCACCACCATCACTACCATCCTCACGCCTTCATCATCTTCATCTCCTCGTCATCTACTTCAGATTCGGGTGCCATCTCCCCCAAACTCAACATCTAGGTCTCATTCTGCCATCTACTTGTTCCTAAACAAGATCCCTTGCATCCGGAGGAATAGGAGGCCAATTCCTTGCACCGAGTTCATCTAGATCCTTGCCTCTATCACAAAGGTACAGATGAACATGTCACAACAAGAATGTATTATATACTGTTGGAACGACGACGTTCCCTCTAGTTTTGATGATGATAAACTCAAATGCTTTTGATGGTTTTTAGTGTGACTATGAGTTTCAGGAAACGATGAAAAGGAACGATGAAAACCAGTGAAGAGTCAAAATAGAGAAGCAAAGGAACAGAGAAGCCAACAATGACAAAAACAACATGCTGGAACGAAAGAAAAGAAGAGACGCGTGATGTTGAACATAACAGAAAAGGGAACAGCGCAAGGAACGAAGGACGCGCGCTGGAAACCCTAAAGAGCCGCCGAATATCTGTTATGGAAAACAGATTTGGAAGTTGCAACTTGGGCCTCAAGGAAGATCTCGTAAAGAGATATTGTGGTTAGAATATGTTTAGAAAAGATTGTATAGGATTTTATTATCTTATTTTCATTAAGTAAAATTAGGGTAAATCTGAGAGTAAACCTAGACTATATATTAGAAAGCCGCGAACTTCATTTGAGACGACCGAACACGGAACAGAGAGCATCCTCAGTGAGCAGAGCATTCGGAACAAGAGCAGAGCATTCGGAACAAGAGAAGAGCATTCGAAAGAAGAGAAGAGTATTCGAAGGAAGAAGAAGAACACTTACAAGGGACGAGACTTTGGTGAGTTGAGTACTTGTTAGGGTTTTGTTTGTCTTAGGTGTTATTAGGAACGTTACATTGAGAAGTCTAGATATCTAGGAGTAAACTAGATTGAGATAAGACTTGCTTGTTTGTAATTCCAGGATTAATAACATAAGTAGACATTCGAAATCCTACTAGGAAAACCTAGAGGTAGAGGTTTTTCTTAGTCAACTAGTTGGTTGATTAAGTTTTCCTCTCTAAGGAACTGAGTTCGTTACTCTATTTTTCTGATACTATTTTCCGCTGTCCAAGGAACGAACTTACCGTTCCTTGATCTAACACACACGATTCAACAATTGGTATCAGAGCAGGTGCTCTAGATTGTGTGTTACTTATAGATTTTACAGGTAACAATGGCTCCCAGTACTGTCGAAGTCGGTTTGAACTCCTCAAGGCCTCCTCTCTTGCTCGCTGGACAATATCAACATTGGAAAACACTTTTCATCAAGTGGGTGCAAAGCCATGACTACCAATGCTGGTTGGTGATCTCTCTTGGTGATATTGACATTTCAGATCTAGAAAAGAAGTTGAAACTGAAGAAATGGGATCAAGACGATCTCCAGATCATGGAGAAAAATTGCAAAGCAGCCATGCTCATCAACAACGCTCTCAATCAGCAAGATGTGCAAAAACTCCAATCTTGTGAGTCGGCCAATGCTAAATGGCTTGCCTTGGAACAGATGTATATGGGAAGCAAGGATCTGCGTAAAGTTGATCGTTTCACTGCGAAGAAGGACTTTTACAACTTCAAAATGGATGACAAGGAAGATGTGAGTTTCTACCAAGCACGATTTGAGAAGATCATAGCAAATCTCACTGCTCACTCCGTCACCGATAAGGAAATTCTCCCCGATGAGAAAATCCTCATAATCATTGATGGTCTCCCTCATCGTCATGCAATGACCAAAGCTATTCTGAAGGAGAATCCCAACACCGTCAAACTGACGTTCCATGAGGTATTCAGCAAGATCCAGAAGTATGACAATGAAGAGAAGGCCACAAGAAACAAGGATCCCAAAGAAAATGGAATCGCTTCGATGGTTGGAAAGGCTGTTGACAGGATTGAGAACGGCCTCGATGACAATGATGGTTCCGATGACCCTGAGGTGGTGCTTCTAACCAAAGTCATGCGTTCCCTCTACAAAAAAGGAAGAAACAGTAGAGGAGGGAACGGTGAGACTCGTGACATCAAGGATATCACTTGTTACAACTGTAATGAGAAGGGTCACTACTCCAGTTCGTGCCCAAAGCCGAAGAAGGCAAGCAAACCTTCTGGGAACGATGAGAAGAGAGCTCTCGTTGCTGTGTGGGGCAATGATGATGACTCAGATGGTGAAGATCCTGAAGCCTGGAGTGGCAAGATGTGTGCAATGGCCATCAACGACTCCTCTGAGGAACTCGAGGTAAATCCTGAAACGATCTTGAAATCTCTTCTGAATTTTGATAAGAAATCCTTAATTGCTCTCATAAGGGAAATGTATTCTGAAAATTTGAAAACACAAGAGGAACTTGCTAATTCTGAAGATGAGTGTAGTAGTTTAAAAGAAAATCTTTCTAACACTGCTAGTAGCTCAATTGTTCCTTGTTATTCATGTGATGCTAATCATGAGGAACTTCAGAGATTAAGAAATGAAAAGGTCTCTTTGCTTATGAATGAAGTTTCTAACAATACTGATGCAAGGAGTATAGCTAGTCCAAGTAAGCTTGAAGCATAGATATCCGAGATGAAGGCCTATGTGCACAAGATTCATTCTGTTCTGATGGAACAGAAGGCTGAAGCTGAAAGCATCAAGTTCGTCGAATCAAGGTATGGTATTGGCTATACAGGTTCCAAGCAAACGGAAGATGATCCCTCTATACTGGAACTACGTGAAGCAAGAGATAGGGAACTTCAAGATGCTAGAGAGAAGAATCGCAATCTTGAGGAACGCATCAAGGTCCTTGAGAGTGGTCTGGATGAAACTCAGTCCTGGTACATTGGACAACCTGCCCACAAGATTTTTCTCAAGCAGTCTCAGGGAACGCAACTAAACGTTCCATGTCCTGAACATACCAAACAACGCAAGAGTATTGTTCCCAATAGAAAGTATGTTCAGATGGAACAGTTCAAGCTGTGTTGGTATTGTGGGGACAACAGACATGTGCAAAGAGACTGTAAAAAGAAAAAGAAGTTCTCTAAAGAGCACACAAAGAGAAGGAACAGTAGGAGTAACAATGTGAACTTGAATGATTTCTATGATGATTCACATGTGCATAATCATAATCATGCTAAGACTAGGAAGAAATCTGTTGTTAATGTTAGAACTATTCCTATGGAACAATTGCATTATGTGTCTCGACCAGGTAAGGGTAAGCTTGCCTGGGTCGCCAAACCTTAACCTTTTTTGTGCAGGCTGAAGTGAGGGGGAACGAGAAGTGGTATATTGACAGCGCTTGTTCATGCCACATGACCGAAAAAGAAGACCAACTCACCTCATTTCACAAACACTCAAGAGGGAGTGTTGCTCTTAGAGACAAGAGATGCAGAGAAATCATTGGAACAGGCGAAATACAACTAAACTCCAGCATCACGGTAAAAGAATTTAGTTTAGTTCATGAACTTGGTTTCAGTTTGTTGAGTGTTGCACAGCTTTGCGACCAAGGGAACAACAAAATGGCACGTAGTAGACCGCAAAAGCACTTCTGGAACGGCACAGTTCCTTGGGCCCTGTCTCGTTTCATGGGGCTCCAAGAAACAAAACTCTGTGGCCCTTTCCACTGCAGAAGCTGAATACGTCGCCGCGGCAAGTTGTTGTGCTCAGGTATTATGGCTTAAGCAACAACTGGAGGACTTTGGTATGTCTCTTGGCACCGTTCCTATTATGTGTGATAATACTAGTGCCATCAACATTTCAAAAAATACAGTGCATCATTCACGTAACTAAGCATATTGACATTCGTCATCATTTTCTACGTGATAATGTTGACATGGGCTTTATTAGAATGGAACATTGCAGGACTGAAAATCAAGTGGCAAACATCTTCACCAAAGCACTAGACAAAGGCCCATTCGAGTATCTTCGATTACTCCTTGGCATGATCTCTCTGAATTGAGGACCTTCACACCCATTATTCCCTCAATGCTTGGCTAACTTGTTTCACAGATTTCATGAAGTTCCTTGTTTACTGGCTTCTTATGATATGAATGTTCATGATTTTTGTGTGTTCGAATTACCTTGTCTTAGGGTCTAGGTACTTTGTCTTTTGATTTGTGTTAAATTACTTGATTACATGCTAATATCTCTCTTAAAGACCCAAAACAACCAATTTGATGATTGAACCCTCATTACAAGCCCACATGATAATTGGTTGTACAGCCTATCTTAGCCGCGATTCAGGTAAACGTTCCCTATGATCCTTCTTTGTTAAACTTTTTACTGGGAATAATTATTTGAGTTGCTTTTCTCCCTACCATATGTTTGGATATACTATATTTTGCGTGAACCCAACATTGAAATATCCAGACAAGCCTCGCAAGCACTCTTGGTCTCAGGGGGAACGAAGACCGTTGCTCAGATTAAGAGGAAACTGATAGGTGTGGAATGTTGAATTTGAATCAGAGGCTCGCATTAATTGAGTTGCAGGTGTCCGTTGGAATGGCTCCCTGTGTGATTTGACTGATCTGAGACAGGAACAGTGACGTGGCTACCAAGCAAAAAGTGACCGTTGCTTTTGGAGAGAGAAGACGATATTGATGGAAATTTTTTGAAAAGAAGGAAACTTGGAGACGGTTGAGATCCGAAAGATTTTATTTGGAAAAGATTTTATCTTGTTCCTATATATACGACATATCTTCACAAGTTCTTGCACCGCCACTCCCCTCTCTCTCTGATATCTCTCAGAATTCAAATACTCTCAAATCTCTAAAGCTCTCTGCCTTTCATGGATTCCCCAAGCAAGAAGATCATCACCGACAAATTAAGGGCAATACCAAGGGAACGGGCACTGTCGCTGCAAAGAAAGCGGTTGGTGAAGGAACGTCTAAGGGAAGCTCAATTCAGCATCAAATTCTTGCTGAGCTCAAGCAACTGAACTCCACCATGACATTGCACTTGGATCATTTCTTGAGCAAAGCCGATGCTTCTGCTAAAGACCCTGAGATCTGAGTGCTCTCCGTTCCTTTCCCTGCCCGTCTGACCCTCTGTTCTTGTTTATGTTTTTATGTTCTTTTTGTGATTGTTCCTTATCTTTTGAACTTAGCTGTCTATACCCCTATGCTTTGTACTTCGTCTAACTTTATGAATGAACTATTTTGCTTATGAGTTGCATGTGTGTCAAGTCTTTCTGTCATTTGTGAAACTTTTGATGATGCCAAAAGGGGGAAGTATGGAAAATGTGAAACCCAAGAAAGAGTTGATAACAGAAGCTAGTGCTAAGGGGAACGACAATGCTGCTTGAAGGTAAATTCTCAATGAACTTTCTGAGGGGGAACAGTGTTAACATCTTGAACATAGTATCTGTGTGATTAAATGTGAAAATGCCTTTACTTGTCTGTTTTGAACTGTGTATTTTGACTTGCACATTTTGAAGGAGTTTGTCATCACCAAAAAGGGGGAAATTGTTGGAACGACGACGTTCCCTCTAGTTTTGATGATGATAAACTCAAATGCTTTTGATGGTTTTTAGTGTGACTATGAGTTTCAGGAAACGATGAAAAGGAACGATGAAAACCAGTGAAGAGTCAAAACAGAGAAGCAAAGGAACAGAGAAGCCAACAATGACAAAAACAACACGCTGAAACGAAAGAAAAGAAGAGACGCGTGATGTTGAACATAACAGAAAAGGGAACAGCGCAAGGAACGAAGGACGCGCGCTGGAAACCCTAAAGAGCCGCCGAATATCTGTTATGGAAAACAGATTTGGAAGTTGCAACTTGGGCCTCAAGGAAGATCTCGTAAAGAGATATTGTGGTTAGAATATGTTTAGAAAAGATTGTATAGGATTTTATTATCTTATTTTCATTAAGTAAAATTAGGGTAAATCTGAGAGTAAACCTAGACTATATATTAGAAAGCTGCGAACTTCATTTGAGACGATCGAACACGGAACAGAGAGCATCCTCAGTGAGCAGAGCATTCGGAACAAGAGCAGAGCATTCGGAACAAGAGAAGAGCATTCGAAAGAAGAGAAGAGTATTCGAAGGAAGAAGAAGAACACTTACAAGGGACGAGACTTTGGTGAGTTGAGTACTTGTTAGGGTTTTGTTTGTCTTAGGTGTTATTAGGAACGTTACATTGAGAAGTCTAGATATCTAGGAGTAAACTAGATTGAGATAAGACTTGCTTATTTGTAATTCCAGGATTAATAACATAAGTAGACATTCGAAATCCTACTAGGGAAACCTAGAGGTAGAGGTTTTTCTTAGTTAACTAGTTGGTTGATTGAGTTTTCCTCTCTAAGGAACTGAGTTCGTTACTCTGTTTTTCTGATACTATTTTCCGCTGCCCAAGGAACGAACTTATTGTTCCTTGATCTAACACACACGATTCAACATATACACACATACAATTATGCAAGAAGTATTACAGCTAGTCGTGATACGTTGATAAAGTATACAGATAAGCGGATTAATGACAGTAAAATATGACAAAAAAGTTACAAACAATCATGACATACATGAGAGTGTTACTTTATATACATACAGTTATGCTAGAAAAATTACATCTAGAATAGTCGTAATGCCAAATCTTTCAAGCATACATATCATACTCACAGAGAATCCAACACTAGATCACATGAACTTCACTCAATTTCTATTCAAACAACAAGTTCTAAACCTCTAAGAAATCATTCAAAATCTATATACTCGAGTATATTTTTCTTTTAAAGAAAACTCATTTACAAATCCAAGTACGAAAACATTTCGACAACATGTCCAAACATGTCTTGGACATGAAGGTACCTTCTGAACCCATATAGCGGGTATTATCACCTCTACCAACGGATCGGAAATGGCGTCACTAGCTAGGTGACCCGACCTCCCCTAAAATGGTAGAGCACTCTTTCGAACTGCTCCACCCGGATGGAGCCCTCTGTCGAAGAGCATGTCATTAGAAAATAGTTTAAAACCATTTGGGATCAAAATCATCTTTACCCACATGTATGTCATACCACGTTTTAATCAACATATCATTTTACTTCAAATCAACCGTAAAACAATATTCGTCCATACGATCATCATATCATCATCACCATCTTATGTTAACACAACCAACATCCATTTATTAACACGTCACACCAAATCAAGACAATGCAGTACTCGATACACATATATATGCACATGTTTAAGACACGACCAACTATCTAATCATTCATCCATAATTCGAAGCTCAATACTCAAGCATGATCTAAGATTTGATAAATATGCACAATCCAATGTTATATATTCATACATAATATCATATTTAATACTCATGCATAAACTAAGATATAATACTTATGCATAGTCCATGACTCTAAACTTAAACTACAACATGTAAGTCTCAAACATCCAACAAGATTCATAGATATCGTCACTCCTTTATAACAAACCATCATAATCACAATCATTCATCATTCATTTATCAAGACCTCATGACTATATAATAAATATGAGTAATTCAATATAGATAAACCCATACTTGAAACACGATCAAACAATTCAATATTCATACGACATCAAGACTCCTAAACTTATACTACAACACGTAAACGCTCACAAATAACTTGCCTCAAGGAAGTTTAATGTTAATCACACCATCTTCCATAGTCATATTTTCAGCTCCAAATATCCAGAAATTACAAAATCGGTCCAACTTTTCAAACCTTCACAAAAACGCACAAATGCATATAACTTGTCACATATACGTCCAAATCGAAATCCGTAAAATTCTCCATACTCGTCAGAGGATACCCTCTAATTGCACCTGCAGTGGTGCTGCAGACACCACTGCAGGGTCGTTCATTTGAACGGTGATAGTCACCGTTCAAATGAACAATTTTTTTTTAATTTTGGAACAGTGATTATCACCGTTCCAAACTTCTTATTTTATGTAATTGTATTTTTTTTAGCCACTAGTTTAAATTTTAGTCACTAGTTTAATTTTTTTAGCCACTAGTTTAATTTTTTTAGTCACTAGTTTAATTTTTTTAGCCATTAGTTTAATTTTTTTAAGGGTTTATCCATTCTCTATTAGGGAATATTTTGTAGGGTTTCATAATTTAAAATTTTAGCCACTAGTTTAATCTTTTTAGCCACTAGTTTAATCTTTTTGAATGGTTTATCCATTCTCTATTAGGGAATATTTTGTAGGGTTTCATAATTTAAAATTTTAGCCACTAGTTTAATTTTTTTTTAAGAGTTTATCCATTCTCTATTAGAAAATATTTTATAGGGTTTAAACTTTACACCATTTTTAAACCAAAAAAATAAAACTCTAAACTAAAAATAAATAAAAAATCAAACGGCTTTAGAAGCCGTTACAACAACAACAACAAAACAAAAACGAATGGTTTCTGAAACCGTTCAAATCAACAAATTTGCACGGTTTCCAATAGGGTGGAAGTAGTAATCCCGCTCACCTTATAATCTCATCCACGAAGTTCCAGCAATTACAAAATTTGCCCAGAATTTTCAGCAAGCACAAGAAATGCCCCAAAACTCAATCTAACCACTCCAATCTCCAAATTCAATCAACCTAATGCATCCAAAGCATCAATTAACATATAATTAAGAACCAATTGCACCTAACTTCCTGAGCATAAACACCTAAATCTACTAAGCTAGGGTTTAAGAAATTGGGGGGAAATCTTACACACACAAATTGGGAGGAATTGAGAGTTGTAAAGGGTTCAACAAGGATGCAAATGACTTCACCGGAGGTGGCTATGGCGGGGGACGACCGGCGGCCGGTGGCTATGGCGAGGACGACGAGCTGCAACCCATCCGAACCTCATGGCGCGGGCTGCGTGTGCACTTGGCTGCGTGGCTGAGCACGACCTGGGCTAGACGATCCGGTGGCCGTCTTTGCCGCGTGCTATGGTGCTCCGGAGACGACGGTGGCCGTGGAAGCGGATGGATGAGTCGTTGGTGGCTGTATGTTGAGGGTGAGAGTCGGTAGAGAATGTGAGAGAGGGGAAAAGAAAAGAAAAGAAAATGGGTATTAATTTGGCGTATTTATATTTTAAGGGATAGAAAATTAGTAGAAATATAATTGATAAAATATGAGATTGAAATATAACACATTAATTATATGAGAATAATATATAAAAGGTTTGGTTTGAATGTACCGCTCTAACAAAATAAAATAATTAAAACCAATTAAAATGGGTTAAACTCAAAATTTTAAATTTTCCACCGTTATTACAATAAACATCAATAATTGTTTGTATAGAATAAAAATATAATTACCTTTATCTTTGAAAATGATTTAGTAGGATATACTTATCTTTAGTTTTTTGGAATTTAGTTGTTAAATAATAATAAAATTTCTTACAAAAATTATTAATACTTTTAAGATAATTTCACCCCATATTTAATTTATACACTTATTAAATCTATCTATATCTATATATTAAAGTTCTCCCTTTTTGAGTTCTTAGAAAACTTCTGGACCCACCATTCTTACGTGTCATTTTCTCATTTATTTTCTTTTTTAACTAACAAATCTTAACAAACAATCTTAACAATTTATAATTAAATTTTATCTTTTTCACATACTTTTAATAAACAAAAAAATCTCTATGGTCAAACTATTACTTATCTAAAAAGTTCTTTTACTTCTACCAAAAAAACGTTCTTTTACTTATTTTCAAATCTCTCCCAATAAAGTGATATATTTATGCATCGTCTTTTTCAAATATTTCATGTATTTATATCTAAATAAATTATTTTGATTAATTATTTTATTAGCATACGGAGTATTTGTAACACCCCCGACTTATGCCGGTAGTGTCACACGCCAGTGACCTCAGACGTTACTGTTCAAAGTCACCCTAGGCTTTAATCGGAACAATTAAGCTTAAATGAGTGTATTAAATAACGAAAGATTAAACAACGGAAGACATATTTAAATAAAACTCAACCTTTTATTAACAGACTTCTCATGAAATAAGAATTGACGATTTTACAACACAGTGAACTTTACAGATGAAGACTTTTAAATTACACAGCGAAAGACTTTAAGAATAAACTTATTACATGACTAGGTTATAAAAATATATATATTAAAGTAATACTTAACGACCTTAAAACATTGTCACTTAAATCCTCAACTTCAAGCTTCTTCTTCGATTGATTACTTCAAGTCTTCGGGGACCAACCACTGATCTGCCGTATAGGACGGATGACACCAGCCAACCATGCAAGGAATAAAACCCGATTGGTTAGTCTAATGAAAGACTATGCAAGGGTGAAAACAGAATGATTCTAGTGATCGTAATTGTTTACTATCATTGTCCCTCGAATAACAACCGAAGGAACGATACATAACCCGAAACTTTCACGGAATGATTAAAGTTTAGACATGCACTGAAAATAAGACTCCAAAGGAATTGAGTCTTATGAGAAAGTATGACAAATGTTTGGGAACGTTATAGTTTTCACACAAGCGTTTAAAAACGACTTGATCATTTGGGTCAGCGACCAACCTCACCGCACAATGCGAATCCAGATTGGAAAGAAGACTTACTCTAACCGAAGTCCGGGCGGTTGCCACGTTGTACTCCTCGCCCGAGGATATATTAATTATTTGCATAACCGCGCTTATCTTATTTAATTACAAAACGTATATTCACGTTAAGCTTTTAATATGATCTTGAGTGACAACGAGAATAACACAGGGTGACAATACGTCCATCCCAAATTGCACTAGCAAGGTGCTTAACACCTCCTAACCTTAACGGGTGGATAGGAAGCAATGGTCATGACCTTTAAAAGTATTAGAGAATTATCCGACTAATACCAAGTTATAAAGAAACGACTAATCCTCACCAGGAATTAGCGTTCCTACGAATACTCGTGTTAATCTAGCATTAAGTTTACATTTTAAATCCACAACAAAGCCATCACAGTAATAACAGGTATAACAGCGTTGTTTCTAGCAATATATACAACCTATTATAATATCATATTTTAATTATCTCATTTATAAAATTGTTCTCAAACGAAACAACACTTCACCCCAATTTAATTAACAATCAAGTAATTGATAATTAAAGGAATTATGGAATGATAAGCAAGAGCGAACCGCCACTTGCCTTAATTAGACGAATTGACGATGTCGGGTTCCGGGATCTGGAATTGGAATCTGGTTACGGATTCCTACGACAACAACGACCCAACGACGAAACCCTAGGTTAGATTCGATTCGAATATTGATACGAATCTAAAGGATCGAAAGGAAACGAAAGTCAAATCCGTGACCGACTCGTCCAAGCCATGATCGCGCTTGCTAAGGCAAGCCACGGTCGTGGATTTCTGGGCAGAGCCGCGATCGCGGTGTTCATAGCCGCGGTCGCGGAAACTCTCCCAGACGCGACTCTGAAATACGAATCGAGGCTCACCGACGACGATGACTGGCTCGGACGAGGCTTTCTTCGACTTCTACCACCACAAAACCTCCAAAGCACCACTGACAACCACCTCCAAGGTACCTCCGGCGACGCTCGACAACTCTGGCAAACTTGGATTCCGGGGACGACATAAAACGAGAGGGTGAGGGAAGGCTGCAGATTTGGATGAGGGTGAAGGCTACCCCCGACCACCCTTATATAGGGGGAAGAGGAGGCTCAACGCCCGGCACACCAATCGTTCGATCTCCCCTCACCGGCGAAGCGACGAAACGGCGATATTCCAAACGGCGAAAACGCGAAGACAATGAAGACGACGCTGAACAGTTTCCGCGATCGCATAAGCTCTTCCGCGGTCGCGAAAATGCCGCGTTCGCGTCCGATACCCCTGGTCGCGGTTTTACTCGCGGATTCAACCCCAAAATTGAATACTCGCATCCATAAAAATATTCCAAGCTTCGATAATACATCGAATGTATATTATAATGATCAAAGGATTATTACAGAGATTATAGGAGTTACATAAATTCCGAATACGCCAAACGCGTCACGATTACAGAACGAGGGTTGGGAAATTACCCAAATACCCTTACTGAAATTGAGGGGTATTACATCACTTCCCCCTTAAAAGAAGTTTCGACCCCGAAACTTGGCTGATAACAACTCGGAGATGCGACCTTATACTAAGTTACCCAACCGTATTAGTTTAACCATGCCTAACCCATTTCACACTTTGTAAATTGGTTCAGGCATTTCTAAGTTAAAGTTTATAAGTTGGTTCAAATTACAGTTAACGTAAGGTTAACCATAATTTAGACCCTTCACAACCTAACTTAAGGGAATTCAAATCACTGAATAAACATGTTACCATATTACCCTCATGGTAACCTGAGGGTTATTACATTACTACCCCCTTAAAAATAGTTTCCGCCTCGAAACTAGCATTACTACGGTAGAGGGACTGGTTTCACCATTAACCTCACCACCTGAACTTAGTATCCTTAATCACTTCATCCTTGAAATTGCTCCTAGGAAAAACGATATGTCTCCTTAACCATACCACTTTCTCGCATAACTTATCTCCATGTGCTACACTTGTAAAAACTCGTGACCACATCCATAAGTCATAACTATCTTAGGATAATAATCTCCAACATCATCACAATAGACTTGATATACCTTAAGCATGAGAACACACATTTCTCTTTCAACTTTTCTCTTTATAAACCACTCTCAAAGTACATACCTTATCTTCCTTAAGTTGATATCCTTTAGATAAATTTGGTATTCGTAACCTATATCACCCAAGTCGAACTATTTATCCGATCATGATTCCACTTACTACATACTGCCTTCATTCATTACCTTCGTTAGAATCGATATGACCATCCACACGATTACTATGGCCTTAATCAGGTTATACATTATAGTTTCCAATATCACCTCACTATTATTCCCTATTCCTTATAAAGACCTTGATGTCCTCAAGCAGAAAAATACAACATTTTGCTACCAATTTCCTCTCGATGACCAGATCCTCAAGGTACATACATCAAACTCACTTATACTCAAACTTGGTACCTCCAATTGTCATATCGGCTTACTCTTAAATATGCACCTCATCTATCTCATTGGTTACCTGAATTCACTTTGGCCCTTGTGCCATATCTTAACTCGAAATCTTTACGCATATGATTCCTAAATTTTTCCACAATTAATCACACCGCATCCTACATCCGTTTATCTCAACATGATTTAATAATCCATTCCACAATATTATAACCTCGTTTTACCCAAACGTGTCATACGCTCACCTTAATAAATGTAGGTCTCTTTTCATCCAATCCTGTAGACAAAATTCCATCCACTTAAGTTATCGTGTACTCTAAATCCTTAAAATTTAAAACAACCTTTACCAACTGAGTTGTTAAACACCATAAATCCGTAAACACGTAATCGTCCTCATACGATTCATTATCTCAAATCAAGCACGTTTTTGCTTTACTGATATTCACCATTTATCCAAGACTTAATCACCTCAACACTTCTCGTATCATCATCTCATTATCCCGTTTCCTTAAAGAAAATACCTCATAATGAAACCTCAAATAGGTATTCCCAAAATAATACTTATGATTTCGCACATTTAACTTTCCCCAAAAGTTGTTAACACTAGTCCCATAATGGACACACTTATTTATAAACCTCATAACATAACTCTTGGGTTCTAAAGTTTACTCAAGATCGTATTAGAGTACGATCATCTTAGAGAAAACAACTCCTTAAGAAATATCTCTCTTATACACTTATTCACTTAAATTTATAACTTATACAACTCGCCCCATCTACTGCTCAGAGTATACACATGAGGAAAATGCCACAGAACATTACTACACACACCAAATCCTTCTAGCAAGGAAGCCATATAGCATCAACCTCTCGAGACAATGCTCATGACTTTGGGCAAAGGGAACCGATAATGTCAATACCCAACCTGACATTAATTCAGGAAATAGAGGAGTTCTTATAAATAGTTTCGACCTCGAAACTGACACTAACAAGGTAGGGAACAATCACACATGTCCCGATCAAACACCGTCCTTTATGAGTCCAAACAGTCTTTATCAACGCGTGACATGTACTACTTTTGGCACTCAAGGATCCTCGTATGATCGAACAACTTGCAATAGTAACAAATCTAGTAATTTCCAGAATAAGGAAATACTTCTTTATTATTCGAAACATTACATTAAAACAACTGAAAGAAAGTCGAACAGACAGATTACTAAGCTATGGAGACTATCGACACAAGTCGTCGCTCCTTATTCTTAAAAAGGCTTAACAGAAATACAACTACTCTTTCAGAGTCGCATTCCCATTGGAGTGACGAATCACAAAGAGTCGTTGCCCCTGACCCGAAGACTCCATAGGCGCCTTGCCTTTATTACGAGCAGCAGATTGCTCTGGAGCGGACATCCCTGGCTTTGGGTTCTGCCAATTGCCAACATTTGAGGCTTGGTAAGACTGCGTTGGTCCTTGACCCTTCTACATACAGTATGTTTTCATGTGGCCTTCTTTCCCACAGTTATAACATACCCGCTTCTCCTTTTGGCAATTAAGACTTTTATGCCCAACTTCACCACAGTTGTGGCACTGAATCACTCCGCTACTCCAACCTGAGCCTCTGGCAGAGTCAGACTGAGTCGTCTCGGTCTTAGCGCGACCAGACTTCTCAAACTTGATGGGCGATGCCGGTCGCTTGAATGTACCAACCTGACGATCTTGTTGCCCACTCCTTCCCTTAACCTGATTCTCCCGCTTTTGGGTGGATTCTTCCAGTGTGACCTCTATCTTGTAGGCCGTATCCACATATTGCTCTAATGTAGAACAACCGTGACGCACCATTAGAGGTTTGATTTCTGGATTCATCCACCCATGGAAGTACCAGATCTTTTGCTCTTCACTCGATACTTCTGGTCCAACATATTGCAACAGATGATTGAACTTAGCTGCAAGCTCAGTCACCTTCAACCCCTCGGTCTTAGGGTAAAGAAACTCCTTATGCTTCTCCTCCCTCATAGCACGGGAAAAGAAACGGTCAGTCATCTTAGTCTTGAACATACCCTAGTTCAATCCGGGATGATCAGCTAGACCAGTGCCCTCCCACCATTCGCTAGTCACATCCTTAAGTTGAAGGGAGGCGATGTGCACTTTCTCAACCTCAGTGCAATCCACGCTCCTGAACAGCCATTCCATATGCGAGAACCAATACGCCACTTTGACCGGTTCTCCAGTACCGTCATAGCTGCCAGGCCTCATTGAGCTCACGACCTTCAAGGCTCGACCGTAAGTTCCTCTGTTCCTGACGGCATCGACCTGAGGTACGTGGTCCACTGGCTCCTCAATTTCAGAAACAACCTGAGGAACTGGACCACCCTGTGCTTGTGGTGCAATTGACCGAATTATATCGGTGACCGTCTGCATATCAAACCCTCGAATGGCTTCTTTGGTCGCGGTATCCAACACTACCGGAGGATTAGCCTGAACTTGGCCAACGCCTGCGGGGTTATTGTGAGAGACAGACTCGCTCTTCTCCCCTTGATTAGCGGCGCTCCTCAGATTCAGCCTTGGGTTGTTACTCGGTACCGCACCAGCACAGACTGTGTTCCTTGTGTTCACCATCTGTTGATGAACCATAATGTTATTTTAGAACCTTTCCAACTTGAATACGACACTTAGTCAAATACGTTATGATACGAATTGTAAGGGTCCAAACTAATAACTTTATATCAGTCTGACTGACCCTCCACTTTTAACCGCAGAAACAATCTTCTTCTCTTAACTTGAGAATGGATCTACTAGGAGAAATGTTGACCTTTAAATGACATTAATTCTAAGGAGAGACACTATCCCTAAGAATGTATCTAAGGAATAAGTAACAACTCGAAGTTTGCAGAAGTTTGAAAAAATCACTTATTATTAAACTTTATACTTTCAAACTTTATACTTTATACCTTTAAACCTCATATATAAAAATAATTATTTATACAGTTAGTTTCTCAAACTAGTGATACGATTATCACAAAACTCTTACTAAGACCAAAGTCATACTTTTAAAGTTACAATCATAAACTTACGTTTGATTGCTTATACACACCATTTATAAACCAACTATAACTAACTTTTGAAGTTCAAATAGCTAAATCATTATTTTAAATTAACTTCCAAGAAATAATTAAAATTTTTAAATTTAACATTTGAATTCTCGAAATTCCTTTTTAATAGAAAATAGGTTGAAAATAGTTTCGAAATTATTTTTCGAAAATTCTCAAACCTAACAATAGGCCAAGAATTTTAAAACCATTGCTCAGATACCATAATTGTAACACCCCCAACTTATGTCGGTAGTGCCACACGCCAGTGACCTCAGACGTTATTGTCCAAAGTCACCCTAGGCTTTAATCGGAACAATTAAGCTTAAATGAGTGTATTAAATAACGAAAGATTAAACAGCGAAAGACATATTTAAATAAAACTCAACCTTTTATTAACAGACTTCTCATGAAATAAGAAGTGGCGATTTTACAACAGAGTGAACTTTACAGAGGAAGACTTTTAAATTACACAGCGGAAGACTTTAAAAATAAACCTATTACATGACTAGGTTATAAAAATATATATTAAAGTAATACTTAACGACCTTAAAACACTGTCACTTAAATCCTCAACTTCAAGCTTCTTCTTCGATTGATTACTTCAAGTCTTCGGGGACCAACCACTGATGTGCCGTGTAGGACGGATGACACCAGCCAACCATGCAAGGAATAAAACTCGGTTGGTTAGTCTAATGAAAGACTATGCAAGGGTGAAAACAGAATGGTTCTAGTGATCGTAACCGTTTACTATCATTGTCCCTCGAATAACAACCGAAGGAACGATACATAACCCGGAACTTTCACGGAATGATTAAAGTTTAGACATGCACTGAAAAGAAGACTCCAAAGGAATGGAGTCTTATGAGAAAGTATGACAAATGTTTGGGAACGATATAGTTTTCACACAAGCGTTTAAAAACGACTTGATCATTTGGGTCAGCGACC
Source organism: Rheum nobile (assembly GCA_027886185.1). Lineage (NCBI taxonomy): Eukaryota > Viridiplantae > Streptophyta > Magnoliopsida > Caryophyllales > Polygonaceae > Rheum > Rheum nobile. Next base: position 886,736 of record WOAB01000215.1, read on the forward strand.
AACCTCACCGCACAATGCGAATCCAGATTGGAAAGAAGACTTAGTCTAACCGAAGTCCGAGCGGTTTCCACATTGTACTCCTCGCCCGAGGGTATATTAATTATGTGCATAACCGCACTTATCTTATTTAATTACAAAACGTATATTCACGTTAAGCTTTTAATATGATCTCGAGTGACAACGAGAATAACACAGGGTGACAATACGTCCATCCCAAATTGCACTAGCAAGGTGCTTAACACCTCCTAACCTTAACGGGTGGATAGGAAGCAATGGTCATGACCTTTAAAAGTATTAGAGAATTATCCGACTAATACCAAGTTATAAAGAAACGACTAATCCTCACCAGGAATTAGCGTTCCTACGAATACTCGTGCTAATCTAGCATTAAGTTTACATTTTAAATCCACAACAAAGCCATCACAGTAATAACAGGTATAACAGCGTTGTTTCTAGCAATATATACAACCTATTATAATATCATATTTTAATTATCTCATTTATAAAATTGTTCCCAAACGAAACAACACTTCACCCCAATTTAATTAACAATCAAGTAATTGATAATTAAAAGAATTATGGAATGATAAGCAAGAGCAAACCGTCACTTGCCTTAATTAGACGAATTGACGATGTTGGGTTCCGGGATCTGGAATTGGAATCTGGTTATGGATTCCTATGACAACAACGACGAAACCCTAGGTTAGATTCGATTCGAATATTGATACGAATCTAAAGGATCGACAGGAAACAAAAGTCAAATCCGTGACCGGCTCGTCCAAGCCATGATCGCGCTTGCTAAGGCAAGCCACGGTCGCGGATTTCTGGGCAGAGCCGCGATCGCGGTGTTCATAGCCACAGTCGCGGAAACTCTCCCAGACGCGACTCTGAAATACGAATCGAGGCTCACCGACGACGATGACTGGCTCGAACAAGGCTTGCTTCGACTTCTACCACCACAAAACCTCCAAAGCACCACTGACAACCACCTCCAAGGTACCTCCGGCGACGCTCGACAACTCCGGCGAACTTGGATTCCGGCGACGACACAAAACGAGAGGGTAAGGGAAGGCTGCATATTTGTATGAGGGTGAAGGCTACCCCCGACCACCCTTATATAGGGGGAAGAGGAGGCTCAACGCCCGGCACACCAATCGTTCGATCTCCCCTCATCGGCGAAGTGACGAAACGGCGGTATTCCAAACGGCGAAAACGCGAAGACAATGAAGACGACGCTGAACAGTTTCCGCGATCGCGGAAATGCCGTGTTCGCGTCCGAGACCCATGGTCGCGGTTTTACTCGCGGATTCAACCCCAAAATTGAATACTCGCATCCATAAAAATATTTCAAGCCTCGATAATACATCGAATGTATATTATAACGCTCAAAGGATTATTACAGAGATTATAGGAGTTATAGAAATTCCGAATACGCCAAACGCGTAACGATTACAGAACGAGGGTTGGGAAATTACCCAAATACCCTTACTGAAATTGAGGGGTATTACAGTATTATCCACATCAAACTTATATTGTGTTGTTAAATTTAATTTTATATTTTAGGTAAAATAGTAAACTAAAGTAATTTAGATAATTAGTACAAACCTTTTAAATTCTAGAAGCGTTTATGATATATTGGTTAAAAAGATTTCTAATGTAATTAGGTTTCAAAATGGATCACGGTGAGATTTTACAAATATTGTATAAACTAGAACTAAACTAATTATTAGAATTGATTTTTTTATCCCACCTACTAAAGTATATATTATAACAAATTCATCTTAATTGAAATATTTTAAAAATCTATCAAATATAATATGAATTTTGCCATTTTTATGATTAGACATCTAAAAACAATTTATTTTAACTTTTCAAAAAATGATAATATATATTCGATATCTTTTTCAATTCTAATAATTCTTTTTAGGTTTATTTTTACAAAACTTGTCTTAAAAAATCATTCTTATGGAGCATACGAAAGAACATGCTAAAACATTGCTTTATAATCTTTTTCCATCATTTTTCTAATACAAATTATAGATAAAAACATTTTTTCGTTAGTTAATAATTTTCACTAGTGTTGCTTAATAAAGAATTAGAAAGAGTTAGTTATGTTAGTCATCAGATTATATTAGACGAAAGATTCTAAATGATATAAGCATGAAATAAACTCAACGTTGAAACCGCATATGTGTCACTTTGATATATAACATCGCCCGATCTTTAAAAAAAATTAAAAAATGGAATTGTGGTTCTCACTTTATTTCTAATTAATCATTTTATTAATATAATGTATTGTTAGATATTTAAAAGTGATCATACCAACTATTTAAATTTGAATCAATTCAAAATCTATTTATCTATATTTATATATATTAAAGTAGAAGTTTAAATCTTACGTGTCGATCTTCGTTCAATTAGCCTACGTGTCGTCATCATGTTCGATCAATTTACATATTTGACGATCTCTAAGATATGCTACATCATCTGTCATGTCATTATCCCATTACAAAAATTATAACATTGAGTCTACTTTAATTATTTATTACTTTGTTTAATTAAATTCTACCCAAAAAAATTTGTTTAATTAAATTAACTTAAATAATATCCCAAACATACTTAACAAGAACCACTCCCATCCGATATATTTCCAAACCCAAAAGATAATTAACAATATTTTAGTGTACATGTCATCCAAATCTATCTTTTTTGCTAAAATATTATCCTCTATATTTTGATAATATCCTTCAACAATATTACTTTTTGCATTTAACAACTATATCTTTCCTTATCTCATAAAAATATATTTGAAATTACATTTAACTTTAGTTTTTCCCTTTAAAAACTATTCACAAATAAAACATCTAACTATACTGTTCTCATCAGTTTAAAAAAGAAAAGATCAAACTATAATATTCTCATCGACCGTATTCTCATGTTTAATTTTTTTTTAATCAAATCTTAACTAATATAAATTGATAGTATTTGGTCTATATATTATTTTTATCCCGCTCATATATTTTAAACGAAAGTTTGTCCATATTGATAAACCACTATGTTATTTTCTTACTTGGGTTATTCTATTATCAAAACTAAAAAGTCAAGATCTGCTATGATAAAGGCAACATTTTGCTTTCAAATTAAACATCCGTATACTATATCAAAATTAAACAAAAAATAATAAAGACAACTTTTAAAAATCTACAATCACATTTTTTTCCAAAATTTAATCTACTACATATCTATCAAACCACAATCACTCTAAGCCATATGGCATCCTCCTACTAAGCCCATCCACTATTATGCAACATGGCATCTTGTCATTGTTTCTATCACATGGCATTTTATCCATTTTAGTTTTTTCAAAAAAAAAATCAATATAATTAATATTTCAGGTAATACAAGATCTGTAAAAATCTTTATTCTTATATATAAGGTCATTCTATTGTCAAAACAAAGGGTCAAGATCTGTAATGATAAAGATAACATTTTGATTCCAAATTAGGCATCCGTACACTATACCAAAATTAAACATAAAATAATAAGATAGTTTTCAAAAATCTACAATCACCCTTCTTTCCAAAATTTAATCTACTATATATCTACTAAACCACAATTCTTAAGTCACATGACATCCTTCTATTAAACTCACCCTTTCTTAGGCCACATAGCATCATATCATTGTTTTTGTCACATGACATTTTATGCATTTTCACTTTTTATTTTATTTTAAAAATCAATATAATCAATAGTTCGAGTAGTACAAGATGTGCAGAAATCTTTATTCTTATACATATGATTATTCTATTACCAAAACTAAAGGGTCAAGATCTGAAATGATAAAGGCAACATTTTACTTTCAAATTAAACGTTCGTACACTATACCAAAATTAAATAGAAAATAATAAAGGCAACTTTGAAAAATCTACAATCACCCTTCTTTCCAAAATTTAATCTACTATATATCTACTAAACCACAATCCCTCTAAGCCACATGACATCCTCTTATTAAACTCACCCTTTCTTAGGCCATATGGCATCGTGTCATTGTTTTGTTCACATGGCATTTTATGCATTTTTGTTTTTTTTAAATCAATATAATCAATATTTCGGGTAGTACAAGATGTGCAGAAATCTTTATTCTTATATATAAGATTATTCTATTGCCAAAACTAAAGGGTCAAGATCTGCAATGATAAAGGCAATATTTTCCTTCCAAATTAAACGTTCGTGCACTATACAAAATTAAATAGAAAATAATAAAGACAACTTTCAAAAATTTATAATTGCCATTCTTTCCAAAATTTAATCTACTATATATCTACTAAACCACAATACCTTTAAGCCATATGACATCCTCCTATTTAACTCATACCCTCTTATGCCATATGACATCCTGTCATTGTTTCTGCCACATGACATTTTATCCATTTTCGGATTTTTAATAAAATCAATATACTCAATATTTCGGGTAATGAAGATCTACATAAATCTTTATTCTTATATTTAGGATTATTCTATTATCAAAACTAAAGGGTCAAGATCTGCAATGATAATGTAACATTTTCCTTCCAAATTAAACGTCGTGCACTATACAAAATTAAGCAGAAAATAATAAAGACAACTTTGAAAAATTTACAATTGCCATTCTTTCCAAAATTTAATCTACTATATATCTATTAAACCACAATACCTCTAAGCCACATGACATCCTCCTATTTAACGCATACCCTCTTATGCCATATGACATCCTGTCATTGTTTCTGCCACATGGCATTTTATCCATTTTCAGATTTTTAATAAAATCTATATAATCAATATTTCGGGTAATGAAGATCTACAAAAATCTTTATTCTTATATTTAGGATTATTCTATTATCAAAACTAAAGGGTCAAGATCTGCAATGATAAGGTAACATTTTCCTTTCAAATAAAACATTTGTACACTATACCAAAATAAACAAAAAATAATAAAGACAACTTTCGAAAATCTGCAATCACTCTTCTTTCCAAAATTTAATCTACTATATATCTACTAAATCACAACCCCTCTAAACCATATGACATCCTCCTATTAAACTCACCAATTCTTATGCCACATGGCATCTTGTCATTGTTTCTACCACATGACATTATATTCATTTTCGGTTTCTAGAGCAATGAAGGGAGTTAGAGTGGGGTCTTTCCTTGCGCCCACGCGTATCACGTATATTAGGCAGCAACTAACCATGACTTTTTTTAAAATCAATATAATTAATATTTCGAGTAATACAAGATCTGTAGAAATCTTTATTCTTATATACAAGATTATTCTATTACCAAAACTAAAGGTCAAGATCTGCAATGATAAATGCAACATTTTGTTTCCAAATTAAACATCCATACACTATACCAAAATTAAACAGAAAATAATAAAGGCAACTTTAAAAAATCTACAATCACCCTTCTTTTCAAAATTTAACACAAAATACATCTGTATTGAATTTTGCTTAGAAAATAGCAGTAAAATAAATTTTGCTTCCAAAATATCAACAAGTCAACAATACATTTGTACTATACTAAAAAGTTTATTTGCTCTCAAAATTTGCAATCACCCATCTTTGCAATTGCAAGATCTGCAATGATAAAGCATAAAGACAACATTTTGCTTCCAAATTAATCATCTGTATACTATACCAAATTTTTTTCTCTTTCATTGTTAGTTTCGGTTGATTGATAGTTTTTAATTCCACAAACTAAACAAAATTTGTAATTACATAAACTCCCACAATAGAGGTTCAATTATCCTTTCATCCTTAATCATCCCAATCCAAATTCTGAATTTACAAGCATGAAAGGATATGTCATGAACTATACCAATCCAAATTATGAATTTTAGTTGATCAAGTAGTTTTTTTCTCTATTGTTTTCTATACTGTTTTTTTTTTCTATACTGTTTTCTTAACATAATATTTCTCTACTGATTTTTTTAATTTTTTCAGTTATTGTTGTTTTAATGGAATGTTTCTCTACTGATTTTTCTACTGTTTATACTCTTGATTCAATTAGTATTTTTTTATATTAACATTCATCTACTTTTATAATTAACAGTCACTACCTACATATTTCTATATCAATTAAGTAATATAATTTTATATACTATTTTTTGTAAATGTTAAAAGAAATAAATAAATTCCGTACAAGACACGGGTACTATACTAGTAGAATTTAATATTGATATCCTTTGAGCTTTGGGTAATCAACTACTAAGCTTCCTTCTCATTTGTGATTTACATTTGATAAATACTCTAAGCTAATTTATATCTACGTATAATTTATATATATTAAAGGAGAGCCTTAAATTATATTGTCAACATCACCTTCAACTCACTTACTTCTCATTGTTATCCAACTATAATATGTCACATCATCCAATCTTAAGAAAAATTATAGCATTTCATCAAGTTTAATATATTATTTATTAAACTTTATTTAGTTAAATAAATTGAATTAAAAATAAAATCATGAAATCTGAATATGAAAAATAAGGGAAACATATTTATTTATTAATTGATTTTATGTAATAAATGACCTATTCACTTATTAAAAATTATTTTTTAAATATACCAAATTTATTAATGATAAAATCGTGAACTATCTTAACCACATAAGTAACACGTTTATTTTTTAATTGATAATGGCATCAAATCAAATGCCTCACGGATGAAGATGATATCAAATTCTCGGATGAAGATGATATCTTATTCACATGTCTAAATAAATTAACAATTACAAAGGTAATTATTTTAAATTTCTCATAATTCCGTACGATATGTCTTTTGTCTTATTTATATATGTCTATTGTGCTTTTAAACATATATATTTTTTTAACTTTAGTTTACTACTAGTGTAATTCCAGTGTCAAGCACGGATTTTTATATCATATATCTTGAATTAAAAATATTAATGATTTTTAAAATCAATCTATATATTAAAAAATAGATTTAGATAATATTGATATTAAAGTCAATTTCGGATCAATAATTTCGTATCTCAATCATCCACATAATTAGGAAATTTTGGATTTGTATATAATTAAGAAATATTGGATTTGTATATAATTAGAAAATTTTGGATTTGTATATAATTAGACAATTTTGGATTTGTAATCTTTGTGATTAACTTGTAATCTTTGTGCTTGATTTGTATTTAAATTAAAAAAAATGAGTGATAAATTTAGGATAATAATATTTGATTTATAATTAGATTTATTTTAAAAAATTGAAAAAAGTTAAAAATGACATGTGGTGGTTTCAATGAGGGAGTGTCATGTGGTGTAATTAGGTTCTAGTTTCGTAGATATATAGTAGATTAGGAAATTTTGGATTTGTATATGATTAGAAAATTTTGGATTTGTATAATTAAGAAATTTTGGATTTGTAATCTTTGTGATTAACTTGTAATCTTTGTGCTTGATTTGCATTTAAATCAGGAAAAAATGAGTAATAGGTTTAGGATAATAATATTTTATTTAAATTCAGATTTATTTTAAAAAATTGAAAAAAGCAGAAAATGACATGTGGCGGTTTAAATGAGGGAACGTCATGTGAAGGTTTTAATGAGGGAGTGTCATGTGGCGTAATTAGGTTCTAGTTTAGGAGATATATAGTAGATTAGGAAATTTTGGATTTGTATATAATTAGGAAATTTTGGATTTGTATATAATTAGAAAATTTTGGATTTGTATATACTTAGGAAATTTTGGATTTGCAATCTTTGTGATTAACTTGTAATCTTTGTGCTTGATTTGTATTTAAATTAGGAAAAAATGAGTGATAGGTGTAGGATAATAATCTTTGATTTATAATTAGATTTTTTTTTAAATGACATGTGTCGGTTTTAAAGAGGGAGTGACATGTGGCGGTTTTAATGAGGGAGTGTCATGTGACGTAATTAGGTTCTAGGTTAGTAGATTCTTGGGAGCGTTTTGGAAATAATAGATTACAAAATAAATATATGGCTGATAATTTATGATTACAGATATATTTATGTACAAAATAAATATATGGCTGATAATGTTATTTGTTATGTTTTGGAAAGAATAAATTACAAAAATATTCATATTGTATGCATATCTTGTTAATATGGACGGAGATTTTATTTTATTTTTGAAAACACAATGAAAAAAAGGAGAGCTTGCCACGTGGCAAAATCAAAGACGTGATGCCACGTGGTAGTAGAAAGGTATGGTTCATTTTGGGGGCGCTACGTGGCGCAATAGGTATTCTGCTTTAGTAGATTGCGGCTAGGGATTTCAAAATGAAAGATGAGAGGATTTAGCAACTCATATCATTAGGAAAAAGATATATACACACGAAAAATTGTCTAAATACAAACCAAAATATGCGTTAAGCCTTAACGTACGGGTGGGGTGCGATATGTCTTAACGCACAAGGGACAGAAGAGGCATTTTCAGAAAATTCGAGGGTACCACCTGTGCGTTAAGGCATAACGCACAGGTTGAAATGGGCCAAGGGAGACAGGCCCAAAATGACACTGTATCTGTGCGTTAAGCCTTAACGTATGACACTGTAGCAGTGCGTTAAGGCTTAACGCACATACATACAAAAAAAAAAATTGCCCCATAATCATGTAGAGAATTTCAATACGAGCCCATACATATAAAATTCGTCCAAAACGGACATCGTTTGCCCCTCCAAAAGCCCAAAAAACGGACATATAAAATTCTGGCTAATGCGGCGACCGGAGGTGGGTAATCGGCGGTGAGAGCTTGGGGCTTTGGAAGCTAACTTCCAGACGCAACTTTTGGTGGTAGCGGCGACTCCAACGGTGGACGGTGGTCGACGAATTTCTTCGATGAACAGACACGGCCGCGGAGCTAGGGTTCTTGAGCTTTTGGGATTAAATTGGATACGGAAAACTCATTGAAAGGTGCCCTATTTATAGGGGTTGGAAATGTCTCGGGAAGAGCTTCGAAATCGTATAAAGTTTGACCTAAAACGATATCGAATTGGCCCAGATATCGTCCAATTTCTATAAAGCTAAAAACCGAAATTCTCTTTCCATAAATACCCAAGTTTTGAAGTTGTGGAGAAATTGAATGAAAATAAAAAGTTCGGCTTAAATCTGTAATTACGTTAATGATCTAATGGATGGAGAGTGGGGTAGGGTGGTACGTGTTGGACGGAGATGGATATCGAATTGGCCCAGATCTAATGGACGGAGAGTGGGGTAAGTATACTAAATTTAATGAAACACTATAATATATAAGTCTAGGTATACTAGATTTCATGAAATACTATAGTACATAAGCGTAACTATATGAAATATAATGAAATACTATAGTACATAAGTGTGACTATATGAAATATAATGAAATACTATAGTACATAAGTCTACGTATACTAGATTTCATGAAATACTATAGTACATAAGTGTGACTATATGAAATATAATGAAATACTATAGTACATAAGTGTAACTATATGAAATATAATGAAATACTATAGTTTATAAGTCTAAGTATACTAGATTTCATGAAATACTATAGTACATAAGTGTAACTATATGAAATATAATGAAATACTATAGTACATAAGCGTAACTATATGAAATACAATGAAATACTATAGTACATAAGTGTGACTATATGAAATATAATAAAATATTATAGTATATAAGTGTAACTATATGAAATATAATGAAATACTATAGTTTATAAGTCTAAGTATACTAGATTTCATGAAATACTATAGTACATAAGTGTAACTATATGAAATATAATAAAATACTATAGTATATAAGTGTAACTATATGAAATATAATGAAATACTATAGTTTATAAGTGTAACTATATAAAATTTAATGAAATACTATAGTACATAAGTGTAACTATATAAAATATAATGAAATACTATAGTACATATGTGTAACTATATGAAATTTAATGAAATACTATAGTACATAAGCGTAACTATATGAAATACAATGAAATACTATAGTACATAAGTGTGACTATATGAAATATAATGAAATACTATAGTATATAAGTGTAACTATATGAAATATAATGAAATACTATAGTACATATGTGTAACTATATGAAATTTAATGAAATACTATAGTACATAAGCGTAACTATATGAAATACAATGAAATACTATAGTACATAAGTGTGACTATATGAAATATAATAAAATACTATAGTATATAAGAGTAACTATATGAAATATAATGAAATACTATAGTTTATAAGTCTAAGTATACTAGATTTCATGAAATACTATAGTACATAAGTGTAATTATATGAAATTTAATAAAATACTATAGTATATAAGTGTAACTATATGAAATATAATGAAATACTATAATATATAAGTCTAAGTATACTAAATTTAATGAAACACTATAATATATAAGTCTAGGTATACTAGATTTAATGGAATACTATAGTACATAAGCGTAACTATATGAAAAATAATGAAATACTATAGTACATAAGTGTAACTATATGAAATTTAATGAAATACTATAGTACATAAGTATAACTATATGAAATTTAATGAAATACTATAGTATATAAGTCTAAGTATACTAGATTTAATGAAACACTATAATATATAAGTCTAAGTATACTAGATTTAATGAAATACTATAGTACATAAGTGTAACTATATGAAATATAATGAAATACTATAGTACATAAGTATAACTATATGAAATTTAATGAAATATTATAGTACATAAGTGTAATTATATGAAATTTAATAAAATATTATAGTATATAAGTCTAAGTATACTAGATTTAATGAAACACTATAATATATAAGCGTAACTATATGAAATATAATGAAATACTATAGTACATAAGTTTAATTATATGAAATTTAATAAAATACTATAGTATATAAGTCTAAGTATACTAGATGTAATGAAATACTATAGTACATAAGTGTAACTATATGAAATATAATAAAATACTATAGTATATAAGTCTAAGTATACTAGATTTAATGAAATAGTATAGTACATAAGTGTAACTATATGAAATACTATAGTACATAAGTGTAACTATATAAAATATAATGAAATACTATAGTATATAAGTCTAAGTATACTAGATTTAATGAAATACTATAGTATTTCATTAAATCTAGTATACTATAGTATATAAGTCTAGTATACTTAGACTTATATACTATAGTATTTCATTAAATATAGTATACTTAGACTTACATACTATAGTATTTCATTAAATTTCATATAGTTACACTTATGTACTATAGTATTTTATTATATTTCATATAGTTACGCTTATATACTATAGTATTTCATTAAATCTAGTATACTTAGACTTATATACTTATAGTATTTTATTATATTTCATATAGTTACACTTATATACTATAGGATTTCATTATATTTTATATGTACGGACTCGTATTAAAATTTATACAAAATTATAGTAGAAAAATGCAAAAAAAAAAAAACCAAAACAATTCACTACAATGCGCTATATGCCGGACACCAAATTGTAAAAAAAATGGGTAGGAAGACTTTGTTTTTTGGAGGGGCAAACGATATCCGTTTTGGACCAATTTTATATGTACGGACTCGTATTGAAATTCTCTACATGATTATGGGGCAATTTTTTTTTTGTATGTGCGTTAAGCCTTAACGCACAGCTACAGTGCCATACGTTAAGGCTTAACGCACAGCTACAGTGCCATTCTGGATATTTTTTCCACTTTTATTCCAGTTTTGTCCCTTGTACGTTAAGCCTAAACGCACCAGCCTGTACGTTTAGCCTTAACGCACAAAACAGTTTGCATATAGACGGCGTTTCGTTTGCATATAGATTGACCCTCTATATCAAAGTTTACACAAACTTATTACATATTTATCCATAGTATTAGGTAATACGGAGTATTTATTCTAATCAAAACATTTTGATCCATTTATCATGATATTGTCATATTGGTGCAAATTATTAGGTTAATAATTAAAAAAGTGATTTGGTGGATTTCTAGTAATATAGTTTGAAGATATGCTTATCGTATTGATATATTAGTTGAAATAAAGAGTTATAAATGGAAGTTTATGATGAAAATATATTATGCTAATTTGGAAGGAGGATATTTGCTAGATGGATATCATTTTCAAAATTCCATTTACAAAAATATATGGCTGAAAATATTATTTGCTACATTTTTGGAAAGGTTTGAGTATAAAAAATATTCATATTGTATGTATATCCGACTATTATGGGTAGTGATTTTATTTTCTTAGATTTTATTAGATTTTCGAAAAAACAACAGAAAAAATGAGAGCTTGACATGTGACAAATTCAATATCGTGATGCCACGTGGCAGCAGAGGGGTTTGGTTCATTTTCGGAGCGCTATGTGGCGCAGTTGGTATTCTGTTTTAGTAGTTATATAGTATATTGCGTATTACAAAAGATATTGAAAATGATATCAAATTAGAGGGGTTTATATCTAGTTTTAATTTTAATTTTTAACCCATCGATGTATTTTTTCAATATTATTATATATCTTGAGAATTTTAGGAATAGAGGATTTAGTATGATCCATATTCTTTTTAAATTATATAAAATTATATGCCAATAGTGCAACGTTGAAAATATAGAGAAAACAATTTAAAAAACCATAATAATATAAAAGGATGACAAAATTTCGAATTTACCACATATATATGTAGTTAAGTTTAAAAGATTTAAACTCTTCACAAAATATATTCTTTAAAACAGGTATATCAAAATTGTAAGCGTGATATCAATATAACACTTTTTCAACAATATTATTTGTACGTAGTAATTTTAAGTAATTTTTATTATTTTATATGTAATTTAAGATTATTTATTAAAAACATCATTGAATTGAGTGTTTGTTATATTCCTCAAACTAATCTATATATATTATATTATATTATATTATATTATATTATATTATATTATATTATATAGGATTAACTTCATGTGAGGAGCACCCTTAGGGTGAAACGTGAGGAGCATTCTAGGTCATTCATTTTAATATTATCATACATCCTACCACACTCAATCCCGGTCAATGGTCAGCGTTGACCGGTCAACGGTCAACGTTGATCAGTCAACGGTCAACGACCAGTTTTTTTTTTTTTAATATATATATATATATATATACGTTTTCATTATAAAATTTATATGAAAAGAATTGAACAATTAGTTCTTAAAGTTGAACAATTGTATGCTTAAAGTTGCACAATTAAAATTCGAACAATATTAAAGTTGAACTATTGTATCTTAAAGTTGAACAATTTCATTTTTATAGTTCGACAATTGTGTTCGCTATGTATATAAATTTAAACAATTGTCTCTTAATGTTGAACAACTTCATTTTTTAAATAATTTTTTAGTTGTGCATGGCTATTTTTGCCGTTTTTCTATTTTTATTTTCCTACACATTTAGGATTTAGGGTCTATGTTTTGAATATTTTTTAGTTGTATTATGTTTATATTACATTATAAACAAAACTTCAAGTTTATTTGACAATTGTTAAAATTTTAATGAAGTATTGTCCAATCTATCTTTTGTTATAAGTTTGAATTTTCATGCAATTTAAATTGTTCAACTATTCTGGTTCAGTTGTTCAACTTTATATATTGTTAAAAAAGTTGTTCAACTTGTATGATACAATTGTTCAATTTAACAGAGAATTTTTCAATTTTTTAGAAACAATTTTATGAGGAAAGCGTGTAAGGAAACAAAAAAGAATTAAAAATGTTTTATCCTGAAAAAAAATTGGCCAAAAAAACAAAACTAACCATTGCTTAGTCAAAAAAGATGTGTAATTATAAAAATAAAATTGTTCAACTTTAAGATACAATTGTTCAACTTTTTTGGTATAATTGTTAAACTTTATATATTGTTCAGAAAACATTGTTCAACTTTTAACATACAATTGTTCAGAAAACATTGTTCAACTTTTAACATACAATTGTTCAAATTTAATAGAGAATTGTTCAACGTTTTTAATTATAATTTTATGATAAAAACGTGTAGAAAAACAAGAAAAAAAGGAAGAAAAAAATTTGCCCCAAAAAAAAACTAAAATTTGCTTAGTGAAACAGTTTAACCATAAAAATGAAATTGTTCAACTTTAAGATACAATTGTTCAACTTTGTTCGTACAATTGTTCAACTTTATATATTGTTCAAAAAACATTGTTCAACTTTTAACATACAATTGTCCAAATTTAATAAGGAATTGTTCAACTTTTTTAATTATAATTTTATGATAAAAACGTGTAGAAAAACAAGGAAAAAAAAGGAAGAAAAAAATTTGCCCAAAAAAAAATAAAAATAAAATTTGCTTACTGAAACAGTCGTTTAACCATAAAAATAAAATTGTTCAACTTTAAGATACAATTGTTCAAATTTTTTGGTATAACTGTTAAACTTAACATACAATTGTTCAAAAAATATTGTTCAACTTTTAACATACAATTGTTCAAATTTAATAAGGAATTGTTTAACTTTTTTAATTACAATTTTATGATAAAAACGTTTAGAAAAACAAAAAAAACAAAAAAAAAACTTGCCCAAAAAAATAAAAAATAAAATTTGCTTAGAGAAACAGTCGTCTAACCATAAAAATGAAATTGTTCAACTTTAAGATACAATTGTTCAACTTTGTTCGTACAATTGTTCAACTTTATATATTGTTCAAAAAAAATTGTTCAACTTTTAATATACAATTGTTCAAATTTAATAGGAAATTGTTCATTTTTTTAGAAACAATTTTATGATGAAAATGCGTATAAAAACAAGAAAAAAAAAATATAATTTTTTTAAAAAAATTAATTTTTTTTAAAAAAAATCTGGACAAAAGTCAATTTGACCGGTCAACATTGACCATTGACCGTTGACCGGTCAATGGTCAGATGTTGATCATGGGGTGTGATTGTGTGTGAGAGGGTGTATGTTTGCTATGATGGATGTTCCATCATAGCCTTCCATTGTCCCAAAATGGTTGGCTCTCATTCCTCCTCACGTTTCACCGTAAGCATTCGTTTCACCGGAGTCTGACTCATATTATATATATATTATATATTAAAGGAGAAGCCTAAATTCTAGGTGTCGGCCTCATGTTCAATTCGCCTACGTGTCGTCACCACGTTCAATTCGCCTACGTGTCGGCCTCTGAGATATGCCATCTCCGATGTCATATCATCTGCCACATCATCCGGTCTTTAAAAAATTATTTGTGCTTTATTTTATTATTTATTTATTTCCAAAAACTGTATCTTCTATTACTTTGTGATATTAAAATTAATATCTTATTGTTTATTTCTTTTTAAAAAAACTTTATCTTCTATGACATTGTGATATTAAAAATTATAAATATAACTTTTTTAATTAGAATTATCTTTATAGTATACATATGTAATTTATCTTAAGTAAATATTAGGCTAACCTACAATAAGTCTACTATTACACGTAAAATATGTAATTTCATATTGAACATTACTATTGTTATCTAATTAATTATTTTTGTATGTAATTATAAATTTGATAGCAACTTTCTTTTCATAATACCAAATCTGATTTGATCACATAACCAAAATTTGAATTCAATTCTCTACTAAAAAATCCTAACTAATTTTTATCCTTAAACGACAATATTAATTAAATGGATGAAGTTCTGGTGAGGATGGTCCTATATGAGAGGAATAAGGATGAAATCCATCCGTTGATCCACTACGCATCTAACGGACAGGGGCGTGCGCGTCATATTAAACCACCAGAAGCCCCCAACAAAGACGCGCCTCCCTGGAGCTGAACACACGCGACCTCATTTGACAAAAAGAGGGGAACGAACAGTCTTCTTCAGTGTTCACGAAGGCATTCGGAGACGAGAGAGGCGATTCACAGAAGAAAGCGATTCAGAGCGATTTACGAAGGCAATACAAAGAGTGTTGACGAAGGCGATTCACGAAGACGGTTTCACGAAGCAGATTCACGACGGCCATTCCACGAAGCAGATTAGACCTTCAGTACAAACGATTCTATGGCGAGAACCAAAAAAACACAATTGCAAGGTAAACAAACTGAAAGAATAGTTTCGATGGATACAAACTCAAGTGCACACAAACGATTTGCGAGTTTGAAGTTTATATCGTTGATTAACACAATCAGTTTACGAAAACCTAACCCTACTATATGTTCATTTCTCTGAATATATGATGAATTCTTCTTTGAATGCTTGAGTGTCCGTATAACAATGCATTCTTCGCATCAACAATGCTTGCGAAAACCTAATCCTACAAGGATGCCTTTCTGACATTGTCTGAGAGTACTACGAAACATATCCGTGCAACCGTTATTGCTTGTGTGCATTTGTGTAATCGTGTGTGTGCATGTGAAAGAACTTCGATTCTATGTGAGCTTGTGTGAGAGTACTATAAAACATATGTGTGCAACCGTTATTGCCTTTGTGTGCATTTGTGTCATCGTGTGTGTGCATTTGTGTCATCGTGTGTGTGCATGTGAAACAAGTTCGATTATCCATACTATGTGAGCTTGTGTGAGAGTATTATAAAACATGTGTGCATCTGTTATTTCCTCTGTGTTCATTTTTGTCATCGTGTGTGTGCATGTGAAACAAGTCTGATTGTCCATAGTCTTGCACTTGTAGGTAATCAGCAAACTGTTCAAGAGTTTCCAGATGGAACAATGACAATTGGTGAAAGCTCATCACCAATATCTACTTCGCAAAGAGAGAGCAGAAGTAAAGCAAGAAATGAAGTACGTCGCCGAAGCCAAACACCAACACCATCACCAAAAACTGGTAATTAAATAAATCGAGATGTGTATTTTCACTTCCATTAATAATATTTGTGTGCATCTGGATAATACACTGTTACAAAATTTCAATCTGTTTAACCATCTTTAATCTTGCAGATGTACATAATCAGCAAACTGTTGGAGAGGTTCCAGATGCAACAATGACAAATTCTGAAAGCTCATCACCAACATCTACTTCACAAAGAGAGATGAGAAGCAAGGCAAGAAATGATATACGTCGGCCAAGCCAAACCCCAACACCATCACCAAAAACTGGTAGCCAAACACCAAAACCATCACCCAAAACTAGTAATTAAATAAATTGAGATGTGTACTATCAATTCACTTAATAATATTTGTGTGCATGTGGATAATACTTGTTTGTGCATTTTTTTATACATCGTATGTGTGCATTTCAGAAAATATAGAAAGTTGTTGTAAGAATATTAAAATTAAAGTGTGCATTTCTAAAATACTTGTGTCTGCATTCGACAGAACATGTGCATCTGTTTGAAACCTAAGAAAATGTGTGTGCATCTGTCAAATACTTTCGTGTGCATATGAAACCGTGTGTGCGCATTTCAAACATATATATTTGTGTCCATACTATTTAACTGTAATTGATCTTGCAGTTGTAGCTAAAATACAGCATGTCATCGAAGAAGATAATCCACTTGCTATCGTTTGTGTAGATACATCCCCAATGTATCCATCACAAATGGAGAAAACAAGACAAGCACGAGCTGATAATACTGAAATGACCAAGGCTACATCTCCCACTTCAAAAACTGGTAAATCAATAACTTGAATCTTTGTTCTTCGATTTCAGAATATATCTTCATCATATCTTTACATGATCTATTGACTTTGATCTTGACAACAGGAAAAAGAAAACAACAAGCACAAACAAAGGGAGTTGTTACAAGCCCTAGAGTTATAAAGAAGGCAAAGAAAACAACATGCTCCATACTTAGAGACATTGAAGATGACGAGGAGGATAGGACACTTGATGAGATACTTCGTGCAAGACAAGAAGAAAGAAATAAAAATGCAAAGAAGGCAGTGGATAAGAAGAAAAAGGTTGTAGGTTCGAGTCCAAAGAAGACAATGGAGAAGAAGAAATCTGTTAAAGTTTCATCTCCAAAAAAGGGAATACAGACACTAAGGAAAGATTATCCAAGGTTGATCTGTAGGACTTCCCCAAGTATGCTTGTCAAATATCTTGCCGATGAACAACAATTCAGTCCCGCACAGAGACAGGCTATCATAGATATGGGGTTCGAGGCCTTGCTTCAGTGGAAGGTTACTGATATGCCTGGGAGACTTGGATATTGGCTTGCCAAGTCATTTGACCCCTTGAAATGCACAATAAAGCTGGAAGATGCATCGAAGGAGATTCTGATAACAGCACAGGATGCACATGACTATCTTGGCATACCGAAGGGTGACAACAGAATTGAGCTTCCGAAGAAACTCACAAATGTAGAGTTTCTGGCAAAGATAGTTGCAGATTTCACAGGCAAGACTATGAGGTATATAACGCATTCAGACATTAAAGAAAACATGATGACATATGAAGGCGATGATTGGTTTAAGCGATACTTTATCCTCCTATTTGTCAACACTATTGTTGAAAGCCAAAATAATGGGAAAATAAACTTTGTGATACTTGAAATGCTTGCGGATGTTCAGAGGATAAGGCACTACAACTGGAGTGCATTCATTATTGATCGGTTGGTAGATAACACCATCTCATGGTCTAAAACAGAAGATGGTACATACAGAGGAGCTCTGTTGTTACTCATGGTAAAAACTAAATCATTTAATTCATATTTCTTTTTTGCATATGTGAAATAGCTTGTGTGTGCATGTATAATATCCTTGTGTGTGCATCTGAACTAGCTTGTGTGTGCATGTGTAATATACTACTATGCAAATGAAAACACAAGCATGTGATTGTCAGATAACTATTGTGTGCACTTCAAATGATTTGTGAAATAGCTTGTGTGTGCATGTATAATATCCTTGTGTGTGCATCTGAACTAGCTTGTGTGTGCATGTGTAATATACTACTATGCAAATGAAAACACAAGCATGTGATTGTCAGATAACTATTGTGTGCACTTCAAATGACTAGTGTGTTCATATCGGATACCTAGTGTGTTCATGTCAAATAACTAGTGTGTTGCATATGTAAAATAGACTTGTGGGTTTCCATGTAAAATAACATTGTGTGCGCAAGAGGTACCATGCTTGTTCATATTACAGCACATATGTGTGCATATTACACTACACTTCAGTTTGTATGAATATAGTGCATTAAAACATATTTGTGTGTATATATTTGCAGTTGGTCTATGTTGATCGTGTGACAATGAAAGGCAAAGAGATTGAAAGATCATATCCAATAATAAAAAATTGGACAATACAAATGCTGAAGAAGAGGGAAGATGACGAGATACTCCACGGAGGTTTTGGGAAAGGATATCCAAGGGAACGACCACAATTGCTTGATCAAGAGCATCCGATAGAGATCCATGAAGAAACAGTAATGGAAGAACAAACTGAAGCTCTGGTGAATGATGATCTGAAGACATTTATTGAGGGTTACATAACTGATGCTGAGGACATGGCCTTACAGATTAGAAAGTTCCTTAGGAGGATCAAGGAAACACCAGCACAGCTAGCTAAGCATGGAGTGTTGAACAAGGTTAATATCGAGTGTGAGAAAATGTTGAATGTGAAGTTTTGTTCAGAATGTCAATCACAACCAGAAGAGGACGACCAAGACACAGACACCCAAGATGAGTTTTGGGAGAAAGCTGTAAAGTGCATGGAGGAGATTGAGAAGACAATCAAAGAGAAAAAAACATATGATGGACCTTCTGGAGGTTTGGGAATTCCGGGACTTTCACAATTTGTTAACCAACTCACAAAAGAACATGAGCAAGTAAGTTAAAAAAATTGGTATGTTATTTTATTTGTGTATTATATCACAAAAACACTGATTCCTACATTCAATTGTAATAAAAGGCACCTGAAGAAACAACAAATATGGCTGAAGGTACTTTTCATACCACAGAGGACCAGCATATGAAACCACAAGCAAAAAACAACAAGGTATGATTATGTGTTAATATACTTTAGTCAATGTGTTTCTTTCTCATACGAATACATTTAATTTGTGTTCATTCATTTCATGATTTCAAAAGAGGAAAAAGAACGTGACATTTCTTGACATACCATCATTTGACTTGGAGATTTCACCGATAAATACACAAGTGAGTAAATTTTTACTTGTTAATACTTTTCTACATGTAACAAAGTGTATGTTTATACTAAGCTTTTTTCATCATTGTTTTTTTTTGAAGGAAAATGAGGCCATGGAGGCCATGGATATTGTTGGACCAGATACTAGTCTACAAAAAGAGGTATAAACAAAGAAAAAGTGTGCACAATTGTTTGAATTCGAGACAACATCTGTGTGCATTCAAAAAATAAAACTGTGTTCATGCTTTGTCAACGTTGGTGTTCATCATATAAGCTGTTCTGTGTTCACAATTGTTTGCATTTGTACTGTGAAGTAGGGGGCAAATGAAATGAGTTTTTGTGTGCATGTCAAAACAAGTATGTGTTCATGCTTTGTCAACGTTGGTGTTCATCAGATAAGCTATTCTGTGTTCACAATTGTTTGCATTTGTACTGTGAAGTAGGGTGCAAATGAAATGAGTTTTTGTATGCATGTCAAAACAAGTATGTGTTCATGCTTTGTCAACGTTGGTGTTCATCAGATAAGCTGTTCTGTGTTCACAATTGTTTGCATTTGTATTGTGAAGTAGGGTGCAAATGAAATGAGTTTTTGTGTGCATGTCAAAACAAGTATGTGTTCATGCTTTGTCAACGTTGGTGTTCATCAGGGAAGCAGTTCTGATGTAATGCCAACACATCCACAAAATATAGAGAAAAGGATATGTAATCCTTCAGAATACATGAAGTCACCACTTAAGTCAAGGGAGGTGAATATTGATGAAAAACCAACAGCAGAAGAGAAAGCTCTTTATGAATGGCTAATGGGAAATAAAGCAGATGATAAGTAAGCAAATTTATGCTTTCAATTGATTATATTTCAAAATACTTTTATGTAACTGTATTATTGTCTTTGTGTTTGTTGCAGAGAGGTGATCTTTGAAATGAATGGCACCAAGCTTTCTAAACATGACTTTATAACGTTGAAGGAAAAACAATGCCTAGACAGCACAATCCTTGATGCATATGCAATGTTGTTGAATGAAAATGAAACATACAAAGGTTCATTGTCCCCATTGAGGTTATTCATACCAACATTACATCTGGTACGTATATTTACAACACTCTATTACGAATATGAGTTTTTATTGTATAATACACTAACAAATATGTTTGAACATGTAGATGCATACTGTGGTACTTGAAAATGAACCGCTGGAACAAAAATGTGAAATGTTCAACACATCCATTCTTGAAACCTTTAATGCAGTCAAAGGTTTCCAGAAGAAGAACTTGAAGATCAATAATGTTGACTTGGTATGTTCAAGAACACATACACTCTATACGTCTGTGTTCATACATGCCATATGTTTGTGTTCACGCATCATGTCTTATGTGCTCATTCGAGTAAGCCAAAAAATGTCCATGGGTTTTTGTCTGTGTTCATTAGTTATGTATATGTGTGTTCATATGTCTTAATGTATGTGTTCATGTTTGCTAACCTCAACTTCGTTTTCTTTCAATTACACAGTTTATATTTCCAGTGTATCAATCTGGACACTACTATGTCATCGCAATCAATGTCAAAACACCACGTGTGCACATAATTGACAATTCAGATGTTGAGGCAGAAGACAAGTATGGATCAATACCAAAGAACTTGGTGAGTCTACATTTCATATATGGAAATCATGTCATGCTTTTTGACATGAAATTTTTTGATATGAACTTGGTGAGTCTACTTTTTTTGCAGAGAGCTGTGTTCATCAATTTTCTCGTGAGAAACCACATGATTGCCAAAGCTCACATCTTCAAAGATGAAAATAAAGTTGCAACAGAAAGGTTGCAAATGAACTGGAGGGACAAGAAGAACAAAACTAACTATGGAATATATGCCATTCGACACATGGAAACATACAAGGGCAATGGAGTAAGTGACTGGCATAGTGGCCTCAAGAAGGGAGACAAGAAACAAATGGCAAACCTAAGGGTCAAGTACTGCTATGCCTTCCTCATAAGTGAACACAATGAGCTGAAGAAAAAGGTTGAGCAAGTAGTTGCAGAAAATCAAAAGAAGAAAGGAGCTGGGAGAAAGAAAAAATGAGTGTGGTTGCGAAAAGAAAAGACATTTTGTTCATATAAAATCGTCTAATTGTAGGAGCTGTAGTTGCATATTCTGTTCATATAAAATTGTCTAATTGTAAGACTCTGGTTGCGTATTTTGTAGCAAAATTGTCTAATAGTAGGAGTTGGGAGAAAGAAAGGATCTGTCAGAAAAGAATATTTTGTGTTGAAAAAAGACATGTAATATGAAATTCTATTTTGAAGCATATTATGAAATTCTATTTTGAAGCATATTATGAAGTATAATATGCGTGTGTGCATATCAGTATACTCATTATGTTCATATATAACAACTTGTGTGTGCATGTAAACAAACTATGTGTGCATATAAACATGTGGTTGCATATGTCAACGAAAGTTTTTGAATATTCTTGAAATCACAATTTCTATGTGTGCATATAAAATATAAACTAAGTTAGCTTATAGCATATGAACAATCTGTGTGCATATGGTAGATTGTAATAAGTTGTGTTCATGACAATTTAAAAATTGTAATAAGTTGTCTAATATGATGCATTTTGTGTCTCGATACAAACTGGAGAGTATGTGTGCATATGATATAGCTTATTTGTGCATCACATTATATTTGTGTGTGCATAGATAAATATTATGTTTGATAAGTTATATCAAGCTAAGCAATTTCTATGTGTGCATATCAAATATGCTTTTGTGTGCATTATATATAATATGCGTGTGCACGTAAAAGATATTATATTTCATCATTAGGTTTTTAATGTTTTTCATACAAAGCTCAAAAATTTAATCTCAAACTTAATCCGTCCATTGTGGGCATGTTCTGCTGTTGTGGCCAACAGTGTTACAAATTCCACATGCTCTCTTTTCCTTCTTTGACTTTTCAGTACCAATCTCTTGACCTCCCCTAATGCGTTTCTTTCTGCCCTTATTATTTGCTTGTTGTGGTGGGAGAACATCAACTTGACCTGGTAACGTACCCACAAATTTCTCAAATGTATACTTGCTTGTTGAGGCGGAAGCAGATGTCTCCACTGTTCGTGCACTGATGTATGCAGCCTTTTGCTCCTTTATGACACACAAAAACTCTTTCATTGGATGAGTGTTGTCCCCTAAAATATCAACACAAGAATAAATCTCTGACATAAGTTCAGTCAACAGCCGCTTCTTCTCATCAATCTGAACACTACCATCATAAACTGAACCATCCACCTCAAAAATAGACTGTAAAATTGCTTGCTTCATCCACCGAGTATTTATGAACTTGGAAGGTAATGACTGCATGCCGATATTTCTGAAAACCATGAAAATGTGACAGCAGGGAATGCCTACGCTGAGAAACTTGTTGCAGGAACAATGAAAATCATCACTGGAAATCACATGTTGCACAATAGATGTTTTTCCAAGTTCACAACAAACATGATACTGGTGAATGTCAGTTTCCTTTGTCATGTCTTTCAGTGTACACTGATATATAGCACTATAGATCTCTTCCTGAACTTCATAAAACATGTTAATTGTGAAAATAGATGCACAATGCTTTTCCAACTCCAAAGGGGTCTTCATGCGGGGAGAGCAAGTAGATGAATCCAAATCCAACTTCTGTTGACTGTGCCTTTGTGAATCAATTGCACTATTAAACTGCATCATGAACACAACAAGACTTGATTGCGAACCTAGGAAATTCCCAAAAAAACTATTTTGACTTTCAGATCTTGATGTCGTCCTCAACAAGCCAGCCATTTTGACATTGTGAAAGAATGACGGTATCCAATAATGGCGTAGCTCAAACATTACTGCTAACCACTGATTATCATGCAGATTATATTCAGAAATGATAGCAAACCACTCCTCTTCAAACTGTAGTGGACTAAGTTCATTGCTCCAAACAATAGAATTGAACTTTTTGTGGAATGCATCAATAACAGTTGGACAAGAGTGAGGAGAAAATTTTACTTTGGTAGGGACCTTCATCATTATATGCCACATACACAAGCGGTGAACAGACCCACTGAAAACACGTTCAACGACAACTTTTACAATAGGATCTTGGTCAGTAATAATAACATGTGGCTCATTGCCCATCGCCTTTTTGAAATTCTCAAATAACCAAACATAAGATTCAACATCTTCATTCAAAAGCAAACCAGCACCGAATGTAATAGACCTTTTATGATTGTCAACTCCAGTAAATGGAACAAATACCATATTATACCTACAACATGAACACAATAGAACTGTTAAGATGCGTGTGCATACATAATACAATATGTGTTCATACATCACAAAGTATGTGTTCATATGTAATACGGTATGTGTTCATATATAATACACAACCAATCTATTAAATGAAAAAAATGCATACCTATTCAGTTTGTATGTTGCATCCGCTGAAACAACATCACCAAAAAAAGAGAAACTCTTCCGGCTGACAGGATCACACCAAAACAAATGGCATAGTTGGTCCTCCTTGTTAACATGATAATCAAAATAAAATGCATCACATCGTTCTTTCCTCTTGAAGAAGTCATCAATGACCATTTGTGCATCACAACCAACCATATATGAGTTAAGACCCCTCTTAAAATTCTTGAAATCAACAGTGGCGCCTACATTAGCATATGAACCCACTAAATTCTTGTACACCTTGTAGCTCTTAGTTACACCAACATTCGATTTTAGACAATTCATAATGAAATCCTGGTGAAATGGAGTCACTTTTCTATTGCCTTTCGAAAAATGTTTTTCAGACTCCTGCAGCATCGGATGTGTATGTCGACACTCAAACTTTGTCACGCGGTACCCTTCAGATCCTGCATATCGATAAATGATTCTAGCATTACATCCACACCTATTAGATGCCCTCCTTCTTTTAACATCATTACCCTCAGTCGCATTAAACTCAGCAAAAGGCGATACATGCTTGTATCCTTCTCTAGTGCAAACAAGGTACTTCCAAATAATAATATTCGATCGATCATTGGACTTTTTAGTTGAACCCACACGCACATCAAAACCACATGCTTGTGCATAGGTGTGGTAAAATTGGATAGCATGTTCAAGAGTATGAAAAAGCTGTCCAACATATGGCTTGAGATCATCATTGCACACAGGAGTAACACATTCAGTATTATTCTCTGGAGAAACAGGAACTTCTTCAATTTTACCCTTCCCTGAAAATAATTACATAGAAAATATTAGTAAAACTAGAAGAATGTCTCGAACTTATGTGTTCATAACATTTCTAAACTTATGTGTTCATACATATCCGATCATGTGTGCATGTGTATAGACTCGTGTGTTCATGTAATAATCATTCCTAAAAACTGAAAAGCATTTGTTGAAGTTGTGGCATAACATTTCTATTGTGTTCATGAAGAAAAAGACATGTGAGCACATTATTTGACTAATGAGTTCATGATCAAGTAACAACAGTGTGCGTCGCGATATTACAATTGAAATTGAGAATGTCTTCATCATTTCGTATGTCTGTCTAACTAGAATATAATCGTGTTCACTGATTCAGCGAAAAATGCATCATCCAAAAGTACCAAACACAAAACATAGCACAAACAACATATCAAATACATTCAACACCTCACAAAATCTCAGTAAAAATTCAAGGTCAATACATTCAAACAAGCAGCTTATCAAAACGTTCAACAGATCACGAAAATCTAGTGAAAAAATCAAAGTTAAATATATTCAAACAACACGAGCAAGAGATCCATGAAACCATGAGAGATTTATGCAAAAAAGTCATCGATTCAAGCTTGCCTGGATCCATAATACTCCGGTATTAGAAGTCACGCACGATTAGAGAGAAATCAAGCCAAATCAGAGAGGAAATCTGTCCATTGGATTGTAATCTGTCCATTGGTCACGAATGATCCACGAGCCAGAGATCCATGAGCGAAGGCAATAGAGCAGTGAACGAACGATCCACGAGCGAGAAATCCATGAGCGAGAGCATGACAGAGATCCCGGAACGAAGGGAATAGAACAGTGTTAAAATCTGTTTTTTCGGTGAATGTTGGCACGCACCCTTCCTTCAGCAACCATGCGCGCGTTTCAGCCCTTAGATCAATCGTGGATTGATGGCTGAGATCCATCCTCAATCCTCTCCTATAACCCTATCCTCATGGGATCTTTTTCCTAATTAAATTTATATCTTGACAACTATAACTACGAGCCCTTTATAAATTGATTTAGTTTATAATTAAGTATAATTTCTATAAAGAAAATAACTAATTTTACAACCTAAAAAATTGATTCGTATCTTTTCAAGAAATCTTCATATGTTATCAAATTTGGTTAATATAAATGTACAGTTATAAAAGTATTTATATGTGTAAATAAAATAGTACTAGAGTAAACTAACATAGGATTATAAAAATAAAGTTTAGGAAAAAGTTTTTAAAAAATTTGAAACATTCAAACATAAATGTTTCATAATATAAGATAAGCTAAAACTATTTTATATTAAAAATATGACATATAATTATAGATATATACTCTTTAGTAATTTCATTGACGCACTTATCTTAAATGATTTTAAAAAAGTTCCACGAATGTAGTGTTAGAAAAATATTGATATGTAAATAAATTGATAATAAAACAAACTAACATATGATTATAAAAAACAAAGTTCATGAAATAGTTTAAGAAAAGTTAGAAATATACTTATCTAAAATGATTCATAATGGCAATTGAATTTCCATAAATTATAATATCTCAAGAAGCATGATATAAAAAATCTGTATTTGATTGAAAAGAATCTGACAAAAAATTACAAGAAGTTAATTAACTTCTTTACTCAATGAAACTGTAACAACCTATGAAACTTTCGGATAAATATACTTATTGACAAAATTAATATGATTATCTCAATGTTTTTTAATTATAGAAATTTGAGTCTTTTAAATAGTTACAATTTAATAAATTTTCAAATCTCATATGTAAAATGATTTTTGTGTTCAACTGTTCATATCATTGTCACTTATAATTTAAATATGTTGTGAATTTTAATTTATAAAACTGGGAAAATTTTGGAATGGACTAATTCCATATAAATAGATTTCAATTTAGGTTCCGTTCGGCAAAACTTTTTTGAGATTAACGGAGCTTGATTTTCTTTTTAATCTAGTTAATGAGTGTTCGGTAAAAAAATATCAATCTAGTTTATGGAGCTTATAGTAGATTAACGTAGCTTAATTTTTTCATTTTTTTTAATGTGACTCCCCCTAGATTGTTAAAGATTAACAAACTGAATTTTACATTTATCTCATTTCAGCTTGTAATACCGAACACCAACTATAACTTTTAAATAATTAAGCTAAGAAATTCAGCTTCAGCTAGTCATTCAGCTTCAGCTTCAGCTTCAGCTACTTATTCAGCTACAACTCTCATTTCAGCTGAATTTACCGAACAAAGTCTTAATCAAAAAATATGTTGGTTGAAATATTCTTTCGGTCCTGATTTTAGGCCCATTCTATATAGATAGTTTTGTTTTACTTACTATGCATTTCACTACGTTTTCTTTAATATTGGTCTTCATTTTGTATGATTTTATATTTTTTGGGATTAACATTGTTTGAATTTTATTAAATGATAATTAATTTTAATTTTTTTGAAATATATTAATAGATTTTATGTAATAAATGTATATTTGTTGTAATATTGGTGAGATTTCAATCTCAGGAAACTAAAGTTTAAGAGATTGAGAGAAGAAAGAAAATATGAACAAAGTATTGTGTTTCTTCATATACTTATTTCTTGACATATGCCTCTATTTATAGGCTAAGGGACGAACAATGTTACAAGACTATACTTGAATAGGAGAACAAATAGCCTATTGATGCGACCCATCCCTGACTCAAGCCGGGCTCCGACGAGCCCGAGGCGCCCAAGACCATGGCGTCCTCCTTGGTTCAAGACTTAGTTGTATTTATCCTACTTTGTATTATTTCCAGTTTTAGTATGTTTCTCGTTTTAGCATTTTCATTTCAGTCATTTCTATTTCGGGCGTGTGCCCACTCTTGTAGAGTGGGCTATCCCATTAGCTTGTTGCTCGGCCCAAGCCCATTAGGGTTCTTGGCCGAGCCATGTGCCTTTAAATAGGCGTTCTTGTATTCCTTTCAAAGCACGTCCAATTTAACCCAAGTAAAGTACGAGTCGAGTTTTCATTCTTCTTCGGGTTCCGAGCGTCAAACACTTCTTACTTTGCATCTCCCTTCTTCCGTAGCTCATCGCTTCGAGCGTCTCGCCCCACCCTCGCCCCAAAGCGAGCATAAGAGACCCGCGAACCATCTCCTAGGTGGTTCGTACTTATCCTGGTTACCACGAGAAGGAACATAAGCCGCTTCCTACCTAGATCGGGCAACCATGTGCCTCCGAGCCACCTCGGATCTCATCAACTAGTATCATAGCCCAGACGGCTTGCAGCGTGCCTTTCTTCTCCGGCAACACCAGCCCGCATCCGCACCCACTCGCGTGCTGCAGATCCAGATCGCGACCAGTCCCGCGACCGCGGGACCACCAACCGCGACCGCAGCCACATCACCCGCGATCGCAGCCCCCGCGAGTCTCTCATTCTTCGCCAGCGTTTCAGCGTCCCTGCCGCGCCCGCGATCGCACCCGCTCTAGTGGCCCCGCCGCACCCACCGATGTGCCCACCTGCTCCGGCGCCGCCACACCCACAGACGCGCCCGTTGCCTCTGCCGCGGCCTCGCCCATACCTTAACCCACAAATCCGCTGCCTGCCCTTTCCAAATCCCCCAATATCCGGCCTTTCCTTATCCAAAGCCAATCAAATCCCCCAATATCCGACTTACCATATCTTTCCCGATCTTGTTTTTGAATTTCAAAATTCAAATTCAAAATCTATCCCCTTCCTTGCCTTAACCGAACCCACACCCAGACCCGCGCCTGAGCCCAGCCGCACCCAAACCCGGACCCACGTTTGAGCCCAGCCGCACCCACACTCGGACCCATGCCCGAGCCCTAGTCGCACCCACTCTATGGCCCGCTTGTACCCATACTTCGAGCCCGACGAGTGGGACTACGACCCTTGGTTCGGTGGGGTGAGACCGTACGAGGCAGACCCGGATTGGATCCCGCCGCCTCACACCCATGTACCCCCGGCGTAGCGCCCACGCTCCTATTCGTCTCAGCCGCGACGCTGCACCCGCTACAACGCCTATGCCTATGACCCGGACTGGATCCCGCCGCCTCAGCACCGCGCCCACGTCCGCACCCACGACAGCGGCCACGACCGGACCCGGTACCGCACCCACGACAGCGGCCACGACAGGACCCGGTACCGCGCCCACCACCCCGACGTCGACTTCCACCGCGACTTCGACGACGTGCCCTCACCGCCACCGCCGTGCCCCCGCGCACCCACATGGACGTGATGTGGCTAAAACGTACCCGTAAGTGTACGGGATCAGTTGTAGTATTCAAGTGTCGATCCCACAGAGACCAATGTAATATTAATTGCAACGCTACCAGTGAACTAGGCCGGAAAGATATGAAATTTGAGGAAACTAGAACTAAGCTAACTAAATAAACAAATAAAAAAAAGATAAAATCAATGGGATAAATGTGTCTAAGGTTAAGGATTACCGCAACGATGCAACAGTAAATAAAATCACACTTCACCTGAATCTAGTCCAAATTATTTGAAGGCAGGCTATCTAAGGTAATCTACTAACTCCTTTCAGACGATAGTAAACGTGCCTAGACTAAACTAAAAATCGCTGTCGCGCAGAGCTAATCTCATCCAAACCCTTTAACGCACTTAGAGTCTAGGGATAAACTGAAATAACATTCGTTGTCGCGCTCTGCTAATCCAACTCAAACCCAGAACATCTATGATAGCCTATTAATCCTCAAGAGTAATTAAGTTGTTGTCGCACAAATAACACTCAGGTTCAATTCCTAGGATTCCAGTAGAAGTTATCACCTCTCAGTCTCAAACCCTACCTGACTCCCTATTAAAGTTATCACCTTTCAGTCTCAAACCCTAATAGGATCCAATTCGCATAAGCTACTATGGGCATAAAGCATCTAGGAACGAATCAATACTATTTCAATTCAGGCAAAGAAATAATTCTAATTACATACGCATCTTCGGGATCACCATAACCCTAGAACTAGGAATTTAGCCAAGCATGATCGAAGACATCAATAGATTTAAACTAGTCATCAACATATATGGATTATGCAATAAATACTGAAGATAAAATTGAATCTCAATAACAAAATAATCCAAATTGACAAAAGACTAGAACGATAATACCAATCTTCAAATTGTGCAAAGGCTTAAAATTCCTTCAAGAAATCCAATCCTTGTACGTACGGCGGTGAAGCTAAACTAAAAACAAGGCAAAAACTAAAACCCAAGAAAACCTAAAAACTCAAAGCTACGTATTCTCCCCCTGAAAATATATTTCCCCTTCGTCCACCAAAAGACCGAACCCAAATCTAAGACTAAAGCTGCTCCAAATTTCCAAGTGGGCCGGCCCATCTCCTTTGTCCAAAGCTGTGTGATTTCCCTCCAGCATAGATTCATCTCCCACTTCGTCATGTACTGTTGCCCCCCATCCAAATCAGCAACCCACATGTGGTCCAAGTACATTCGGTTCATGTGTCTTGATAAATAATCTTGAATAACCCTTAAATTGGTCCTTGAACACCTGAAATACATAAAAGTACGAGTGTAGAATCCAAATACAAAATAATGTAAAATTGACAATAAAATATATAAATTATGCATGCAAATGAACTATTCTAATATGCAACTAGACTCTTAAAATATGTATAAATTAGGTGTTATCAATTTGATAACACCTAATTTATACATATTTTAGGAGTCTAGTTGCAGGACGCGTGGTGCACCCACATATGCACCCACGCTTCCAGCCGCGGCCCCTCTCATCGCCACCTTGGTCGTGCCCGCTCCAGTGCTCAAAACCGTGACCGCGGCTACAGCAATCGCGACCGCGGCTACAACAACTGCTTCCTCAACGGCCCCAGCGCAGACGCGGCCCTTGTCTCGCCCACTAATGTGTCCAATGTCGTGAGCCCGTGCTTGAGTGTGCCCGCAGCCGTGCCCGTTACTGCAAGTTCAGGTCCCGCGTGCCCAGCTGCGACCGTGCCCACTGGCGTGCCCATTGCCACGAGTTCGTGTCTGAGCGAGCCCGTTGATGTGCCCACTGCCGCGCCTACCGCACCGATTTTCAGCCAGCCCGTTGGTGTGCCCATTCCAGCACCCGACGCCGAGCCCGCTCCTAGACCCGAGCCTTACTTGCTCATATTTGAGGTTCCAAGAGCCGGATCCAAGCTCGACGTCATTTTTCCTCTGACCACCAAGCGCCGACTCTCCCTGGCCCCACCAAGCTCGAAGCGAGGACGCTTCAAATCTAAGGGAAGGAGAATGATGCGACCCATCCTTGACTCAAGCCGGGCTCCGATGAGCCCGAGGCGCACAATGAACTTGACAAGTTAAATAGATCCTTTTTTGGGAACAAAGACAGCTCCTATAAACCTCTTATAGGCTAAGAAAAAATATGTAAACCAACTCATCAAGGAGGTCTTGGATTGAGGAAAGCTAAAGACATGAATAAAGCCATACAATTCAAATTACTATGGAAAATCCTAGCAGAACCAAATAACTATTGGGTTAGAGTTGTTACTGAAAAATACTTGAAAACAAATCATATATTTCATTACGAGAAAAAAGGAAATTGCTTTTGGCAATGGTCCAAAATGATTGAACTCATGGCTGAGTTCAAATCTGGACTAATTTGGCAAGTTGGTAATGGAAAAATAATCAAATTCTGAATAGATAACTGGGTGTTAAGCACCCCTTTATGTGATACCATAGACCCACAATCAATCTTGAATAAGGATACCCTGGTAGCTAAATTTATGTTGCCAAATAAAACCTGAAATAAGGATTTACTAGAATAATGTTTACCATTTGATTTAGCCAAAAAAATAACCTCTATCCCAATACCCTTAAATGAGATCCATGATAGAATGTACTGGAAAACTAGCAAAAATGGTTGGTTTTCTACAAATTCTGCTGTGGAACTAATTAACAAAAACAAGAGTTATACTGCCTATGATTCTTCATGGATCTGGAAGATGGACACTTATCCCAAAGTTAAAAACTTTGTCTGGAAAATAATAAAAAACGGACTCTCAACAAAAGCTAGATTAGCAAAAAAAGGTGTAGCACCCCCCGGGTTGTATACGTTGCAATGCTCACCTAGAGGATTTGAATCATCTCCTATTCCAATGTAACCATACCATAAAAACAATCAAAAAAATGAATTATGATACCTATGGCATCATCAGATCTCTAAACATAGGAAACAAAAAAATCAATGAAATCATTGAAGAAATTCGACAAAAAACTGATATATTTGTAACATCCCAGGCCAAGCTACCCCAGCCACCAAGCCGCCCAGCCACCCAACGGTGCCGGCGCCGGTACTGGTGCCGCCTGGTTGTCCAAGGGCATGCAGCCCACACACCCAACCCTTCCCCCATTTAAATGGGTAGGTTGTTGCCCACGGGGATCGAACCTGGGACCTTTAGATACAAGGTCAATGCCTTACCATTTGTATCACCAATTGTGCTACAGCGCAATTGGTGATACAAATGGTAAGACATTGACCTTGTATCTAAAGGTCCCAGGTTCGATCCCCGTGGGCAACAATCTACCCATTTAAATGGGGGAAGGGTTGGGTGTGTGGGCTGCATGCCCTTGGACAACCAGGCGGCACCAGTACCGGCGCCGGCATCGTTGGGTGGCTGGGCGGCTTGGTGGCTGGGGTAGCTTGGCCTGGGATGTTACAAAAAAGTACACTTTATGTTGGTGCCTGACCTTGCCGACAACGGGCCTGACAGACACCCCGACACTGTCATCCTTAACAAGCCTGCAGGCCGTGTACCCCAACGCTTCCCCACAAATGGATAGGTTGTTGGTGAGAGTCGAACACGCGACCTCTCCACCCTTTATCAAGCGCCTAAGCACTTTGATACCAATTGCGCTGCAGCGTAATTGATGATACAAGTGGTAAGGCATTGCCCTTGTATCGAAAGGTCCCGGGTTCGATCCCCGTGGGCAATAACCTACCCATTTAAATGGGGGAAGGGTTCGTGTGTGGGCTGCAGGCGCTTGGACAACCAGGCGGCACCAGTACCGGCGCCGGCACCATTGGGTGGCTGGGCGGCTTGGTGGCTGGGGTAGCTTGGCCTGGGATGTTACAAAAAAGTACACTTTTTATGTGAGTGCTCAAGCCACGGGCCTAGCCCAACACGAGACACTCCATGAGCCGTAGCCCATGTATCCCAACCCATCCTTGGGGGCTACTCCAAATTAAATGGAAGCCATTAGCCAAGAGGTTGTTGGTGAGAGTCGAACACGCGACCTCTCCACCCTTTTGGAAAGGTATTACCGCTAGTGACCCCAGTGTTCCTTACCGAGATCACCCAAGGCTTTACCATTTAAATACGATTTAAGAGATACAAATGAAGTACTATTGATGCATAATGATCAAAGCATTCAATCCAAAACATAACATTGTCAAGGAAACAAGAGTTACGGGATTACAACCCAATCCCGAATAGGTCAACACAGAGTTTAAACCAAACACAGCGAAAGTCTCATAAAACACATTACAACCAAAGTCATTGTCCAAAAGATGTCAACCTGATTAAAGAAATAATTAAAACGTTCAAAAACCACCGTCAACTCCATAGTCCTTCTAATCTTCTGAGCTACTTTGGATCTGATGTGCCGAATCGAACAGATGACACCAGCCAACCATGCAAGGGAAAATATTGGTTGGTTAGTCTAAATGAATAGACTAGCAAGGGTACAAAGCAGAATGGTTCGAAGCAGTCGTATTAGGTTAGACTCCTCGTCCCTCGAATAATAATCGAGTACGCTTGTCAACCACCATACTCCTACTGGAATAAACAAGAGAGACTCTGGAAGACTGAATCTTCACAGAGATCGACTCTAAAAGAGACTCCAAGAGATTGAGTCTTTAAGGAAGTATGACAAATCTGGAATGTTACAGAATCATACAACAATGATTTAAAACTGACTGAGATGCTTCGGTCAACGACCAACCTCACCGCCTTTCAGCGAATCCAGATCGGAAAGAAGATGTACTACATTCAAGTCAATACGAGTCTTCCTAGCGACACTATTACCTAGCTGCCCTACTCGCTGAGCGTTCATTAATTATGTGCGTCAAGGTAGCACTTATCTGATTATGTTTCAAAAACACACATCACATTATAGACTTTTACATGTGTACCCCACCACTGGGATGACACATCTTAGTATACGTTTCGTCGAGAGTGACGTACACCAAAAGGTTTGTGACACCAGCTAAGTGTCCTGTCTCTACACACTTGTGAAAGAGACCGATCATGATCTTAGAATAGTACCAGATGGAGACGAGCCACCCCGATACCAAATTATAAAGAAACGACTGGACATAGTCCGAGTAACGTTCCTATTAACAGTGCTAACTAAATAGTTACAGCACAACGACAGTTACAGGATAAATCCATATAAAGGCCCGAAAGGCGATCACAGATAATAGCGTTGTTCTAACAGATATACAACCTATTATATGATTTTCAAAACAGTTTATCAAAACCGTTTCCAGACAAACAGAGTATTCATTCCAAATTAAATACTCAGATAAACTACTGATAATTAATGTAAATATGGAACGAATGAGCAAGAGCGAACCGCCACTTGCCTTAATCCGCAGAATAGTCTAACGACGACAACTGGATTCCGGGCTCGACACGGGTATAGCTCCGACAGCACAACAACCTTCGAGTTGACCCATAAAAGGAACCCTAAGTTAGATCCGACATAAACAGTACGAATCTAAACACGGCGAAAGAATGCGAAAGGAAAGACGCCACGACTACAACCAAACAAGCCAAAGCCACGAAGGCATTCTGGGCACTGGCGGCGGTTGCCGCATTCATCACGGCGGTCGCCGTGAAGAACACGGCGGTTGCCGTGAAGAACACGGTCGACAGAGACGAGAGAAAACTCACCAAGACGATGCGCATTTCGACCCCTTTTCGCCTTGCTTGGGTTCTGACCTCCAAAGGCAACCAAAAGGCTTCTAAAGGGCTGCTGGAAACACCACTAAACGACATCGACGAGGGCTTCAGAAATTCCGGCGAAGGGCACAACTCCGGCGAGACGAATTTTGGCAGAGATTTGGTGCTGGGATGGCTCAAAACCTCTCCCCCAACACCTCCTTTTATAGCCAAGCATCTGGAGCTCAAAGAAAATGGGCCTACAACTAGTTCGGCGCGGTCAGAGCTCGCCGGCGACCATCGGACAATGTCTGCTGGGTAATCACGACGGGCGCCGTGATTTTGCCTACGGCGGGCGCCGTAATTACGGCGGTCGCCGTTCCTAGCTCTGGCGAGCCCAGAGTAGGAGAAGACGGCTGGCACTTCGGGCCCAGCGACGGCGGACGCCGTTACGGTACGGCGGTCACCGTTTCTGTCTTTCCCGCCCATTCAGCTCTTGAACGAACATGACGTTAAACCGGGATAAAAATTATCGTACGCAAACGACAATTAAAGTCCAAGGCATGTTGTCTGTATATTATTTCACTGACAAAAATATTACAGATACAGAGCACATTACAGAATGTCTCAAACTCTCTGTATTAAATCCGACGTACACAACGGGTACTCGGGAAAATTCCAAAATTCCCAAAATAACCTTACAAAAATACGGGGTATCACATATCCTCCCCCTTACAAGAAGTTCCGACCCCGAAACTTAGGTCGAGAATAACTCGGGAAAACGCCTGAGCATATCTGACTCGGCTTCCCACGTCTCCCAAGTAACTTCTTTGGTCCCTGACTTGGACCACAGCACTCGTACCAACGGCACGATCTTGTTGCATAAACGCTTATCCCGACGCTCCAAAATGCGCATGGGCAACTCTTCATAAGTACCATTAGCTTGAATCTCGATGTCCTCATAACTAAGCACATGAGACTCATCTGGTACATACTTTCTGAGTAAAGATACGTGGAACATGTTATGTACCGGGTGAGCCGATGGCGGCAACGCCAAGCGGTACGCTAGAGATCCCACTCTATCCAGAATCTCGAATGGTCCCACGTAGCGAGGGTTAAGCTTCCCACGCTTACCAAATCTGAAAACTCCTTTGGATGGCGATACCTTGACAAAAACCTTGTCACCGAACTCGAACTCGACAGTCCTGCGCTTCCGATCTGCGTAGGACTTCTATCGACTCTGAGCGGTCAACATCCTTTGTCTGATCAAAGTAATGTCTGAAGCCGTCTTTTCGACCAACTCTGGTCCAAGCAGAATTTTGTCGGCATTATCATCCCAACAAATCGGAGATCTACATCTGCGACCATACAAAGCTTCAAACAGAGCCATCTTGATTGTAGCATGCCAGCTATTGTTGTACGTGAAATCAATCAGACTCAAGCTGTCCTCCCAGCTAGTCGGACGATCGAGCACACAAGCTCTAAGCATATCCTCCAGAGTCTAGATGGTCCTTTCAGACTGACCATCTGTCTGAGGATGAAAAGCTGTACTGAACCTCAACTCGGTTCCCATAGCCTTATGAAGCTCCTTCAAGAACCTTGACATAAAACGGCCATCTCGGTCCGATACAATGGTCTTAGGAATGCCATGTAAGCGGACAATCTCCTTCTGGTAAACTTCTGCTAACTTCTGGGTTTCCCATGTGGTCTTGATGGCTATGAAATGAGCACTCTTCGTAAGCCTATCCACAATTACCCAGATAGCATCTCTCTGACTTCGAGTCTTGGGTAGCCCAGTGACGAAGTCCATGGAAATGTCCTCCCATTTCCATTCTGGTACGGGGAGAGGTAGCATCTCACCACCTGGCCTGCGGTGTTCGATCTTGACCTTCTGGCAAGTTAAGCACTTTGCCACAAAGTCTGCTACGTCCCACTTCATGTTTGGCCACCAAAACTTCTTCCTGAGATCCTTGTACATCTTGCTAGAGCCAGGATGCACATAATAAGCAGATGAATGAGCTTCTCTCATCACCAACTGACGAAGACCTTCTGTGTCAGGCACACAGATCCGATCATGAAACCAAAGTGATCCATCATCTTGAACCACAAAACTGGGAGCTTTCCCATCCATCACTTCACTGCTTAACTTCACCAAGATGATGTCATCGACTTGCTTTTCTTTGATCTGATCCAGCAGTGTAGCCTGAATTTCCATCATACTCAGGTACCCTCTACGCTGGTCATATAAGACTTCAATGTCGCATGACTCTTGGTTTAGCTTGGTCTGAGCAGTAAGTAGAGCAACCACAGTCTCGTGCGTTGTCTTCCGGCTTAGTGCATCAGCTACTACATTAGCCTTGCCCGGATGATATAGCAACTCCATGTCGTAGTCCTTGAGCAACTCTAGCCAGCGACGTTGTCTCATATTTAGCTCCTTTTGAGTAAATATATACTTGAGACTTTTGTGATTGGTGAAGACTTGGCATCTTATACCGTAGAGGTAATGCCTCCAAATCTTCAGCGCAAAGACAACCGCTGCTAACTCAAGATCGTGGGTCGGATAGTTTTCTTCGTACGTCTTGAGTTGCCTGGATGCATAAGCAATAACTCTGCCCCTTTGCATCAAAACACAACCAAGACCACACTTGGAAGCATCACTGTAGACCACATAATCGTTGTTCCCCTCTAGGAGTGCTAACACGGGTGTCGAGGTCAACCGTCGCTTCAACTCCTGGAAACTGACCTCGCACTTGTCATTCCAGACAAACTTCTTGTGAACCTTGCGGAGTAGATTGGTCATAGGTAGAGCGATCTTTGAAAACCCCTCCACAAACCGTCTATAATACCCGGCAAGCCCAAGAAAGCTGCGCACCTCCTTTACGTTCTGGGGCTGTGTCCACTTAGCCACTGCTTCAATCTTTTGGGGATCAACCATAACCCCATTTTTATTGATCACGTGGCCTAAGAAAGCCACTTCCTTTATCCAGAATTCACATTTAGACAATTTAGCATAAAGCTGATGTTGTCTAAGGATTGACAAGGCAATCCGCAGATGTTCCTCGTGGACTTCTTCATCCGGAGAATAGATCAGGATGTCGTCTATGAAGACCACCACGAACTTATCCAAGTACTGGTGAAAACATCGGTTCATCAAATCCATAAAGACAGCTGGAGCATTTGTAAGCCCAAAAGGCATCACTACGAACTCGTAATGACCATATCTGGTCCTAAACGCAGTTCTAGGAATGTCCTGCTCACGAATTCTGAGCTGGTGATATCCAGATCTCAAGTCGATCTTGGAGAAAGCCTTTGCTCCCTGCAATTGGTCCAACAAGTCATCAATCCTAGGCAAAGGATACTTGTTCTTGATCATCACCTTGTTCAACTCTCGGTAGTCGATACAAAGTCGGAACGATCCGTCCTTCTTTTTGACGAACAATACCGGGGCACCCCACGGCGATGCACTCGGCCTGACATAACCTTTGTCAAGAAGATCTTCAAGTTGATTCTTCAATTGTTGCATCTCAGCTGGAGCCATCCGATACGGTGATTTGGAAATCGGCGTCGTACCAGGCTCAAGATCAATTGAAAACTCTACGTCACGGTTTGGGGGTAATCCAGGAATTTCTTCCGGGAAGACATCCAAAAACTCCCTAACTACGGCAATATCAAGAACCTCAGGTCCATCCTTCGCAGGCAAATCCAAGTAGCAAAGGTACCCGACACATCCTTGTCGTAGTAGCTTAAACGCAACCATCGCATTGATCAGCTTGCCGTTATCAGCGTCATTTCGACCTTTGAACTTGCACACGAACTGGCCCCCAGATGACACCGTCACCGTTCTTGAACTAAAGTCGATCACCGCCTTGTGACGCGTTAGCCAATCCATACCGAGGTAAATTTCGTATGGAGCCATGGCTATACAGATTAAATCTGCCTCGAATTCCTTACCCTGAATGGTAATCGGAAAGTCGGACAGATGCTTGGTTCCCACCAAACATTCTCCATTAGGAAGATTAACGACGAAAGGGTCGCACGAATCGTTGCACACTAAATCTAACTTGCTAACACAACTATCCGAAATAAAGGAATGCGTAGCACCAGAATCAAACAGAATGCACACTGAAGTAGAGTGAAGGTATAGAGTACCTTGAGCAATTGGAGCATTGGGTCCATCCGCTTCACGCATCTCATACAAGCGTTGTCCCTGACTTTCAGAAACAGCTGGGGCCTTTCCCCTATTCTGAGCAGTCGTCTGGACCGAAGGGCTAGGAGTCTCAGCATGCTTAAACCTAGGTCGGTTGCTCTGATGAACTGACCCTTGCTGCGACTCTACTTCCTTCTACTTCCCCTGCTTGCAGAACTTCTGTAGATGACCGTCACGTCCACACCCAAAGCACGACCTCTTCTCCTTCTGACACTCATTGCTCTTGTGCCCAACCGTACCACAGTTATAACACTTAACTGAACTCCAGGTCTGCCCTGACTACTGAGTCGATCCCCCTTGCGTCATCTCCGTCTTAGCTCGGCCGGACTTGGCAAAGTTAGACGGTGGCGCAGGGCGCTTAAAACCACCTCTCTGGTTCTGCATCGACTTCTGTCGGTTGCGCCTCTTGGTCGACTCCTCAAGAGTTACTTCCAGCTTATAGGCACAATCCACATACTGCTCCAAGGTAGAGCATGTGTGATGTACCATTAACGGCTTGATATCCGGGTTCATCCACTCGTGGAAGTACCAGATCTTTTGGGCCTCGCTGGTAATCTCGGCAGTGGCGTACTGTAAAAGATGATTGAACTTAGACGCCAACTCGGTCACTCTCAGACCATCCGTATTTGGGTACAAGAACTCTTTATGCTTCTCCTCTCTCATAGCACGAGAGAAAAAACGATCAACCATCTTGGTCTTGAACATCGACCAAGTCAACACTGGGCTCTCAGCCAAACCTGTGCTCTCCCACCACTCGCTAGCCTCCTCCTTCAGCTGAAGAGAAGCGATATGGACCTTCTCGGCCTCAGTACATTCCACGTTCCGAAATAACCTCTCCATATGGGAGAACCAATGAGTCACTGCTACTGGCTCTCCTTTTCCGTTATAGCAATCGGGCCTCATGGAAGTGATGGTCTTAAGAGCGTGACCATAGCTGTCTCTAGCCCTATCGGCAGTCTCCTGAATCACAGGATTTCTGGGTTCCACAACATCAGGAACCACTGGGTGGGTAGGAACTTCTTGCGCTTGGGGCGCACTGGGTCTCAATACATCTGCAATCGCCTGTATCACAATCCCACGAATTGCCTCAACAGCTGCGGCGTCAAACAGTGCCGACGCTTGGGGCTGATCTTGACCTTCACGCCTCTGCTGGACGCGAGACTCAGACTCGTGTTCATCCCGAACACCTCTTCCTGCTGGCCTGGGATCTTGGCTAGTCCCAGCACCGGCTCGAGTCGAGTTCCTCGTGCTTCTTGGGTTCACCATCTATTTACCGATCCAAATCCAAGCATTCAATACATTAATATTATGCAATATACTTATGCAAGATACCAACGTAAGTAAATTACTCAGAATAGATCAACTTGGCATTTTATAGATGAACCTTCGAACTATTACACAAGTTACACATAAGTCTATCATTCGAGCACTAGGACAACAATTGCTCGAAGACAAAGTATTTCCCAGAGTACTTGCCGCAATACTGAAATATTATACATAGTACAAACTTGGAATACTAAGAAATGAACTACTGCGATAGGCAACGCCAATCCTCCTCAAGGCGTTCCAAAATGTCTCCCATAAGACTGGCTATCCGTGCATGGTCTCTTCGGGCTAGGCTCACCATCGAGCTCTGGCGATGGGTTTCGCACCCGGCTTGACCCTGAAGCACATGGTCCTATCTCAGTCATGGTAAAATATGGGTCGTCCATGACTGGTCTGCCTATCTCAGCCCTCCTCTGAGTATTGGCGATCAGCTCATCCCTCTGACGCTGCTGTTCTGCGGAGATTACCTCGCTCTGGCGGAGGATCTCCTGCAGCTCGGATTCTGACCTCCATCTCCTTGGAGTAGGGATAGGCTGAGATTCCCTGTCACTTCTCCTAATACCGTACTCGGTATACAGTGCATCCCAATTAGCTTCTGACATGGGTGTGTACTCTGGCACTGGTGACAATCCTGTACCGGGCTCCTGATTCTGCCCTCCCAGGTCCAACTCCGGGTCCTCCTCTGGATCATCCTCTATGGGATCCTCATCCTCGGGATCATCCTCGATGGGATCCTCATCCTCGGAATCATCCTCGATGGGATCCTCATCCTCGGAATCATCCTCAATCATATCCTCGTCCTCGACAGGATCTACCTCAAGCATCTCCTCTTCCTCCTCCTCGTACTTGATCTCCTCTAGAATGGGTCCCAACAAAAAGTCGTCTTGGTAAACCCCTTGTTCATACCTTGACAACTCATCTTCCTGTTCCCCTTCCTGTACTTCCTCCACCCTTGGTGGCGGCACAGGTGCAGGCCCAGGGACCATAGCATCCCTAGCTACAAGGACAACCGACTCGGGGAGAACGTGCTTGACGTCTTCGGGCGGGCTACTCGGGCCTCCAACCTCGAAACATCGCTGAGGTAACGGAAAATCAAGCCTCGGCTGGTCCGACTTGGCATCTTCCGACCTCCTACCAATAGAAAAGCAGACACCCATCCTATCGAACAATAAGGAAGGAATTAGTCTTTCTAGACATAGAAGCAAGCTTACTACATCAGACTATAAAGAAGACACGACTATGAACGGTGTTTTTAAATTCTTTTCAGTATGAAAATTCAGAGCCCTTTTTAAAGCATTTTCGAAAATGGATAAATGGTTTATAAAAATTCCAAACCCATTTTAAAACCTTTGGCTCTGATACCACAACTGTAACACCCCAAAAACTTAACCCTTTTGGAAATGTATTACCGACAGTGACCCCAGTGTTCCTTACCGAGATCACCCAAGGCTTTACCATTTAAATACGACTTAAGAGATACAAATGAAGTACTATTGATGCATAATGATCAAAGCATTCAATCCAAAACATAACATTGTCAAGGAAACAAGAGTTACGGGATTACAACCCAATCCCGAATAGGTCAACACAGAGTTTAAACCAAACACAACGGAAGTCTCATAAAACACATTACAACCAAAGTCATTGTCCAAAAGATCTCAACCTGATTAAAGAAATAATTAAAATGTTCAAAAACCACCGTCAACTCCATAGTCCTTCTAATCTTCTGAGCTACTTTCGATCTGATGTGCCGAATCGAACGGATGACACCAGCCAACCATGCAAGGGAAAATATTGGTTGGTTAGTCTAAATGAATAGACTAGCAAGGGTACAAAGCAGAATGGTTCGAAGCAGTCATATTAGGTTAGACTCCTCATCCCTCGAATAATAATCGAGTATGCTTGTCAACCACCATACTCCTACTGGAATAAACAAGAGGTATGCACAAGAGAAGACTCTGGAAGACTGAATCTTCACAGAGATCGACTCTAAAAGAGACTCCAAGAGATTGAGTCTTTAAGGAAGTATGACAAATCTGGAATGTTACAGAATCATACAACAATGATTTAAAACTGACTGAGATGCTTCGGTCAACGACCAACCTCACCGCCTTTCAGCGAATCCAGATCGGAAAGAAGACGTACTATATTCAAGTCAATACGAGTCTTCCTAGCGGCACTATTACCTAGCTGCCCTACTCGTTGAGTGTTCATTAATTATGTGCGTCAAGGTAGCACTTATCTTATTATGTTTCAAAAACACACATCACATTATAGACTTTTACATGTGTACCCCACCAATGGGACGACACATCTTAGTATACGTTTCATCGAGAGTGACGTACACCAAAAGGTTTGTGACACCAGCTAAGTGTCCTGTCTCTACACACTTGTGAAAGAGACCGACCATGATCTTAGAATAGTACCAGATGGAGACGAGCCACCCCGATACCAAATTATAAAGAAACGACTGGACAGAGTCCGAGTAACGTTCCTATTAACAGTGCTAACTAAACAGTTACAGCACAACAACAGTTACATGATAAATCCACATAAAGGCCCGAAAGGCGATCACAGATAATAGCGTTGTTCTAACAGATATACAACCTATTATATGATTTTCAAAACAGTTTATCAAAACCGTTTCCAGACAAACAGAGTATTCATTCCAAATTAATTACTCAGATAAACTACTGATAATTAATGTAAATATGGAACGAATGAGCAAGAGCGAACCACCACTTGCCTTAATCCGCGGAATAGTCTAACGACGACAACTGGATTTCGGGCTCGACACGGGTATAGCTCCGACAGCACAACAACCTTCGAGTCGACCCATAAAAGGAACCCTAAGTTAGATCCGACATAAACAGTACGAATCTAAACACGGCGAAAGAACGCGAAAGGAAAGACGCCACGACTACAGCCAACCAAGCCAAAGCCACGAAGGCATTCTGGGCACTGGCGGCGGTCGCCGTTCTTGGCGGCGGTCGCCGTTCTTGGCGGCGGTCGCCGCATTCATCACGGCGGTCGCCGTGAAGAACAGGACGGTCGCCATGAAGAACACGGTCGACAGAGACGAGAGAAAACTCACCAAGACGATGCGCGTTTTGACCCCTTTTTGCCTTGCTTGGGTTCTGACCTCCAAAGGCAACCAAAAGGCTTCTAAAGGGCTGCTGGAAACACCACCAAACGACACCGACGAGGGCTTCAGAAATTCCGGCGAAGGGCACAACTCCGGCGAGACGAATTTTGGCAGAGATTTGGTGCTGGGATGGCTCAAAACCTCTCCCCCAACACCTCCTTTTATAGCCAAGCATCTGGAGCTCAAAGAAAATGGGCCTACAGCTAGTTCGGCGCGGTCAGA
This sequence comes from Rheum nobile, assembly GCA_027886185.1. Classification (NCBI taxonomy): domain Eukaryota; kingdom Viridiplantae; phylum Streptophyta; class Magnoliopsida; order Caryophyllales; family Polygonaceae; genus Rheum; species Rheum nobile. The sequence goes on from WOAB01000215.1 coordinate 930,913, forward strand.
GCTCGCCGGCGACCATCGGACAATGTCTGCTGGGTAATCACGGCGGGCGCCGTAATTACGGCGGTCACCGTTCCTAGCTCTGGCGAGCCCAGAGTAGGAGACGACGGCTGGCACTTCGGGCCCAGCGACGGTGGGCGCCGTTACGGTACGGCGGTCGCCGTTTCTGCCTTTCCCGCCCATTCAGCTCTTGAACGAACATGGCGTTAAACCGGGATAAAAATTATCGTACGCAAACGACAATTAAAGTCCAAGCCATGTTGTCTATATATTATTTCACTGAGAAAAATATTACAAATACAGAGCACATTACAGAATGTCTCAAACTCTCTGTATTAAGTCCGACGTACACAACGGGTACTCGGGAAAATTCCAAAATTCCCAAAATAACCTTACAAAAATACGGGGTATCACATTAACTCTCCATATTAATTAAATTCAATGATTGTAACCCCCAGTTGTCAATGATATACATAGAATATTAGTATAGGTCTTTCATATTTCTTCAATTTAAATTATAACTCCCAATTATTAATGATAATTTACTATATGAGACCAACGTCCTTACCTCTAGCAATGTATGATGGAAAGATTTTTATATTCAATTAATAATACTTAATGTTAAAGAATAGTTTATTTCATAAAATAATTCTCAAGAATCATACTTTTATGATAATTTAAAAAAAAATACATGTATATTGTACACTATACTATACATTTGTACTGTACTATATACAAGAAATATATGAACGGATAGACAAAGTGGATGGTAGTTTTATCAAGATCGATTAAGTTAGTTTTAAGACCAATTAGTTATATTAATTATGATTTTCGTAACGAATTTTACAATAAAGTGAGTTGAAACAAATTAATTGAAAGAAAATCGAGATAAAATAATGTGGCTTATAATAAGTACAAGATATATTTCTAGCAAGTTGCTTCTAATATATATAAGGGTTGAGAAGACTGTAAAAGTACAAGGATATACTATTACTCTATTAGAGTTCACAAAAACAAGAGGCAAGTCAATGAGATAGATTGTAATTGCCACCCTACAGGGAGTCATATAAGACAGCCTCTGGTTCATTCTTTACGATGTTAGGATATTTTAATAAATGATTAGATGGTTTGTACCAACTAAATTAAGGTATGTCAATTGCTTTCATAGTTTTCACATAGTGTAATATATGTTTACGCACAATATTATCGATGCAAATTACTTTTCACTTTTTAAACAACTAAAGTGTTTTTACCACCTGTGATCAAGAATCAAGATCGACATCAATATATTTTTTTTGTAATTTTTTTATAGGTTAATAACTTTGGCTGGAGGCTCATAATTAAGTGCTTTGAACTTTGAGTTTCAACACTTTTGTGACCTGTAATGGATTAGGAAAAAAGCATCACCGAGAAACATAGCTTTCAAAGCAAGACATCTATATATAATGAGGACGCATAATAACGTATACTCTCTGTGTTCACATGTTCAAGAACCCTTACATACTTGCCTTGTTATATATGGACGCCCAAATAAACTAATACTTATGAGTAGTTTGATAAACAAAAACATATTTAAAAAAAGAACACTTGAAAAATTCATGGCCCGTGCGTAGCACGGGCCTGTCCATCTAGACAAATAAGATTTTTTTTTGTTAATATATAATTAGACTGTGTGTGTAGAGACACATCTTTGTACGATTTAATATAACGCAAACTACAATAATATTTAATACTGACCCGTGTAAAGCACGGGCTACGACAACTAGTTGAGATTATATTTTTTAGAGTAATTAAGACTATGTTTTCGGTCATTTATTGATTTTGGCATATCCTTATATACCATAACTTTTGTTTTAAAGATTAAAATTATAATATCCTACTTTAAAAAAATTATATGCAATGTATATATTAGATGAAACAGGATCAAATGGGGACTAGCTTTTGGGTATAACAAGCGGACAACATCTGATCCGTTCAACCTTCTTCATCTAAAGGTGTAAATACATCCTTTGTTTTTCACCCATGTAAGTGAAACGGGGGTATTTTGGGTAATTTTACCAATTTTTTTTGTAATCTCTCTTCCTCCTTATTTCTGGATTCCGCCTCCACTTCTTCTTCTCTGGCCTTGTGAAGCTCGCCGCCGCTTTGCTCTTTCCCGCAACTTGCTTCCTCTCCTCGCCACCTCCCCCACCGTTCTCTTAGCGTATTGGTTCAAAGTCGCCACAATGATTCAAAGTCGAAGGAGAGATGGAAAGATCTAGTCCAAACCCTAGGCCATCACAAGCTTGACGATGCCTTTGTCGCCGACGAGCTCTGCCAGGGGGGGGGGGGGAATTGTCATCGAAGAGACTTCTCCGCCTACAAATCCTAAAATCAGGGTTTGAATCTGAGGGCGGTGGCGCGCTTGTAGATCTAGTAGAATTTATGTACCTCTAATACAAAGTTAATTTGTAAACCTTTGATAATTAGTATGCAAAAGGTTCATGGTCGACCTTTACGTCTCAAGATGACCAAAATAATTAAAGGAAAGACGACCCACCATTAAAAAGAAAGGTTCACTAAAGGTTCATACGTATCATACACATGATATAAAAAAGGTTCACATTAAAAAGAAAAATCCAAGATCATGAGTTCATGTTTTATCTAGTTATGTCACTAAAGGTTTATACGTAATACACTAGCGGTCCATACATAATACAAGAAGGTTCACACTAAAAAAATCCAGGATCATGAGTTCATTTTTTTAGGTATCTGTGTGAGGTTCATATGTAATACACTAAATGTTCATACGTAATATACTAAAGGTTTATGAACCTCTAGAATAGGGTTTATGAACCTTGTGTATAGTGTTTATGAACCTCTTGTAGAAGAGTTTATGAAGCTCCATTTAGGGTTTATGAACCTCTAAAATAATATTTATGAGCCTTCATTTAGGGTTTATGAACCTCTAGAACAGAGTTTATGAACCTGCATTTAGAGTTTATGAACTTATGTTTAAGGTTTATGAACCTCTATAATAGGGTTTATAAACTTCTAGTTTTGTTTTTATTTGTTTGTGAACCTCTCGTATTTGTTTGTGAACCCCGCGTATAAAGTTCGTTTAGGGTTTATGAACCTCAAGAATAAGGTTTATAAACCTCCGTTTAGAGTTTATGAACCTCTATTTAGGGTTTATGAACTTCTAGTATTAATTTTATTTATTTGTGAACCACTTGTATAAAGTTTGTGAAACTAAGTTCAATCACACATTTGTGAACCTAGGTAGATTCGTGAATTTTAAAATTTATGAACATCTAACATAATATGTATGAACCTAGGTACATTAGTGTATTTTAATAACGTATTGTCAACCTACGTATAAGTTTGTTAACCACTAGCATAAGGTTTGTGAACCTTAGTATAAAGTTAGTTTGTGAACCTCTGGTACAAAGTTTACGAACCTCTAGTATAAATGTTATGAACCTATGGTACAAAATCTATGAACCTAGATATTCTTAGTACATTGCATTCAGAAACAAAAAAAAAACTGCCCCTCTGCGTTCGCTGTTCACATTATTTACGAGAATGTCACTTTAAATGAACCGGCTCCGTTTTCTTTTATTTTTCCGCTGAACCGGCCCTTCATTTCTCTTCTAATCACAGTCGTTCATTTGACTAATCTAATGGGTGAACAATAGTCCGCATGTTCCATATTAACCATTGTCTGCACTAGATTCAGACTGTATATTAGATTTCAAAATCAATAGATCAATTTCTATGTATATGTATAAGTTCTCCCTTTCAAACCATCAAAATCATACTGGGATCACTATGATGAATTGTCATTTTGTAGTTAATCTAAAACAATTAATTTCATATTTTGCATTTTCTTTTATATTTGTCAAATATGATTTATATCATGTTGATTGTTTTTTTTTTATACAGGCAAACAGAAGGTACCCTTACAAACCAGAAGGCATACCTAAATCATCACAACGGATGATTTTTACAAAGGATTTACAAGCCAACGGAACGCTGAATCTCGAATCTAGATAGTTTCTTCGAGCGCGAAGCCGTTGTGTATGATCTTGATTCTTTGAAAGGAACTCTGAGATTATACTACGGAGAACAGTTGAAAGTATGGTAGTTGAAGCCAGGAAGTCAGCTGCTTTGTTTGACTCTCGATAGCAGCGATGAACCTGAAAATATTCCAAACCAAGTAACAAAGATCTAATTTCTATGATAATGGGATAGATTCCCAAGGGATTTTCCAAACACCACAGATGGAATTAATAACAGAAAGATTATCTCCCTCGAGGACAATTCTCGTAAAACGATGAGAAATCGCCCTACGAAGGCTTTCAAGAGCGGCCAAAGCCTCTGCCTTAATCGGTGAGGAGCAGAGAATCTACTTGTGATCTAAGAAGACCACCTCACCGGAATGGTTACAGAATACGTATCCAATATGTGTAGAACCATTATGTTTGACAGACGCATCGAAATTCAATTTAATACAATTTAAAGGTGGTTTTCTCCATCTTGAAAAATGTCTTGGTCTCTTATTTATGCAAGAAGATGAATCTTCTTCCAAAAAAGACCGCATCCAGTCCTTGTAAGAAATGAAAGCAATGTTGACTGTGGTATCCAAATTAATTGAGATATTTCTAAATATTGATGCATTACGATCTTTCCAAATTGTCCACCAAAGAAAAAGAGATGGAATGATATTTTTATTTCTCGAATGAAAGCATTCCAAATTCGTGTAGAAATCATTCTCAAAATCAGTGCTAAAATTGACCCCCAAAAGATCTTGAAGAATTTGTAATGCTCGTAAACTGAAAGGGCAATTAAAAAACAAGTGGTTGGAGTCCTCGATGGGAGGGTTACAGAGCGTACAGCTAGAAGGAACCCTATTGAAGAATTTGTTCAGACGTTCCGTAGTTGGTAAGGAATCGCTGAAGCATTTCCATCGGATGTTTTTAATTTTTGGTGGAATCTTCAATTTCTAGAACCAAGTCGGGAAACCTGAAGAGACTGTCGGTGGAGTAGTTAGCATTCGATCACTTTTGACTGAAAAGTCTCCATCCGTAGATAGGTACCAAATTAGTTTATCAGGGATGGAAGTTGTAGGTATGAAGATGTTCAAAATGTTTGGGATTAAATTAGAAGGAAGAACACGCTGAAGGGCACCCAGATCCCATTTTTTGTCGGAGGTAATGTATTGAGAAACCGTGTTGCTTCTGTCATTATCTCCTGTGAATTGTGAAAGAAGACATTGATGGATCCATTGATCTTCCCAAAATTTGATTTGAGTACCATCACCAACTTGCCAGAACAATCCTTTCTTGAATAGCTCTCGAAGTTGGAGAAGTCTAGAGAATTGCCACGAGTCCGAGGCCCTTTTTTTGTACGAGAAAATATTGGAGTTCCGTAAATATTTTTCTGATATTAATCGAGTCCAGATGGACTCAGGGTCAGATATCAATTTCCATAGTAGTTTCATCTACATCGCACTGTTGATATTCTGAGAAAGTTCAAGATCCAGACCACCATACATTTTTGGCTGACAAATACTCTCCCATTTAATAAGTGAATGAAAATGCGGATTTGAATTATTCCAAAATAAGTTTCTGTTGACTCTATCAATCTCCTGGCAAACTCCCTTTGGAAGAAGAAAACTTTACATAAGGTAATTTGTTTGAGATTGTAAATTTGATTGAATTAGGACACAACGACATGCCTGAGACATTGAGTTTGCTTTCCATTTAGAAAGTTGTTTATTTAATTTAGAAATTGCTTTAGAAAATATTTCATTTTTGACGCATCCCCTAATTATAGGAATACCTAAATACTTTTCCATAGAACGAGTAACTTGTAAGTTTAAAATACTTGCTAGAGAAAGAGATTGCTGCCTAGAAATGTTGCTAGATGTTTGAAAGGTGCTTTTATGAAAGTTTATAGAAAGTCCTGATTTAAGAGAAAAGTCATCAAGGATTGATTTGATAAAAAAACATATTATCCTGGGTAGCATTCGCAAAGATTAAAGTGTCATCTGCGATTTTTAAGAAAGGAATACAAGTTCCATATTTAATGATCTGAATACCAACCTTTCTTTGAGAAGAGCATGATTCTAGAATGAGATTCCGAGCCAAATATTCCATTACAAGGACGAAAATAAATAGAGCTATAGGGTCACCGTGTCGTAAGCCACAGAGAGTGTGAATGACATTTCCCGGTTCATTATTGACTAAACAGAGGAAGAAATAGTAGTGATACAGGTCATGGGCCTGTAGTGATTAATAGACGTTGGTTTATCAATTTTAGGAATTAGAGTAATGAATGACTGAGAAGCGTCTTGAAGTAAATGTCCGGAATGGAAAAAAGATTGAATAGCTGAAGAAAGAGAGTTCCCAACTATGTTCCAAAATTTTTGGTAAAACTCAATAGTAAATCCATTCGGGCCTGGAGTTTTGTTCACAAGCAATGCAAAACCAGTCTTTTTGATCTAAGAAGAAGTTGGTGAGGAGCATAATAGGATGTTATCGTGATCGGAAAGCAAAGGGGAATAATACTGAAAGCGTCAGTTGTTAAGGGAGCATAATTAGAGGTTTAAAATGATCTGCAAGTTCATTCGTGATTGTATCTCTGATTAAGTTATCATCAAAAAGATGACTCCCATTCTGAGAAGTGAACGGAGTAATTTTTTGTTTGTATGTTCGTATTTTTGAAACTGACTGAAAATAACGTGTATTCATATCCGTATTAATGTTATGTTTGATTTTCGCTCGTTGTTTCCAGTATTCATGCTGAAATTTAAGAAGTTTATTGTACTTTAAGAGGTGATTGTCGTAAAGCTACAGAATGCGAGTATTCATTGGATCGTGAAGAAGTTTGATTTGAAGGGTAGATAATTTATCCTGTGTAATGTGTAGCTGATGAAGAATATTAGCCATGTTATTTCGTTTCCAAGACTTGGAGTAGCATTTAAGAAGCTTTTGTTTCATGTAGAATTTAAACATATATGATCCTTTATATTTATAATTCCAAACTTTCGAAACTAATTTAGCAAAGGAAGGTTGGTCAAGCCATGCTTTTTCCAAACGGAAAGGTATCTTTCTGAAATTGCTCGAATTATCCAAAGAGGTAGTAATTAGACAATGATCTGAAGTAGTGAACGGATGATGGTGAACAGTGATACTGTTAAATTTTTGAAGGAAATAGGGATGCAACAGGATCCTGTCAAGTCGTTCATACGTATTATGAGTAGAAGAGGACGATCGACGCCAAGTGAATGGGAAACCCGAAAAAGGAGCATCAATCAAATCGAACTCAGTGGTGAATTTTAATAGACGTTGGAATCTACTGTGAGAGGTAGACGAACCTCCCAATTTATCTGATGGCGAGAGTAAGTCGTTATAATCTCCTATTATAATGACTGGCAAATTGAAATTTGAAATCTGCATACTAATATTGTTCCAAAAGGCTGACTTATTGTCTTCTCGAGATGGTGCATAAATAAAAAATAGAAGAAAATGAGTATCTGAACGTTCATATTCAAGAAGGATGATGTTGTCGTTGTTGTACAAGATTTTTGAATTTGTTAAAAAAGTAGATTTGGAGCAAAGAAGCCAGATGCCTCCTTTTGTTCCAATGGAAGGGCACATGATAAGACTTTTGAAGCCCACTTTATTAAAGATAGTTTATGGGGGCATACTGTTTGTTTTAGTTTCGGAGAGGCACAAGAAATCGAGATTATTAATATATCTTATAAATCTATTTTTTGTCCAGAAGTTAGGTCTTTTGCAACCTCTACAATTCTAGTAACCTATTTTCATTTACTTATAACAATATACGTAACGAAGGTACTGTAAATCTGAGTGATACATGGGAAAACGTTGACTCGGTGTAATATTTTTGTTTACCATGTCGTAAGGACTAATTCCAATATCAAAGATGAGTTCATTTTGCATTTTCATGATAGGGTCATTTTGTAATTTCATGATGTGTTCATATTGCAGGCCCAAAAACCTGTCGGTTCGAACAAAGAAAAAATAAAAATAAAATAAAAGAAAAAGTAGGAAAAAATAGAAAGTAAAACTTAAATCAAAAAAAGAAACCAAGGGACTGAAAATAGAAAAGAAGAAGATAGAAAACAAGTAAGAATTATAACAAGAATGAGAAAGAACAAATAATTTAAGAGCATCAAACTTAGCTAATAGATAATATGGATAATAGAAAATATGGAACAAACTTAACAAGTTTAACTTATGAAAATCGATGGTAATAGTATAAGTTACCTGGGATCTGCGGAGATTGAAACCAAGCAGGGCAAAGTCCATCGGAAGGCTGAGACTGTGGATATTGAAATCGTTCAACCTGTAACCGGAGAAACGCCATCGAAGAGGGCGACGGTCCGGCAAGGAGGGAAGCTGCAAGTCGAACCAAGGGATATCATGAAGCCTGGAAGGAAAGCGGCAGAAGACGCTCAGCAAGGCAGTAGAGCAGGGGAACTGGGCCAATCGGATTCGCGTATAAATTGAGGCGGTCGAGGGCAGGGTATGGCAGCGATGGCGGTGGTAAAACAGGGGCCAAAACAATAGCCAAGGAGGAGGCAAAATCAGATTGGAAAGCTGTTAATCATTCAGGATAAAAGCCCCAAAAGATAAGCGGTGGTGGCTGGTGCTGGATGACGAGGGCGGCGTCCAGGCGAGAAACAAAGAGGCAAAGATTACAGCGCCGGTGATACTTCGAGAGAGGGGAAGCCTAAAGTGGTGTCTGTTTTGGGCAAAAAGATATCAAACCTAAATTGCCTTCGATGTGGTGCTATTAGTCGAACGAATCAAATTATAACTTCAAAATAAATCAAAGAATCAAAATGATGAGACGAAATAGTAATAATAAAGCTTAGCTACAAAGGATTGCAGTGGGTCGAATGAGAATGAGTCGAATGACTAATGTCGAATGGATGCTCAGAACGGTCGAACACAACTCTTCTTAGAAAGAACGTGTTTCGGATTACAATGAGAGCTCCAAATGCTTAGTGAAATGCAGTAGTCAGTGGTCCCCCTTACAAGTAGAAGGCAAGACTTATATATAGCTAGAAAGTATCCTAGGAATATTCTCTTTCTTGATGCCCAAGTTGTTGAAGACAAATCCCTTGATCTTCTCTAGGTAGTTAATGCTTCCTTGATTTCCTCCATTGGTTTAATGCTCCATCATTCATATCGTTTAATGCTCCATGATTCTCTTTATGGCTGAGATCCTGGTGAGAGATGACCGTTAGAAGATCCGATCTTTCCCTTGATTTCCGAAAGGCGTTACAACAAGCCTGTTGGACGTTGGACGGAGTCTTCGAGCAAGTCAGATCAGATCTCCATTCCTCCATGGGCCTCCTTACTTGACCGTTCATGGGCCGGCCCAATCCAAATAATTCACGGCCCAACAATTGTCCCAAAATTAAACTGGGCCAGAGCGTCAAGTGATGGGACGGTTTGATTTTATAACTTCTTTCGACTTCGTTACAAGCTTTCTGGCGACAGGGCCGACATCTGTATTGCTCAAGCTGAGAGTCAGCTTAGTACATCTAATAATCTTGTGAAGACGACTGATGGCGTTTTTTGTGATGACGAAGGGTCAGGAGACCGCTCCTTGTTTGTCGTTTGTTTTGTTTTGCAGGTGGACTCGTCAGTCGCTTCCTGGTCAAGTCATGTGACGTTGGTCGTGTAGACCTGTAATTGTGTGCGACGTTGGCCGTGTATACCTGTCGTTTGTCGTGTAGACATGTAATGTAGCATGCTTTGTGTTTTGGGGCGAAAAGATCGGACGACCTAAATCGCCTTAGACGGGGTAACTAGTCGATCGGGTGATAGAAAACAATCCAAACCAAGCAGATAATTGACAAGCAAAGAGTAAATGTAGAATAGCGAGATGATTTTATTAGATAATGTATTGATCGGATCAAATCGAGATACAACTTATCATAGTTTAGACCGAGTGGTCGTGTAGGACTCGACCGATGACTTTTAGGTGGCGACCGGTGGAGAGTAAGCGCAGATGATTGCTAGAGAGCTAGGCGGGGAGCGTAAGTGTTGTTCTGATCCGTTTATGAGCCAGAATGCTTGCGTCCCCAGCGTAATTGTGTGTCTTCTCGCCTTATCTTCCTCGTCGTCCAAAAATGGTAAGTCCTTTTTCTTTGTTACCGTTATATTTTTTGCCATATATTTTATCTTCAATGCTGGGAGTAATGGTGAAGATTATGCCATTAAATCTCTGTAATTACGGTGGCTTAAATGTCATGGCCGTTGCGTGATCTGGTCATTTAATGCATGACGAGATTCTCGCGATCCTGTCGGAGGGCATTCGACCAGTGAAGTCTCGTCGTCTCCTCTGGGCTTTTCCTTTGTTCTTCCGATCTGCAGTGGGCTTGGGTTCGATTCACCCGACTCGTCTTCTCCGGGGATGCCAGGCCCAACAATAGCCCCAAGTTGCCTTGGGCTTTCGGTTTAAGCAAGGAAAGTGGAATCTGAGGCAACTTCCGAAAACATGATCTCCACCATCCTTTTTTGGCGCATTTGCTCAGGGCTACGTGGCGCGTGATCGGGGCATGATGCGACGCCTCTGCAAATCTTCACTTCCCTCCATAAATTCGGAGCAGAGGGAATCGATTAGTCTTCATCCCATCTTCCTTTGCAAGTTTCTTCTGGTAAGCTTCTCGGTCTCTCTCTCTTTCCATTCTCGAAATGGTTTCCATCGAGGCTTCTGAGTCGTCGAAGACTCTTTCCGATTCTCGTGAATGCGAAACTCCTCCTCGTTTCATTTTGAAGGAGTCGGATGCATTGACTAGCACTTTGTCCCAGGCGGAGCTGGATCAAGTTCTCCAAGTCGGGGGCTTTCCACCGGAGACGGTCGCCAGGTTGCCTCATCCAGACGAGAGGGCCGATGCGCGTTACGAAGGATGGATTTGCTTCTACGTATACCCATTTAGAATAGGGCACAAATTTCCTTTCTCTCCCCTTGTCAGTGATTTTTTAGTCACTTTGGCGGTGGCGCCATGTCAAGTAATGCCTCAAGCGTGGAGAGTTCTTAGGGTGTTAGACCTTGTGAATGTTCAAACTGGGGCCGATTTTGATTTTGACGCTCTGTGGTATAACTACTTTATTGGGTCAAAGAGTTCCTGTCACGTTCAGTTGCGTATCCGACATGGTCGGAAGCCCTTGGTGCAGAGCCCTGATGTCAACGACCGCGGATGGGGGTCGAAGTTCTTTTTCGTTGAACGTTCTTCTTTGGAGAAGGAGGGAGAGTGTCCATTTTTGTTGACGGAGTGGCGAATCGATAGTATGTATTTGTCTTCTCTTTCGCGTATTTTATGTGTCTTAACTCTTGCTTTAACTTTTCTTTTTTGTAGTCCCCGAACCAGAAGATCTAGAAGTGAGTAGCCGATCGGAAGGCTTGTCGAAGATTGTCCTTGAAATTCTCGCATCTGAAAGAAAGTTTGTGAACGTCAACCTGCTGTCGACGACCCCTGCCTCTCAAGACGACATGTCGAATGTCTCATCGTCTCGTGCAAAAGGTAGATTCTTGACTCTAGGCGTCTTTTACTGTTTTTTGTTTTGTCGTGTACTTTAGGATTTCTCCCTTTCTGTTGTTCTATCGTGTCAAGTTCCCCTGGTGGTCGATCGAGTGCTCATTTGAGGGTGGCGTCAGGGAAAAGTCTGATCGAGCAGAGGAAGGCGGCGGCCAAAGCCGCGTCAAGCAAACCAGATCTGGTGGATCTGACGGTTCCAGTCAAGACTGGCCCTAAGAGGAAGGCGAGCGCTCTCCCTGAAGACGTCAAGGTGGAGGACATCCCTAGGAAGAAGAGTGCGACCGTTGAGGGGGTCGGCAAGATCGGTGTCGTCGGACAGTCGATCACCGACCTTTTTCACGCTCAGGACCCGACTTTGAAGTCGGAAGTTAAGGATGTCTCCCCTCTAGACTGCATTGGTGAAGCGGGATGCTCCGCGTGGAGGGTGAGTTGCCCTTTGTTCTTGTTTTTATGTTTCTTTTTGCTCGACCGCGTTTCTTGATTGTGTTTTTGTGTTGTCGTGTGTCTTTCTGTCAGGCCTTCCAGTATTTCTTGGGAGCTTACTCCGGTGTTCAGGCGATGCTTGTCAAGGCCGAGGACAGGGCTGCTAGGTCAGAGTCCGACCTTGCGTCTTTGAGGACCAAGCTGGAGGGAGCGGAGAGTCGCTGCCGTGATACTGAGCGTCGCCTCACCAGGGAGCTGAAGAGTTGTCAAGAAGAGCTGGTCACAAGTCGGAGGGGGTTTGAAGAGTGCCAATCAGGCGTTGAGGAGGAGGTGAAGCGGGCTCGGATTGCCGATGGCCAGATTGCTGGCGATGTTGGGGCCTTTTATGCTGTGAAGTCGCGCATCGAGATGATCGAAGAGTTCAACGAGGGCAAGCATGAGCTCTGGGACCTGAAAGCGGAGAAGGAGACTCTGGACTCCATGTTCCCAGAGGGCGATCCTGGTCAGGAGCTGTTTTGCTTGGCTGGCGTCGGAGAAGAGGCCGTGGATGAAGGTGCCGATGAGGACGAGGCCCATCCCGGCGATGTCGAGCCGACTGACGAGATAGCTTCTCTGGAGCCAGCCCCTGCGGAAGGTAATGCCATTGCCCCTGACGCTTGATTTGTTTTCTCTGCGTAGTATGACTTTGTTTGCCCCACATGTGTATGGGTTTGAATATTATGTGTTTTGGCGACCCGTCTACCATCGCGGGTCACAGGATATTTCTGGATGACTGTCGTTAAAGTCTTATAGATGTGTAGGCTGACAATGTTTTTTGGCGACCTGTCCACCATCGCGGGTCGCGTATTTGTATAAAAATGCTTTTATTTCGATGCAATTGTATTTTTACATATAGAATCGTATGCTTGTTTGTTTCGTACATGTTCGTCGGACCTTCAAGGAAGTTGTCGACGACGTTTTGTATGTTGTGTATGTCGGTTTCACCCGTATGCTCTGTCGAGTGGGGTTTCACCGTGTGTATGTATGTAGAGCAGCCTGTGATGTGTTTGTGTATGTGTTAGTCATGACATTATACCGGGGAGGTAAGCAATATGTTTTATTGCGTAAATGTAATAAGGTGTTGTACCTTATGTTTTGTGTAAGGCGGGCGGTGTGCCGACGTGCCTGTGTTGTCATCTCCCCGTGTTCCGATCGATCCTGTAACGTAATGTAAGCGTTTTTTTACGGATGAAAGGATCCAATATAAATGCTGTTCTGCATTTGTGTTTTTGTAAGGAGGAAGTCCTCGCTTAGTGTCAGATGATGACATGTAAAAGAAGATAACGATGTACATGCGATAGCATGCGGTATGCATGCGACAGATAGCAATGTATATGCGATGGCATGCGATTTGTATACGACAGATAGCAATGTATATGCGAGGTATAAGATTTGTGTGATGTTTTACCTCATTGGTTCAGAAATGGTAGAGTTTTAGATGTGCTGCGTTCCAACTCCTCGGGATCTGTTGTCCGTCTTTATCCTTTAACTGATATGCTCCCTGTCCGACCACTTCAGTGATCAAGTAGGGTCCTTTCCATTGCGGTGCTAGCTTTCCGTCGAATGGGTTCTTGGTGTTCTGGAAAGTTTTCCTTAGGACCCAGTCTCCGACCTTGAATGCCTTGATTCGAACGTTCTTGTTGTAGCTCCTTGCGGCCTGTTGTTGGAACCTGACCATCCTGATTCGGGCTTTCTCCCTGATCTCGTCCGCTGTGTCCAGATTGTGTGTTAGTTCGATGTCATTCTGTTCATTTGTCTGAAGGTTGCTGCGAGCGGTCGGAATCAGTAACTCAGCCGGGATGACCGCCTCGCTCCCATAGACGAGAGAGAAAGGCGATTGCCCGGTCGCATTCTTTGGAGTAGTCTTGTCGGACCATAGAATAAGTGGAAGTTCATATGCCCATTTGCCTTTAGCCCCTGTGAGGCGTTTCTTGAGGTTGTTGATGATGATCTTGTTGCTGGATTCGGCTTATCTATTGGATTGCGGATACCGAGGTATGGATGTGACCAACTTGATGTTCCATTGATCGCAAAAGGCTCGAGTCTTATGACTGATGAATTGGGAGCCGTTGTCGCACACGATTTCTGACGGGATGCCAAATCTGCACAAGATATTGCGTTTTATGAATGAAATGACGTGTTGATCTTTTACCTCTCTGTAGGCTTCGTCTTCGATCCATTTAGAGAAGTAGTCTGTCATGGCAAGGAAGAAGACTCTTTGACCCGACGCGGGGGGGAGCTTTCCGACGATGTCCATTCCCCATCTCATAAAGGGCCATGGAGCTAGGGTCGGATGGAGGAGCTCCGAAGGCTAATGATGGACGGGTGCGTGCCGCTAATAGGCGTCACATCTCTTGATGTATTCCATGGCGTCTTTGTTCATCGTTGTCCAATAGTACCTATTTTGGGGCGAAAAGATCGGACGACCTAAATCGCCTTAGACGGGGTAACTAGTCGATCGAATGATAAAAAACAATCCAAACCAAACAAGCAATAGATAAACAAAGAATAAATATGTAATAGCATGATGGTTTTATTAGATGTCGTGTTTAATCAGACTGAATCGTGATACAACTTATCGTGATAAAACCAGAGATCGAGTGGGACTCGACCAGTGACTTGTGAGTGGCGACCGGCGGGGGTCAGGCGTAGGAAGCCGTTAGAGAGCTAGATTGAGAGCGATAGTGCTATTCTGGTGTTTTTTCTGAGTAAGAATGCTCGTCTCCCTTGCGTAATTGTGCGTGTTGTTTCTTATCCTCTTTGTCGTCCCGATATGGTAAGCCTTTCACCCTTGTTACCGTTTTGCATTTCTTGCCGAATATTTCATCTTCAATGTTGAGAGTAATGGGGAAGATTGCGCCATTGAATCTCTGTGATTACGTTGGTTTTAATGTTATGGCCGTTGCGTGATCTGGGCATTAAATGCGTGGCGAGATCCTTGCGATCAGTCGGATGATACTCGACCAGAGAAGTCTCGTCGGCTCCTCTGGGCTTTTCCTCTGTTCTATCGATCTGCAGTGGGCTTGAGTTCGATCCACTTGATCCGTCTTTCTCCTGGGATGCCAGGCCCAACAATAGCCCCAAGTTGTTATGGGCTTACGGTTTAGGCAAGTAGACCGAAATCCGTGGTAACTTCTCTGGACACGATCTCCACCGTCCTTTTTGGCGCGGTTGCACAGGTCGACGTGGCTTGAGATTAGGGCATGACGTGATGTCTCTGCAGGTCATGATATCTTTCCATAAATTATGAGCAGGGGAAACGATTAGTCTTCATCTTCTTGCTTTGCAAGTTTCTTCTGGTAAGTTTCTTGGTCTCTCTCGTCATAGCTTTCTGATTTTTCCTAGCCATAGCTCTCCAATTCCCCTCCCTCTCTATTCTCGAGATGGTTTCTCTTGAGGCCTCTGAGTCGTCGAAGACTCTTTCCGACGCTAGAGAAGGTGAAGTTCCTCCCCATTTTATCTTGACGGAGTCGGATGCGCTGGTTAGCACTTTGTCAGAGGCAGAACTGGATCAAGTCCGCCAAGTCGGGGGCTTTCCTCCGGAGACAATCGCTAGGCTGCCTCATCCAGACGAGAGGGCCGATGCGCGTTACGAAGGGTGGATTTGCTTCTATGTGTACCCGTTTAGAATAGGGCATAAATTTCCTTTTTCTTCTCTTGTCAGAGATTTTCTAGCCACTTTGGTGTTAGCGCCGTGTCAAGTAATGCCTCAGGCGTGGAGAGTCCTTAGGGTTTTAGACCTCGTGAACGTCCAAACTGGAGCTGGTTTTGATTTTGATGCTTTGTGGTATAATTACTTCATCGGGTCGAAGAGTTCTTCCCGTGTGCAACTGCGTATCCGACGTGGTCGGAAGCCCTTGGTGCAGACTCCTGATGTGAACGATCGTGGATGGGGGTCGAAATTCTTTTTTGTCAAACGTTCTTCTCTGGAGAAGGAAGGAGAATGTCCGTTTCTGTTGACGGAGTGGCGGATCGACAGTATGTATTTGTCTTCTCTCCCACGCGTTTATGTGTTTTAACACTCTGTTTTTAACTTTCCTTTTTTGTAGTCTCTGAACCAGAAGATTTGGAAGTTAACAGCCGATCAGAGGGCTTGTCCAAGATCGTCCTTGGGGTTCCAATGGCTGAGAGGAAGTTTGTAAATGTCAATCTCTTGTCGACGACCCCTGTTTCTCAAGAGGATATGTCGAACGTATCGTCATCTCGTGTGAAAGGTAGACATCCGACTCTGGGAGCCTCTTGTGACTGTCTTTTGTTTTGTCGTGTGTTTTAGGGTTCTGTTTGTCATGTCAGGTTCTCCCGGTGGTCGAGCGAGTGCTCGTTTGAGAGTCGCTTCTGGAAAAAGCTTGATCGAGCAGAGGAAGGCGGCAGCCAAGGCTGCGTCGATCAAGCCGCTTCTGGTGGACCTGACTTTGAAGTCGGAGGTCGACGACGTCTCTCCCCTCGACTGCATTGGTGAAGCGGGGTGCTCCGCGTGGAAGGTGAATCGTCTTTTTGTTTGTGTCTTTTTCTTTTTCTTTCGTTCGACCACGTTTTCTGATCGTCTGTTGTGTCATCGTGTGAGATTGCATTCTTTTCAGTATCTTTTGGGGGCATACTCTGGCGTCAAGGTGATGGTCGCCAAGGCCGAGGAGCGGGCTGCTAGGTCAGAGTCCGACCTCGCATTCTTGAAGAATAAATTAGAGAGAGCAGAGAGTCGCTGCCGTGAAATCGAGCATCGCCTCACCAGGGAGTTGAAGAGCTGTCAAGGGGAGTTGGTTGCATGTCAGAGCGAGTTTGAAGAGTGTCGGGCAAGCGTTGAGGAGGAGGTGAAACGGGCTCGGATCGTCGATGGAGAGATTGCTGGCGACGTTGGGGCCTTTTATGCTGTGAAGTCGCGCATCGAAATGATCGAAGAGTTCAACGAAGGCAGGCACGGGCTATGGGACCTGAATGCGGAGAAGGAGACTCTGGACTCCATGTTCCCAAAAGGTGATCCTGGTCAGGAGTTGTTCTGCTTAGCCGGTGTCGGCGAAGAAGCCGCGGATGAGGGCGTCGACGAGGACGAAGCCCACTTTGGCAATGTTAAGCCGACCGATGAGGTAGCCCCATTGGAGCCAGTCCCTACAGAAGGTAATGCCGTCGTCCCTGACGCCTGATTCGTTTTCTTTGCGTATTTTGACGTTGTTTGTCCCATTTGTGTGTGGGTTTAGACATTTGGTGTTTTTGGATACTGTGTGTTTTGGCGACCCGTCCACCATCGCGGGTCGCAGAATATTTCTGTTTGATGAAGTCCTACAGATGTGTAGGCAGACAATGTGGTTTGGCGACCCGTCCACCATCACGGGTCGCGTATTTGTATAAAAATGCTTTTATTTCGATGCAATTGTGTGTTTACGTATATGTTTTGGGGCGAAAAGATCGGACGACCTAAATCGCCTTAGACGGGGTAACTAGTCGATCGGGTGATAGAAAACAATCCAAACCAGGCCAAAAATAGATAAACACAGAATAAATGTATAATAGCGTGATGATCTTATTAGATGTCGTGTGAATCAGACTGAATCGTGATACAACTTATCGTAATAAAACCAGAGATCGAGTGGGACTCGACCGACGACTTGTGAGTGGCGACCGGCAGAGATCTAGCGTAAGCAGCCGTTAGAGAGCTAGGTGGAGAGCGAGAGTGTTATTCTGGTGAGTTGTTTTTTTTGTTTCCGAACGCTTGTCCTGTGTGTAATTGTGTAGTCTTCTTCTTATCTTCCTCGTCGTCCTGATATGGCAAGTCTTTTACTCTTGTGACCGTTTATGCTTCGGCCGAATATTCCATCTTCAATGCTCGGAGTGATGGTGAAGATTGCGCCATTAAATCTCTGCGTTTATGGTGGTTTGAAGGCAGTGGT
Organism: Rheum nobile; assembly: GCA_027886185.1. Lineage (NCBI taxonomy): Eukaryota > Viridiplantae > Streptophyta > Magnoliopsida > Caryophyllales > Polygonaceae > Rheum > Rheum nobile. The sequence goes on from WOAB01000215.1 coordinate 948,817, forward strand.
CGTTGCGTGATCTAGCATATAATGCTTGGCGAGATCCTCGCGATCCTGTCGGAAGGCATTCGACCAGAGACGTCTCGTCGGATCCTCTGGGCTTTCTTCTTCGATCTTCCGATTGGCAATGGGCTTGGGCTAGACCGATTTGACCCATCTTCTCTGGAGAATCCAGGCCCAACAATAGCCCCAAGTTGCTATGGGCTTACGGTTTAGGCAAGTTGACCGGAATCCGTGGCAACTTCTCTAGACGCGATCTCCACCTTCCAATTTGGCGCGTTTGCTCAGGGCTATGTGGCGCATGATCGAGGCATGATGCGACGCCTCTGCGGGCCTTCACTTCCCTCCATAAATTCATAGCAGAAGGAATCGATTACTCTTCATCATCTTCCTTTGCAAGTTTCTGGTAGGCCTCTTGGTTTCTCTTGCCATAGCTTTCTGATTTCTCTTAGTCGTAGCTCTTCGATTCTCCTCTTTTCCCATTCTCGAAATGGTTTCTCTCGAGGCTTCTGAGTCGTTGAAGACTCTCTCCGATTCTCGTGAAGGCGAAGCTCCTCCTCGTTTTATTTTAAAGGAGTCGGATGCGTTGGTTAGCACTATGTCCCAGGTGGAACTAGATCAGGTGCTCCAAGTCGGAGGTTTTCCGCCGGAGACGGTTGCCAGGCTGCCTCACCCAGACGAGAGGGCCGATGCTCGCTATGAGGGATGGGTTTTCTTCTACTCTTACCCATTTAGAATAGGGCATAGGTTTCCTTTTTCCCCCTTGTCAGGGATTTCTTAGCTATGTTGGCGCTGGCGCCATGTCAAGTAATGCCTCAGGCGTGGAGAGTACTTAGGGTTTTAGACCTTGTGAATGTTCAAACTGGGGCTGATTTTGACTTCGATGCCCTGTGGTACAACTACTTCATAGGATCGAAGAGTTCCTGTCGCGTTCAGTTGCGTGTCCGACCTGGTCGGAAGCCCTTGGTGCAGAGCCCTGATGTTAACGACCGCGGATGGGGGTCGAAGTTCTTTTTCGTCGAACGCTCTTCTCTGGAGAAGGAGGGAGAATGTCCGTTTTTGTTGACGGAGTGGCGAGTCGATAGTATGTACTTGTCTTTTCTTTCGTGTATTTGTGTGTCTTAACTCTTGCTTTAACTTTTCTTTTTTGTAGTCCCCGAACCAGAGGATCTAGAAGTGAGTAGCCAATCAGAGGGCTTGTCAAAGATTGTGCTTGAGATTCCCGCGTCTGAAAGGAAATTTGTGAACGTCAACTTGCTGGCGACGACTCCTCCCTCACAAGAAGATATGTCGAATGTTTCTTCATCTCGTGCGAAAGGTAGACTTTCGGCTTTAGGAGTCTTTTTATTGTTTTTCACTTTGTCGTGTACTTTAGGATTTCTCCTTTTTTGTTGTCCTGTCGTGTCAGGTTCCCCTGGTGGTCGGTCGAGTGCTCGCCTGAGGGTGGCATTGGGAAAAAGCTTGATTGAGCAAAGGAAAGCAGCAGCCAAGGCGGCGTCGAGCAAACCGGTTCTGATTGACCTGACGACTACGGTTAAAGCTGGCTCTAAGAGGAAAGCGAGCGCTCGTCCTGATGATGTCAAGATGGAGGACGTCCCTAAGAAGAAAGGAGCGACCGCCGAAGGGGTCGGCAAGATCGGTGCCGCAGGGCCGTCGATCGTTGATCTTTTTCGCGCTCAAGATCCGACTTTGAAGTCGGAAGTTAAGGACGTCTCCCCTTTGGACTCCATTGGTGAAGCGGGCAGTTCCGCGTGGAGGGTGTGTTGCCCTTTGTTTTGTGCGTTTTTGTATTTCTTTTGTTCGACTGTGTTTCCTGATTCGCATATTTGTGTTGTCGTATGCCTTTTTGTCAGGCTTTTCAATACTTCTTAGGAGCTTACTCTGGTGTCCAGGCGATGCTTGTCAAGGCTGAGGACAGGGCTGCTAGGTCAGAGTCCGACCTTGCCTCTTTAAGGACCAAGCTGGAGGGAGCGGAGAGTCGCTGTCGTGAGACTGAGCGTCGTCTCACCAGGGAGTTGAAGAGCTATCAAGGGGAGCTGGTCGCATGTCAGAGGGAGTTTGAAGAGTGCAGGGTAGGCATTGAGGAGGAAGTGAAGCGGGCTCGGATTGCCGACGGTCAGATTGCTGGCGACGTTGGGGCCTTCTACGCGGTGAAATCGCGCATCGAGATGATTGAAGAGTTCAACGAGGGAAAGCATGAGCTCTGGGACCTGAAGGCGGAGAAGGAGACTTTGGACTCCATGTTTCCAAAGGGCGATCCTGGTCAGGAGATGTTCTACTTAGCCGGCGTCGGAGAAGAAGCTGTGGATGAAGATGCCGATGAGGACGAAGCTCATTTTGGCGATGCTAAGCCGACCGACGAGATAGCCCCATTAGAGCCAGCCTCTGCCGAAGGTAACGTTGTTGTTCCCGATGCTTGACTTTGTTTGTCCCACTTGTGTGTGGGTTTAGACATTTGGTGCCTTTGGATAATGTATGTTTTGGCGACCCGTCCACCATCGCGGGTCGCATAATATTTCTGTTTGATGAAGTCCTACAGATGTGTAGGCAGACAATGTGGTTTGGTGACCCGTCCGCCATCACGGGTCGCGTATTTATAAAAATGCTTTTTATTTTGCTGCAAATGCGTTTTTACATGTAGAATTGCATGCTAGTTTGTTTCGTACATGTTCGTCGAACTTTCGAGGAAGTTGTCGACGACGTTTAGTATGTCGTGTATGTCGGTTTCACCCGTGTGCTCCATCGAGTGGGGTTTCACCGTGTGTATGTATGTAGAGCAGGCCTGCGATGTGTTTGTGTAAGTGTTAGTCATGACATTATGCCGGGGAGGTAAGCAATATATAATAAGGTGTTTGTTCCTTATGTTTAATTGCGTGAATGTGATAAGGTGTTGTACCTTATGTTTTGTATAAGGTAGGCGGTGTGCCGACGTGCCTGTGTTGTCATCTCCCCGTACTCCGATCGATCGTGTAATGTAAGCGCTATATGCGGATGACAGGATCCATTTGCGGACGACTGGGTCCATTTACGGACAACGGGGTCCAATGTAAATGATGTTCTGCATTTGTGTTTTTGTAAGGAGGAAATCCTCGCTTAGTGTCAGATGATGACATGTAAAAGAAAGTAGCGATGTATATGCGATGGCATGCGATATTTATGCGACAGATGGCAATGTATATATGATAGCATGCGATAGGTAGCCATGTATATGCGATGTATAGAGTTTTGCGTGATGTTTTTACCTTATCGGTTCAGAAATGGTATAGCTTGAGATGTGCTGCGTTCCAACTCCCCGGGATTGGTTATCCGTCTTTGTCTTCTAACTGATACGCTCCTTGTCCGACCACTTCGGTGATCAAGTAAGGTCCTTCCCATTGTGGTGCTAGCTTTCCGTCGGATGGGTTCTTGGTGTTCTGGAATGTCTTCCTTAGGACCCAGTCTCCGACCTTGAACGCCTTGATTCGGACGTTCTTGTTGTAACTCCTTGCGACTTGTTGTTGGAACCTGACCATCCTGATTCGAGCTCTCTCTCTGATTTTGTCCGCTGTGTCGAGATTGTGTGTTAGTTCGATGTCGTTCTGTTCACTTGTCTGAAGGTTACAGCGAGCGGTCGGAACCAGTAACTCAGCCGGGATGACCGCTTCACTCCTGTAGACGAGAGAGAAAGGCGATTGCCCGGTCGCATTCTTTGGAGTAGTCCTGTCGGACCAGAGAATAAGTGGGAATTTGTCTGCCCATTTGCCTTTAGCCCCTGTGAGTCGTTTCTTGAGGTTGTTGATAATGATCTTGTTGCTGGATTCGGCTTGTCCGTTGGATTGCGGATACCGAGGTATGGATGTGACCAATTTGATGTTCCATTGGTCGCAGAAGGCTCGAGTCTTATGACTGATGAATTGGGAACCGTTGTCGCACACGATTTCTGATGGGATGCCAAATCTTGAGCCTTTTTGCTTCTATCTTGTCGTCGGGTAGAATGCCGTCTTTTAACCACCTGATGTAAGGTAGCGTCCAGTCGTTATTGGTCTCAATGATGTCTTCTTCTGGTCGGTCGCCTATTTCCATAGCGACGAGTTCTTCGAGTGCTGTTGTTAACTCGACGGATGTCCTTGGGACGGCTGGCGTCATGATGTGGGCCAATGGTATGTGTGGAAACTCTTTCGGGTCTAGGACGGATCCTAGATTGGCGAGTGCGTCAGCTTGGGAGTTAAGATCCCTGGGCACTTGTCGGATGTTGAATGTCTGGAATTGTCCGATCAGTTTCTTGGCTACCTCCAGGTAGGCTATCATTCTGGTATCTTTGGCACTGTACGACCCCTGTATTTGGTTTACGACCAGCAAGGAATCGCAAATGACTTCGATCTCTCGGACCCCTAGGTCGCGAGCCAGGATGAGTCCAAATATGAGTGCTTCATATTCAGCTTCGTTGTTGGTCGCATCCCACTCACATCTGACAGCTTGAGCTATCTTGTCCCCCTGTGGCGATTTCAGTACGACCCCAAGCCCCGATCTTCGGGCGTTCGATGCCCCATCTGTGTGGAGCTCCCATGTACCTGTCTCGTCTGTCGCGAGTAGTTGTGTCGCTTCTTTTGCGGCTTCTTGCTCTAGGGTCGGACTGAAATCAGCCACAAAGTCGGCTAAGGCTTGCGACTTGATCGCTGTCCTAGGCTCATACTCGATGTCGTAACCACTGAGGTGTATGTCCCATTTGGCCATTCATCCTGTGAACTCAGGTTTCCTCATGATAGCTCTCATGGGATGATTAGTGCGAACAGTAATAGTATGGGATTCAAAATATGGTTTGAGTTTGTTCGAACCCATTACCAATGATAGTACGAGCTTTTCAAGTGACGAATACCTCGTTTCGGCTGGTAACATCATCCGACCGACGTAGTATATTGGTGACTGTTTGCCGTCTTCCTCTCTGACCAGTACAGTGCTTACAGCCGACTCTGACACTGTAAGATAAAGAAATAAGGGCTCGTCGCCTTTAGGTTTGGTCAGTAACATGGGACTGGCCAGGTATTCTTTGAGGTTCTGAAATGTTGTTTCGTGTTCTTCCGTCCATTGAAAGGATTTGTTCTTCTTGAGTGCGTCGTGGAAGGGTTTGCACTTGTCGGATGATTTGGAGATGAATCTGTTCAGAGCTGCTATCCGACCTGTGAGCTTCTGTACGTCTTTGACACATCGGGGGGATCGAAGGTTGATGAGATCCTTGATCTGTTCTGGGCTGGCTTCTACTCCTCTTTGTGTCACCATGTAACCTAAGAACCTCCATGACGACACTCGAAGGGAGCATTTAGTAGGGTTTAGTTTCATGTTGTACCTTTTGAGCACCTCAAAGCTGTCGCGTAGGTGGTCTATGTGATCTTCTTTCTTTTTGGATTTGACTGACATGTCGTCTATGTAGACTTCCATCGTGTCTCCGATTTAGTCTTTGAACATTTTGTTGACTAGTCGTTGATACGTAGCCCCTGCATTTTTTAGACCAAAGGGCATTACTTTGTAACAATAGATACCTTGACTGGTGATGAACGCTGTTTTTTCTTGATCGTCGGGATCCATGAGGATCTAATTGTAGCCGCTGAAAGCGTCCATGAAAGTGAGCATTTCGTGCCCTGCCGTGGCGTCGACCATGGCGTCGATATGTGGTAGAGGAAACGAGTCCTTGGGACAAGCCTTGTTGAGGTCTGTGAAGCCGATGCAGACTCTCCACTTGCCGTTCTTCTTCTGGACTACGACCACGTTGGCTAGCCATTCGGGATAGTGGACTTCTCTGATTTTTCCTGTTTCCAATAAGCTTTTGACTTCGTCGTCGACTATTTTGTTCCGCTCGGGGGCGAACTTCCTGCGTTTTTGCTTGACAGGGGGATAAGATGGGTCTACATTTAATTTATGAGTAATAACGTTTGGAGATATTCCGATCATATCCTCATGCGACCTTGCGAAACAGTCGGCATTGACCCTGAGGAAGTCAAGGAGTTGTCGTCTGGTCGAGTCGTCCAAGTCTGACCCGACCCTTACCGTTTGGTTTGGCTTTGAAGGATCTAGTGCGATCCCGTCGAGTTTTTCCATTTCTGGTTCGACGTATCGACTAGGTCCTTCGCCGTTCTGTGATTGATATGCGGTCTTGTGTTCGACTGCATTCTTCATGGAAGCGACGTAGCATTCCTTTGCGGTCCTCCTCTGATCTCTTGGACCCCCCATTCAGTAGGGAACTTGATGACCTGGTGATATGTTGAAGGTACTGCCTTCATAGCGTGTATCCACGGCCTGCCAAGGATACAATTATAGGGAGACGGACAGTCTAGGACTAAGAATTTAACCTATTGGTTGATTCCTCTAGCGTATGTGGTTAGAATGATTTCACCAGTCGTGTGTTTAACCTCACCGCTAAACCCGACCAGTGGGGTCGACTTCTTGATTAGGTCGTTCTCGGTCAGACCCATTTCTTTGAGAGCATCGAGGGTCAAGAGGTTTGTCGAACTCCCTGTATCGATTAGTACTCTCCGTATTAAGCAATTACCAATGGACAAAGAGATTACCAGTCCGTCATGGTGGCTTTCCGACCCGTCGGAGTCGGACTCATCGAATGTGACCGTCGGAAGGTTAGATGCCCTCCTTGGTTTGAGTTCCGATGCCTCGGGCTTGTCGCCTTTGCTTTCCTTGGCGTGTCGCTTGGCCGCAGAGTATGTGTTCCCACATATGTCGGACCCACCTGAAATGGTATTGACAACTTTTGTATGGACAGGAGATGGGGGTTTGTTCTGTTTTACCTGATCTCGGCGTTCCATGGTGGCTTTTGCCCGTTTCGAGATGATGTCGCGTAGGAGCCCCTGTGAGAGCAGCCTAGCGACCTCCTTTCGCAGGGCGATGCACTCGTCGGTCGAATGACCGTGGTCACCGTGGGATTCGCACCATCGACTCATGTCCTTCTTGACGTCCGGTCGGTCGCTCTTTCGGGGCCATCTTACGTCTTTTCCATACTTGTCGAAACTCTTTACGAGCTCCGACACGGAAACGTTGAAGTTATAAGACTGGACCCTAGGAGGCAACGCATAGCCGTCTCTCCATTCCTGTGACCTGTCTTGGAAAGCATTTACCTGATTTGGTTCGTTTCGATTACGAGAATAGGGATGTGGACGTCTGTCTCGACGGTTATCGGAGGAATGTTTACGATCGGATGGATCGGGTCCGCGGGAGGCTTTACGCGACTCACGGTCCTCTTCCAGTCTTACCTCGGCCATAGTTTTGCCCTGAACATCTTCAAAACTTTTGCACGGGTACTGGGTAATCTCGTCGTAGAGATTGCTATCTTTGACCAAGCCTTGTCAGGAGGCTTCCATAGACGTTGTGACGTCGCAGTGGGGGATTCCCACTTTCTTTTTGTTGTACCTGTTGAGATAATTCCGGAGAGGTTCATTGTACCTTTGTGTGACTCGGTAGAGGTCACTCGATTGTTTCTCATGCTTTCGACTACTGGCGAACTGACTCTTAAAAGAGTTAACCAGATCCGCGAATGATGCGATCGTTCCCTGAGGCAAACGCATAAACCAAGTTAGTGCGGGGCCCGCGAGGGTCGTGCCAAAGCTTTTGCATATGACAGCCTCGCGGCTCTCCCTTGAAACAGATGCAGCCATTAGTTTTTGTTTATAGAGAGAGATATGGTCATCTGGATCGGTGGTGCCGTCGAATGTCGCCATGTTGGGGATATGGAACTTCTTGGGGATCTCGACCCTTGCGATTTCTTCGACGAACAGGGATTCTTCAAATCCGTCGGGCGCTTCTCTCTCGATCAGTTGCGGGACTCCTGGGAGCCTGTTGAAGCGATCGTCGATCGTCTTCATGTGTCGGTCGAGCGTTTGCTGGAAAAGAGCCATGACATCTGGCGGATTGGCAACCTATGTTTCGTCAATTCGGGCCCCGGCAGACCCGATCGGTGTAGAAAAGGTGACATGGTTAGTCGAAAATGGACTAGCGAAAGGAGTTCGAGACGTACCCTCAGTGTGTCCGGGACGTCGTACGCTTGGAAGCGTTGGTTCGATACTGTCCATGTCGAGGCGTGTTCGGATGCCACCGTGGATGGGCGCGTTCCTAGATCCTGAAGCCATTGATTGTACCTGCGACTTAAGAGACTCATTCTCACGGGTTAGTTACGCAATCTCGGCTTCGGATTGGGTTGACAAAGCGGTTAGGGCTTCGGTTTTCTGACGTTGATGGGCTAGTTCCTCTTGAAGGGCGGCCATTTTTTGAGAGAGTTCTTGGAACTGGGTTGGGGTAGGATTTTCGGTTGGGTTTTCTGTAGTTTGGGTTTCGTCTTCGAGACGTAGTTCTTGATTGTCAATAGGAGGGTCAATAGTTATGGTTGGAAGGTTTCGGAAGGGTGATCGGCAAGTTGCCCCATGGTGGGCGCCAAATTGTTTTGGGGCGAAAAGATCGGACGACCTAAATCGCCTTAGATGGGGTAACTAGTCGATCGGGTGATAGAAAACAATCCAAACCAGGCCAAAAATAGATAAACACAGAATAAATGTGTAATAGCGTGATGATCTTATTAGATGTCGTGTGAATCAGACTGAATCGTGATACAACTTATCGTAATAAAACCAGAGATCGAGTGGGACTCGACCGGCGACTTGTGAGTGGCGACCGGCAGGGATCTAGCGTAAGCAGCCGTTAGAGAGCTAGGTGGAGAGCGAGAGTGTTATTCTGGTGAGTTGTTTTCTTTTGTTTCTGAACGCTTATCCTGTGTGTAATTGTGTAGTCTTCTTCTTATCTTCATCGTCGTCCTGATATGGCAAGTCTTTTACTCTTGTGACCGTTTATGCTTCGGCCAAATATTCCATCTTCAATGCTCGGAGTGATGGTGAAGATTGCGCCATTAAATCTCTGCGTTTATGGTGGTTTGAAGGCAATGGCCGTTGCGTGATCTAGCATTTAATGCTTGGCGAGATCCTCGCAATCCTGTCGGAAGGCATTCGACCAGAGACGTCTCGTAGGATTCTCTGGGCTTTCTTCTTCGATCTTCCGATTGGCAATGGGCTTGGGCTCGACCGATTTGACCCATCTTCTCTGGAGAATCCAGGCCCAACAGTATAGAGTCATATGCTAGTCTGTTTCGTACATGTTCGTCGGACTTTCAAAGAAGTTGTCGACGACGTTTTGTATTTTGTGTGCGTCGGTTTCACCCGTGTGCTCCGTCGAGTGGGGTTTCACCGTATGTATGTATGTAGAGCAGGCCTGCGATGTGTTTGTGTATGTGTTAGTCATGACATTATGCCGGGGAGGTCAGCAATTTGTTTATTGCGTAAATGTAACAAGGTGTTATACCTTGTGTTTTGTGTAAGGCAGGCGGTGTGCCGACGTGCCTGTGTTGTCATCTCACCGTGTTCCGATCGATCGTGTAATGTAAGCGCTATATGCGGATGACAAGATCCATTTGCGGACGACTGGGTCCAATGTAAATGTTGTTCTGCATTGTGTTTTTGTAAGGAGGAAGTCCTCGCTTAGTGTCAGACGATGATATGTAAAAGAAAGTAGCGATGTACATGCGATAGCATGCGATATGTATGCGATAGATGGCAATGTGTATGCGATAGCATGCGATATGAAGCGATGTATAGAATTTGTGTGATGTTTTACCTTGTCGGTTCAGAAATGGTAGAGCTTTAGATGTGCTGCGTTCCAACTTCTTGGGATTGGTTGTCTGTCTTTGTCTTCTAACTGATATGCTCCTTGTCCGACCACTTCGGTGATCAAGTAAGGTCCTTCCCATTGTGGTGCTAGCTTTCCGTCGGATGGATTCTTGGTGTTCTGGAAAGTTTTCCTTAAGACCCAGTCTCCGACCTTGAATGCCTTAATTCGAACGTTCTTGTTGTAGCTCCTTGCGACTTGTTGTTGGAACCTGACCATCCTGATTCGGGATTTCTCTTTGATCTCGTCCGCTGTGTCCAGATTGTGTGCTAGTTCGACGTCGTTTTGTTCAATTGGCTGAAGGTTGCAGCGAGCAGTCGGAACCAGTAACTCAGCCGGGATGACCGCCTCACTCCCGTAGACGAGAGAGAAAGGCGATTGCCCGGTCACGTTCTTTGGAGTAGTCCTGTCGGACCAGAGAATAAGTGGGAGTTCGTCTGCCCATTTGCCTTTAGCCCCGGTGAGGCATTTCTTGAGGTTGTTGATAATGATCTTGTTGCTGGATTCGGCTTGTCCGTTGGATTGTGGATACCGAGGTGTGGATGTGACCAACTTGATGTTCCATTGGACGCAGAAGGCTCTAGTCTTATGACTGATGAACTGGGAACCGTTGTCGCACACGATTTCTGATGGGACGCCAAATTTGCACAAGATATTGCATTTTATGAATGAAATGACGTGTTGATCCTTTACCTCTCTGTAAGCCTCGGCTTCGATCCATTTGGAGAAGTAGTCCGTCATGGCAAGGAAAAAGACTCTTTGACCCGACGCGGGAGGAAGCTTTCCGACAATGTCCATTCCCCATCTCATAAAGGGCCATGGAGCCAGGGTCAGATGGAGGAGCTCTGAAGGCTGACGATGGACGGGTGGGTGTCGTTGACAGGCGTCGCACTTCTTGGTGTATTCCATGGCGTCTTTGTTCATTGTTGGCCAATAGTACCCATTTCGTAGGGCCTTTCCTGAGAGGCTTCGCCCGCCAGTGTGGTTGCCACACTCTCCTTCGTGTAACTATTGCAAGATACGTCTGACTTCTGGAGTCTTAAGGCATCGTAGGAGTAGCCCTGTAACTGATCTTTTGTACAAGATGTTATCAATGATATCGTAAGAGAGTGCTTGTACCTTGAGCCTTTTTGCTTCTGTCTTGTTGTCGGGTAGAATGTCGTCTTTTAACCACCTGATGTAAGGTAGCATCCAGTCATCATCGGCGTCGATGATGTCTTCTTCGGGTCGGTCGCCTATTTCCATGGCGACGAGTTCTTCAAGTGATGTTGTTAACTCGACGGATGTCCTTGGGACGGCTGGCGTCATGATGTGGGCCAATGGTATATGTGGAAATTCTTTCGGGTCTAGGACGAATCCTAGATTGGCGAGTGCGTCAGCTTGGGAGTTAAGGTCCCTGGGTACTTGTCGGATGTTGAATGTCTGGAATTGTCCGATTAGTTTCCTGGCTACCTCCAGGTAGGCTACCATTCTGGTATCCTTGGCGTTGTACGACCCTTGTATCTGGTTTATGACCAGCAGGGAGTCATAGACGACTTCGATCTCTCGGACCCCTAGATTGCGAGCCAGGATGAGTCCGAATATAAGTGCTTCGTATTCAGCTTCGTTGTTAGTTGCATCTCACTCACATCTGACGGCTTGAGCTATCTTGTCCCCTTGTGGTGATTTCAGCACGACCCCAAGCCCCGATCCTCTGGCGTTCGACGCCCCATCTGTGTGGAGCTCCCATGTACCTGTCTCGTCTGTCGCGAGTAGTTGTGTCGCTTCTTTAGCGGCTTCTTGCTCTAGGGTCGGACTGAAATCGGCCACAAAGTCGGTTAAGGCTTTCGACTTGATCGCCGTCCTAGGCTCGTACTCGATGTCATAACCACTGAGGTGTATGGCCCATTTGGTCATTCGTCCTGTAAACTCGGGTTTTCTCATGATAGCTCTCATGGGATGATTAGTGCGAACAGTAATAGTATGGGATTCAAAATATGGTTTGAGTTTATTTGAAGCCATTACCAATGATAGTACGAGCTTTTCAAGTGATGAATACCTCGTTTCGGCTGATAATAGCGTCCGACTGACGTAGTATATTGGCGACTGTTTGCCATCCTCCTCTCTGACCAGTACAGCGCTTACGACCGACTCTGACACTGTAAGATAAAGAAATAAGGGCTCGTCGCCTTTAGGTTTGGTCAGTAACATGGGACTGGCCAGGTACTCTTTGAGGTTCTGGAACGCTGCTTCGTGTTCTTCTGTCCATTGAAAGGACTTATTCTTCTTGAGCGCGTCGTGGAAGGGTTTGCATTTGTCGGATGATTTGGAGATGAATCTGTTCAGAGCTGCTATCCGACCTGTGAGCTTCTGTACGTCTTTGACACATTGGGGGGATCGGAGGTTGATGAGAGCCTTGATCTATTCTGGGTTGGCCTCTACTCCTCTTTGTGTCACCATGTATCCTAAGAACTTCCCTGACGACACTCCAAAGGAGCATTTAGTAGGGTTTAGTTTCATGTTGTACCTTTTGAGCACCTCGAAGCTGTCGCGCAGGTGGTCTATGTAATCTTCTTTCTTTTTGGATTTGACCAACATGTCATCGATGTAGACTTCCATCGTGTCTCCGATTTGGTCTTTGAACATTTTGTTGACTAGTCGTTGATATGTGGCCCCTGCATTTTTCAGACCAAAGGGCATTACTTTGTAACAATAGATACATTGGCTGGTGATGAATACTGTTTTTTCTTGGTCGTCGGGATCCATGAGGATCTGATTGTAGCCGCTGAAAGCGTCCATGAAGGTGAGCATTTCGTGCCCCGTTGTGGCGTCGACCATGGCGTCGATATGGGGTAGAGGAAACGAGTCCTTGGGACAAGCCTTGTTGAGGTCTTTGAAGTCGATGCTGACTCTCCATTTGCCGTTCTTCTTCTAGACTACGACCACGTTGGCTAGCCATTCAGGATAGTGGACCTCTCTGATTTTTCCTGTTTCCAATAAGCTTCTGACTTCGTCGTCTACTATCTTGTTCCGCTCGGGAGCGAACTTCCTGCGTTTTTGCTTGACAGGGGGATGAGATGGATCCACATTTAATTTATGAGTAATAACATTTGGAGATATTCCGACCATATCCTCATGCGACCATGCGAAACAGTCGGCATTGGCCCTGAGAAAGTCAAGGAGTTGTTGTCTGGTCGAGTCGTCCAAGTCCGACCCGACCCTTACCGTTTGGTTTGGCTTTGAAGGGTCTAGTGCGATCTCGTCGAGTTTTTCCATTTCTGGTTCGACATACCGACTAGGTCCTTCGCCGCTCTGTGGTTGCTACGCGGTCTTGCGTTCGACCGCGTTCTTCATGGAAGCGACGTAGCATTCCTTTGCGGTCTTTTGATCTTTTTTGATTTCTTGGACTCCCCATTCAATGGGGAATTTGATAACTTGATGATATGTTGAAGGTACTGCCTTCATAGCGTGTATCCACGGCCTGCCAAGTATACAATTATAGGGAGACGGACAGTCTAAGACTAAGAATTTTACCTGTTGGTTGACTCCTCCAGCGTATGTGGTTATAATGATTTCACCAGTCGTATGCTTAACCTCGCCGCTGAACCCGACCAGTGGGGTGGACTTCTTGATTAGGTCGTTCTCAGTCAAACCCATTTCTTTAAGAGCATCAAGGGTCAAGAGATTTGTCGAGCTCCCTGTATCGATTAGTATTCTCCGTATTAAGCAATTTCCAATGGACAAAGAGATTACCAGACTGTCGTGGTGACCATCCGACCCGTCGGAGTCGGACTCGTCGAAAGTGACCGTCGGAAGGTCGGAAGTTCTCCTCGGCTTGAATTCCGACGCTTCGGGCTTGTCGCCCTTGCTTTCTCTAGCGTGTCGCTTGGCCGCAGAGTACGTGTTCCCACATATGTCTGATCCTCCTGAAATGGTATTGACAATTTTTGTATGGACAGGAGATGGGGGTTTGTTTTGTTTTACCTGATCTCGGCGTTCCATGGTAGCCTTTGCCCGCTCCGAGATTACGTCGCGTACAAACCCTTGTGAGAGCAGCCTAGCGACCTCCTTTCGTAGGGCGATGCACTCGTCGGTCGAATGATCGTGGTCGCCGTGGAATTCGCACCATCGACTCATGTCCTTCTTGATATCCGGTCGGTCGCTCTTTCGGGGCCATCTTACGTCTTTTCCATACTTGTCAAAACTCTTGACGAGCTCCGACACGGAAACGTTGAAGTTATAAGATTGGACCCTGGGAGGCAATGCAGAACCGTCTCTCCATTCCTGTGACCTGTCTTGGAAAGAGTTTACCTGATTTGGTTCGTTTCGAGTACGAGAATAGGGATGTGGACGTCTGTCTCGACGGTTGTCAGAGGAATATTTTCAATCTGATGGATCGGGTCCGCGTGAGGCTTTACGCGACTCACGGTCCTCTTCCAATCTTACCTCGGCCATAGTTTTGGCCTGGACATCTTCAAAGCTTTTGCATGGGTACTTCGTAATCTCGTCGTAGAGATTGATGTCTTTGACTAAGCCTTGTCGGAAGGCTTCGATAGACGTTGTGACGTCACAGTGGGTGATTCCCACTTTCTCTTTGTTGTACCTGTTAAGATAATTCCAGAGAGGTTCGTTGTACCTTTGCGTGACTCGGTAGAGGTCACTCGATTGTTTCTCGTGCTTCCGACTGGTGGCGAACTGACTCTTAAAAGAGTTGACCAGATCCGCGAATGATGCGATCGTTCCCTGAGGCAAACGCATAAACGAAGTTAGTGCGGGACCCGCGAGGGTTGTGCCAAAGCTTTTGCACATGACGGCCTCGCGGCTCTCCCTTGAAACAGATGCAGCCATTAGTTTTTGTTTATAGAGAGAGATATGGTCATCTGGATCGGTGGTGCCGTCGAACGTCGCCATGTTGGGGAGATGGAACTTCTTGGGGATCTCGACCCTTGCGATTTCTTCAATGAACGGGGATTCTTCGAATCCGCCGGACGCTTCTCTCTCGATCGGTTGCGGGACTCTTGGGAGCCTGTTGAAGCGATCGTCGATCGTCTTCATATGTCGGTCGAGCGTCTGCTGGAAAAGAGCCATGATATCTGGCGGATTGGCAACCTGAGGTTCGTCGATTCGGGGCCCAACAGACCCGATCGGTGTGGAAAAGGTGACATGGTTAGTCGAAAATGGACTAGCGAAAGGAGTTTGAGACGTACCCTTAGTGTGTCTAGGACGTCGTACGCTCGGAGGCGTTGGCTCGATGTTGTCCATGTCGAGGCGTGTTCGGACGCCGCCGTGGACGGGCGCGTTCCTAGATCCTGAAGCCCCTGATTGTACCTGCGACTTAAGAGACTCATTCTCACGGGTTAGTTACGCAATCTCGGCTTCGGATTGGGTTGACAAAGCGGCTAGGGCTTCGGTTTTCTGACGTTGATGGGCTAGTTCCTCTTGAAGGGCGGCCATTTTTTGAGAGAGTTCTTGGAACTGGGTTGGGGTAGGATTTTCGGTTGGGTTTTCTGTAGTTTGGGTTTCGTGTTCGAGACGTAGTTCTTGATTGTCAGTAGGAGGGTCAATAGTCATGGTTGGAAGGTTTCGGAAGGGTGATCGGCAAGTTGCCCCACGGTGGGCGCCAAATTGTTTTGGGGCGAAAAGATCGGACGACCTAAATCGCCTTAGACGGGGTAACTAGTCGATCGGGTGATAGAAAACAATCCAAACCAGGCCAAAAATAGATAAACACAGAATAAATGTATAATAGCGTGATGATCTTATTAGATGTCGTGTGAATCAGACTGAATCGTGATACAACTTATCGTAATAAAACTAGAGATCGAGTGGGACTCGACCGGTGACTTTTAGAGAAAAGACACCAGAAGCAAAGAAAGAAGAGGGAATTTTAGAGAGAGATCAGACCATCTCTCTCTTCAAATCGAAAGAACATGTTGATTGTTACGAGATTTTCAATGATAAAATCTCAAGCACTTCATATTTTACTTTTTATAAATTTCACTTATTTCTAAGTCAAATTTATTAGTTGAAGTACATTAGTAAAAAATTAGAGAGAACGAATGCAAATGGATGAATTTAAAAAAACTAGGTTGACTTGAATAGAAAACTAGGAAGATCCACCTTTATTATAACTAGGTTGAGTGCCCCGTGCGAAAATGAAATCAGTAATATGTAGTATTTTTTATCGTAGATAAAATGAAGCACGGGGAAAATGAAATCGGTAATATGTAGTATTTCTTATCGTAGAGAAAATAATTCAATTTCAATATTCGTCTCTTTTTAGTATAATTAAAGAGGGTGCTAGCTAAGCTCAAATTTTTTTACTAAATAAGCTCAACTGTTCACGCGTACAGAAATCGAGAGCGGGATCTGAGGCTCGGCAACGCGAAGCGGGAACGAGACCCAATGAACAGATATCCGTATCAAAAGTGACAAAGAGTCACACTCCCGCATTGCGGGTGCGTGACTCTTTGAAATGTGACAAAGAGTCTCGCTCCCGCATTGCGGGTGCATGACTCTTTGTCACTTTTGAAGAATTCAACTGCGCATGAGACAAAGAATCACGCACCCGCAATGCGGGTGCATGACTCTTTGTCACTTTTGAAGAATTCAACTGCGCATGAGTTTGAAAGTAGAAACATACATGTTCACAATTTGAACATGGTAACAAAGCTGTGCGAGACAAGGGTAATCACAACGGTGAACGACACGAGCCTGGGCCCACTGATCCACATTCATGAGGGGGATACCCTTGTTGTTCATGTCGTTAACAAATCACCCTACAATATGACTATACATTTATACTATATGATATGCTAATATCATACTTGTTACCTGACAACAAATATTAAAAATAATGGCAAAAAGAGGAATCACTAGTCGGACTTTCTACGTATGTCATTATCGTAATTAATTATTGTGTGCCATAACATAAGTACATAACTAACACACGACAAAAACTTCATTAAATATCCTTTTATTTGCATACTTTTGAAATCGAGTATTTAGCCAATTTGGTTTTTTATTAAATTTTGATATATATATATATGCATAAAAAAATTGACTACAAGAATTGATATAAACTTGATATATATATAAGGTTTCAAAAAAAAACTTGATATATATATATATATCAGAAGTAACAACGTGTGATAATTTTTTTCATCATCCGAATATATATTTGACTAAACACAGTTAAACTGGTAACATCTAAACTAAAGAAGCCAAATTGAGAGAATTTCATTTGAAGTATATGTTTAATGACATGCAAAAATTGAGATATTGAAAATTGTCACTAGCTAGTAATAATGGTTTAATCATAAAGGTATCGCATTGCTTACACCAACCCCGGCATATTAATCAGAAAGGCATCGCATTGTGTGACTCCAAAACAACACAAGGTCACGCACCCGCTTTGCGGGTGCGTGACATTATGTATTTAATCAAAATAAAGTCCCGCACCCGCTTTGCGGGTGCGAGACTTGATAAAAATCGGATACCCTCAATTTTAATACGGTCCCGTTTTTCGTGTGCGTGGGTTCGATCTCGCTCTCGCTTTTCGTGAGCGTGAGTCTTTTGAGCGTAAACAGAAGAAAAAATGAGCGTATCTAGCGGTCGCGTAATTAAAGTGTTAATTTGTGGGGAAGAATAAGGACACATGTTTATTATGAAATAAAAAAACATCAAACATGTGATTAAATAAAATCAATCAATTGGAAGGAAATGTATATCATCTGTGTTGTTTTAGTATAAATAAATTTGCACATACATTTAGTTTATTTAAGTCGATCATTAGGGTAAGTGGAATAAAAAAATGATATGCGTCGTCCGGGAAGTGTAAAAGAGGATGCATAGGAGGTTTATGGCACATTGTGTACTTGTCTTCCGAAACATCACTTCTTTAGAAAGCTAGATTAGGTCAAATTTTAGTTATTTAAGATAAATTCATACTTTATTAATAATTTTCCATTTCATTTTAAGATTTAGTTTCTTAAGCAGTATTTTAGGCTATGACTCACGACGAGAGGAAAGTATGAAGAATTTCGTGAGCATAGATTATACAGGTCAAACATAGAAGCATTATGAGAGAGAGTACCACTGGAAGAAACAGGAGCTTGGAACTTCATTACAAAATGTGGATTACTCTTGCAAAAGCATAATCATTCCAATCAGTAATCAGATAAGGGAATACATTTTTACAACAACATCAACTCGCTTAAGCATAAATCAACGTCATATCGAACCACTAATGGCTAACCATATCAGATTGAACTACTAATCAAGCAAGTTTTTGGTGTCCATGTGCTTGATATAGACAAAAGATGGAATGACAAATAAAAGCTACATGAAATCAAATGAGTCAGAAATCAACATTAACCACAAGAATGTTGCTTTAATAAACAAATTTGAGGTATTGTAATGAACTAATCAAATTATTTCCTCTACAAGAAGGCTTCTCTGGAAGTGGCAAATTGTTAGGCATGATCATAAAATAATTACATGTTAGATGATAGATTCATTAATAATTAGCATTCAGTGTTATTAATTTTATTTTTCATATCTTTTGCAGCTCAATTAAAAAATAGGAAGCCTTTAGAGCTGAGAAATTCATAACGCTCATTTCCAAAATTGTGGTTGTGGATTACAACTTGCAAATCAAGCTCTAAATATGTGACATTATATCAACACAACTTATCCCTATATCCTAATGAATCATTGTTATCATCAGCTTCAAACTCCACCATGTCCAAATATATACTGATACTCACCTATGGAGGGCTGGATTAATTCATGAAGCTAAATTACCATAGTATAAGGAGAAGCTGAAAATACAGAGAAGGATATTATAAGAAGCTGTTTATGAAAGACTTTACAAGCAAAGAGGAAGTAACTATAATAAATCTCACCTTCACCATCCAACTCCATAGATGGAGGTTTTCCAACTACAGAGATGGAGGTTCCAATTGCAGAGAGGTGATCAATCACGTATACAGCACTAACTTAGCCACACGTATTTTGTACTGAAGCTTCCTTGCCTCCACCGCGAGTCCTGATTCACACGGACCATTAATAACTTCCCTCTGAACAGGTCTGAGTATCTTCATCCCACTTTTTATGCCAGTTAACAAAAGCTCAGATGCAAATCTAAATCTCTTCATCTTGCAAATATTATGCACCAAGGAAGTGTAAGTGTAATAATCTTGCGAGTCCATGGATTTAAACATCTCTAGTGCATCATCAATCTGATCGTATATGCACATCCTATCAATTAATATGTTATAAGCTATCGAGTTCTAGCTACCACCTATTGACTTCACGTATTCCAAATGTTGCAAGGCACCTTCAATGTTCCCTTCATTGCACAATGCATCAATAAGAATGGTATGCATATATACACCAGATTTGACATCTCCTTTCTCAAGTTCATCCAACAATGCGTGTGCAGCTTCCAACTTTCCTTGTTTATAGTAAAGATTCAGCAGGGTGTTGTAACAGACAATATAGAGATCAATTCCATCCGTATAATTTCTTCCATATAGTTGACAACCTCTTCTGATGAATATCAAGGATCGAGAATGACGCGGTGTAAGGAAAGGCTCAAAAGGTCTCCGTGGAAGCGTCAACCCAAGGCCAAAAAATAGGCCTGACTTCAACCGGCTCGTTCTCCTTCACCTGAACTCGGAATTGGATGATTCCAGCGACAGTAGTTAGATGGTGAAGTCTAGTTTCTGTCCTCCAAATTTTAGAATTTTCTGAGTGGTGAAGCAAAAGATATGGTATTTTTACTGAGGGGTCGCTGAAAGTTTCGGGAAGGAATTCAACGAAATGGTTGTTGTGGATGTGGGTGACCGAATGGTGAATGAAGATGGACGTTGTTGGTGATGGATAGGTATCTTCCTAAGCCAAGATATGACACACTGGACCAAGGAAGACAAGGCAATGAATTTGAGATTTGACTCACTCAAACACAATTATCGAACAATTGATGTAACACACAATCGCAATCAATTGATATAACTCACAATTGAAGAAGGAAGAGAGCACAATGGTGCAAACTAATTCTGCATTTTCATTTAGTCTTGGACGTTCCTTACAATGAAACAACCTAGCCTTTAAATAGCCTGCAAAGGAAAATAAAGAAAAGCTTAAAAATAAACCACTAACACTTACCCACTAATACAAAGCACTAGTGAGTATTTTAGGGAATTATAACTAACCACTAACTCTAAACACTCACCCACTAATACAAGGCACTAGTGAGCATTTTCGGAAATTAAAATTAACCACTAAAATGTCTTAAATTCATTAATAATAGGATTAAAATAAATGGCCCTAAAATGGTCAGTCTTCTGCTGAACTGTCGTAAAGACAACAGTTTCTGGGTTTCTTTGCCGGGAATTTGAGGAAGACCTTAACATGATAGTTGTAGATATTTTCCTTATCTTTCCAATGACTACTCATGGGCCTCCATTGGACGTTCGTAGCTCCAGATATGGCCAGAATACTGAGTAGGTGTCGATGCGACATATTCTTTGATTTTGACACCTTCCAAGTTTCGAACCATTTTCTTGGGACAAGCTTTTGACCTTCTTCAAAAATGACGATGTCCATAGTCACATCATCTTCTAAACTTCCAATCTTAATTAAAGCCCCGGAAATAGTGCAATAAGCAAAGACATCAAATGTAAACCCTTTTCTTTTCATATCTGTGAAAATCTGGAGACCCTCTTCAAGCTTACCCGACCTGAAGCACCATTTCATCACTGTAGTGCAGGTAACTGTATTTGGGCTGCAGCCCGATTCAATAAGATCTTCCAGGACTCTTCTCGCACTCTTCAGCCTACCCCATTTACAAAACCCGTCTATAAGAATATTATAAGTTTGTAAATGGGGTTTCCAGCCATGTTTCTCCAAATGCCTTAAAAACCTAAAAGCATTATCAACATACCCATTCTTACAGAGTCCATTGATCAGTATATTAAAGGTGACATGATGAGGCGAAAAATTAGTCACAATGTCATGAATAGCCTATAGGCTTCTTCAGGTTTCCCTAATTTGATAAAGTTGTGCATCACTATATTGTAGCTCCACACGTCGGGATGCAAACCCATTTGAAGCATCTCCTCAAACAAATCAAACGAACGCAATAATTGGCCATGCCTCGACGCACCAGCCATTAAGGTATTATATGTGATTCTATTAGGGCTAATCCCAGCTTCTTGCATCCTAGAGAGTACAGTATATCCTGCATCGACGCTGATAAAACGACAGTAAGCATCTAAAAGGGTGTTATAAGTCACCACATCCGGGACAAAGGAACCTTTTCAGGGAGCTAAAATATGTGCATTCCAATTCTCCAACAAAATCAAAATCCTAATTGTCATGTTCTAACCAATTCCTAACCCCGTAACAAAACTAAAAGCTAAACCAAATTAAATGTCTAACATTGGGAAGCAATATGAAACAATAATCACGGGCAGTTACCTGGTCCTTAACATGCTAGCACTCGGAGGAATCAAATCGAATCTCCTCCTAATGTGAAGACAATGGAATAAAACTGTTTAATACATTGGCAAAAAAAAAATTACAATTGTGTATGTTAATATACCAAATTACCAATTCAAGCTCCCACTTCTATTTTCAAACATGCTCAAACGGGGCGTTATTAGCTTCCAGGGCGCGTTTAGTTGCCTCCATGCCTTCAGATCTTTGATTCTCTATTATTCAATGTCAATGGCCTCAAAGCGATCGGATTCTGAGCCCTCAAGAACCAAAAAAGGATTAGGCATAGCAATTCCTTGATCAACACAAGCAAAAGCCTCCAAGCACAAGAGACGACAAAAAAGATGCAGATAGCATATTTATTGAAAGGAGGTACAGATAGCTTATACTAACCTAGAGTTGCTAATTATGACCAAAAGAAAACATAGAGTTGCTAATTAATGAGAAAAAGAATCTAGTAATTAAAACTGCCATAAAGCGACAGATATGGGCATCACAAGGAGAGAACGCAGGACCTATAGAGTCAGAGTAGCTTGTGGTCCAAGGAGATGTTTGAGCTGAACTTTGCACTTCCTAATGGCAAGAGGCCATGGATTATGGGATGGAACCAATCTGCAAACTTGCTTCACTTGTCAGGCATCTCTCCATTCTTTCTTATGACAGTAAAATTTGTCTCCTTGTGTGTAAAGGGTTGGAAAAGCATTTGTAGGTTTGTATACAAATTTGTTTGTTCTCATAGTTTGTAATGTGAAGAGCTCAACACATTACATGAGTGGACTTTCATATTCTTTGTAACTAATAGAAGCTTATACAATGGAATTTGATTAATTGATATCTCCAGGTGTTTTAGTGTATGTGTTTTAAATAACTTGGGGTTTCTAGAAAGACCCATACATGCTCAAGAAATTCAGGTTCACTAATTTTTTGGTATTTGTGATCAATGCTTATAGGTTTTTTATGTTACTAAAAGATGGAATCTGAATTTCCTTCCCCTCTAACTTAACAGCACAAATCATAATCTAAACCATATAGCAAGTTGCAAGTAATGAAACAAGCAGATTCAGTGGCATGACAATTCAAAGAATGACCAGAGTGTCTACTTTGTGCAAGCTACAGAACAAGAAGCAAGCAAAGTTCATACAGGATTGGCGGTGGAGGTGGTGGTGGAGGTTGTATCAGTGGCGGGGGTGTCCATAGAGGAGGCATCAAATAAGGTCCCGGAGAGCCGATTCTGCGACAAATCGATCGAGTTCAGCCTCTTTAGGGTTCCAATTTGGGGCTGGATCGGGCCGGAGAGGCGATTATCATGGAGATCGAGTTGCGTGAGGGGGGTCATCTTCCCGAATGAGGCTGGAATCGGGCCTGAGAACCGGTTTCCGGATAAACCGAGTTCCGAGAGGCAGACGAAGGCGGCGAAAACAGGGGAAACAGAGGTCTGGTCATGGCGTTGTTGCTGAAGTAGAGCTTCTTGAGGTTGGAGAGGCGACTGAACGAATTAGGGATTGCGCCAGTGAATTTGTTGTCGTTGAGGAAGAGGAAAATTAGGGATTTAAGATTGCCGAATTCGGATGGAATTGGGCCTTTTAGTTTTGATTCGATCTAAACCGGTCCGGACTCGATTATGGACCAATATAATTAATTTTTTCTTTTGTTATTTGTTTTCTTAATGCTTTTATGACGTAAACATAATAATATTAATAAACTTCTAATTAAGTTATATTTACTTTTTTTTAGTATAAAATATTAGTATAATCAAAATTAGGGAATAGAACTCGTGAGAACGGTCACTCTCATACAAAATGCGAACATCACATCGGTATAAATTATATGCACATGCAAAAAAAAATTACACTACAGATTCTCATGTGCATTGAGACAAAAATATGTGCATGTCTTAAAATGTATACTGTTTTCCTAATTGTGCATATATTTTACACATTATGTGCATGATTTTTTTAGTGTATAAACTATGAACTAGAATTATAGCTAAATTAAATTATTTAACAAAAATAAAAGTTAGGGTGGTTGTTTACAACAAATTATGAATAAGGGGTGATTTTATACAAATGTTTTTATAAAGGGTGATTTGTTGTAGACAAGTATAAATAATGGGTGGTTTTATGCATTTTCCCCTTTATAAATCTGGATCATATTACCAAACTCTTTTATCATGTCACTTTAGCATTAATTAGTGTTATTGTATACAAATTAATTAAATTTTGTTTCTAAATATTATTTTATTTCTTTTTTTCAAAATTTTATTGAAAGCATAAATATAAGTGAAATCAAAAGAAAGAGAGGTACAACACGAGTCTTAATCTTCATGTTCAAAGTAAATTTAAATAATTTTGTTGCGTATATTAAAAGAGATGGTGTAGGCTTTGATTTAGATTTCAAGCTAATTACATTTCAAATAAGTTCATCTTAATTGCATAATTTGAAAGTTAAAAATCATAATAATAATCATAAAAAAAGGGCACGTTAAACCCGACGGGTCAACCCGAATTCGACCGACCCAAAATTTTTATCAACCCGATTTGACCCAAACCCGACTGATAATTCCCTTTAGCTAGCTAGCTAGCTAATTTGGGTTGACCCGTCGGGTTTAACGTGCCCTTTTTTATGATTATTATTATGATTTTTAACTTTAATAAAATAATTATAATAATATAATTAAAATTATATTATTATTTAATAAAGTATATTAAAATATTTAATATAAATAAAATAAAATATACAAAATAAAGGGGACCCGCGAGCTCGGATTTGCGTTCGGGTCGGGTTTGGGTTCGGGTCCTTCGAGTTCGGGTCCTTCGGGTTCGGGTTGCTCGCGGAAGCTGCCCGCGGTTAAGTCGAGAACAAGAGGCGGAAAATTGCATTTTCCGCGATCGCGAAATTCCATCCGCGATCGCGGAAATACCCAACAGCGAAGCGGAGAAGTCGAGAGCGAAGGTCAGAATTTCGCATTTTCTGCGACCGCGGAATTCCATCCGCGATCGCGGAAATGTGGCTCAGCGAGGAGCGCGTCGTTCGTCCGAAGTTCTTTATTTTTACTTTTTTCGATTTTATTTTATTTTCTTATTTCGTACTTTATATTAGTTTTCTTTTAGGATTGTTTTCGTGATCTTTTATTTTAGGTCTTAGGGTTAGGTTATTTAACCTAATTTTCCCTAGCATCGTTCATTATTCCGTTTTTCCATTCAGCATTGTTTTTCGTTCGAAGACTATGAGGAACTAAGCACTTTTGCTTAGTCCGACGATTGAAGCCTTCAATTGATATACGGTTGTGAGATTATAATTCTATTTCTTTTCCTTTGAATGTATTGATTCTCTTGTGCTTCATCTCATTGATTCTTATTGATTTCGCTTGTTGTACGCAACTAGTTGTTATTGTTAATTGTCTATTGCTAGGGTTTGGTAATTACTGTTTGAGTTACCTAATTCATGAGTAGCAACTGCAATACTCTAAGAACTGTTTGGGACTAGTTTATTGTAGAGAGAATTAATTGCATGCAATAGTATGACTGTTTGCTACTCTTGCATGTATCTATCTAAATTCCTACGCTCATTGCCGCTGTTGAATTGAATTGTGAGGTTTTCATGGTTATTTAATAGTTAGTATTCTCAGAGTCTTTTTGTCCTGTTTATAACTTAAGAAAAGGAATAGGAACATTCATAGGAAGGAATTAGAGATAATATAGGATCAACCAATCAAATGAATGGTGGATATTTGTTTGGCTAAGTGTTTTCCCAATTGATTTCAACCTTTTTGTTTTGTTTACTTTGCTTTGTTTACTTGTTCCACAACAATCAATCGAAACCCCCATTGTTACTTTGACACACTAACTCGCATTAGGAAAGATAACTCCTCCCTGTGGGATTCGACCCATGCTTGTCTATTCTACTAGTTTAGGTTGTTAAGGATTATTTTGATTAGGCGATACGACTTTAGCCTCGATCACACTCCTAGTAGAATTTACATGCACCAATTTTCTAATTCGTATGTACTTTTCAGTTGAATTTTCATGCACTCCCAATAATTGAACTCGTTGATGAATTCAAGTCTGGACTAATAGTAGATTATTTTGTACCATATTAATCTTTCTCACATGACACTGATCCTTTATACTCCGTACTCTTTAACTTTTTTCCGGTCGAAATACTCTTTATTTAATAATATATATTATTTTATTATCATTAAAAAATATTATTGACTACTCAATTCAAAAATCGTAACAATAAATAGAATTTACATAAATAAATAATATATATGTAGTACAATTTTTAATAATAAATCTCATAATTTACTATAAATTATTAATTAAAATTTTAGTTAAATGATTATATATATTTTAATAAAAAATGACACTCCTTTTTAAAACGGAGGGAGGATTAGTATTTGTTTTCTTTTCGAGGATATTAAATTACTAATAGTAATCTTGCAATTATTGTCGAAATACAATATCTTGATTGTGAATTTTTGTAATACGAGCTACCTTAATTTAAATTAGTACTAGAGTCTGAGTATGACTTTTATAGGTGCGTTTAACAACGGTTTTTTTATAGACATATACATGGGTGAAATTCCGGTGAGGAAGGCCTCTTAGAGAAGGAATAAGGATGGACTCCATCCGTAGGATGGAGTCCATCCAAGGGCCAAAAACTAAGAAGCTAAGTGGGCCGGCCCGTGCGTGTTCACTCTCGCTTTTCGATTGAAAGTTAGCGGGCTCCTAAAACACTGTTCACTCTCGCTTTTTGATTGTCTCATTCGTTCCCTAAAATCAAACCGTTCTCTCTCTCTCTCGTTCTTCTTCGCTCTCTTGCTCTCGCTCTCTTCTCGGTTCTCTCTCTCACTTTCACAAGTCGACCATCCGCTGCACAATCAAGCATTTCCCGAGCGATTTCTAGCGATTCGAAACATAAACCCTAGAAAAGGCGATTTTCACCGAATCAACAGAAAGAAGAAGAATCGTCGCAACAAACTAGAACTCAGAAATATGAAGAATCAACAACAAAAGAAGAACAAAATGAGGTCAAAGATAGCAAGTGGAACACAAAGTATATTTCTCACTAAATACATAATCGCAAAAGGTCGATGTAGATATTTCTCACTAGATACATGCTCTGATTCGAAATATCTTCTATATATTAGATTGAATATAAGTCTGTGCATAATAGATCAGTAAAAATATCTTCTATATATGTCACTCGTTGCTTTTGCTCTAACATGTGTGTGTAGATGCATCACTAAAGAGTGTTAGTGCATTAGTAAGTGTTTCTAGGTGCATGACTTAGTGTGTGATGGTGTTTGAGTACCTATGTGTGTATATGCAAGACTTCATGAGCCTATTTATATAGGTGCATGACTAGAAACGAATTGGTGCATGAGTAAGTGTTTATAGGTGCATCAGCTAATGAAGATGCATGAATATATCTGTGTGCATGAGTCAGACAATGTGAGTGCATGAGTAAGTGTTTCTATATGCATGACTTAGTTTGTGATGGTGTATAAGTAACTATATGTGTATGTGCCTTCCTCTTTCTATGCAGTGTTTATATGTGCATGAGTAATTATGTGAAGGTGCATGAGACAGTCTTTTATAGGTGCATGCCTTGTTATGTGGAAAGTGCATGAGTAATTATGTGTAGGTGCATGAGACAGTGTTTATAGGTGCATGACTTGTTATTTGTATGTGCATCAGCTAATGAAGAAGCATGAATATATTTGTGTGCATGAGTTATAGAATATGAATGCATGAGTAAATTTGTTTCTATGTGCATGACTTAGTTTGTGATGGTGTATGAGTAACTATATGTGTATGTGCATTCCTCTTTCTATGCAGGTGCTTGAGTTAAGAGTGTGTAGATGCATGAGCCTAATATGTGGTTTTGTGAATAGTACTGTCTATTATTAATGATATATATATATATATATAATATGTAGGAAAAGGCAAGCATTGTGATGACAAAAATCCACCCGACATAGTCAAGGAGTTAAGATATGGTACATTAATCATTACTCAAACACAATCACCAAGAAAAACTCAAAACAAATCCAGGTCTCAAGCTAAAACAAAACAACTAGATCCAGTTACTACAAACACAACTTTGCCATCACCATCAATAACAAAAAGAGTAACAAGATCACAAAAATATATAGACACTGGTAAGTCAAATAGAAATATAAATGCATGAGTCAGCTAGAAATACAAATGCATGAGTAAAAAATAACTAAACTGCATGAGTTATTTCTTATTGGTGCATGAGTTATTTCTTTGTAATTTCTTGTTGGTGCATGAGTTGGTATGTTAGTGCATGACTCACTATCTGATATAGCATGAGTAAATTACTTCTTGGTGTATCAGTATGTTTGTGCACCAATGAACAACCACTCATGCACTTTAACAATATAGTCACAAGCACAAGCACTTATATCTGCAACATTTCAAACATACTTATGCACCAATGAAAAAGCACTCATGCATAAGTATGTTTTCAAAAGGTGCATGAATAACTGGTTGTGCTTGTGTGTTTAAAAATGTGTGCATGAACATATTCTTGTGCACTGTGAATTAACAGACATTGAAGACCAACCAACTGTGCACCCAGCCACAGTTCATGGAGATGCACCCCCTCCCACTCCTATGTTTGGTAAGCTAATGCTCGTTATATCTCTTAAAATTTTCATCACCATGGATTTGTTAGTCAATATCTAATGCATTTTGAGTTTTGAATGCAGGGAAGAGAAAAAAGAGCATGGCAAAGCGCCCTCAGAAATCAAAGAGGCCAAGGGTCTTGGACCAAGATCAGAGCGATAATGACGATATACCCATTGCTGAGATACTGCTGAAGATGGAAAGGAAAGCAGCAGAAGAGAGGGAGTCTGCTCGTAAAAAGGCTGCTGCAGACACAAAGGGCAAGGCCAGATTGGAGGAGGGTGAGCAGAACAATACAAAAAAAACACAGAAAAAGGTGAGAGGGGATAAAGAGAGTGTGGACAGTGTGTTTGTTGTAGAGTCCAAGATCCCAAAGTTGGGCAACAAAACGGGTATTAAAGAACTGAGGAAGGACTACCCCATGCTAGTTTGTAGAACATCCCCCTCTGTCATTTCATCCTACGTGCTTTCCCAGACTGATTTCACAGCCAATCAGAGAAATGCTCTGATGGAAATTGGCTTTGAGAGTATTGTACACTGGGACATAAAGGACATGCCTATGAGGCTAGGGCATTATGTCTGCAGTAGGTTTCACCCTCTAAACTCTATAATAAAACTCAGCGATGGGAGGAAGATACCCGTCACAGATACTGATGCCTATGATTATCTTGGCATTCCCAAGGGAGAGGTTGAGATTGAGTTGCCTAAGGCACTCACCAATGAGGAGGTTCTGCAGCAGTTGAAGGCTGATTTTGAGGGAAAGGAAATCAGAAATTTGACTGAAATCGACATCTTGAAGAAGATGAAAACATATGATGGAGGGATTTGGTTCAAAAGATATTTCATTCTGTTGTTTGTCAACACGATTGTTGAGTCTTATTCGAGTGGGAAAATAAATCTGAAGATTCTTCAATTGCTGGAGAATGTAGATCAAATAAGGAACTTTAACTGGAGCTCATTCCTCTACAAGGCCCTCATCAATTTCTCTGTTGCATGGGCAAATAAGAAACAAAAGACTTTTAATGGCAGCTTGCTTCTACTGCAGGTAAACATTCTCATTTTGGTGTTTTCATAACTGCATGAGTTAATGTGTGTAGATGCATGACTGAAAATAGTGTTGGTGCATCACTTGCTGTGTCATAGTGCATGAGTAATTATGTGTGTAGGTGCAAGGGTTAAGAGTATATAGTGCATGAGTAATTATGTGTAGGTGCATGAGCCAGTGTTTATAGGTGCATAATGTTATATGACTGTGTGCATCATATAATATATCTGTGTGCATCTAGGAGCATGATTTAGTTTGTGATGGTGCATGAGTAACTACATGTCTATGTGCCTTGCTCTGTGTATGTAGGTGCTAGAGTTAGCATTGTGTAGATGCATGAGTCTACTTGTACAGGTGCATGACTAAAAATGTATTGGTGCATGAGTAAGTGTTTGTATGTGCATAATTTAATGAGTGCATAAGTAAATTTGTTTCTAGATGCATGAATATATATGTGTGCATGAGTCAGAGAATATGAGTGCATTGGTAAGGGCCGCTGAGTGCATGAGTCAATCATTATCTAGTAATATATGTGTCGGCTATACAAGAATTCTATGACTAATTTCTTTTTGAATTAAGTTTCCAATTGATTTATGTGGACAGGTTGAAGTGGAAAGGTCTAAATGTCAACAGAAAATTCCCCATTATCAAGAACTGGACCACCAAAATGTTAAAAGATAGGGAGGATGAGGAAATACTGCATGGTGGGTTCGGGAATGGATTTCTCCTCAGTAGACCAACCTTCAAAGAACCTGCAGAGGCAAGCGCGACCAGGGAGGTTAATGAGCCAGAAGAGGCAGAGCTTGATGTTCCAACTGAACAAGCAAATGTCGTTCAAACGGATGAGCAGGTGAAATCTTTTATGGAGGAATACCTAAAAGAGATTGAAGGCATGGCTCGTAGTGTTCGAGCTGTTTTGATGAAAAAAAAGCAAATCCCGGCACAACTGAAGAAAAATAGTGTCTTGTAGACTGTCAACAACCAGGCCGAAAAAATTATCAATGTCAAGCTTACCTCAACGATTCATGATGAGGTGTCTGAGGAGCAACCAACACAAGACACTGAGTTCTGGGATATAGCTGTGAAATGTATGGAGGAGGTTGAGAAAACACTTACTGAATAAAAAGAACACAGCGGGAACATGTTTATTCCCGGGTTTTCAGATCTCATCCATACAATCACAAAAGAGCATGATGATAATGGTGTGCAATATGAGGAAGTTGACAACATGGATTTTGATGAAGAAGTTGTCATTTCTGACAAGGATGTAGCTGGGGAAGACGTTGAGAAGGACGTTTGTAGAGGAGTGGATACGGAGGATATTGTTGATAAGGGTAATGAGGGTAAGGACAATGACAAGGACAAAGATAAGCAGGCAGAAAATAGGAGGGTAAGTGACTCTACAAAAATATTTTGTACATGATTCTCCATGAATGACATTAACATTTAGTGTATGATACTGATGCTTTTTCTTAATTATTGCAGATGGGTCCAGAAATCCCTAGTTTTGACTTGGGTCTGTCACCAATACAGGTAAAATCTACTTTAAAATTACTGTTGAGGGTGGTTTAGATGCATGAGCCTATTTATATAGGTGCATGACTGAAAGCTGATTGGTGCATGAGTAAGTGTTTATAGGTGCATAAGCTAAAGAACGTTGGTGCATAAGTAAATTTGGTCCTATATGCATGAATGTATCTGTGTGCATGAGGCAATATTAGAGCCCACTAAGTGCATGAGTAAATATGTTATATAATTAACAAAAAATACTATTTTTTGAAGGTGGAATTAGAAGGACAATTGGAGGCTGTTGTTGTAGAGGAACTTAACAAAGAAGTTGATGACAAAGAGGACAAGGAGAAGAAGGACAAACAAATTGCTAACAAAAAGAACAAGGACAAGGAGGTGGAAGAGAGTGTACAACAACAAGAGGTGGATCAAGCAGGACAAGGACATCAAGAGAGCAATAAGGAAGTTGCTGGAAAAGAAGGGATTGTAACTCAAGAGCAAAAGAGTACAAGCATGGAAGATATTGTATGAGTTAATGATTATTAGTGCATGAATGAATAATTATTGGTGCATCAATGAATGCTTGTTAATGAATATTTGTTAATAACTGTCAGTGCATGAATGAATGCTTTTTGGTGCATCTGTGAATAACTAAATTTTGTGTGTATGTGTTGTAGGAGAACATCACCAAGGAAGAAGTGCAGGATGATAATGTAGATAAGCAACCAAAAAAGGTATATAAAACAACATGTTTATCTCTGAATTATACATTGTCTAACTAAGTGTTATCCATTTCAAACAATTTCCTAATTAAAAAACTTATGAATGTGGGGTTTGTCAGGTGAAATTTGTGTGCAGTTCTGAGCCAAAGGGTATATCTGATGCTACACCAGCAGAGAAAAGGAACATTTTTCCTTCTGAAAATACAATTTCACCATTTAAGGAGAGAGAGGTAAATATTTCTGAAAGAACAACAACCGATGAGAAGATCATTTACAGTTGGATAACTGTTGAAGAAGGAGGGGAAGAGTAAGTACATATTTAATCATATGAATTTGTTTATAACATTTAATAACATGTAGCTAGTTTACAAATTGATTTTTTTTTTGTGTTGCAGTGAAAAGGTTTTCCAAATGGTAGATACCACTCTCAAGAAAAATGACTTGATTTCATTGGCTGTAAATGCTCTAGTAGACAGTCTGTGCATTGATGCATTTACAGTCATGTTAAATGAAAATGAAACATATAGGGGTCGTATGTCACCTTTGAGATTCTTTCTACCGTCATTGACTATGGTAAGACACAGCTTTGCAACAATATTATGTTAATTTGTGCTCTAATTTATCAATTTCCATTTTTTGTGTTCGCAGACTTTTGCTTGTGATGACACATCATACAGCATGGAGGAGAAATCTAGCCTATTCACAGATACAATGCTAGAAACATTTAATGGTGTCAAGGGTTTTAAGAACAAAAACTACACAATTAAAAATATTGATGTGGTAATTATCTTAAACTCAGCTTTTACTGGTGCATTAGTATGTTCATCACACTGCACGAGGTTTTTATTATTGGTGCATGAGTTAGTATGTTAAAGTTCATGAGTGATTGTGTGATATTATGTTGGTCCATGAGACAGTGTTTTGTATGGTGGTGCATGAGACTTTTTATTATTGGTGCATGAGTTAATAGATCAATGTTCATGAGTGATTGTGTGATTGTATGTTGGTGCATGAGACAGTGTTTTGTATATTGGTGCATGAGGCAGTGTTCAAAAGTGCATGAACCAATGCTTGCAGGTGCATGAAATATTGTTTGTACAGTGCATGAACTATTCTTTCTGGGTGAATCAGTGAGTTAATTTGAAGGAATAGTTGTGAGTGCATGAGGGGGTGGATATATGTGCATGATAACTGCATTAATGTGCATGAGTAAGTCAATATTGATATTAGATAACTTACAATCTGTTTTTCTTTTACTTGTACAGTTCTTTTTCCCAATTATTAGCCACGGGCATTACTATTTGATGGCAATAAATGTCAAGAACCCAAGTTTCCATATCATAGACAATTCATCAAGTGGGGACGATAACAAGTATGGAAAAGTACCATCTATTCTAGTGAGTAGACATTCAGTATAATGATTTTATAACAATTACAGCTTTTGATATACATAAATGTTAATAGAATTTAACCGTTTTATTTGTGCAGAGACATTTGATGGTCAGTTTCTTAATGAATAATGATATGGAAGCCAAAGCTAAAGCAATTGAAGACATTGCAAATGTCTCATGTGAAAGGCTGCAAATGAAATGGAGGGATGCTAAAAACAAAGTTGACTGTGGGGTCTTTCTACTAAGACATATAGAGACATATATGGGCAATGGACTCTCAAGCTGGAATCCTAAACTGAATACGGGAGACAAACGCCAGTTGGCAAAGCTTAGGATCAAGTATTGCTACGTCCTCCTAACCAGCGAGTTTAATGAAAGGAAGGCCAGAGTTGAAGAAATTATTCAAGAGAAGAAAGCTGGAAATGTAGCAGCTGTGCGTGGTCGTGGGCGTGCGAAAAAGAATGTTTGAATGTAATGTTGGCTAATCTAGTGAACAGTTTAGGTAATGGTTCTACGAATTTAGGTAATATAGCAGATGTTTTCAAGAAACAGTAGGTGTATTTGTAAGTATCAGGTAATCCATCGGACAGTAGGCATTTGAACAGTTTATGAATGTTTCTCATTGAAAGATCAATGCTCATTCAAGCGTTTCAACAAAGTGCATGAGTTAATATTTAAAAGTGCACGAGTTATTATCTCCGACAGTTCAAGAGTCATTGTTTGTTGGTGCACCAGTTGATATGTAAAAGTGCATGAGTCACTGCATTTTGGTGCATGAGTGAGTATACATAAGTGTTTCTTAATATTGACGACAATATCTGAATACCTAATTTACAGAAAAGAGAAATAAAAGTGCATGAGTCACTGTATTTTGGTGCATGAGTGAGTATACATAAGTGCATTTCTTAATATCTGAATACCTAATTAACAGAAAAGAGAAATAACAGTGCATGAGTCACTGTATTTTGGTGCATGAGTAATTATATAAGTGCATTTCCTACTATCTGCATATATATATAATTTGAAACACCTAATTAACATATTGAGCACAAGTCGTGATGTTGTGTCCCGACCTTTTACAAAGAGTATATAATCTTGTCTTCTTTTTGGAATTTTCGATTCCAACCTCTTGATCGCTTCTAATGCGCATCTTCCTGAACTTGTTCTTTGCCATTTCCGGAGGATGGACATTCACTTGATCCGGTAACGGGCCTACAAATTTCTCAAACTTATAGTTGCTAGCTGATGTTGAGGCAGAAGGATCAACTACTTGTGACGTTGTGAGTGCAGCCTTTTGTTCCTTTAAAATAACTAAAAACTCTTTCAATTTGTCCATATCGTCACCAACAATGTCGACACAATCGTACATTTCTGTCATCACTTCAGCCAGCAGCCTCTTCTTTTCATCGATTTGAACACTCGCATCATACACTGCACCATCCACTTCAAAAATTGGTTGTAGAATCGCTTGCTTTGTCCAGCGAGTGTTGATGAGCGTAGGAGGTAAGACAGTTGCATGAGTATTCTTCAAAGCAAAGAAAATATATCGGCAGGGAAAGCCCATAGTGAGGAAATTATTGCAAGAACAGTGATACTCATTGCTTGCAACAACTTTCTGAACAGCACAGATTCTGCCAAATTCGTCTTGAACCCTAAAGTGATGGATATCGGCATCTTTTTTTAGTTCATCAAGGCTGCAATGATACGTGCCACTAACAAACGCCTCCTGGACATCATAAAATGCATTGATAGTGTAAATAGCTGCTAGGTTCTTTTCAAACTGGTAGGGCGTCTTCATCCATGGAGTGCAGGTAGCGGAATCCATATCACACTTTTTCTGATTATGCCGCTGCGATTCAATTGCACTGCTATACTGCATCATGAACACCACTAGGCTTGATTGAGACCCTATGAAATTTCCAAAAAAAACTGTTTTGACTCTCGGACCTTGATGTCGTCCTCAATAAGGACGACATTCTCACATCATGAAAAAATGCAGGGATCCAATAACGCCGTAGCTCAAACATTACTCCTAGCCACTCATGCCCTTGGAAACCAAATTCTTCAAGAATCGAGAACCACTCATTTTCAAACTCAATTGGAGTGAGTTCGTCACTCCAAACAATCTTCTTGAACTTCTTTTGAAACGAATCAATGATAGAAGGATTTGTATTTGGAGGGAACTTAACCTTGTTAGCAACCTTCATCATTATATGCCACATGCACAAACGGTGGACAGAATGAGTAAACACTCGTTCAACAGCAGCCTTGACAGATGCAGCTTGATCAGTTATAATGACATGAGGTTCATGGCCCATCGCCTTCTTGAAATTCTCAAATAACCACACATAAGAGTCAATGTCTTCATGCAAAAGCAAAGCAGCAGCAAATGTAATAGACCTCTTATGATTGTCCACTCCAGTAAATGGTATGAACACCATATTATATCTGCAATATGGGGTGCAAGAGTTTGAGCATGTTAGTGCATGAATGATTCAATAAAGGTGCATGAGTCACCAGGTATAGGTGCATGAGTTGATGAGCATAGGTGCATGAGTTACCCATTATAAATGCATGAGCTGATGAGCATAGGTGCATGAGTTATTCATTATAGGTGCATGAGTTACTCAGGGCACATGGGAAAATCATTTGATCATACATAAATCAGATTACATAAGTAAATGAATGAAAATAAAATTACCTAATCAACTGGTATGTAGCATCAGCCGACACTACATCACCGAAATAAGAGAAACTCTTCCGATTGATAGGATCACACCAAAACAAACGGCATAGCTGGCCCTCCTTGTTTACATCATAATCAAAATAATATGCATTACAACATTCTTTCTTCTTCAAAAAGTCATTGATGACCATTTGAGCATCACTGCCTTCCATGTATGAGTTCAAACCCCTCATAAAGTTCTTGAAGTCAACAACAGTGGTGCCTACGTTAGCATATGAACCCACTAGATTCTTGTACACTTTGTAACTCTTAGTGACACCAATGTTGGATTTAATACAATTCATCATAATTTCTTGATGAAATGGAGTCACTTGCCTGTTCCCTTTTGAGAAAACCATATGAGACAGCTCCAACATAGCATGTGTATGACCATACTCCAATTTTGTAACACGGTAACCATCATTACCTTCGTACTTGAGCCAACACTTAGCTTCACAGCCACATCTATTAGATATTCTCCTCATTTTCACAACATCTCCATCTGTCGGGACAGCTTGGTTGAACTCGGAATATGGAGAGACAACTTTGTATCCTTCTCTGTTACAACAAAGGTGCTTCCAAATAACAGTCGGCGGTACATCCTTGTTTTTCTTGGTAGAACAAACACGAACAGTAAAACCACATGCCGCTGCATAAGCTTCGTAAAAGGCAATAGCGTCGTTAAGAGTCGGGAAAAGCTGCCCAAGATACGGCTTCAATGAATCATTGCACTCCGGAATAATATATTCAGCGGTAATGCTTGGGGAAACAAATATAACATTATGCTTCATTTTATGCTCATCTCCTGACGAAAGAAAGAGTGGAATTAATAATAGAGTATGAGCTAATAAGTGCATGGCCTTATACATAAAGGTGCATGAAAGAGTGAATAAAGGTGCATGACTGATGGAAACAAAGTGCTTGAGCTGCATAAACCAATGGAATAAGTGCATGAGCTTATAAGGGGGACTGCTGACTCAAAGAAAATGCATGACCCAATGAATAGAGGTGCATAAACAAATAAAGTAAGGTGCATGAGGTAGTTATTTCTATGCAATATTCACACAATCAACAAGGATAAAGGTGCATGCACCAAGCACATACCTAAAAATGCAATACACAGATCTTATTTGCAATACCTAAAATTCAAAACTGACAAATTCAACCAAGCACATACCTAAATCCCAATAAACAGAGAAATTCTGCTGAAACACACATACATAAATGCCTAAATACCTAAATACCTAAAAAACAAATAAATCAACAACAAATTACAGATCTGTACCTGAATCAGTAGAAGGAGTAACCATGTCGACTAAGAACGACGAGACTAAAACGAAAACAGCAAGAAAAAGATAAGGCACACCGGCGGCAAGACGGAAACGATCGGGCGATGAAACGAGCGAACAGATTAGTTTTATCACGAAGAAGGATGCATTACCACAAAGAAGGATGGATTACAAGTAAAAACGAAACAGCAAGCAACCTGGAATCTGGTTTTTCGGAGCGAGCGAAGAGAAGGAATCTGGTTTTTTGGAGCGAGCGAAGAGAAGGAAGGCAGGGAACAGTGAAAATTAGAAGGAAAAAAAAAATCACGAACGGCTGCGATTAGATTGTGATGGAAAAAAACGAACGGCTGAGAAGCATCCTCATTCCTACCCTAATACCCTATCCTCACGTGATCTTTTTCCTATAGACATCTATGATCTATGTGATCTTAAAATATCACAATTACAACAAGGTTTATTATATACATGTACAAAAAAAGAGGTTTATTATATGCGGAAAAATAACAAAGCTCTATTGAACGTCATTATGTCTCCCTTCCCGAACTTGATATAAGTGCTGGTTTTGATATTATCATATGAAACATATTTCATGCTCCGAAGAAGTCATTGTGTGATTTACTAATGGTTACATTTAAGAAGTTACTAGTTCATTGCTCGTGCTTGGATTATTATTTTTTATTAAATTTATAATAAATATTAGACATGTCTTAAATTGACCAACCTGAAAATTCGATTAGAATATTTTGGATTGAGACCCAATCTGAAATTCACTGGGTCAAGAAGGACCTGAATCAGAAAGACCCGAACTCGACTCGAACCCAACCACAACGTGAATTCGAGCTCAACGAACCCCACTATTTCATTTATATTATATATTTTAATATATTTTATTAAATAATTATATAAAATAGAGTGTCGTTACCCACTTACAACAACACAAGGAGTGATGTATACAAATTCTATTTAAAAGGAGAGATGCATAATTATTTTTGTAGTTTAATGATTATGAACTCGTTATCAAATTAGATTCTCATAACTAATCTGAGTTAGTTAAACAAATAATTCAACTCTTTTGATATAAAGATACCGTTGTTTTGATAACAATCCAACTTGAGACAAATTCTATAGAATTTTTATTTGAAATTCTTTTACATATATATTTAACAAAATTTATAATTTTAATTTTTAAATATGAATCCTTATCATCTATCCTTACTCCCTTAGGGTATATAAAAAAATGTCACATTTACAAATCTTTTGGACAATAAATTACCGAAGTCATATATATATATATATATATATATATATATATATATATATATATATGTATAATAATCTTTTGAATGAATTCTCAATAAGTTGTTTTACGAAAAAAAGTAACTTACGCAAATAGATTGTTAAAGGATATTGTTATAAAATAAGATAGTTTTTTTTATCTATTTATTCATGGAGATTGGGTGAGATTTTGGGTATAAAATTACTTAATTTTAAAAACATAAAATTAAAAAAATAATTAACCACAAATTGATAACTTAAAAACGAATTGAAGTTTATAAATAGTTCTTAAAATTGAAGCACATGCCGTAAGTAAATAAAATTGAAACACAAATCTGATATCTTCGGTTTTTTAAAAGTATTTTGTATTATTATTACTTTTAAGAAATATTTCTTAAAATTGAAGCACATGACGATTGAAATTTTAGAAATATATAGTTCTTAAATAAAACATAAAAAATTGATTGACAACTTAAAAAATGAGTTAAAAGCAATGTAATTCACATAAACTTGTTAAAAAAATAAATAATGGCTCATCAATAAATATTTTATGAAAGTAAAAGTATTTTTTGTTAACATTTTACATAATTGTATCAAAATATATACAATCAATTATGATAAGGATATGATCAAAACAATCCAAAAAAAATTAAAAATAATTTAACATTAATTTAAATAAACAAAATAAAAAATTAGTAGTTAATACCTCTAATATAAAAGTTATTTCTAAATATAATTATCAAAATCTTCCATTAAAATTGGCTTATTAATATTTAAATACATATACGTAAATTGAAAAATATAAAAAGATATTATTATTTCAAAATAAAAAATGTAAAAGAAAATTAAGATTTGTTATGATATGGTAATGGTAGCAATCAATTGGAAATATATATTTAATATTTTGTTTTAAGTTAGGGTTAAGGAAAACAAAATATAATTATGAAATCTAAAATCTGTTCTAAAAATTCAAATACGGCATAATAAAAAATCCAAATCTAAATAGTCTAGTCCTAACAACTTTATTTATTTAATCAAACATTTATTTCAATTATAACAACATTGATTTATCTAATTGAACCCACGAAGTCTGTTTCTTAATATAAATATCACAAATGAAACTACCAAATCTAATAAAATATTTATATAAAATTGTAATAAAAAAATCCAGACAGATTGTTAAGAATTTTAAATTAATAATTTATTCAATAAATAGTAGCATTTACAGATTTTTAATAAAAAGCACAAAAAATTAAAAAATAATTAAGATAGGTTGTTAAGAGTTTTGAAAAAAAAACATTTAATCTAGTTTTGAGAATAATCTGCTAACAACCCACATTATAAACTACAAATTAATTCTGGTAACAAATAGCAAAGTTATAGTTGATAAGCATTTAAAAGCTTTAATATATATAGATGGACCATGAAATATATATGTTTAATAATATAATATAGTGGGCTGAATTTTAAAAGCACATATACTATGAGTTGAAAATTGTATATATTGTATGATTTTAGCCCATAAATTTATATATGTCAAATTATATATGCAAACTCATGAAAAAATTACTAATTACATGACAAATATAAGATGTATTTTATATATAAGTTTAATAGGAAAATTATCATATATTATTTTGACATATATTATAAGCTTATTATATATGTAATTTGTAGAAATCAAAATTTATAAAAAATTGTATATAGTTTTTATATATTTGAAGTTAGTTGTGATTAGATATTGTGATTTAAAATTTTAAATATTTGAGATTAGTTATGATTAGATATTGTGATTTAAATTGAATAGAAATGTTAATAAAAAATGTGAATTAATCACAAATTGAAACATAAGATTTATGGGACCGAAATCAATATGGTGACTCTAAATTCATTTGTTTTAATATATATATATATATATATATATATCGTTAGTCTTTTTTAAATGAAAGAAAAATGTGATACCGTGTGATGGAGCTTGGAGGAGAGCCTAATTACATCGAGACACTCAATAACAAACACGATTACTTTTTGGCGCATATGCATTTTTGCCTTTTGGCACATAGGGTTCACACGTAACGTGTGACTGTAATCCACACGTAATGTGTGACTCACTTCTACACGTAACGTATGGGATGTTTTCACACGTTACGTGTGGATTACAGTCACACGTAACGTTACGTGTGACTGTAATATAATATAATTGTATTTGTAGTATTTAGGGTTTAGGGTATTTGTGTAGGTCATATTATTGTATATTTGTAGTATTTATTTATGGTTTAATGTTAAGGTTTAGGGATTTTATATATATTACAATGTTACGTGTATGAACATTACATTATATTATTATGTAGTTGTTTATTTAAAATTAATAAAAAGAATGCCCCAAAATAATCAACATAAAAGATAGAATAGACTTGTTCATTACGTTGGATGACTACAACAACATTTAACTCACAATGCAAGAAATAATACAATTTTTTCATAAACTTAGAAAGCCTAGCACAAAATAAAATATATCGCCTAGTTGCGTTTGAAGAAATTAGGATAGTCTCTGGTAAAACTCTGCGGCATATCATGTCTCTGCTTTGATAAAATGGCTTGTTCCCTACAAAGGGTAGTACGTAAACAACATTACATAAAAGATACGACATCAAGGCAGTTTACGATGTACATCATTATATAGATTGCGGTTATACCTACGCATCTTATCCAGATCTTGTAAAAGTTCTTGATTTTGCCTAACAAGATCTTGATTTTGCTTAACAAGATCTTGATTCTCCTTAACAAGATCTTGTTTTCCCTCCATTGTTGTCGAATAACCGCGTGTGCCCTGTCCTCGTACATTGAATCAATATACTTCCTGTATAAACACCCCAGTCTTGGGCATCCCCAATACCTCATTCCGTAGTTCCACTGCAAATCCCAAGTACGGATAATGGCTTTCAAATTACACTCGCATTGTGGAGCACTCATTTGTTGATGGTGCCTATTTGGATTTGATGATGATTCGGATGAAGATGTCATTATTTGTGGTGCTTGATTTCCTACAAACCATTAATATGAAAAGGCCAATCACAGTTACTAAATCGAAAGAAACTGGAAGAAGAAGCTTACCCACAAATGAATCTTCAATCCCGCTTGTATTGGACTTGTTGCAACCCTAATGCCTCTTATATAGTGAAAATGAATGTGTTTGACAACTAATATACAGCTGTATACAACTGTAGTATAAAATGACCCCAACCACTATCATTAAAGACCTCAACCACTAGCATTAATAACTTTTCAGCAATGTAACCCTAAACCCTAATTGTAAGTTCCTCTCCTCAATCTCAGAAATAATGTAACTCGCATACCCAAATTCAACCTTATTAATTAAAGATAAATAGTAAACCCTAAATCATAAACCCTAAACCCTAAACCCTAACCCACAGTTTAGTTAAAGATAAATAATAACCCTAAACCGTACCCTATATACGCTAAACCCTAGTAAGCACACGTTACGTGTGGAACACGAGCACACGTAACGTGCCAAGCAACTCCAGACGTTACGTGTGGACAGGTTTGCCACGTAACGCGTGGTTCAGTTTGTTGCAAAACGCATTGAATAACCGTCTTGTTCCCACCTAACTGTAATAATGGCCCCATCTTCTTCCCCGGCTAACAACCCATTCGAACCCATTTCGAGCCTAAACCCTTATTTCAAACACTAACAAAATCTTATTTTGCACTCTCAATTTTTCTACAAAAAATGGACAATCTGAACAACAACGAGTATTGGAGCAACAATGGGAAAGATATTCCACTTTGGAACGAGGTAATTTCTATTAAGTAATCCTAAAGTTCTATTTTTTTCTTGTTTTGAAAATGTTTAAAGTTCTAAGCTTGATGGTTAGGGTTTAGTGAAGCTATTTTTGGGGTGATAATATATTTGTTGTTTAGGGTTTAGGGAAGCTATTTATGATATTTGTTGTTTGATCTTAAAATCTCATTTTATTGTTTTGGGTATTAGAAACAAAGATTGATCGTTGTTTAGGGTTTAGGGCTGCGAAATGGCTGTTACATTGAAGAACAGTTTCACACGTTATGTGTGAAGATTGTCCACACGTAACGTGTGAAACTGTTCAACACGTTACGTGTGGACAATCTTCACACATAACGTGTGAAACTGTTCTTCAATGTAACAGCCATATGTATGTATTATGATGCAATGAGTTCGACATTTCTATTCGAACATTTATTTGGGTTTCCTTCGTCGTTTTTTTAGTGTGTATTCACAAACAATCCATAAAAAACATTCAAATAGAAGTGATAGCAATCATTGTTGGCATAATCCAAACAACTTCAACAAAACATTCAAACTCAAGTCATAACATTCAAACTTCAACAAAAAACATTCAAACTTCAACAAAACATTCAAATCCAAAGTCTAATGCTCAAATGACAAAGCAGCCAAGTTCAATGGTTCGAAAGGAAGGGATACATTTGCTCCAATGATTGTCATAACGCCTCGGCTAGGTCTTTGCATTGGTCATCTCCATGGTGGTGATCGCGATATGGATCCAGCCGTCTGTAGCAACTATCGAGGCACTGCACGCAAGATAAGTGGATATGATTAATAAACAGATTGTACCAAAAAATAAACAAGATATAATTACATGATTACTTACCTGCTGCTGAGTGTAACGATCCTCTTGAGGGAGGATGAATGGATGTGTATGTTGCAGGTACCACTGCATGTAATCATCGCTACACTCGTGGGATTGGCGGACTGGAGGACCCATGGCTTGTAGGCTAATGGAATGTTCATTGCGGGCATTCCATGCATGTAAGGATCTATCGTATTCCACCGTGTAACTGCTGATCTTCGTGCCCCTCCATGCCTTAATTGGAACAATCGGTGGTCTTGGACATTGTTGTGCACGCCCAAACTGCCTAGCTACTCGATCCGGCATGTAAGGCTCAGTGACCCACAAACAGGATATGACTCCATGGAATCGCGATGAAGCAAACATCCCATTGTTGAAGTCAATTGAGCCGTATGGCATCCACTCAACCTAAACAAAATTGAATTTCAAACAACTTATCATGCATATATATTTTAACATACTAGATAAGGACCGTATATGCACTTACACTCTCAGCACGCATCTCATCCAGCTCCTCCCTATAATTTCTGGTCCGGTTGGGTTCATGAGACATGTCCCATTTTCTGGCGTATGGGATCGGCTGTTGGGGGTCCCAGTAAACACTCTGTGCAGGTCTAAACATGGGAAAATATTGATATATCCATGCCTACAAAACAATTACATATAAGTCATTTCCCAAATAACAAATATATAATATATCTATAACAAAAATTCATATATTTTTATTCAAGCCATTTCATACCTGAATCAGAGTGAAGCATGTGGACATGACCCGCGCATCCTTCCTTGTGCACTCGCCCAAGCTGCGGTACACGTGTGTAAGAACACCGGTACCCCATGCATAGTTCGTGACTTTTGTGAGATCAGTCACGAACAGAGTGTAATACACGGGCAACCGATGTTGAGACTTGTCAGGAAAGAGGGCAGACCCCACCAAGTACAGCAAGAACCCAGCCGCCTGCTTCTTGTTAGTCAACACCTGGCAATGAGTCTTAAAATCTCCCGCATGCACGTTACCGGCGACGATAGCATCATCCTCCAGCTCAAAAAACTCATGCGCCTGCTCCATCAACGCCTTCTTCAAATCATTGCGTGAGAGCTGCTCGTGCCATTTCTTCGGGGGACCCATGTCTTGCCCTTGTATTTGCAGCCCAAGGATCATCCACACATCATGGAGAGTTATAGTCATCTCTCCCCATGGCATGTGGAATGAGTTGGTTTTCGGTTGCAACGCTCGACGAAGGCACCGATCAACGTCTCATCCACATGCTCGTGCATGATGTCTGATAGATGACATAGCCCGGACGCAGACGCCATGCTACCCCACGCATCTTCCAACGTGCAACGCCATGAGCGTAACTGCTTCCCTCGTTGCTGGAACCTCAAGGGTGGCACCGTCTATATATGAACATAATTAAGTAATCCTTCAGACTTATTCAAATCAAGATTAATAATTAAAAAAAATACAATTACATGTAACTTACAACGCGCTGGTAGAGGAGGTAAGCCACGTGGTTCACAAAACTCTTTAGGAGTTCAGGGCTCTCCGGACCTCCAGGAACGCTCACCACCAGTTCAGGGTCGTATCTCACATTCTTCTTTGATCGAGGTGGTTTTGCCCGCGAAGAAGAGGCTTCCTGAGGCTCTTCGTCCCCGCCCAGAGCGTCATCTCTTGGGATCCAGGCATTGCTGGACTGGTCCTGAGTCCCCTGGTCCTGAGTCCCCCATGTATTTTCCTGATCCTACATTTATTAAATTGATCATATGCAATAAGAATTTGTAAACAAATGCATGTTATACTAAATGTACTTACCATCGGCTGATGATAGGGAGCGTTCGGGTACAATGTCGGGTTCTCCCACGGGTTGTCCTGCTCATCAACCCCCTGATAATAATCCCTCGGGATACGATGAGGGCTCACGTGCGGCAGGAGTACCGGAGGACTAAAATTCCGTCCGTAGTAGTTATTCTGATCTATTGTATCAGAATAACCATGCAGCGGACTCCCCTGGTAGTCCCGGTAGTTGTGAAGAGGCTCAGACTCTGCCCTACCTCCATGAGAAGAAGGAACCGCCATCAAGCTCTGAACTCCTATCATTTCAGCGACCCCACTACTGCTACCGGCTCCAGTCTGGTATGCGCCACTACTGCTACCGGCTCCAGTCTGGTATGCGCCGGTCTCATCATCTCGATAGCAGACATTCCTCCATTGCCGCCTAAACCTGTCGACCTCTTCACCAGTCCTATAGGACTGTTCACGTATAAGGTTGCGGCGTATCCGACGTTCAGTTCTGTCCCCATGCTCCATCTGCGGTTACATATCCAGACATTTTATTACCCAAAAAATTTACAGCCAACAACTCGGTCAACAACTCGGCCAAGTTGTTCACGGTGAACCAGAAGCCCAGATGCAGAGAATTCACACGTTACGTGTGAACTAACGTCACACGTAACGTGTGGTGCACATTCACACGTTACGTGTGAATGTGCACATTTGAATTT
Source organism: Rheum nobile (assembly GCA_027886185.1). Lineage (NCBI taxonomy): Eukaryota > Viridiplantae > Streptophyta > Magnoliopsida > Caryophyllales > Polygonaceae > Rheum > Rheum nobile. Next base: position 993,742 of record WOAB01000215.1, read on the forward strand.
GTCGGGGAGTCGCCAGCGGCACTCCGGCGACTCTCCGGCCGTCTTCTCCGACGAGCATTCACAATTCCGGCGAGTATTTTCATCAAAATATACATGCAATTCATCCAAAATTCCACAATTTTTACAAATCTATCAATACTATCACTTCCACTTCCATATTTTCACACAAAATTCAACATAAATCCTCATGTAAACAATAACTTCAAAATTACCCAAAAAATCAAAAACAACCACAAAACCTTCCCCAAATCATAGATCTACCACCCTAAACATCAAAATAACATAGATCTACAATATGGATCTACATTTCCTAACCAATAACTTCAAATCTAACAAAACAAATCAAACAACGACGAGTAATAACTAACCTTTCAAAGATCTTGAACGTAACGCGCGGAGTCGATCGATTCGTCACGAGGAGAGCAAAGAGACGTGTAACGAGGAGAGCAATAAGAATTGCGGCTTCAAATGAATGAAGGAGGAGAGCAAGATCTGGCTTTTAAAGCCAGATCCATGCCACACGTTACGTGTGGCATGTACACACACATAACGTGTGGATGTGTCCCACGCGTAACGTGTGGGACAGTCTCACACGTTACGTGTGGGGCTTGAACAGGTGCCTTCCCGCGCATAACGCGGGAAGCCTATTCCCACGTTACGCGCGAGCCCTATGCGCCAAAAGGCAAAAATGCCTATGCGCCGAATAGTATGACCCATAACAAATTGTATAAGAAAAATCTAATGTTCACGTCTTTAATAGAATAACTAGTGTAATTTCCGTGTCAAACACGGGTTTTTATGTCATATATATTGAATCAAAAATATTAATAATTATTAAAAAAATAGATCTAGATGATATTGATATTAAAATCAATTTCAGATCAGTAATTTTGTATCTCAATCATCCATATAATTGAGAAATTTTGGATTTGTATATAATTAGAAATTTTGGATTTGTAATCTTTGTGATTAACTTGTAATCTCTGTGCTTGAATTGTATTTAAATTAGGGGAAAAATGAGTGAAAAGTTTAGGATAATAATCTTTAATTTATAATTAGATTTATTTTAAAAAACTGAAGAAAAAAAACCAGAAAATAACATGTTGTGGTTTTAATGAGGGAGTGTCATGTGGCGATTTTAATGAGGGGGTGTCATGTGGTGTAATTAGGTTCTAGTTTAGTAAATATATATAGTAGATTATGAAATTTTGGATTTGTATATAATTAAAAAAATTGGATTTGTAATATTTGTGCTTCATTTGTATTTAAATTAGAAAAAATGAGTGATAAGTTTAGGATAATAATCTTTTGATTTATAATTAGATTTATTTAAAAAAATTGAAAAAAGCAAAAAATGACATGTGGCTGTTTTAATGATGGAGTGTCATGTGACGATTTTAATGAAGGAGTGTCATATGGCGTAATGAAGGAGTGTCATATAGTAGATTGTCTCAAATACGTAGATTACTTAAAAATATCATAACCGGATAACAAATATTCGATCAAGAATATCAATAAATAAAGGTAATTGTTACTTTGTTTAGAGAATTTGATATCACCATATCCAAACCTAGTGATCCAACTACTTTGTTTAGAGAATATGAAAAAAATTAAATTAATTGTTACAATTTAGTCCACCTCGTTATCAAGAATCTAATTTTATTTTGAAAGTAAATAAGTTGAAAGCAAACTCTAACAAATTCTTATTTATAAATAAAATTAAAATCACATAGAGTCACAATATTTTGATATTATAACTAATATATATTAATCAAGTTTTAAGATTATTTGTAAAAAGAATTTTATTTATTACCCCCAAATTAAATCGTTAAATTATATATGAAATAGATAAATTTTTATATGAAAAGACTAAATGCTAAAACTTAGAATCTGATTCATGTCCAACAATATGAAGAATTGAATATGGTGACGATACGTAGGCGAATTGAACGTGGAGACGTCATGTAAGGTTTATGTCTTCCCTTTAGTATATATTTAGATATAGATAGATTTATTTTTTCATTTACCGATGACATATATGATAATAACTACTCAACAAAAGAATCGGCCTAGTGACTAACAATAAATATAGAGGTAGATATTATATATGTTTCATTTATAAAAAAATGACTTATAATTTATATATACATCAGGCTTGCCTTGACACCAATTTTAAACATACATATAACTTTACTAATTCTAAACTGGTATCAACGTGTATATATATATTTATATATATATGCGAATGTTAATTGTATGTGCTTATATTGATATTAATACAAAGTTATAACCTCTTAAATATGAATATTTGTTTGAATGTGTATCGTCACCTTATTTATGTTAATCTCGTAATGGTTCATTTAAATATTTTGGATTTGCAAAAAAAAAAAATTGATATTAAGATATTGATGTATAACTAATAAAAAATTTAAGAAATGGGTTGATACAATTTAATCCGGGTTGTATGTTGAATAAAATGGGTTGATACAATATAAAAAAATCCATAATTAATAATTTTATTATATGTTTGTTAGAGGGTGTTAAGATAATTTATTTAGATATTCGGTGATAAATTAAAATTAAGTTAGCTAAATTATAAAAACATAAAAGATTAAAAAAAAGAAAAATTATCATAAAATGACACGTAAGATTTATAGGACCAGAATTGTTCTAAAAACTCAAAAGGGGAGAGCTTTAATATATAGTACTTCATAATAGATATTCATTGAAAATAGAATAGTATACTCTCAATACTACAATAGTTATCATTTTATTCATTTGTATATGTATATATTAAAATAACTATTTTTTATTTTATATATATACTCTTATAATATTTAGTATTTTTAATGAATAAGAGAAGAATTAATAGTAGTTATATTGGAAAAGTAACATAACAAATCAATAAATAAAAATATATTTGTACATTTAAAATACTCCTTAAAAACTGTATAATTATATTGTCTTAAAAAACAATTATTGTGATACAAAAGGAGTATATACTATTTTGAAAATAATCGCATAAAAAGTTGACTAATGATAATTTTGATCTTTTAAATCATTGATGTCACCCTAGAAATACCTGAAAATATTTAAAGCATATGAACCGATTCAAATCTTCAGTGAAAAGGTAAAAAATAATTATAGGCCAATCAGAATGATGGGATACCATTTGAACTGAAGTGAGATAAATAATCTGCACATTGTAATAATCCATATAGTTTAAATGTGATTTTATGTAATTTCATTGTACATACTAATTTTATTTTACAATTTTGATGTTATTTATAATACTCTCTTGGTTCTATAATAAGTGTTATTTTTATTAAAAACATTTGGCATTTTAGAGTTTTAGTTCGACGAATCATGGTTTATGTTATTAAAAATTATACATATTAATTAAATAAAAATATTTATTAATTAAAAATAAAATGATAGTTTATTAAATTGTAAATTACAAAAAAGATTCATTAAATTTTGAATTAATTATTTTATTTTTTAACAATTACAGTATATCTAACGTTAAAATGACAATTAATTACGTGTTATTTAGGGAGGGAGTAATATTTCATAAAGTATTGATGGACTATTGTTCGTTGCTCTTCCTCCGATATCATTATTAGTTGGTTTCGGAACTTGTGCGCGCTCACAGAGTCACATAGACCCAAATTAGCTAGCTAGCTAGCTAAAGGGAATTATCACTGGAATCATGATATTAATCTTCCCCTGTCTGACCACTACTTCATCAGAGTGGTTCATCTTGGTTGCGTGATAGGAGTTGATAGAGTTGAAGGCCGTGTAGTCCCGCATTATTTGATTACCACTACTCACCAAGTGGTCACCTTATGGTTGCACGGTAGAAGACGATTATGGAGTAATTAAGACGCACGCTCAACACTTGGATATGCGCTTTTATGACTACACTGCCAGCAACAAGGAAGTGTCCAAGGCCGCTCGGCGACGTTATGAGTTATTTTTTGCTTTTCCATGTGCTTTATTCTTTTGTCTTTCATTACATTGAGGACAATGCAATGTTTAAGCATGGGGTGGGGTTTTATACTTGCTACGCTGCTGAGGAGAAAAATGAATAAAGAGAAAAGGCCAAAAAAATTGAAAAAAGGCTATCATAAAAATCCTGGGATAGGTCGAAAACCCGAAAGGGCGGCCTAGGCAATAAGCAGGTGACTTGGACCAGCATTAGGCTGTGGTAATATGAGGTCAAGAGTGACGTGAGCTTATGTGAGTACATCTATTGAAAAATGAAATGAGTGGCTTGGTGAAAACCTGAAAGGGCGCCTTGGCAAAACGAGTGAAAAAGAAGAAGAGTGATTTTAGGATTTCTCATTATTCTTGGCGAGGCGTCATAAGAAGAGGAGTCAAAGAAGGATTGTCGGGTAGGTCACTCTGGGAGACATAAGGAGCAATAGATGAAGGCTAGGATTAGAGGCTACTCACACTATTGGATGTCCGGGTTTAGCTTGGGGGAAGTACTCTGCTTGTCCCTTAAGCTGTTGAGTGGTTGATGTGTTGTAAATGAGAGTGGTGCCAGGAGCTTGGCATGGGTTAGGTGACTCTTAGTTGGAGGATATGCTTCCTGAGACCTTGGATGCTACATTGGAGGAGTAGACTCTTTATTAGTTTACTCGAGGACGAGCAAAGGTCTAAGCATGGGGTGGTTTGATAAGCACTACTTTGTAGGGCTTAACTATGAGTCATTAGAGGATTTATTGGTGTCATTCGGGTAGATTTAGACACATTCATGTGCATGGTGCTTGGGGGCGAAGTTGGTGTTTTTGGAGGTGTTTGAGCGGTTTTGGAGATCATATGAGACACTGAGGAGGAAGCCACCAGTAGTAGACGCCAAGGGAGTGCAATGAAGAATAGAAGAACGGTAGGCTGAATTCAGTCGGTTGGTTCTCTCTACTCAGATGTCCAAATGGAGTGATTTCAATTCGAGGAGTTAGATCTTGAAGTCTACTGCAAGTCCTCAACATATGAGCGCAATCCGAGTTGGAAATCAAAAGTTATGGCGTTTTTACGAAAGTGTCGCAGGAGCTGAACCGAAGAACAGCGACGGCGCCCGCCGTGGAAATGCGGCACCCGCCGTAATTACGGCGCCCGCCGTGAAGGTTGCAGCGGCCGCCGTGAACGTCTGAAGTCCGCCGAGCCGATTTTCCTTTTTATGTTTTATTTTTGGATTATTTTATTATTTCGTTTTAGGTCAATTTAGATTTTATTTTCCTTGAGTATTTAAGGGAAAAGAGAGACTTGTTTTCATCTCTGAACCCTAATTCTACTTCTCCTTTCTACGTTCTACGTTATGAAGAACTAAGCCTTCTTGGCTTAGTCAGACGCTGAAGCTTTCGTTTTGATTCAGTTGTGAGATTCTCGTTCTTAATCTATTGCATGGTTTTTATCTTGTCTCTTGCTTAAGTTGCTTATGATTGATATTGATAATCTCTAGTCTGATCAACTAGGGTTTGTTTTTATTGATTGATTGCTAGATCTAGATTGTTACTGGTTGAGCATATCTATTTCAGAGTAGCAACTGCATCGTACTAGTATCTGGTTGTGCTAGTCTTATGCAGAAGAGAACTGATTTATATTCTAGGATAAAAGCTGGTTGTTTTATGCTAGAATTATATCCAACTATATTCCTATCCGTAAGGCTGCTGTTAAACTGAATCTTGATAGTTTCGGGGTTGTTTAATTAGTTAGTGCTAATAGTATCTGGTTGTGTTATTAGTTATATCTGAAAAGGAATTGGAATTTCCATTGCATGAGATTTTGAATGAGTATCTATGATCAACTTGTCATACGAATAGTGGATGTTGTTTGACTAAGTACTTTTCCCCATCATTGATTTCACAACTCTTTCGCTTGTTTACTTTTGCATGCTTAGATTATTTAAACTCACAAAACCCCCCTTTGGTTACTTTGGATTGACATATAAATTGCATATTTAGATAGAATTCGCCTCCCTGTGGATTCGACCTGTACTTACCTAGGACTACGGTTTAGGGTTTGTTTGGATATTTTGCATAGCAGTTTTTACACGACGAAAACCTATTATCAATACGTCTTTGACGCATCGGGGGGATTGAAGGTTGATGAGAGCCTTGATTTGTTCTGGGCTGGCCTCTACTCCTCTTTTTGTCACCATGTATCCTAAGAACTTCCCTGACGACACTCCGAAGGAGCATTTAGTAGGGTTTAGTTTCATGTTGTACCTTTTGAGCACCTCGAAGCTGTCGCGTAGGTGGTCTATGTGATCTTCTTTCTTTTTGGACTTGACCAACATGTCGTCTATGTAGACTTCCATCGTGTCTCCGATTTGGTCTTTGAACATTTTGTTGACTAGTCGTTGATACGTAGCCCCTGTATTTTTCAGACCAAAGGGCATTACTTGGTAACAATAGATACCTTGGCTGGTGATGAACGCTATTTTTTCTTGATCATCGGGTTCCATAAGGATCTGATTGTAACCGCTGAAAGCGTCCATGAAGGTAAGCATTTCGTGCCCCGTTGTGGCATCGACCATGGCGTCGATATGGGGTAGAGGGAACGAGTCCTTGGGACAAACCTTGTTGAGGTCTGTGAAGTCGATGCAGACTCTCCATTTGCCGTTCTTCTTCTGGACTACGACCACGTTGGCTAGCCATTCAGGATAGTGGACCTCCCTGATCTTTCCTGTTTCCAATAAGCTTTTGACTTCGTCGTCGACTATCTTGTTCCGCTCGGGGGCGAACTTCCTGCGTTTTTGCTTGACAGGGGGATGAGATGGATCCACATTTAATTTATGAGTAATAACATTTAGAGATATTCCGACCAGATCCTCATGCAACCATGCGAAACAGTCGGCATTGGCCCTGAGAAAGTCAAGAAGTTGTTGTCTGGTCGAATCGTCCAAGTCCGACCCGACCCTTACCGATTGGTTTGACTTTGAAGGGTCTAGTGCGATTTCATCGAGTTTTTCCATTTCTGGTTCGACGTACCGACTAGGCCCTTCGCCGCTCTGTGGTTGCTATGCGGTCTTGTGTTCGACTGCGCTCTTCATGGAAGCGATGTAGCATTCTTTTGCGGTCTTTTGATCTCCTTTGATCTCTTGGACTCCCCATTCAGTGGGGAATTTGATGACTTGATGATACGTTGAAGGTACTGCCTTCATAGTGTGTATCCATGGCCTGCCAAGAATACAATTATAGGGAGACAGACAGTCTAGGACTAAGAATTTCACCTGTTGGTTGATTCCTTCAGCGTATGTGGTTAGAATGATTTCACCAGTCGTATGCTTAACCTCACCACTGAACCCGACCAGTGGGGTCGACTTCTTGATTAGGTCGTTCTCAGTCAGACCTATTTCTTTAAGAGCGTCAAGGGTCAAGAGGTTTGTCGAACTCCCTGTATCGATTAGTACTCTCCGTATTAAACAATTACCAATAGAAAAAGAGATTACCAGACCATCGTGGTGACTATCCGACCCGTCGGAATCGGATTCGTCGAATGTGATCGTCGGAAGGTTAGATGTCCTCCTTGGCTTGAATTCCGATGCCTCGGGCTTGTCGCCCTTGCTTTCCCTAGCGTGTCGCTTAGCCACGGAGTATGTATTTCCACATATATCTGATCCACCTGAAATGGTATTGACAACTTTTTTATGGACGAGAGATGGGGGTTTGTTCTGTTTTACCTGATCTCGACGTTCCATGGTAGCCTTTGCCCGCTCCGAGATTACGTCGCGCAGGAGCCCCTGTGAGAGCAGCCTAGCGACTTCCTTCCGCAGGGCAATGCACTCGTCGGTCGAATGACCATGGTCGCCGTGGAATTCGCACCATCGACTCATGTCCTTCTTGACATCCGGTCGGTCACTCTTTCGGGGCCATCTTACCTCTTTTCCATATTTGTCGAAACTCTTGACGAGCTCCGACACGGAAACATTGAAATTATAAGACTGGACCCTAGGAGGCAATGTCGGACCGTCTCTCCATTCATGTGACTTGTCTTGGAAAGAGTTTACCTGATTTGGTTCGTTTCGATTACGAGAATAGGGATGAGATCGTCTGTCTTGATGGTTGTCGGAGGGATGTTTACGGTCGGATGGATCCGGTCCGCGTGAGGCTTTACGCGACTCACGGTCCTCTTCCAATCTTACCTCGGCCATGGTTTTGGCCTGGACATCTTCAAAACTTTTGCATGGGTACTTGGTAATCTCGTCGTAGAGATTGTTGTCTTTGACCAAGCCTTGTCGGAAGGCTTCGATGGAGGTTGTGACGTCACAGTGGAGAATTGCCACTTTCTCCTTATTGTACCTGTTAAGATAATTCCGAAGGGGTTCGTTATACCTTTGTGTGACTCGATAGAGGTCACTTGATTGTCTTTCGAGCCTCCGACTGCTGGCGAATTGACTGTTGAAAGAGTTGACCAGATCCGCAAAGGATGTAATCATTCCCTGAGGCAAACGCATAAACCATGTTAGTGCGGGACCCACAAGGGTTGTGCCAAAGCTTTTGCACATGACTGCCTCGCGGCTCTCCCTTGAAACAGATGCAGCCATTAGTTTTTGTTTATAGAGAGAGATATGGTCATCTGGATCGGTGGTGCCGTCGAACGTCGCCATGTTGGGGAGATGGAACTTCTTGCGGATCTCGACCCTTGCGATTTCTTCGACGAACGGGGATTCTTCGAATCCGCCGGACGTTTCCCTCTCGATTGGTTGTGGGACTTGTGGGAGCATGTTGAAGCGATCGTCGATCGTCTTCATGTGTCTGTCGAGCGTCTGCTGAAAAAGAGCCAGGACATCTGGCGGATTGGTAACCTGTGGTTCATCGATTCGGGTCCCAGCAGACCCGATCGGTGTGGAAAAGGTGACATGGTTAGTCGAAAATGGACTAGCGAAAGGAGTTCGAGACGTACACTCAGTGTGTCCAGGACGTCATATGCTCGGAGGCGTCGGCTCGATGTTGTCCATGTCGAGGCGTGTTCGGGTGCCGCCGTAGACGGGCACGTTCCTAGATCCTGAAGCCACTGACTGTACCTGCGACTTAAGAGACTCATTTTCACGAGTTAGTTGCGCGATCTCGTTTTCGGATTGGGTTGACAAAGCGGCTAGGGCTTCGGTCTTTTGGCGTTGCTGGGCTAGTTCCTCTTGAAGGGTGGCCATTTTTTGGGAAAGTTCTTGGAACTGGGTTGGAGTAGGATTTTCGGTTGTGATTGCTGCATCTTGGGTTCCGTCTTCGAGACGTGGTTCTTGATTGTCGGTAGGTGGGTCAATAGTCATGGTTGGAAAGTTTCGGAAGGGTGATCGGCAAGTGCCCCACGGTGGGCGCCAAATTGTTTTGGGGCGAAAAGATCGGACAACCTAAATCACCTTAGACGGGGTAACTAGTCGATCGGGTGATAGAAAACAATCCAAACCAAGCAGATAATTGACAAGCAAAGAGTAAATGTAGAATAGCGAGATGATTTTATTAGATAATGTATTGATCGGATCGAATCGAATTGAGATACAACTTATCGTAGTTTAGACCGAGTGGTCGTGTAGGACTCGACCAATGACTTTTAGGTGGCGACCGGTGGAGAGTAAGCGCAGATGATTGCTAGAGAGCTAGGCGGGGAGCGTAAGTGTTGTTCTGATCCGTTTATGAGCCAGAATGCTTGCGTCCCCAACGTAATTGTGTGTCTTCTCGCCTTATCTTCCTCGTCGTCCAAAAATGGTAAGTCCTTTTTCTTTGCTACCGTTATATTTTTTGCCATATATTTTATCTTCAATGCTGGGAGTAATGGTGAAGATTATGCCATTAAATCTCTGTAATTACGGTGGCTTAAATGTCGTGGCCGTTGCGCGATCTGGTCATTTAATGCATGGTGAGATTCTCGCAATCCTGTCGGAGGGCATTCGACCAGTGAAGTCTCGTCGCCTCCTCTGGGCTTTTCCTTTGTTCTTCCGATCTGCAGTGGGCTTGGGCTCGATTCACCCGACTCGTCTTCTCCGGGGATGCCAGGCCCAACACTTTGTATGTCCGCGGAGGAGTTGTATGTATTGTAGGAAAAGACGAGTGCCTTGGGCAAGACAAGTCTTATAAGTAGTTTGGAGTATGTCGTTTCTCTACTTCCTGTGTACCAATCGATCGTGTAATGTGTATTGTAAGCGCTGTTTTGTATGTGATAAGGATATCCGTTGTGGGCTTGAATGTTACGTTTCGTCCTTGAGGCCTCTTGTTATGTTCTTGTTGAAGATACTTGAAAAGTATAGAAAAGATCAAAGGGTGACCATTGGGTGTGAGGCCAAGGGCCCTCCGATGCTTAAGTTATTAAATAGTTGGATAAGTATAATCGACTGAATCTAAATGAAGTGCAACGTATAAGTTTTCAAAAGTAAGATGACTCCCAATGGGTCGTGTTCCAGTTTGGTTGGGCGTCTGTTATGGGCTCTTCGTCTTCTTCTAGTCTGACATGAGCCATCGCCTTGGCTTGGACATCCTCAAAGCTTCGACAGGGATATCTCGTCAATTCCCGATACAACTCGCTGCCCCGGTCCAGACCTCGTCGGAAGGCTTCAATAGATGTAGGGATGTCGCAGTGGGGTATGGCGACCTTTTCCTTATTGTACATGTACGATATAGTTCGCAGAGGTTCGTTAGGCTTTTGGACAATACGATATAGTTCGCTAGACTGCTTCTCTAGTCTTCGACTACTAGCGAATTGAATTTTAAAAGCGTTGACTAATTCTGCGAAGGATGCGATCGATCCTTGTGGCAGATGCATAAACCAAGTAAGCGTCGGCCCCGCGAGGGAGGTGCCAAAGCTTTTACAAATAATCGCCTCGCGACTGGTCCTGGAGACGGAAATCGTCATGAGCTTTTGCTTGTAGAGGGAGATATGGTCGTCTGGATCGCTCGTCCCATCGTAACTGGCCATGCTTGGGAGATGGAACTTCTTTGGGATCTCGACCCGTGCGATATCATCGACGAACAAGGATTCTTTGAAGTCGTCCAATGCCTCTTTCTCGATGTGATACGGGGTTAGCCCTGTAGAAGATGGATCTAGGCAACGGATCTCAAAACAAAAGAAAACACAAGATTAGAACAATAGCGGAAGTGAAACTAATGGAAGGATAATAGATAGAACCAATAGAAACGACGAGAAAACCCGCTTGCTTGATAGCAAGGAACCTTGTCGAACGATCTACCAACTCGATCTCTACAACGCCACACAACCAAGAATCGCTGACGAACTTGGAGCACAGAGAGGATTGCTTATGAAGTACGAAATCACCAACTCCAGAGGGACTTGACAAAGACGAAAACAACTAAGCAGGAAAGAACAATCGATTGAGACTCTCACGGGGAGCCGAGTTTTCAAAGCAAAAACCAAGCTCTGTTTTTGTGTTTTAACAATATGAGAAATCTAACTAATGAAGAAGACAAGGGCGCCTTAAATACCTAAGAGGTGGCCGGCCCTAGCTTCCTAAAACGGGCTACAATTGTTCCAAAAATACCCGAAAATAGAAAACTGAAAATAAATAATTAATAATCCTAAAAATATCCAATGCAGAAATTAATAAGATTAAACATATGTAACGTTGACCAATAAAGTCAACGCCTTGACTTTGGACTTGTCCTCTTCGTCATGTGATACATCATGTGCCATAAACGTCTCCAGCTCTTGACGTAGTTCCTTCAATCTTGACCTAGTAATCGGTCCATCAAAGGTTGGCACTAATGGCGGGGATGATTCCTCATCATTCTCCCCTTCTTGAAAAGGACTCGTCCTCGAGTCATCAACATCAGCGGCTGCATAAGGGGTAAGATCACCGACATTGAATATCGGGCTCACGCCATAGTCATCGGGCAACTCCAACACATAGGCATTGTCGCCTACTCTCTTCAGCACCTTGAACGGTCCATCACCCCTGGGAGACAGCTTCGATTTCCTCTGCTCCGGGAACCGCTCCTTGCGCAGGTGTAGCCACACCAAGTCGCCGGGCTCGAACAACACTTGACGCCGGCCGTGATTAGCTCGGGCTGCGTTCTTCGCTGCAGTAGCTTCCAAACGAGCCTTAGTCCGCTCGTGCAGCTCCTTCATGAACTCAACATGTCTATCAGCATCAAAGTCTGCTCGTTCCGGTAAAGGCAACGGCTTAAGATCCAAAGGGGTTAGGGGATTCAAACCATACACACATTCAAAAGGGGACATATTGGTAGAAGAATGAATAGTCCTATTATAAGCAAACTCAACATGTGGTAAGGCATCTTCCCAACTATTCAGAGTAGATTTAATAACAGCCCTAAGGATAGTACCCAATGTACGGTTAGTGACCTCAGTTTGTCCATCTGTCTGGGGGTGACTAGCAGTAGAGAACAACAACTTAGTACCAAGTTTACCCCACAAAGTCTTCCAAAAGTAACTCAGAAATTTGACATCCCTATCACTCACAATAGTACGAGGTATACCATGCAACCGAACAATCTCTCTAAAGAATAAATCAGCAACATTCCTAGCATCATCAGTTTTATGGCAGGCAATAAAGTGAGCCATCTTAGAGAACCTATCAACAACCACAAATATAGAATCTCTCTCCTTCTTAGTCCTAGGCAATCCAACAATAAAATCCATACTAATATCAACCCAAGGAAAGCAAGGAATAGGCAAGGGAGTATAAAGACCATGCGGTTTTGCCTTAGATTTAGCCTGTAAGCACTCAACACAGCATTTGATAAAATTCTCTACATCCCTAAGCATGTGTGGCCAATAGAAATGAGTATGCAACATGTTATAAGTCTTATCTCTACCAAAATGACCCATCAATCCACCTCTATGGGACTCATCAACAAGTAACAACCGTAGAGAACAAACAGGAATGCACACCTTATCAACTCGAAACAAGAATCCATCAAACAAGAAAAACTTATCAAATGAACCCTTTTCCACACAATGCTTATAAATCACTCCAAAATCAGCATCCATATCATACGACTCCTTAATATAAACGAATCCAAGGACCCGAGCATCCAAAGTAGTCAAGAGTGTATGTCTCCTAGAAAGGGCATCAGCTACAACATTATCTTTTCCTTTCTTATACTTAATCACATAGGGAAATGTTTCTATGAATTCCATCCACCTACCATGCCTCCTATCCAACTTAACTTGACTCCTAAAATTCTTTAAGGACTCATGATCAGTTTTAAGCACAAATTCTCTAGGCCAAAGGTAGTGTTGCCAAGTTTTCAGCACTCTAAACAAGGCATATAATTCCCTATCATAAGTAGAATAATTCAAGCATGCACCTTTCAACTTCTCAGAAAAGAAGGCAATGGGCTTACCTTCCTGCATGAGGACTCCTCCAATACCAATGCCAGAGACGTCACACTCTACTTCAAAGGGGCGAGTGAAGTCAGGCAGAACCAGCAATGGCGCGTGTGTCAAACGATCCTTGAGAGTCTGGAACGCCTTTTCTTGAGCTTCACCCCAACGGAACGGAGTATTCTTCTTTGTGATCTCTGTCAGCGGGGCTGCAATGGTGCTAAAATCTCGAACGAACCTCCTGTAGAAGCCAGCCAGGCCGTGGAAACTGCGCACGTCACCTAGGTTCCTCGGGGTCGGCCAGTCACGGATGGCTTGCACCTTCTCTTGATCCACTTGCAGTCCATGAGCACTCACTACAAAACCAAGAAACACAACTCTGTCAGTGCAAAAATCACACTTCTTCAGATTTCCATACAACTGTACAGCTCTGAGAGTGGATAAAACTTCCCTGAGGTGCTCTGCATGTGCTTCCAAAGATTTGCTGTAGATCAGAATATCATCAAAGTAAACTACAACAAATCTACCAATAAAAGATCTCAAGACATGATGCATAAGACGCATAAAAGTAGAGGGGGCATTAGTCAAACCGAAAGGCATAACAAGCCACTCATACAAACCAAACTTCGTCTTGAATGTTGTCTTCCATTCGTCTCCTTCCTTCATCCGGATTTGATGGTATCCACTGCGAAGATCGATCTTGGAAAAGGTGGAGGCGCCATGGAGCTCATCCAACATGTCATCGAGCCTGGGGATCGGGTGCCTGTACTTGATCGTGATGTTATTAATAGCCCTGCAATCAACACACATACGCCAAGTATTGTCCTTTTTGGGGACGAGTAAGACAGGCACAGCACACTGGGATCGGCTCTCTCTAACATACCCTTTATCTAGAAGGTCCTGGACTTGGTTCTGGATTTCCTGGGTCTCAGTAGGGTTCATCCTATAGGCAGGCCGGTTGGGTAGGGTAGCACCGGGAATCAGGTCTATTTGGTGCTCAATGCCTCTAATAGGGGATAGGCCAGGGGGTATCTCATCCGGGAAAACATCAAGGAACTCAGCTAAAAGGGTCTGGACAACAGCTGGGAGTGTAGCTCGGTCGTCGTCACCTAACAGGGTATAGGCCTGACAAAGGGACATGAGGGCGACGTCCGGGGGAAGGTAATCTACTAGGTGGTCTCTGCTGGATGCTAAGAGCACTCGTCTAGGGGTAGAGGCGAGGGTGAGGTCGGTCCGTGTGGAGGCAGTGGATGGTTCGGCTGGGGACTTACCCTTACGCTCGGCCTCTCTTTTCTTATCATAAGCCTCAGCCACTTGAAGCGGCGTCATCGGTTTCAACACCACTTTCCTACCACGAAACTCAAAGGCATGTTGGTTAGTACGTCCATCATGAATAACATGTCTATCAAATTCCCAAGGACGACCTAACAAAATATGACAAGCTTGCATAGGAACAATATCACATAAAATTTCATCCTCATAAGTTCCTAGCTTAAGTGTAATCTTAGCTTGCCTATTCACCTTGAGTTCACCACAATCATTCATCCAATGAAGTCTATAAGGTCTAGGATGCAAAAAAGTAGGGAGTTGCAGTTTATTAACTAATTCAACACTAGCAATATTACAACAACTACCACCATCAATAATCATGTTGCAAACTTTCCCTTTAACAAGACATCTTGTATGAAACAAATTCTCACGCTGATTATCATCACAAGGAGCCTGATTAACATGCAAAGTCCTCCTAACAATCAATGAATCACCATGCTCATATTCAATAAAATCCAAATCATCATCATTGGCATGCTCATTCATATCATGGCTAGCAACTAAATTTTCATGCTCAGTGTCAGACTCAGACTCTAACTCACCCAAATGATTAATCATCAAAACACGAGTATTAGGACAATCCTTCAGGTAATGACCCTTTCCTTGACATTTAAAGCAAGTGATATATGTAGCTCTAGGAGGAGGGTCAGCAGGGTTACCTCGTGTAACTACAGGGGCGGGCCGTGTGGGCTGTTGTGGTGCGGTGGAGGTAGAGGGGTGCGCACCACGGGAATTCTGCTCATTGCCGCGAGGCGGACCGGTTGCTGGGCGGGATCTCTGGTGTCCGGTGCGGCCTTGCTGCTGGTCGGGACGCCAGCTTTAGCGTTGGGGCACCGTGCGGTGTTGTTGGGTATAGCTGGACTTGAATTGTCTCTCCACTTTAATTGCTTGGTGTAGCAAATCTGTCATGGTAGAATAGGAATACAATTCTATAGTGTCAGCTAAATGAGGATGCAAGATACGTAGATACCTGGACATAGTGGCCTCTTCATCTTCGACGACGTTGCCGCGTGCCATGGCTATCTGCATATTGTTGTAGACCTCTTCAACACCTAAAGAGCCTTGCCTCATAGTCTCCAAACGGTTGCGGAGAACTCTATTGTGGTGGTGGGGAACGAAGCGGGCCCTCATCATAGCTCTCATCTGGTTCCATGTGTTGACCGGAGGGTCCATGGCTTGTCTTCGAGCCTTCACAACAGAATTCCACCAAATCAAAGCATAACCAGTAAATTCAAGAGCAGCGAGTTGTACCTTTTTGTGTTCAGGGAAATTATGGCAACCCCAAATCTGCTCAATCTTCGTCTCCCATTCAAGGTAGACGTCTGGATCACACTTTCCATCAAAAGCCGGGATCTTCACTTTGATCCGTCCAATGCCGTCTTGTTCGGATTCACGGCGGCGGGGCTGTCCGCGGTCATTCCGGGGGCGGTAAGGACGCCACTCATTACGCTCCTCGCGCTCATAGTCCTGCATATCATCATCACTCCATAAACTAGAACTTATCGACATAGGAGGGGACTCAGACCTATCACGAGATGCGGGATGCCGAATCGGGCGTATGCGGTCGGTGCCAGTGGCTCTCGGTTGGCGACGCTCGTCCATCGCCGCTTGGTAGGCCGTGGCTTGGTCGACCAAGGGCTCGGTGGCGGGAAGCGGTGCGCTATGCGATGGACCAATGTGTTCCTGCGCAGCCGGGAGTGGGTTGGAGCGGGTCTCCAACGAGTCAAACTTCGCAGACAACTGCGCGACTGTAGAAGCCAACTGTTGTAGCATCGCCTGCATATCGACATGGGAACCATTTGCAGTAACTTGTTCATCACCGGAACCTGTCATGATCACCACTTAGACGAACACAGAAAGACGTTAAGGTTAGGAAAACCAAAAAACTCTCAAGTGTTTGCACTCGGTGATTGTACAACCTGTGAAGTTAGGCTCGTAAATGACAAGTTCTCTATGTGCTCAAGATACGCAGCAAAACAAGGTCAAGCAGAGATGTAGTAGATAAGACAAGTAGATGTACGACGAAAAATGACTCAAACAAAAGCGAGACTAGAGAACGACTCAACAAGGAAAGCGACACAACTATAGTCACAAGAATGAAATGCAACTAAAGATGGGGCTATATATGTGTTTCGAACTCAAGAAATGCGAATTGCAAGTCAGAAAGACGTACCTTTGTCGACTCGGAACGAAGCCAATTGGAGCCGAGAGTGACCCGAGGGAACGGAAGGGAGAAGGGGTTCGGGCAAGAGGGGGGGTAGTGCTCGACTGAGGGCAACCCGGGGTGGGACCCGGTTGGGTTGGGGTCGGGTGGGGCGGACTGAGAACAACCCGGGGTGGGACCCGGTCGGGTTGGGGTCGGGTGGGGCTGACTGAGCGCAACCCGGGGTAGGACCCGGTCGGGTTGGGGTCGAGTGGGGCTGACTGAGCGCAACCCGGTGGGGGCCCGGTCGGGTTGGGGTCGGATAGGGTGGACTGAGAGCAACCCGGGGTGGGACCCGGTCGGGTTGGGGTCGGGTGGGGCTGACTGAGCGCAACCCGGTGGGGACCCGGTCGGGTTGTGGCCGGGTACTGTTGCGGCGGCAAAGAGGTCCGAAAAAAATCTGAAACGGAACCCTAAATTTTTTTTTTTTTTTTGTCTTTCGAAAAAAAAAATCTGAAAAATTCTCAAAAATCCCAGATGCCTTTTCCTCTCTTTTTTTTTGTTTTGGAATTTCGATAATGCTGTTTTTTTTTTTTGTGTTTTGATATAATTTTCTTTTAGGCAACTTGTTTTTCCTGGGATATTACACCATAAAGATAAAATAAAATCTCTAGAAAATCAAGCAAGTATCTTGAAGATTACCAAAATTGAACAACCGGATCTCTGGCGCGCACGAACCTGGACGCCGTCGTGTCTTGCTCGCCAAGCTAGGGTTCGAACAACAATGGTGGAAGGGGGGGCGAAATTTTTTTTTGTTGATTTTTGGACGGTTTTGGTATGTTTTTGTGGATCCTCGTCGTCACAATCAACCGCAACGAACTCCTTTCCAAGACAAACAAGAGCAAACAATCAGTCAGACTAACAATTCACTAATGTGACTCAACAAAGAAATTCAATTGACGATTGAAAACAGAAAGATCCAATTTTTGATGATGAATCTGGAACCGTCAAAGGCAATCCGAAGCCGCAAAGCTCTTGATACCAATTGATACGGGGTTAGCCGTGTAGAAGATGGATCTAGGCAACGGATCTCAAAACAAAAGAAAACACAAGATTAGAACAATAGCGGAAGTGAAACTAATGGAAGGATAATAGATAGAACCAATAGAAACGACGAGAAAACCCGCTTGCTTGATAGCAAGGAACCTTGTCGAACGATCTACCAACCCGATCTCTACAATGCCACACAACCAAGAATCGCTGACGAACTTGGAGCACGGAGAGGATTGCTTATGAAGTACGAAATCACCAACTCCAGAGGGACTTGACAAAGACGAAAACAACTAAGCAGGAAAGAACAATCGATTGAGACTCTCACGGGGAGCCGAGTTTTCAAAGCAAAAACCAAGCTCTGTTTTTGTGTTTTAACAATATGAGAAATCTAACTAATGAAGAAGACAAGGGCGCCTTAAATACCTAAGAGGTGGACGGCCCTAGCTTCCTAAAACGGGCTACAATTATTCCAAAAATACCCGAAAATAGAAAGCTGAAAATAAATAATTAATAATCCTAAAAATATCCAATGCATAAATTAATAAGATTAAACATATGTAACGTTGACCAATAAAGTCAACGCCTTGACTTTGGACTTGTCCTCTTCGTCATGTGATACATCATGTGCCATAAACGTCTCCAGCTCTTGACGTAGTTCCTTCAATCTTGACCTAGTAATCGGTCCATCAAAGGTTGGCACTAATGGAGGGGATGATTCCTCATCACGATGGGTTGGGGAACGCCCGGGATCTTCGCGAGACGTTTGTCGAGAGACTTCATATGCTCGTCGATAGCCTGTTGGACGAGCGTCTGGATGCTCGGCATCGTCGTAACCTGCGGATTGTTTACTCGGGTCCTTTCGAAACCGGTCGATGTGACAAAAGAAACATTGTTAGTCATAATAGGGTTGGCATGAGAGGTTTCAGGAATACCGGTCGCATGGATTTGATTTCGTTCGTCCGCTGGTGTTACGACTATACCCTCCATGTCCAATCGAGTTCGGATCCTTTCGAGGTCGATTGGTCGCATGCTTTCAGCCAGCGCGGATGCGACGGATTGTATTTTCGTTAGTCAAACGATTAATTATAGCAACAGAAGTAGCACGGATCGATTCGTTAGTCCGACGCTGGCTGGCTAGTTCTTCCTGGAGAGATGACAGGGTTTGCCCCATTTGACGGATCTGTTCTTGGATGGAAACCTTCGCTGCATTGACGACCGTGCTAGGAGGAATGTCGTTCACCATTTTGGATGATTTTTTATGAAGTTTCTGAATGCAAATCGGCTAATGGCCCCACGGTGGGCGCCAAATTGTTTTGGGCAAAAAGATATCAAACCTAAATTGCCTTCGATGTGGTGCTATTAGTCGAACGAATCAAATTATAACTTCAAAATAAATCAAAGAATCAAAATGATGAGACAAAATAGTAATAATAAAGCTTAGCTACAAAAGATTGCAGTGGGTCGAATGAGAATGAGTCGAATGACTAATGTCGAATGGATGTTCAGAACGGTCGAACGCAACTCTGCTTAGAAAGAACGTGTTTCGGATCACAATGAGAGCTCCAAATGCTTAGTGAAATGCAGTAGTCAGTGGTCCCCCTTACAAGTAGAAGGCAAGACTTATATATAGCTAGAAAGTATCCTAGGAATATTCCATTTCTTGATGCCCAAGTTGTTGAAGACAAATCCTTTGATCTTCTCTAGGTAGTTAATGCTCTCTTGATTTCCTCCATTGGTTTAATGCTCCATCATTCATTTTGTTTAATGCTCCATGATTCTCTTTATGACTGAGATCCTGGTGAGAGATGACCGTTAGAAGATCCGATATTTCCCTTGATTTCCGGAAGGCGTTACAACAAGCCTGTTGGACGTTGGACGTTGGACGTTGGACGTTGGACTTTGGACTTTGGACGGAGTCTTCGAGCAAGTCAGATCAGATCTCCATTCCTCCATGGGCCTCCTTACTTGACCGTTCATGGGCCGGCCCAATCCGAATAATTCACGGCCCAACAGTGTCGATGATGGGGATAGATGGTGGTGAGCAACCACATACAAATCTTGTTGGTAGAATAAAGATTCAGATAGAAAATTTCAGAGGTTGGTTCACGATTAATTTCATGTTTAGATTCAAGGATAAGATCTAAAAAAAAAAAAAGGAGGATAAGGAGAAACTATACAGAGGAGCAGATGCTGGAAGACACCAGAAGCAAAGAAAGAAGAGGGAATTTTAGAGAGAGATCAGACCATCTCTCTTCAAATCGAAAGAACATGTTGATTGTTACGAGATTTTCAATGATAAAATCTCAAGCACTTCATATTTTACTTTTTATAAATTTCACTTATTTCTAAGTCGAATTTATTAGTTGAAGTACATAAGTAAAAAATTAGAGAGAACGAATGCAAATGGATGAATTTAAAAAAATTAGGTTGACTTGAATAGAAAACTAGGAAGATCCACCTTTATTATAACTAGGTTGAGTGCCCCGTGCGAAAATGAAATCGGTAATATGTAGTATTTTTTATCGTAGATAAAATGAAGCACGGGGAAAATGAAATCGGTAATATGTAGTATTTCTTATCGTAGAGAAAATAATTCAATTTCAATATTCGTCTATTTTTAGTATAATTAAAGAGGGTGCTAGCTAAGCTCAAATTTTTTTACTAAATAAGCTCAACTGTTCACGCGTACAGAAATCGAGAGCGGGATCTGAGGCTCGGCAACGCGAAGCGGGAACGAGACTCAATGAACGGATATCCGTATCAAAAGTGACAAAGAGTCACACTCCCGCATTGCGGGTGCGTGACTCTTTGAAATGTGACAAAGAGTCTCGCTCCCGTATTGCGGGTGCATGACTCTTTGTCACTTTTGAAGAATTCAACTACGCATGAGACAAAGAATCACGCACCCGCAATGCGGGTGCATGACTCTTTGTCACTTTTGAAGAATTCAACTGCGCATGAGTTTGAAAGTAGAAACATACATGTTCACAATTTGAACATGGTAACAAAGCTGTGCGAGACAAGGGTAATCACAGCGGTGAACGACACGAGCCTAGGCCCACTGATCCATGTTCATGAGGGGGATACCCTTGTTGTTTATGTCGTTAACAAATCACCCTACAATATGACTATTCATTGATACATTTATACTATATGATATGCTAATATCATACTTGTTACCTGACAACAAATATTAAAAATAATGGCAAAAAGAGGAATCACTAGTCGGACTTTGTACGTATGTCATTATCGTAATTAATTATTGTGTGCCATAACATAAGTACATAACTAACACACGACAAAAACTTCATTAAATATCCTTTTATTTGCATACTTTTGAAATCGAGTATTTAGCCAATTTGGTTTTTTTATTAAATTTTGATATATATATATATACATAAAAAAATTGACTACAAGAACTGATATAAAGTTGATATATATATAAGGTTTAAAAAAAAACTTGATATATATATATATATATCAGAAGTAAGAACGTGTGATAATTTTTTTCGTCATCCGAATATATATTTGACTAAACACAGTTAAACTGGTAACATCTAAACTAAAGAAGCCAAATTGAGAGAATTTCATTTGAAGTATATGTTTAATGACATGCAAAAATTGAGATATTGAAAATTGTCACCAACTAGTAATAATGGTTTAATCATAAAGGTATCGCATTGCTTACACCAACCCCAGCATATTAATCAGAAAGGCATCGCATTGTGTGACTCCAAAACAACACAAGGTCACGCACCCGCAAAGCGGGTGCGTGACATTATGTATTTAATCAAAATAAAGTCCTGCACCCGCTTTGCGGGTGCGAGACCTGATAAAAATCGGATACCCTCAATTTTAATACGGTCCCGTTTTTCGTGTGCGTGGGTTCGATCTCGCTCCCGCTTTTCGTGAGCGTGAGTCTTTTGAGCGTAAACAGAAGAAAAAATGAGCGTATCTAACGGTCGCGTAATTAAAGTGTTAATTTGTGGGGAAGAATAAGGACACATGTTTATTATGAAATAAAAAAACATCAAACATGTGATTAAATAAAATCAATCAATTGGAAGGAAATGTATATCATATGTGTTGTTTTAGTATAAATAAATTTGCACCTACATTTAGTTTATTTAAGTCGATCATTAGGGTAAGTGGAATAAAAAAAATGATATGCGTCGTCCGGAAAGTGTAAAAGAGGATGCATAGGAGGTTTATGGCACATTGTGTACTTGTCTTCTTTAGAAAGCTAGATTAGGTCAAATTTTAGTTATTTAAGATAAATTCATACTTTATTAATAATTTTCCATTTCATTTTAAGATTTAGTTTCTTAAGCAGTATTTTAGGCTATGACTCACGACGAGAGGAAAGTATGAAGAATTTCGTGAGCATAGATTATACAGGTCAAACATAGAAGCATTATGAGAGAGAGTACCACTGGAAGAAACAGGAGCTTGGAACTTCATTACAAAATGTGGATTACTCTTGCAAAAGCATAATCATTCCAATCAGTAATCAGATAAGGGAATACATTTTTACAACAACATCAACTCGCTTAAGCATAAATCAACGTCATATCGAACCACTAATGGCTAACCATATCAGATTGAACTACTAATCAAGCAAGTTTTTGGTGTCCATGTGCTTGATATAGACAAAAGATGGAATGACAAATAAAAGCTACATGAAATCAAATGAGTCAGAAATCAACATTAACCACAAGAATGTTGCTTTAATAAACAAATTTGAGGTATTGTAATGAACTAATCAAATTATTTCCTCTACAAGAAGGCTTCTCTGGAAGTGGCAAATTGTTAGGCATGATCATAAAATAATTACATGTTAGATGATAGATTCATTAATAATTAGCATTCAGTGTTATTAATTTTATTTTTCATATCTTTTGCAGCTCAATTAAAAAATAGGAAGCCTTTAGAGCTGAGAAATTCATAACGCTCATTTCCAAAATTGTGGTTGTGGATTACAACTTGCAAATCAAGCTCTAAATATGTGACATTATATCAACACAACTTATCCCTATATCCTAATGAATCATTGTTATCATCAGCTTCAAACTCCACCATGTCCAAATATATACTGATGCTCACCTATGGAGGGTTGGATTAATTCATGAAGCTAAATTACCATAGTATAAGGAGAAGCTGAAAATACAGAGAAGGATATTATAAGAAGCTGTTTATGAAAGACTTTACAAGCAAAGAGGAAGTAACTATAATAAATCTCACCTTCACCATCCAACTCCATAGATGGAGGTTTTCCAACTGCAGAGATGGAGGTTCCAATTGCAGAGAGGTGATCAATCACGTATGCAGCACTAACTTAGCCACACGTATTTTGTACTGAAGCTTCCTTGCCTCCACCGCGAGTCCTGATTCACACGGACCATTAATAACTTCCCTCTGAACAGGTCTGAGTATCTTCATCCCACTTTTTATGCCAGTTAACAAAAGCTCAGATGCAAATCTAAATCTCTTCATCTTGCAAATATTATGCACCAAGGAAGTGTAAGTGTAAGAATCTTGCGAGTCCATGGATTTAAACATCTCTAGTGCATCATCAATCTGATCGTATATGCACATCCTATCAATTAATATGTTATAAGCTATCGAGTTCTAGCTACCACTTATTGACTTCACGTATTCCAAATGTTGTAAGGCACCTTCAATGTTCCCTTCATTGCACAATGCATCAATCAGAATGGTATGCATATATACACCAGATTTGACATCTCCTTTCTCAAGTTCATCCAACAATGCGTGTGCAGCTTCCAACTTTCCTTGTGAAGAATTGTAACAAGAGTTTTACTGTTGTATTGATTGAAGAAAAAATAGTTCAGTAAATACACAGGAGGGCGTGGCCCTTATACAGCAGAATAGGCAACGGTCTTGAGGAAAGAATGGCTAATTACAAGGAGGTATAATTGCCTAATAAGGGTAAGGAGATATGCTGGAATGATAATATAATTAACTACTAAAAATATAAGATACTGATCTCCAATACTCCCCCTCAAGTAGAGTGTATGTTTGTAACACTCAACTTGGATAAAAGTGAAGTGAAAGTACTTGGACCGAGGGGCTTCGTAAATAAATTAGCAGGCTGATCTTTGGTGTTGATATGTAGAGTCTTGACTTCTCCTCGTTGTATTTTCTCCCGTATGACATGACAGTCGATTTCTATGTGTTTCGTACGCTCATGGAAGACGGGATTAGAGGCAATATGAATGGCGGACTTGTTATCGCAATAGAGTGTGCACGGCTGTCTATGATGGACCTGGAGATCTGTAAGAAGAGTGCGCAGCCAAGTAAGTTCGCAGCATGTGGTTGCCATGGATCGGTATTCAGCCTCGGCACTGGAGCGAGAGACGGTGCCTTGTTTCTTGGTCTTCCAAGAGATAGGTGCGCCTCCTAGGAAGATGATATAGCCAGTGGTGGAGCGCCGTGAGTCGCGACATCGTGCCCAATCAGCGTCACAGTAACCGGTCAGGTGTAGTTGGCCATTGGAGGGTAAAAGAATTCCTTGGCCTGGGGTACCTTTGATGTATCTGAGGACATTGTGAGCAGCATCAAGATGCGGTTGTCGGGGGGAAGCCATGAATTGGCTTAGGATGTGCACGGCATAAACAAGGTCTGGCCGGGTAATGGTGAGGTAAATTAGGCGACCGACCAAACGGCGGTAAACGGAAGGATCATGGAGTGGACTTCCATCATCAACCGTGAGTGCAAGGTTCTGATCTAGGGGAACATCAGCCGGTTTAGATCCAAGGAACCCAGCATCATCAAGGATCTCAAGGGCGTATTTACGTTGGCAGAGAGCGATTCCTTGTTTAGACCGAGCAACTTCGATGCCGAGGAAGTACTTGAGCGGTCCCATGTCTTTGAGTTTGAATTGGGTTGCTAGGAAGAGTTTTGTGTCCTTGATAACTTGCAAGTTAGTCCCGGTAATAATAACATCATCGACATAGACGAGAATAGCGGTAAACGTACCTTGATGTTGTCGTGTAAATAGGGAATAGTCGGCCCATGATTGTTGAAAACCGGCTTGCTTGAGGGCAGAATTGAGCTTGAGAAACCATTGTCGAGACGCTTGTTTGAGTCCGTATAGAGATTTATGAAGCTTGCAAACACGAGTCTCCCCCTTACCATTCAATCCGGGAGGCAACCGCATGTAGACGTCTTCCATTAAATCCCCGTTAAGGAATGCGTTGTTGACGTCGAGTTGGTGTAAAGTCCAGCCATTGATGGAAGCTAGGCTGATAAGGATACGGACGGTGGTCAGCTTAGCCACGGGGGTGAACGTCTCGCGGTAGTCGACGCCTTCGATTTGGTTATAACCTTTGGCTACGAGACGCGCCTTATATCGCTCGACCGTTCCATCGGGGTTGTGTTTGATCTTGAATACCCATTTACACCCAATAGGGCGTTTGTCGGGCGGTAGCGGAACGAGGCTCTAAGTCTTGTTGTCTTCGAGAGCTTTAAGCTCATTCGCCATGGCGTCCCGCCATTGTGGAGAGCGACTGGCTTGCAAGAATGTCCTGGGCTCTTTCTCAAGCATGATATTAGATACAAAATGTTTATAGGATGAAGAAAGTCTATCATAAGAAAGTACGTGTGCCAAAGGGAATGGCTTACCTGACATAATGCTATGCGAGGAAGACGACGAGGTCGATGAGCGGGATGGTAAGGTTGCCTCAACGTGGAAATCGCGGAGTAGATTGGAGGGTTTAGTTGGTCGGGAAACACGGTGGAGTGGGGCCGGTGGCAAAGGCGGAGGTGGTGGCGGTGTAATTGTGGTTACTGGGAGTTGGACTTGTGTGGGAGATGTAGTTGGGTTGGGAACTGAGAGGGTAGGATTAGGCATCTGAGGCAAAGATGTGGCGGGGGGTTCAGTAATGGTAATAGGAGGATTTTGGTCTTGTATGTTAGAATTGATATTAGGCAGCGGGTCATCGTATATGATGGTTTGATTTTTAAAATTTGGTAGAGGAAAATCATTGGAATCGTTTGTAATATCGGAAAGTGTTAAATAAGGAAATTCAGTTTCATGAAATATAACATCGCGAGATATGAATGTTTTCTTGTTGGTAAAGTCGTAAAGTTTATACCTTTGGTACCGGGTGGGTAGCCAATGAAAACACACTCTATGGAACGAGCCTCAAATTTAGTTGGACGGAGGGGATGCGTAGACGCAAAACATCGACATCCAAAAACACGTAAATGCGAATAAATAGGAGGCTTGCAAAAGAGCTTTTCGAATGGTGTTTTGTTTTGCAAAATACGACTAGGCATTCGATTAATTAAGTATGTGGCGGTAAGAATAGCATCGCCCCAAAAAATCTTTGGTAAATGAGATTGGAATAAAAGTGCACGAGCAACATTTAACAAGTGACGGTGTTTGCGTTCAGCAACCCCATTTTGTTGGGGTGTATTGACACAACTAGTTTGGTGTAAAATCCCTTTTGAAGAGTAAAAATCAAGGCACTTGAATTCGGGGCCACTATCGCTACGAATAATTTTAACACGTTTAGCAAATTGGTTTTCGATGAGGGTGAGAAAGTGAATAACGAGAGGACGAGCCTCGGCTTTGCTTTTCAGAAGATAAATCCATGTGAATTTCGAACAATCATCAACAATGGTGAGGAAGTAACGTGCTCCTGTTAAACAAGGAATATGATAACCTCCCCAAATATCCATGTGAACAATATCAAAACAAGACGAACTAAAAGAAGTACGAGTTGGAAATGTATTCCGTGTTTGTTTCTCCAAAGGGCAAATTGAACAAGGATGGTTAAAAACACCATTATTTTTAAAAACGGAAATGAAAGAAGATACTTGCGGAGATGGATGTCCAACCCGTTGATGCCATAGGGATTCCGAGACAGTTACGTTGCATAGAGAGGGCTGCGATTTATTGTTGAGGAAAAACAGACCATCGCGTTCATATCCCGTCCCAATCGTCTTCCCCGTGTGAAGGTCCTGAATTACACATAGCCGTTTAAAAAAAACAGTAGCATAAAGTGAATCAAAAACAAGTCTACTAATTGAAATGAGATTTACTGTGAAGTCAGGCACACATAATACACGAGAAAGATGTAATGAAGGTGAAAAGGACACAGTTCCTATATGTGAAACTTTGTAGGATTTACCATCCGGGAGGTGCACAAAATGATTTATAGTAGGTGTAAAAGAGTCTAAAAAACGAGTATCATAAGTTATATGGTCGCTAGCCCCGCTATCCATGATCCAAGAGACACTAAGTGAAGGAGAAATAGATGTAGCAAGATTACCTGAAAAATGATCATAAGTAGAGGTTACCAACTTGGTTTACAGAGGACTAGTAGACGGAAGTTGTCGGATCAATCGATTACTGCGAGCTTGAGTCAGGTAGTTGAAGACGGCTTAGCAAGGTCATAACTTGTTGATATTCAGCAGGGGTCAATGGAGTGCCATTCTGACTGGCGGAAGAGGCAGCTGTATGGAGGGCGTTTGAAGTCTGCTGGCCAGCATCCATGGACTTCTTTCGCTTCCGACAATAGTCGACGGTGTGCCCTTTGATGTTGCAAAAAGTGCATTTTAAATGGGCACGACACTGCTTGGTTGTATGGTTGGTTAAGTTGCACTTGTCACAGTGTTTTGCACCGGCGGGAGGCAAGTCATCACGTAGCCGCTTGACTGAGAAAGCAGACGCGTCGACGGGCGGAGGCTTGATATTGTTGATTTTGGCATGCTGTTCTTGGCGAAGGACCATAGAGTAGGCCTTATTAGGTTCGGGAAAGGGATCCAAACCTATGACCGTGCTTCGAATTTGTTCGTATGCGGGAGTGAGTCCCATAAGGAACTTCATAGTCTTTTGGTTGGTGAGGAATGTCTTGAATGCATCAGCTGCATCGCAAGAGCACTTCGGCAATCCGGCGAGAGCTTCTTTTTCATCCCAAAGAGATTTAAGTTTGGTGAAATAAGCGTTGACAGATTCTGCTCCTTGGGAAAAATCATGAATGTCCTTCTCAATGTTGAAGAGGGAAACAATATTAGATTGGGAGAATCGTTCATGAAGTTCGAGCCAAATACCTTGTGCATCTTTGCAATGAATAACGCTCTTCGAGATCTCCTTGGACATGGACCCGAGTAACCAGGTTTTGACGAGCACGTTGCATCGCTCCCATTGCGACTCCTCCGTCGGTTTGCCGCTTGGTTTGGGTAGTGAGCCGGTGACGAAACCAGCCTTGTTTTTGATGGTGAGAGCCATCATCATGGATGCTTGCCAAGTTGGATAATTGTCTTCCACCAATGGTTGTGACACCAATACGGCGCCGGGTTGATCTGAATGATGGAGGAATAGTGGGTGATTGGAATCCTTTCATGGCTCGGCTCGATTCGAAGCGTCCCCCATGGAGAAATTGTATCAAGGATCGATGTGTATGAACCTTAAAAAACTGATACCATGAAGAATTGTAACAAGAGTTTTACTGTTGTATTGATTGAAGAAAAAATAGTTCAGTAAATACACAGGAGGGCATGGCCCTTATACAGCAGAATAGGCAACGGTCTTGAGGAAAGAATGGCTAATTACAAGGAGGTATAATTGCCTAATAAGGGTAAGGAGATATGCTGGAATGATAATATAATTAACTACTAAAAATATAAGATACTGATCTCCAATACCTTGTTTATAGTAAAGATTCAGCAGGGTGTTGTAACAGACAATATAGAGATCAATTCCATCCTTATAATTTCTTCCATATAGTTGACAACCTCTTCTGATGAATATCAAGGATCGAGAATGACGCGGTGCAAGGAAAGGCTCAAAAGGTCTCCGTGGAAGCGTCAACCCAAGGCCAAAAAATAGGCCTGACTTCAACCGGCTCGTTCTCCTTTACCTGAACTCGGAATTGGATGATTCCAGCGACAGTAGTTAGATGGTGAAGTCTAATTTCTTTCCTCCAAATTTTAGAATTTTCTGAGTGGTGAAGCAAAAGATATGGTATTTTTACTGAGGGGTCGCTGAAAGTTCCGGGAAGGAATTCAACGAAATGGTTGTTGTGGATGTGGGTGACCGAATGGTGAATGAAGATGGACATTGTTGGTGATGGATAGGTATCTTCCTAAGCCAAGATATGACACACTGGACCAAGGAAGACAAGGCAATGAATTTGAGATTTGACTCACTCAAACACAATTACCGAACAATTGATGTAACACACAATCGCAATCAATTGATATAACTCACAATTGAAGAAGGAAGAGAGCACAATGGTGCAAACTAATTCTACATTTTCATTTAGTCTTGGACGTGCCTTACAATGAAACAACCTAGCCTTTAAATAGGCTGCAAAGGAAAATAAAGAAAAGCTTAAAAATAAACCACTAACACTTACCCACTAATACAAAGCACTAGTGAGCATTTTAGGGAATTAAAACTAACCACTAACTCTAAACACTCACCCACTAACACAAGGCACTAGTGAGCATTTTCGGAAATTAAAATTAACCACTAAAATGTCTTAAATTCATTAATAATAGGATTAAAATAAATGGCCCTAAAATGGCCAGCCTTCTGCTGAACTATCGTAAAGACAACAGTTTCTGGGTTTCTTTGCCGGGAATTTGAGAAAGACCTTAACATGATAGTTGTAGATATTTTCCTTATCTTTCCAATGACTACTCATGGGCCTCCATTGGACGTTCGTAGCTCCGTATATGGCCAGAATACTGAGTAGGTGTCGACGAGACATATTCTTTGATTTTGACACCTTCCAAGTTTCGAACCATTTTCTTGGGACAAGCTTTTGACCTTCTTCAAAAATGACGATGTCCATAGTCACATCATCTTCTAAACTTCCCATCTTAATTAAAGCCCCGGAAACAGTGCAATAAGCAAAGACATCAAATGTAAACCCTTTTCTTTTCATATCTGTGAAAATCTGGAGACCCTCTTCAAGCTTACCCGACCTGAAGCACCATTTCATCACTGTAGTGCAGGTATCTTGAGTCAGAGTATTTGGGCTGCAGCCCGATTCAATAAGATCTTCCAGGACTCTTCTCGCACTCTTCAGCCTACCCCATTTACAAAACCCGTCTATAAGAATATTATAAGTTTGTAAATGGGGTTTCCAGCCATGTTTCTCCAAATGCCTTAAAAACCTAAAAGCATTATCAACATACCCATTCTTACAGAGTCCATTGATCAGTATATTAAAGGTGACATGATGAGGCGAAAAATTAGTCACAATGTCATGAATAGCCTATAGGCTTCTTCAGGTTTCCCTAATTTGATAAAGTTGTGCATCACTATATTGTAGCTCCACACGTCGGGATGCAAACCCATTTGAAGCATCTCCTCAAACAAATCAAACGAACGCAATAATTGGCCATGCCTCGACGCACCAGCCATTAAGGTATTATATGTGATTCTATTAGGGCTAATCCCAGCTTCTTGCATCCTAGAGAGTACAGTATATCCTGCATCGACGCTGATAAAACGACAGTAAGCATCTAAAAGGGTGTTATAAGTCACCACATCCGGGACAAAGGAACCTTTTCAGGGAGCTAAAATATGTGCATTCCAATTCTCCAACAAAATCAAAATCCTAATTGTCATGTTCTAACCAATTCCTAACCCCGTAACAAAACTAAAAGCTAAGCCAAATTAAATGTCTAACATTGGGAAGCAATATGAAACAATAATCACGGGCAGTTACCTGGTCCTTAACATGCTAGCACTCGGAGGAATCAAATCGAATCTCCTCCTGATGTGAAGACAATGGAATAAAACTGTTTAATACATTGGCAAAAAAAATTACAATTGTGTATGTTAATATACCAAATTACCAATTCAAGCTCCCACTTCTATTTTCAAACATGCTCAAACGGGGCGTTATTAGCTTCCAGGGCGCGTTTAGTTGCCTCCATGCCTTCAGATCTTTGATTCTCTATTATTCAATGTCAATGGCCTCAAAGCGATCGGATTCTGAGCCCTCAAGAACCAAAAAAGGATTAGGCATAGCAATTCCTTGATCAACACAAGCAAAAGCCTCCAAGCACAAGAGACGACAAAAAAGATGCAGATAGCATATTTATTGAAAGGAGGTGCAGATAGCTTATACTAACATAGAGTTGCTAATTATGACCAAAAGAAAACATAGAGTTGCTAACTAATGAGAAAAATAATCTAGTAATTAAAACTGCCATAAAGCGACAGATATGGGCATCACAAGGAGAGAATGCAGGACCTATAGAGTCAGAGTAGCTTGTGGTCCAAGGAGATGTTTGAGCTGAACTTTGCACTTCCTAATGGCAAGAGGCCATGGATTATGGGATGGAACCAATCTGCAAACTTGCTTCACTTGTCAGGTATCTCTCCATTCTTTCTTATGACAGTAAAATCCGTCTCCTTGTGTGTAAAGGGTTGGAAAAGCATTTGTAGGTTTGTCTACAAATTTGTTTGTTCTCATAGTTTGTAATGTGAAGAGCTCAACACATTACATGAGTGGACTTTCATATTCTTTGTAACTAATAGAAGCTTATACAATGGAATTTGATTAATTGATATCTCCAGGTGTTTTAGTGTATGTGTTTTAAATAACTTGGGGTTTCTAGAAAGACCCATACATGCTCAAGAAATTCAGGTTCACTAATTTTTTGGTATTTGTGATCAATGCTTATAGGTTTTTTATGTTACTAAAAGATGGAATCTGAATTTCCTTCCCCTCTAACTTAACAGCACAAATCATAATCTAAACCATATAGCAAGTTGCAAGTAATGAAACAAGCAGATTCAGTGGCATGACAATTCAAAGAATGACCAGAGTGTCTACTTTGTGCAAGCTACAGAACAAGAAGCAAGCAAAGTTCATACAGGATTGGCGGTGGAGGTGGTGGTGGAGGTTGTATCAGTGGCAGGGGTGTCCATAGAGGAGGCGTCAAATAAGGTCCCGGAGAGCCGATTCTGCGACAAATCGATCGAGTTCAGCCTCTTTAGGGTTCCAATTTGAGGCTGGATCGGGCCGGAGAGGCGATTATCATGGAGATCGAGTTGCGTGAGGGGGGTCATCTTCCCGAATGAGGCTGGAATCGGGCCTGAGAACCAGTTTCCGAATAAACCGAGTTCTGAGAGGCGGATGAAGGCGGCGAAAACAGGGGAAACAGAGGTCTGGTCATGGCGTTGTTGCTGAAGTAGAGCTTCTTGAGGTTGGAGAGGCGACTGAACGAATTAGGGATTGCGCCGGTGAATTTGTTGTCGTTGAGGAAGAGGAAAATTAGGGATTTAAGATTGCCGAATTCGGATGGAATTGGGCCTTTTAGTTCTGATTCGATCTAAACCGGTCCGGACTCGATTATGGACCAATATAATTAATTTTTTCTTTTGTTATTTGTTTTCTTAATGCTTTTATGACGTAAACATAATAATATCAATAAACTTCTAATTAAGTTATATTTACTTTTTTTAGTATAAAATATTAGTATAATCAAAATTAGGGAATAGAACTCGTGAGAACGGTCACTCTCGTGCGAAATGCGAATATCACATCGGTATAAATTATATGCACATGCAAAAAAAAATTACACTACAGATTCTCATGTGCATTGAGACAAAAATATGTGCATGTCTTAAAATTTATACTGTTTTCCTAATTGTGCATATATTTTACACATTATGTGCATGATTTTTTTATTGTATAAACTATGAACTAGAATTATAGCTAAATTAAATTATTTAACAAAAATAAGAGTTAGGGTGGTTGTTTACAACAAATTATGAATAAGGGGTGGTTTTATACAAATGTTTTTATAAGGGGTGATTTGTTGTAGACAAGTATAAATAATGGGTGGTTTTATGCATTTTCCCCTTTATAAATCTGGATCATATTACCAAACTCTTTTATCATGTCACTTTAGCATTAATTAGTGTTATTGTATACAAATTAATTAAATTTTGTTTCTAAATATTATTTTATTTCTTTTTTTCAAAATTTTATTGAAAGCATAAATATAAGTGAAATCAAAAGAAAGAGAGGTATAACACGAGTCTTAATCTTCATGTTCAAAGTAAATTTAAATAATTTTGTTGCGTATATTAAAAGAGATGGTGTAGGCTTTGATTTAGATTTCAAGCTAATTACATTTCAAATAAGTTCATCTTAATTGCATAATTTGAAAGTAATTTATCATTTTTTTTTTATAAATAGAAACAACTCAAAATCTTTGTTCTTAAGATATTAATTAATGATATTAACAAACTTGATTGATATTAACATATTTAATTTTAAATTAATTTCTTTGCAGTTTGAAAATATTAACATTTAGTTAGATATATACAGCTCTATATAAAAATCAAACGACCAAAAGTTCCTATTTTTTTGTTGAAAAATGTTACAACTGCTA
Source organism: Rheum nobile (assembly GCA_027886185.1). Lineage (NCBI taxonomy): Eukaryota > Viridiplantae > Streptophyta > Magnoliopsida > Caryophyllales > Polygonaceae > Rheum > Rheum nobile. The sequence continues at coordinate 1,026,959 of WOAB01000215.1, forward strand.
ATAGCAAACTTGATTGATATGAAAGTTTTTCTTTTTAAAGTATATATTTAGAAAATAAGGTTGAGATCCGGTGATGATGGGAAGAGAGGAGAGGAATGAGGACGCATGAGAGCTGATGGATGGAAAACAAACAAAGTGCCCAGATCACTTTTAGAAAATTTGGAAAAGATTCGGCAAAAATCCGACACGGCCAAATTATTCGCAAAAAAGACGGATTCGCGTGCACGTGAAGTGCAGATTTGTGTGCATGCCAAATACACTATGGTGTGCACGTGAATTCATTTTTGTGTGCATACATAAAATGTGTGCGTTTATATGGAATGAACAAAACGTGTGCACATGAAAACACGACTGTGTGCATGCGAAATATATTATCGTGTGTATGCGAAGTATACTACCGTGTACATGTGAAAATGACTTGTTTGTGCATATGAAATGCATTACGTGTTATGTGTGCATGTAAAAAAACGTATGTGTGCATGTGTGCACACGAAAATAACATATGTGTGCATCTGAAAATGACCCAAAAACGTACAAAATAACATGTGTGCATACGTATGAAAACCAACGAAAATAACCTACGTGTGCATACAGAAATGACCTGTGTGGCTGTGTGTGCACATGAAAACAACGTGTGTGTGCATGCGAAACAACGTATGTGTGCATACGGAGCAAAATGTATATGCACGCGGGGCGTGTTTTTTTCGGAAAAAAATCAGCCGTGCCGAACTATATCCGAATTCTTTCCTTGGCTGATCTGCGCGCTTTATTTCTTGATCCGACAGTCTTGGAGCGTCCTCACTCCTCTCCTAAGCCATCATTCTCTCCTTATCTTTTCCCTGGTAAATATAAGTCATATTGTTAGAGTATACAGTCATATATAAAAATCAAATAACCAAAAAATCCTAAATTAAAGTAATAAAATTACATTTGCAAGTTTAATTTTAATTACGTCTCACAATTTTAATAATTAAATTTTATATTGAATTAGATGTTAATTAATCAAACTACTTTTAATTTGTTTTATACTAGCTTATTAACACTGTGTCATTTTATATTTTGATACATTAATTGCTATATCATTTTTTTATATTTAAAATTGTAATTTATATTCATTATCAAGTATGTTATCATAGATCTTTTGAAGAAATCGAATCGCCAAGAATCTTGATAAAAATGTATTTATAATAACATAAAAGAAAATTAAAATTCCTAAATATATTATTAAAATCAATTTCTTTTTATTAATAATTGATAAGTTTAAGATTTTTGAATCTAACTTTCTATTATTTTTCTATGTATATCTATCGACTTCCTCTCCTCTATTTTCATTGGTATCGACTTCCTCTCCTTTATTTCTTGATCTGACGGTCTTGGAGCGTCCTCACTCATCTCCTAAGCCATCATCATCTTCTTATCTTTTCCCTAGAAAATATAAGTCATATTGTTAGAGTATACGGTCATATATAAAAATCAAATAACCAAAAATTCCTAAATTAAAGTAATAAAACTTTAGAAACTATAGTATTTAAGTAATATATTTTGTAATACTTAACTATAATTATTAAAGTATAGTTATTTTTCCATAATCATGTATAGAATTTCAATACGAGTCCGTACATATATAATTCGTCCAAAACGGACATCGTTTGCCCCTCCAAAAACCCAAAAAACGAAGTCTTCCTACTAGACCTGTCAACTGGCCGGTCGGGTTCGAGTTCGGGTCATGTCGGGTTCGGATCGATCGGATTGATAAAAAAATTGGGCCGGTCGGGTTGGGGTTGACCGGCGGGTCGAACATGCCCTTTTTTATGAATTTTAACTTTAATAAAATAATTATAATAATATAATTAATATTATATTATTATTTAATAAAGTATATTAAAATATTTAATATAAATAAAATAAAATATACAAAATAAAGGGGACCCGCGAGCTCGGATTTGCGTTCGGGTCGGGTTTCGGTTTGGGTCCTTTGGGTTTGGGTTCGGGTCCTTCTTGACCTAGTGACGTTCGGGTCGGGTTCGATAGTCTATAATAAAGTATATATTACTTAAATACTATAAACCATAGTATAACTATATGATATAACCATAATATATATGCTATAAGATATAACCATAGTATATAACTATAGGATGTAATATAGGATATAACCATAATATAAAACTATTAGATATAATGATATGATATAACCATAGTCTATAATTATAGAATATAACTATAGGATATAACAATAGTATATAACTATAAAATATAATATATGATATAACTATAGTATATAACCATAGAATATAACCATAAGATATAACCTAATTGGATATAACTATAAGGATATATATAACCAAATTGAATATAACTATAAGATATAATCATAATATATAACTATATGATATAACCGTAGTATTTAACTATAGGATGTAATATAGAATGTAACCATAGTATATAACGATATGATATAACCAAATTGGATATAACCATAGTATATAACTTATAGTTATATACAATTTGGTTATATAACTTATAAGATATATATCTTATAGTTATATCCAATTTGATTATATCTTATTGTTACATCCTATAGTTATAGTTATATCTTATAATTATATTCAATTTGGTTATATCTTATAGTTATATCCAATTTAGTTATATTATATCGTTATATACTATGGTTATATCCTATATTACATCATATAGTTAAATACTATGGTTATATCATATAGTTATATATTATGATTATATCTTATAGTTATATCTAATTTGGTTATATATATCCTTATAGTTATATCCAATTTAGTTATATCATATATTATAATTTATAGTTATATACTATAGTATATAACTATATAACTATAGTTATGGTTATACTGTGGTTATAACCATAGTATATAACTATATATATTATGATTATATCTTATAGTTATATCCAATTTGGTTATATCTTATGGTTACATTCTATAGTTATATCTTATGCTTACATCTTATAGTTATATCCTATGGTTATATCATATAGGTATATACTATGGTTAGATCCTATATTACATCCTATAGTTATATATTATGGTTATATCATATAGTTATATACTATGATTATATCTTATAGTTATATCTTATGGTTATATTCTATAGTTATATCATATATTATATTTTATAGTTATATACTATTGTTATATCATATAGTTATATACTATGGTTAGATCCTATATTACATCCATATATATAACTATATGATATAACCATAGTATAATTTTATAGTTATATACTATGGTTATAATTTTATGGTTATAATCGTAATATCTTATAGTTATATACTATGGTTATATCCTATATTATATTCTATTGTTATGTACTATGGTTATATCAGATAGTTATACTATGATTATATCTTATAGTTATATCCAATTTGGTTTTATCATATCGTTATATCCTATAATTATATACTATGATTATATCATATATTATATTCTATAGTTATATACTATGGTTATATCCAATTTGGTTATATCATATCGTTATATCCTACAGTTGTATACTATGGTTATATCATATATTATATTCTATGGTTATATCCTATATGATATACCCGACCCGAACCGAACGTCAATGACCCGAACCCGAAGGACCCGAACTCGAAGGACCCGAACCCAAACCCGACCCGAACGCAAATCCGAGCTCGCGGGTCCCCTTTATTTTGTATATTTTATTTTATTTATATTAAATATTTTAATATACTTTATTAAATAATAATATAATATTAATTATATTATTATAATTATTTTATTAAAGTTAAAAATCATAATAATAATCATACAAAAAGGGCACGTTAAACTCGACGGGTCAACCCGAATTCGACCGACCCAAAATTTTTATCAACCCGATTTGACCCAAACCCGACATGTCCCGAACCCGACCCGACCGACTCAGTTGACAGGTCTAGTAGGAAGGCTTTGTTTTTTGGGTTTTTGGAGGGGCAAACGATGTCCGATTGGACGAATTTTATATGTACGGACTCGTATTGAAATTCTATACATGATTATGGAAAAATAACTATACTTTATGTATTATAGTTAAGTATTGCAAAATATATTACTTAAATACTATAGTTTCTAAAGTTTTATTCCCGTTTTTTGGCTTTTTGGAGGGGAAAACGATATTCGCTTTGGATGAATTTTATATGTACTGACTCGTATTAAAATTTTATACAAAATTATAGTAGAAAAATGCATAAAACACCAAAAAATTTCACTACAATGCGCTATATGTCAGGCACCAAATTGTAAAAATTGGGTAGGAAGGCTTCGTTTTTTGGGTTTTTGGAGGGGCAAACGATGTCCGTTTTGGACGAATTTTATATGTACGGACTCGTATTGAAATTCTATACATGATTATGGAAAAAAAAAGTGCAATTTTTTATTATTTTTTTAAGTTTGGTGCGCTTACATTAAGCGTACCAGATAGCCGATGTTTTTTTAATCTCCTTTTACCCCTATGCGCTTAATGTAGGCGCACAGAACATGTACGCTTACATTAAACGCACGATTTCGTGTGAATTTAGCTCATGAAACGTGTACATATAGATGGACCCTAAATATATATCTTCTTAAGAGTGTACTTATTCACGAACAGTTTTATGTTTCACGATTTAATTTATTTCTCTTGAGCCATATATTTATTCATGGTCCATTTTATATTGCTTTTTTCAAGAATTACAAATAAAAATTATGTGTTTGCGATAAAATGTAAATTTCCTTACAATTAAGTTTTTTATTATAATTATATATTAATATAAATATATGATTTTCAGACATTCGTGCATGGCAACACTAGTCAATATATAAATCAAATATTGGTTCTTCTACGTAGGATAGGAGACACGCTCAAATTGTATACAAACGTAGCCTTTAGTAATTATATTTTGTATTTGAAAAGGATTAAATAATTTTGAAAAAACACACACTCAAATTGTAGTTACAAATAATTGTGATTCTTTTAGCTAAAATTCAACATCTTTTTACCAAATGAACCCAGGCTAAATCCAAATTACTTATGATTATTTTTGCAGCTAAATGCTTAAATAGTATAATATTCATACAATAAACCAATTATTTAATCAAAATCGTGCATGGGAAAACAAACTAGATATAAATTCGTTGTTAGTATTTATGATAAGAGTTGTAAATTATAATTAGATATTTTCATATTGAATACATTAGCGATACTAATTTTTATCTTTTTTCACAAAAAAATACGTAATAATCTATATTAAAATAAACTTAATAGGGAAAATCACAGACGAAAAGTACTAAATTACAATAAAATCTACTCCCTCCGTCCCATAATGTTCGTCCTGTTTCCGTTTTAGGCGTCCCCTTTTGTTTGTCCTACTTTTCTTTTTTATCCATCTTTTCTTTCCAATATTACCCTTATTCATTCCATCTTTTACACCATTTTATCCCTCATTCAAAAACATCCAATCATTCACATCCAATCATTATCACCTACCATCTTCATCCATCTTCATCCATCTCAAACTTCATTAATATCCACCATTTTTATCCATAATCTAAGACTTAATAAACCATATTCCATTAACCTAATTAATCTAATTAATTAAAAATTTAATTAATGAGATTAAAATAACAAAATTAACAAAATTAACCAAACTACTCCTAAATCCATTAACTTAACCCAAATTATATTTTTAACCAAACTAACCCAAACCCATATTTTAACCTAACCCAATATCCCTAACCCATATTAACCTACCCCTAATCTACCCATTTAACCCGGCCTAATCTACCCAGCCCAATTAACCGAAACCCTAATCTACCCAGCCCAGCCCATTTCCCACCCTAACCCTAAATACCCTGATCTGAGCTCTCACCCCTCACTCTCTCGTCTCACTCTTCGCCGCTCTCTTCTCCTCTCTCATTCTCTCTGAAACCCTAGATCTGAGCTCTCTCGTCTCCTCTCTCGTCTGAGCTCTCTTCACCTCTAGTTCTCCTTTGTGCTCTCATCTGACCTCTCACTCTCCTTGAAGGTGTCTCTCCTTCTCTACTCTCTCGTCTGAGCTCTCTCTGAAACCCTAACTCATAAAAAATGATCTCGATCTGTTGTAGATCTGCTCGCCGGCGATTAATCTGCTCCGGCTGTCCCCAAAACACAGAAAAGGCTTGCTCCTCGTCTAGATCTACCCATATCTCCCAAAACCCGCCCAAAAAAATCCTAAATCTCAGAAATCGTTGCTTTGAAAACCCCGGTCCCCTGGGTTCCCTTCTCTGTTTGCATAAAAAATGGGTGATTCGGACCTATTTAAGTCCGATGGGTCCTGGACTTCTGATGCATTTTTTGTTGCTTGCTCTCAAGCTCCACAGTGCGAGTGGGGTGGTGATTGTGTTGGGGATCACAGCTTCACTCCTATTGGCTCAGAGGAAACTGTGGAGGGGAAGCTGCGAGAAGAGCCCCCAGAGATCGTTGAGCTCCCTGCTACTCCTGAGTTCGTTGAGCTCTTTCCTACCCCTGAGATCGTCGTCCTCCCTGATTTCCCTGAGATTATCTTCATCCCTGATTCCTCTGACGATGAAGCTGGGAGATGATACGTCCCCGGTTATGGTGATGTTGCCTCTAATTCTGATTTTTAGCTAAGTCTCACTCTTTTTTAGTTGTTTATGCATGGGTACTTTTGCTGAGATTATTGCTCTGATTTATGCATGTTGTTGAATGAGTTTGTTGTGTTGTTGACTGAGACATTGGTATTCTGTTTTGTTGTTGATGTTCTGATAACTAAGACATTGGTATTCTGTTTAAGTTGATTCTCTGTTTTGGTGTGTTGGTGTTCTATTTTGGTGTTGATGTTCTAATGTTGGATTATGTTGTGTTGCCTCTGTGTTGTGATCGGTGATGATGCATGATAACTGAGATGCAAAACCTTTATGTTCACTGGACTTCTGATGTGCCATGGCAACACTGTGTCACATGTAATTGATTGATGCTTATGTGTATGTTAAGGTACTGTGATTGGTATTGTATCTATGAGGGTTATGGGGACATCCGAGATTATTTATGCATTTCAATGATGAAGTCTTGAAACTGAGATGCAATACCTTTAATGTCACTGCCTTAATGTGCCATAGGAACACTTTTACATGTGTTTGATTGTTGCTTATGTGTATGTTGAGTCTTGTGATTGGTCTTGTGTCTATGATGGCTATGGGGACATTTGAGATTATTTGTGCATTTCAATGATGAAGTCTTTTTGCTGAGATGCAAGACCTTAATATCACTGCCTTAATGTGCCATAGGAACACTTTCACATGTGATTGACTGATGCCTATGTGTATGTTAAGGTCTTGTGATTGGTCTTGTGTCTATGATGGCTATGGGGACATATGAGATTATTTATGCATTTCCCTTGTCTGTCCCGAAATGTTTGTCCTAAAGTTCTAAAAGCTCTTGTGATTGGTGGTGTTATTCTCCTTGAGTCTATCTATGATGAAGTCTTGAAACTGAGATGCATTCCCTGCATGTTTACTGTCTTAGTGTGCCATTGGAACACAGTCAAATGACTGATTGATGCTTATGTGTATGCTAAGGTATTGTGAATGGGTTTGTGTCTATGATGGTATTAGGGACATATGAGAAATGCATTGTCATTGTTGTGCCATTACTTGTGCTTGTTTACAAAATTACAAAAGTTCTTTCTCTGTACACAAAATGTTCAATCTTTGTCATATATTGCTAAATAAACTGACTGTCTTCAAGTGCTTCTTCAGTGTCTTGATCTTCAACTTCTGTTGTCCGTTGTTGACTCTGTTGACTTGCTATTGATGTTCCTGCTTGATCTGCTTGTTGTGCACCCCCATGCACTATGTCCCATGCTTCTATGATAGCCCACATAGGTGTCTTGATCTCTCTTGGTAGATTTCCTTGAGCCATTATTTCTTCTTGTTTACATGTGGCAAATCATACTCATTGCCTCCCTTGCATTTAAGTATTTCATTCATAACAAATTGTAGTGTCATCCACACATCTCTTAGAGTTGTAGGGGCCAATTCAAAAAATGCTTCATGCACTGCTTCTATCATATGATCAATACTTTTTGGCATCTTCTTGTGCATGAGTGACTGAATGCTTCTGAAAAATCCTAGATCTAAGATGTTTACATCTGGACTATTAGTTGGCTGTTATATTAAGATGAAAGTGAATCCATCCTGAATGTATACCTGTTGCCATTCTGGATCTCTTTGAGTTATATGGGCCTTTGCATTGTCTTGTTGTATGAATATAACTCTTTGAGATCCATCTTGTGGCCACTTTGCCTTGATTGCTGGAATGATTTGGTTTATCAACATGTTCCTTGTCACTTGTTTGTTGACTGATTCAACTAGCTTTGTAACTAGTGTCCCTTTCTCTCTGTTCTTGGATGACCTTTTTGCTGCTTGTTGATATGTGAATGGAAAGATTTCTATCTTCCCATCAAAAATGCATTGTCCCTCTGCATCAAATCTAGGCCTTGCTACAATTGCAGTGAACATAACTTTGGGAATGAATTTAGATGAATTTGCAGCTCTGTACTTGCCCCTTTCATTCTGTGCTAGATATACTCTCTGTGATTTCTTTGATAGAAAAAACCACTTCTCATCCAAGTGTACAAAATCAAACATTGGATAATACACTGATTTTTCTTCTACTGTATCCCCACAAAGTAACTTCAGTACCCAATCCAACCTAGCCTTCTTATGTCCATCACTCAAACCAGGATGGATTGGATTTGTATGTGGCTTTATTGTACCTTGCTTGACCATCCTATGCACTTTGGTCTTTGAAAGACTAAGCTTGCTAGCTAAGTCTCTAATGCATGACTTGTCTCCCATGTCCAGTGCTGTGATTGAATCCATCTCTACTTGAATTCCTTTTCTATCATAGTTGTGATATTTTGTGCTTAGATTGTACCTCTGCTGTGCATTATGTTGCTTCTTTGCTGTGTTCCAAAGTCTGCCTATGCACCTTGTTGACATTTTGAACTCTTCTGCAGCTTTCTTTATTGCACCATGTGGTAATTGTGCCTCTCTAGATATTGCTAGCAGAGCATTCAACATGTGCATTTTTTTATCACTGCTGAGCCTGGTATTATGTGTTGGATGATGATGTTGTGTTGCCTCTGTGTTGTGCTCTGCTTCTGATGACTGTCCCTCTTCATCTCCTGGTTCCTGGTTGAGATCAAAGCTATGTTCACTATCTTGTTCCATGTCTCCTGATGACTGTCCCTCTTCGAACTCTTCTCCATCATAAATGTACTGTTCATCTGGAAGTGGAGCTTCATTTAAGTCCCATAAAGCTGAGGCCATGACACCACCAGGCTGTGATGCAGAGATTGTATTATGTCCTTAATTTTTCTCTGTGATTTACTTAAGCTTTGAATGTAAATTCTGTAAATTTAAATGAGAATGCTGTAATCCCCTTTTAGGTACTGTTTAGGGGCAATTTTGTCAGGACAATTATGCCCTAAGTCCCCTTTTGTTTAGGACAATTCTGTCCCCAAAATTTGTAAGTAATCCGTGTGCCCTTAAAATCAGCCTTTCATTGACTGAAATTTCATCTGTGGTAGATAACCACAAATTACACTGTAACAGGTCATGTCCTCAATTATACTTTGTTAATTTTCTTAATCCAAGAATTTTTTGTATTTTAGGACAAATATTTCGGGACAGAGGGAGTACATTACAATAATAATCAAATACCTCATTCAACAACAACGTTAACTAAGAACATCAAGAAGAAGAAAAACAACAACATTCCCAACTCTCTCTAAGGAATTTTTTCCCCAAATCTCTTTGTATGGGAAAACCTCCCAAATCATTCTAGGGGAAAACCTCTCCTAAGCAACAACTAACAATGGCGTTGTCAATACTAAAAATCGATCATACCCAAATGTGAAAACCGCTCCAACCTAATTTTCTCTTTTGCTTTAGAGAAAGGAACAAGAATTTCAGATCCATCGATATCTTATATCACGCACGCAATTATTACCAAACAATTCGTATACAAAGATAAATATCTTCCATCTTTCCCATTTGGTTGTGAAATCAAAATAGCCACCGAACGAGAAAGCGAAAGGATTTTTTTTTTTTAAAACTTGGGTTTGAAACCCAAATCAAACTATGGGCGAGAAACCCATATAAAATCATGAATGTGTAACTCATTAGATAATTACTCTCTATGGAGGTAGAAACCAAATAACAGTAAGTAAATCATAATTTTGCAAAATCAAAAGCTACTAAAAATAGAAGATAAACTAGTCATTTTTCAAGAAGATGAGTGACCCAAATAATTACATCCGTCTGAATCTCCGTTTGTCGACTTAACCCACTTTAGATCCGCACCTACTCGCCCCCCTGCTCCGGTCGGATCATTTCTGTCCGCACCTTTTGAAACTCCTCCATCACACACGACCAAAATTCACCAGATCTAAAATGCTCTGATGTAGATGAAAGAATAACAAAAAGAAAAGAAATGATAAAGCTAAAAAAATGAAAAAGTAAATGCTTGGGTTAACAAAACCCGTCATTATTTCACCACACCATTTTTTTTTAAAAAAAAAAGAGAAAAATTCCAAAAAGAAGAGCTTGCTGAGCAAGTTTTCACCCAAACAAAATAAAGAAGAAATATAAACAAAAAATATCAAATATGGGGTTAAGAAATTATTGCGTTTCCTTGCATCTTTTTGAACAAAGCCAATTAAAAACAAAAACAAATTAATAAAATAGAAATATTTTTTGGAGGATTTGTCAACTCTTAAATTTTACTTGTAATATTTTTACCAATCTCTCGACTAAAAATTCCCAAGGTCTACCAATACACACAAAAACAATGTAATAAGTGATTGCCCTTTTGTTGGGTATAACTCACTTTGTTGTTTCATTTGATTCAAGCTTGGTGACAATTCTTCTATGTTTTTATGGAGTTAATCTAGGGTAGAGTTAGAGTTATTTTGATTTTAGTCATGATTGTGCTTGTGATTTTTGAAGATCCCTTTTTTTGTGGGAGCAACATCATGATTAAGACTCATGAAAATCTCATATAGGATTAATCCTGTGTAACCCTGTTTCCGACAACGCTTTCTTTCGATCGTGTTTTGCTCTTCTTTCTTCCTAGGTCGATTAAATTCTTTATTTACTTTGTTGTAATTTCCTTGCTTGTTTAGTTGTTATATCATGTCCGATGTGTTCAACGCCGTTTTATTTTCTCTACATTACTATATCTGATAATTTGAATTATTTTCTTATCAAAAAAAAAATTAACAAAGTTACTTTAGCACAAATATGCCCACAACATACATACAACTCCAAGATGATCACATAAAGACTTGCAAAGTTCTTACCACATCCCAAATAGTTTTTTTCCCACCAAATATCTTCTACCTCAAGATCGAATCTCACCGTTATTTGGAAGAAGTTTTGATACTAGAATGAGAATAAAAGAAACGAAAATTACATCCAAGAGCACGGAAACGAGAATCACCCCTTTTCATCAATCTCCCCATCTCTACTTCCCTCTTCTCATTCTAAATAAAATGGCAGCTCTTCATTAGATATGCTCTCCAGATTCCTCTCATTCAGAAGCATCACTACGGAAGCCAAATTGTACAAGCTAGACTCGAGAGATGAGTCCCTTCTGATTCTTCTTCATGGACGTCAGCCATTTCTGAAAATCCATAGCAACATATATCCACCATTACAGGGAAGCCTCTGCTAGCCCAGATAAATCACTGAAAATTAGAAAAATAAAACAAGTCTAGTCATAATTATGATTCAGGTACATCACTCCACAAATGTTGCGGCGTATTAGCATAGAAACTTGTTAATACATTTCTTTTCAGGTATTGTTTTCAACGAGTAGCTGGTTAAATGTACAATACATCCATGAATTAAATTGGAATTTAAGAAGTTTAGCAGCAAAAAATAATGAATCCTGTGTACGGCACCATGGACTGACTCTATGTCCTGAAATTTTGCCTGAAACTCCACATAATTAGACTCCATGTGGGGAAGCAAATATGGAGAGTGTTTTAGGGATTGTTTGGTAAGTGTATTTATAAAGGTACTTTTTTGGTAGAAGTTGTTTTTGAAATTTACAATTTTGGTGTTATGGGGAAATGTGAAAGTAGTAGAAAAAATACTTTTTTGCAAAAAAGTCTTTATCCATAATGTGCCAAACAAGGCCTTAAGTGAGGACTATATTATAATAAAAAGAAAAATGTGTATTGCTAGATGGACCCTTACTTCTGCACATTAAGGTGTAAACAGGTTAAAAAATATTTTCAATAAACAAAAACTTTCAGGCAAAATAGAGTGTAATAAATGTGTGTGTGTGTGAGAGAGAGAGAGACATGCTGAGATGACTCATGACTCTGTTTTTCTAAGCTTTCACAGGAATCAGATTACCAAAATTTATTGGGGTCCTTTGTGAAATGAAGGAAAAACCTGAATACATTATGAAGAATAAATTCTCACAGGAGCATAACTATTACAGTACTAGTGCCCATCCAAAAAATAATTACCCCCAAAACCACAAAACAAATTGAATAAAATTTTAATGTGTTCTCTCTAGAGAAAGAAACTGTTGACATTGGCAGGAGAAAATTATAGCTTCAAGGTTAGTAGGTTACAAGATTAAACGAGGCTCACCTCAGGATAACAATTCTGGCGAACAATTGTCTGGTTGTGAGGATTTACAATAACTTCACAGGAAACTTTGGCCTATAAAAACAGTAAGATTTCTAATTAAATCATAACAAGAAAAAAAAGATAATGCAATAAGATATTCCACACATTACTCAATCATGATATTCAAAATACAAACATCAAATTTACAAAACCAATGTGGAAATTTGTGCCGACTATTATAGCAAAACACAGCAGGGATGGGGATAGTAATGTAACAACATAGTGAAAAGCGTCACACAGGAAATTTTATGCTTATAGTTTGGCACAAAGGAACACTTTGGTTTCCTATTCAAAAACTCTCTTTCTTTTACCTGTTGGCATACTGTCCCCATACTTCATCAATGTCCAATTTAGGTGATATAAATACTGCAATACATTGCAATGCGGAAACTGAAGAGAGCCTTCATCAAGAAGGTCCAGTGATTCTCACCAGAACTGTGAGTACAAGCTACATAGTATGGGGCGCAATCATTACAGTAACATAAAGGTATTCTCAAGCAGAATGGAATAATTTGACAAACATAAGGAACAACACCATGCATATTTTGACAGAATTAGCAAAATTTTAGATGTCAGCTGAGTTTTCAGCTTCACGGTATACATGAAAAAAGAAATACAAACCTGAGCTCAGTTCAGACAATCAGAACTACATCGGAGTAACCTATATTTCAGTCAGACCTACATCGGAGAAACTTGATATATAGAATATGACAATAAAGCAAACAATTTGGATGGTAATATAGGTGCCAAATGCGATTGGATGAATGCCAAATTTCAGACCTTGTCAATTCCACGTACATATTTGATGAGTGCCAAATTCGAGTTAGCATACCGAAGAGACGAAGATTGCAAATAGTAACTGCGAAACTTGGTATAAAAAGCAGAACTGAACAGGATTACAGCGGAATATCTAACCTTGAGAGGGATCTTCAGAACGGACAAAAATCCAAGCTCTCCCTTAACCACGGTATCAGTATCAAAGGGAACAGATCCTCTAGCTACATCTTCGATGAAGTAGAAGAAGTCGTGTAAGACCTCAAATCCATCAATAACAAGGGTAGAGTTAACGTACGATGCCCCTCTGGCCTTCAAATGCGCTCCTTCCGAACTCACAAACCCTAATTTCCTCCCTCTGTACCCAATCGAGACACGAAGAGACTCGTAATCGAGGGAAAAGAAATCCCTGTTGCGAACCCTAGAAACGACGAAGAGCGAGAGATCGAGGGAGAGACGAGGGGAGGTTCGCACGGAGACATTGTTGAGTTGTACACGGACGATTTGAACGTCCGGATCGGAGGGCCAGAGGAGAAAGAGTATGAGAGACAATAGAAGAATAGAGATGGAGTAGGAAAGGCAGCGGCGGAGAAAGGCGCGGAACCTGGGCGGGAAAAGGGAGTTGTGGTATATGACGATGTAATTTCCGGGAACGGAGGAGGCGGCGGAGGCGGTGGAGGCGGCGGAGTACGCCGGCAATGGGGCGTAGAATACGGATCCAGCTTTCGACGACATTCTTGATTCTTCTGGTGTTTGTTGGGTAGCGCCACGAAACATCAAATTAGGATGTGTCATCTCAGTCCAGTTCCTACGGGGACTTATTTTAGGGCTCATACTATATATACGACAAAATTTAGTTATATACACGATAAAATTTAATTGTATGCACGATATTCTGTACGTCAGAAATTAACATACGTAATGTCTTGACGTATAGAATATTTTATAATTTTTTTTTGAATTTCTAATTTTTTTTTGAATTTCTGTACTTTTACCTGTATGCTGTATTGTAGCGTACGCTACAATACAGCGTATAAGAAAATAGCCGTTGGAAATGGCCTGTACGCCAGCCCATTGCGTACGCTAGACCATGGTGTACATAATTAGCCATTATTCCAACGGCTATTTTATGCCCTATAAATATCAAGCCAAATCCCTCGTTTTCTAAAAATCCAAAACAACAAATCTTACAAGAAATGACATATAATGAAAACACATCGAGTAGTGGAGAAGAGAATGAAAAATACGACGATCAAGATTTCGACGATGGCAATTTCGAGGTTAGTAATTATGGAATGATTAAGATTGAAATTAGTTATAATTAATATAGCTTAATTACGTATAGTTAATAATGGAATGATTAGAATTAAAATTAATGGAGAAGATGATGACGATGTTGCGGTAGATGCCTATATTTATTATGTTAAAAGATAGATTAGTATTTAGTTGTAGTGGATAAGATGATGACGATTTAGCGATAGAGGCCTATATTTGTTTTGATATATGTTAAAAGATTAGTATTTAGTAGTAGTGGAGACGTTGATAATTGTTGTGAATTTGATATATGTTAAAAGTCCTATGTTTATTTTCAAAAGCGTTAAAAGAATATGGTAATGGAGAAGATAATGATGATGATTTAGTGAGATAAGCTATCAATTTGTTTTTCTTTAGTTTAGTTATGTATTACAATTATAGTTTTGTTTTATAATTAATATTGGTTAGCTAAAAACATATAAATTTCACAAATCGCAATCCATATATTGTAACATAATTGATTATGTAAACATGTATAGGGGAAAGATTATGGAGATGAATTTCGTAACAATCTGAAGTGGAATAGCCGAGAGGAATTGATTGAGTGGGTTAAGAATAGGGGCAAACATTTGATGATGGTTTTAGTCACTCGTAACTCAAATGTCAGAAGTGTTAGTTTGACGTGCGAGCATTTTGGTGAATATAGATCGGGGAGAAAGAAAGGTAGTGACTCAGAAGAGAAAGTTGAGATAATTCGTAAAACAAAGTCGAAGAAGTCCGGATGCACATTTGAGTTGTGTGGTGTTAGATTGAAGAAGAAGCCAGGGAAAGTGACTCATAAATGGATCATGAATGTGGTAGATGGATGCCACAACCATAAGCTTCCGACTAGCTTTCTTGGGCATGCATACATTGGCAGAATGACCCCGGATGAGGAGCGCCTTGCCAAAAGTTTGGGCGAGGCATTCGTGACGCCTAGGACTATTGTTGCGGAGTTGAGGAACTTCTTCCCCGGAAATGTTACATCCATGAAACAAATTTCCAACTTTCTGCAGAATATGCATTACGAAGATCGTGGGGAATTGACGGTTACGCAATGGACTCTAAACTTTTTGCAACAAAATAGTTACCGGGTATTTCCGCTTAGAAAATTGTCTACGAAAGAGACTGATATCCTATTTTTTGCTCACCCGGACTCGCTCCACCTATTGAAGATGTTCCCGTACGTGGTAATTATCGACGCCACATACAAGACAAATAGGTATGTGATGGATTTGTGTTACAATTTCAACACAATTTAATAGTAGTGATTTATATCATCGATTTGAATTATATCTTATATTCTATGACTTCTTACATTCATTTGTTTTCTTACATTCATCCACAGGTATAACATGCCATTGGTGGAGATTGTCGGTTTCACTTGCACGCACAAGACTTTCAACATTGCGTATGCATTTACACGACAAGAAGAAGTTGTGCATTACAAGTTCATAATGGAGAAACTTTTGCGCTTGTTTAAAGATGCGGGTGTTATGCCGACCGCCATAATGACTGATCGAGAGAAGGCTCTCATTAATGCAATTCAGATAGTTTTCAAAGATGAAGTAAAACACCTATTGTGTTGGGTGCATATTAAGCACAACATAGAAGCATATGCCTCCCCAATATTGAAGGATAAAAAACAAGTGCAAAGGTTTTGCGGCCAATGTTGGGCACTTTGGTGTTCAACCACAGAGGAAAGCTATGAAGAGAGGCTTGCGAAATTGAGGACATCGTGGAAGAGTGGCCTCGTTCGATACATTGAGAAGACGTGGACTAATCCTCACAAGGAAAGCATAGTGAGAGCGTGGACTGATCATCATCTTCACTTCTTCACGAGGACTACAAACATGTAACCCTTGTACAATGTTCAGTAGTTTCTAGGTTCAGGGCTCAATGTGGGACTAACGCAATGCTTTTCATGTGTTTTGATAGGGTTGAGGGTATGCATCACGTGTTGAAGAAAATTCTGAATTCTAGCGTTGGTGGTTTTAATAGAATGGTAGTGAGGATACACCATGCGATCGAGGGTCAAATTGGGCAGGTGCGTGCGGCCATGGAGATGTCACGGAACAAAACACCAACAATGTTTGATGGTGTGCCGCCAGAAATAAGAGTGTTGTTTTCAAGGCTATTCTTCAAAGTGTCGGATAGGTGCTTGGGAATGTTGTTTGATCTGTATAAGCAGATAGAGGAGGAGGATTTCCCTGATGATTGTGATGATCATTGGATGAGAGACTGCTTCGGCCTACCGTGTGTTCACAGAATCGCAAATGCCATCATTAATAAGACGCCGATCATGCCGAGTGAGATACACCGCTTCTGGAAGCAATTGCAATGGGATAGGGTTTACACGAAAGAAGATCCAGTTGAGGACACAACACAGATGTGTGTTCAAGAGTTGAGATGGAAGCTAATGGATGACATGTGACACGCTAAAACATTGAGCAAGGACCAAATAGACCAAATCACCGAGTTGTTCTGGGACACGCAACACCCGCATGAAACTTCGATGCAGGAGCCCACATGAATTATTTCAAAATGAAGGCCAAAGGGTTCGACAAAGTACGACACCAAGAGGGAGCCGAGCTTGTTTGAGCATCGGAGGGCTGAGTTAGAAGAGATTGAGAAGAATAAGGCCAGTGGAAGCCAAGGTAGAGGTCAGGGTCGTGGCAAGAAGGGACCAAGTGGAGCTTCGCCGGGCATTGGGACCCAAGGGAGCCAATCCGAAGGGACAGGATCACAGCAGCTCCCTGAACAACCCATGATTTATATGGGGGTGAACTTTGGGGTTAAGAATGTGGATTACTTTTAGTTTCCGTACATTAACGGGGCCAGAGATGTAACACCCCCAAATATTCCCTTGTACAGGCATTACCGCCAGTGACCTCAGACATTCTGTCCGATGTCACCCAAGGATTTACCAGTTGATATAAATCATCAAACAACAATTATGATACAAAATATCATAACTTTCATTTAAAATCATTGTCTCGGCATTACATCCATAATCCGAAAGACAACCAAAATACAGCGGAAGACTTAATACAAGATATATTTAACACAGCGGAAGACTTTAAATAACCAACAAAAGGGTCTTGATCGCAATGATCACCCGTCAAGGATCTCAACCTGAATAAACTTATCAAAAACATCGTTTGCCTTCATAGTCGTTCTAGCCTTCACAGGACGGCAACTTATCTGATGTGCCAAATCGAACGGATGACACCAGCCAACCATGTAGAGAACAATTACGGTTGGTTAGTCTAATGAAAGACTAAGCAAGGGTACAAAGCAGAGTGGTTCGAAGTAGTCGTATTAGGTTAGACTCATCGCTTCTCGAATCAAAACCGATGACGATAGTCAACCACCATACTCCTACTAGAATATATGAAAAGACATGATCAAGAGAAGATTCTGGAAACCGAGTCTCACAACAATCAATCCCAAAAGAAGACTCCAACGAAATGAGTCTTATCGGAAACATGACAAATGTTGGGGAACATTAATTAATCACAGAATCACAGCATCGCATACGAGCGATTTAAAAGTTAAGACAAGATTTCCTAGCTGCACTACTCGCCCAAGGGTATATTAATTATGTGCGACAACGGCACTTATCTCATTTAATTCCAAAACGATCATCACGTTATAAGCTTTTAAATCTCCCCACAAGAGATATCGGATGTCCCCACAAGAGATATCAGATCTCCTCACAAGAGATATCAGATCTCCTCACAAGAGATACCAGAGGGAATAAATCCCAAAAGATTTGGCACTAGCTAAGTGCACCACCCTGAGTAAGGGCATG
The DNA here is from genome assembly GCA_027886185.1 of Rheum nobile. Lineage (NCBI taxonomy): Eukaryota > Viridiplantae > Streptophyta > Magnoliopsida > Caryophyllales > Polygonaceae > Rheum > Rheum nobile. The sequence goes on from WOAB01000215.1 coordinate 1,045,565, forward strand.
GTCATGACCTTAGAGAGTACTGGGGAAAAATACACCAAGTACTAGTTATAAAGAAACAGCTAAACCCCCACAAAGTACATAGCATTCCTACGAATACTCGTGCTAACTAAACAGTTCAACACAGTAATAATCCACATCAAAGCCATCGCGGCCAATAACAGATATAATAGCGTTGTTCTAACAATATACAACCTATCGTAATATCTGTATTTAATCATATCAAAATATATATAATAGCGTTGTTCTAACAGATATACAACCTATTATAATATCTCATTTTTAATCATATCATTTAAAAAAAATGTTCCCAACGCAAACAATAAATCATCCCAAATTAATTAACAACTAAACAATTGATAATTAATTGAAATATGGAATGATGAGCAAGAGCGAACCGCCACTTGCCTGGGATAGATTCGGCGAGAGCTTGAACGAAGCTTGGAGGCGACAACGGGTTTCCGGGCTCGACACAGGGACAGATCTGAGACCACAGATTCCTTCGGATCGACCCATAAAGAAACCCTAAGTTAGATTCAATATCTACATACTTGAATCTAAAAGAATACGAAAGGAATCGAAAGGAACGAGGTCCGATCGAACGCCACAGAAGCCAAGGCCGAAACAGGCCAAAACCTCTGGGCGGCGGTCGCCGCCGGCCTTGCGGCGGTCGCCGCTGTTCATGGCGGTTGTCGCCGTCATGAACACTTGAGGATTTTACGAGAGCATAAAACTCACCCCCGACGACGGGTTTGAACCCCCTTTGGCTTGCTTTGGTTTCTATGCTTCCTTGGACCACCAAGGGATCACTTTGCAATCACCAAACAACCCCAACAAAGCTCAGACGAGAGCTCGAAAGATTCCGGCGACAAGATCGAAATTCCGGCGAGACGTTTGGGAGGAGATTAGAGCTCGGTTTTGTGCCCATTCTCAGCCAATCCTCCTCCTTAAATAGCCAACTAATGGCTAAGCATCAGCTAATCCACCAAGCGAAGCAAACGACACATGGCAAAGAAAATCGGGGCAATTGTCAGAACTCCGGCGACCTTGACTTTCAACCTGACAGTTTTGGGCTTTGTGGCGGTCGCCGCCATTCCCACGGCGGTCGCCGTTCTTGAATTTGGTATGGCGGCGGTCGCCGCCAAACCCACAGCGGTCGCCGCTTGTCAGACCACTTGCCTGAGAAGATAACGTTGTCAGAGGCTAGTGGCGGCGGTCGCCGCCAAACCCACAGCGGTCGCCGCTTGTCAGACCACTTGCCTGAGAAGATAACGTTGTCAGAGGCTAGTGGCGGCGGTCGCCGCCTTACCTACGGCGGTCGCCGCCAAGGCCATTTTTCGTCCGTTTCAATCTTGGAACAATTTGGCCTTAGCACGGGATAAAAATAGTCGTACACGAACGGGTATTAAGTCTCGAAATACGTCGAATGTATTTTATTTCACTTAGAAAAATTATTACAGAGATCAAACATATTACCGAATGTCTGAACTTCTCTGAAATAAATTCGACGTGTAATACGAGAGTTGGAAAAATTCCAAATTATCCTTATAAAATGAGGGATATTACAAGAGATGTATGTCCAGACGGGCATTGTGGATATCGGACACTGGCTGTATTGTTGGGATCAGAAGAGACTGCATACCCCATGGTTCGAATGCAGGTGGCGGGCGAGTTGTTTGACAACAGAGATGTGTACATGCCCATCTTGCCCGTACTACACCCGGGGATCACTTACGAGGACCTTATATTTCGGGTCAACTATGTCATCAGTCCTTGCATCGAGGAGTACTGGCTCGACATGCCGATGATTGGTTTAGTGTTTGCCATGCTATACCAAGTTGCTATTGTCCTATTATCCTGGGATGGCCCATGCTTGTGCTTACCAATGAGGGCCTCTGACGAAAGCCTCGGCCCTCCAATACAGATATTGACGATGGCCCTCGTAGGAAACCAAAACCACTTCGTACCGGTATAGTTATTGTTTTTAGATAGCTAGTAATGTTTGTGCTTATCCTAAAACACAAAGCTCGATCATATTTTGTGTTTTCTATGTAGGTGTCGCTTAAGGATGGTTATCCACTACCTCCCCCTCCGTACGCTTGGCGTCGATTCAAACACCCAAGTGTCGATGGTTGGGACTCTCAATTTCAGTCGAGGATTCAACTATTTTGGGATTATCGCATTAGATATAACCGTCCTCCAGATCCCCCGATGTAGTTTAAGATGTAGATTATATTTCAAATGTAATTTCAGATGTAATTTTAGATATAACTTCAGATGTAATTTATTTTAAGAGCAGTTATCAACTTCACATTTGGGTCTGATTTACTTGTGTAATCTCAATTTGAAAATCCTGATAATATATCTGTTTTCTTAACATACATAAAATCCAAAACAAATTACAAGAGCGATACAAACATTACATCAACTTATTTATGCCCTTGTATCTCTCTTAATAACTTCTCATACTTAGATTTGCCCATTGCTAACTTCCCTTGTTCCTTAAGGCGCATCAACCTTGTGTGAATGGGAATCAACTTAACAAGTTCTTCATTTTCCTTAACAAGTTCTTCATTTTTGTTACCAAGCTCTTCATTTCGGTTAACAAGTTGTTGTTTTTCGTTCCACAGTTGTGCGATAACCCTCTGTGTCCTCTCATCGTAGCATGGATCAATCCACTTTATGAAGCGACACCCCCTTCCATAGTCGGACATCCCTAATACCTCCTTCTATAGTTGAACTGCATATGCCAATCACGGATAATCGCAGATCTCTTACAATTGCATAGCCAACCAACGTTTGTTGACGATGAAGATGAAGATGTCATTATGCGATGTAGTGCTTGATTTTCCTATCAATATCATAAATCCATTAAAAAATGTTTCATAAACATAAAACTCAAACAAGATCTAAGTTGAGAGGATAACCTTACCGAATAATGGTGATGAATAACAGAGCTTCAGTTGGAATTGTGAGAACTCAGTAACCCTAGGGGTAACACTATTTATACAAGTGAAGAGTTGTGCATAACAACTAGCACACAGCTGTAAAACACTAAAGTTGTGCAGAAATGCGAATAATAGCTGTAAAACACTCAGATTGTGCATAACAGCTATGACACAGATGTAACACACTGAAGCTGTAATTGGAAGGGTTATATAAGAAACGGGTGAAAAACTGAAAATTTGAAAAATTGGGCCCAAATAGGCCCAATAGGAAGGATAATCTTGACAAATTTGACCCAAGGAGTGATGAATGGATCTTCATTGGATATGCCTCAAGCAGCAAAGCATACAAGGTCTTCAACAAAAGAACTAAAAAGGTAGAAGAAAGTGTCCATGTTGTTTTTAATGAGAAATCACTTGGTAGAAATATGCAGAACACCACCAGTCCCTTTGAAGATCCATTTCCCAAGCCACCTCAAGAAGATCCAGATGAAGACATCACACCTCCCAGTTCCTACCCAGCTGCACAAATTGTTCCGCCAGTTCCTCCACCAGTTCCCATGGACAATCAACAACAATCCATCTCTGGGAACCATGAACATGAAGATAATACATGTGGAGACATCAATGATTCATCCTATCATATGTTCTTCAATGGAGAATGTGATCCCAACATAGAAGTTGAAGCTGAATGCTCAAATCAAAATGTATCCACATCAAATGCTCTAGCTCCCAATAGAGAAAGAAGAACCATCAAGCCTCCATTCAGGTTCGAACATCTAACCTTCTTTGCCTTCAATGCCTTCTTGTCTGTTGTGGAACCAAAGAATATAGGTGACGCACTGAAGGATGTAGACTGGATCCAAGCCATGCAAGAAGAACTTCATCAGTTTGAAAGGAATAAAGTGTGACATCTAGTTCTCCGCCCCAAGGATAAGCATATCATAGGAACTAGATGGGTCTTCAGAAACAAGCTCGATGATTCAGGAGCTGTGATAAGGAACAAAGCAAGACTTGTTGCTCAAGGGTACAATCAACAAGAAGGCATCGACTATGATGAAACCTATGCTCCGGTGGCAAGGATTGAAGCAATAAGATTGTTGATTGCCTTCGCATCACACAAAGGGTTCAAGCTATTCCAAATGGATGTAAAAACCACCTTCCTCAATGGTATTCTTCAAGAAGAAGTCTATGTCAAGCAACCACCTGGTTTCGAAGATGATGATCATCCAAACCATGTCTACTTCCTAGACAAAGCATTGTATGGTCTCAAGCAAGCCCCTAGAGCTTGGTATAATCGTCTCGCCCAGTTCCTACTCTCAAATGGCTACAGGCGTGGAGTTATTGACAAAACTCTCTTTATCCTAGAAGAAGAAGGTAACATCTTAGTGGTTCAAATTTATGTTGATGATATCATTTTTGGTTCCACTAACCTGTGCCTTGTAGATAAGTTCAAAGACTTGATGAGCAGTGAATTTGAAATGAGCCTAATAGGGGAACTCATTTTTTTCCTCGGATTGCAAATCACTCAAAAGAAAGATGGTATACAAATTCACCAACAGAAGTATGTTAGGGAACTGCTGAAAAAGTTCAAAATGGATTCATGCAAGCCTCTCTCAACCCCTATCTCCACCATTGCTCATTTGGACAAGGATCATTCGAGTCCTCTTGTGGAAGAGAAACTCTATAGAGGTATGATAGGTTCTCTCATATATCTAACCACTAGTCGCCCAGACATTGTGTTTGCTGTTGGCTTGTGTGCTAGGTTTCAATCCTGTCCAAGAGAAACACACTTAGCTGCTGTGAAGAGGATACTCCGGTATCTCAAGGGAAATGATTCACTCTGCATTTGGTACCCCAAAGAGTGTCCCTTTGAGCTGATAGGTTTCACCGATGCTGGTTATGCTGGATACTTGGTGGATAGGAAGAGTACCTCTAGAATGACACAGTTCCTAGGCCCTTGCCTTGTGTCATGGGGCTCAAAGAAACAAATCTCAGTCTTCCTCTCTACCACAGAATCTGAGTACATTGCAGCCGCTTCTTGTTGTTCCCAACTCTTATGGCTAAAGCAACAACTTGCGGATTTCGGTATGTCCTATGGTCCTCTTACCATTCTTTGTGATAACACCAGTGCTATAAACATTTCTAAGAATCCTGTGCATCATACTAGGACCAAACAAATAGATATCAGGCATCATTTTCTTAGAGATCATGTTGAGAAAGGGAACATCATTATGAAATTTTGTAGAACTAAAGATCAGGTTGTAGATATATTCACCAAAGCCTTGAATAGAGTTCCTTTTGAGAACCTTAGATTAGAACGGAGAATGATTCCTATAACCTAGCAGTGACTTTAGTTTAAAGGTTTCTTTCCAGTTCCCTTGATTGACTAGTTTAGATCTTTTACTTGTTCAGTCTTGGAATCTCTGTGTTATATCTTTTGCAATAGACCCTCATCTCCATAATGGTTACTTAGAAGGCTTTGATAAATCTTACTAGTTCGTGTCCTTGAGTCTTCATTGTTCATTATACCTCACTCATTGTTCGAGGTTCTTTGTTGGCCCAAAAGTCACAATCTGATCATATTCTAACCCATCAATACAAGCCGAAATGATCCTCCCTTGCCTCATTGCACAATTCAATTCCCTATGATCCATCTCTTAACCCTCTCTGTGAATTATTGTGTAATGCGATAAATGGTCTTCTCCGATTTCTTTTATGGGAACGTACTTTCATGTCCTATGTTTTCAAACCCCACATCCAAGGTTCCCATATACCCCTCTAGCACAGTGAAAAAATCGCCAGAAAGGAACTAGGATGGACTACCCTCTAAACGGCTAGTAAGAGGTTTGCTCCTCCCAAGACGGCATTTATGGCAAATCTTCCAGCGTTAGAAGTGTCTTCTCAGCTGTGAACAGTTTCCATTCTTGAAGTGGTTGAGTTTTTTGAATCTATGACCGTTCAATTTAAAAAAACAAACAAAGAAAAGGCTGCAAATCCTTGGAGCCGTTTCAATGCTTCATATTTCCCAGTATTTCTCTCAACGACTCGATCTCTCCAACGGCACCAACAGCACTCAACGATTGTTAAAGGGCTCCTGTTGATTGAACCAAGCACTCTGCCTTGCTACTCTCCAGCTCTCCCCTTCTCTCAATTGCTCCTTTTCTATTTCTCACTTCTCCAAAAACCCCAGCTTCTCAAATGGCCAAGAAAAACCCTAACCCTAATCTTGTTCAGGATGAGGAAGAAGCTGCACTCCTCAAAGCTTTCAGAGAAAAGAAAGCAGCCTCATCCTCGAAATCCCTTGATGTCACCCCCTCTCAAAACCCTATAGCCCAGCAAGCTGAGGAGAAAGTAAAGGAACTCCCGCTTGTGTCCGCATCTACTACCCACACCGTCTCAGAAGGAGGCTCCCATGACTCCTCTCCGGACAAGGACACCCAGGAGATCCACAGCTCAGAGCCGTCGCCTGCAAGCCTTAAATCCAAACCTGCCTCTAACCCTGCTCCCTCAGTTGCCACAAGGCTCAAACTTCGCAAACGCAGTTCCCAGGCCTTGGTTCCTTACAATCCCGCCTCAAAAAAGCCCAAATCCACCACCCTTTCCTCCTCCTCTCTGGGACAAGTGTCTTCCTCCTTCTCTAAGAGGAAGATACTCAAGCCTTTCATTATCAGAAAGGAGTTCTGGACCCAAACCCTAGAGGACGAAGATGAAGATGAATTCGGTGAAGCCCTCGGTGAGTTTCACTCTCTGCTCCAGTATCAAGGATGGGACCAGATCTTGGTGGAACCCTTCTCAGTCTTCGACGAAGTCATGCGCCTCTTCTACCAGTCCATGACCTTTGTGCCAGCCAAAGAAAACTCTCCCTGCAACGAGGCCATCATTCAATGGAAGGGAACTATGTATCCTCTGTCCCCCAGCATCATTGCCTCCGCTCTAGGGATTGAGCATAGGCTAGGCTTTGACATTTTGCACCAAAAGAAGACATGGCCCAAAGGAAAAGGCTACAAAACCAAGACTGAGGTGGTAACCAAGCTCTATGATGGCGACACTCCAAAGAGCATGCAAACTAAGGGACTCTCCATCTCCAACAAGCTGTTGCACTTCTGGCTCATCAGAAATTTGGTTCCCAGGTAGGAGCACAGAGCCACGGTTCTCATCACTGATGCAATTCTCATGGATAAGGTTTTGTCCGGTGACCAAGTTGATCTCCCCCGGATAGTGTTGACCCATATGCAGTTCTGTAAGTCTCATGAATCACATGCCCTGCCCTTCCCTCACCTCATCAAACAACTTCTCTCCATGCTCAACCAATATCCTGGTGACTTCCCTGAAACCGCCTATAACAAGTTCCTCACCATCACCACAGTAAGAAAACTCAAAACCAAAGATCACCAGGTCGCTTCCTCTGAAACACAAGCTGATCCGCCTAAGGAAAAGGCCAGTTCCCAAGCCTCTCCAATCTCTCTGCCACCGCTCTACCCCACTCAAGACTCCTCTGCGATCCTAACTTCTCTGGGTCGTATTGAAAAAGCTATCACGGACGGTTCCCATGCTATATCAGTTGCCCTCCGTGATCAAGTAAATGAACTGGGGAAAACTAGAGCTGCTGTTTCCAGTCTGGTGGAGGTGCTTCAGGAAACCTGGGAGGATGCAACTGGAGCAAATCAGGCCACAGGCCAGGATGAAGGAACTGACGACAAGAAGGATGATGAAGAGGATGCCACTGACATGCCATAGGAACGTCTTTCCTAGTTCCCAGTGCTATAACATCACAATGTGCTAGTAGTTCCCTAGGGTCCTACTCCCCTCTCCAATCCTTCCCTTGTCTCTTTCAAGTTAATTGTTATACTTATATACTATAGTATTTCGTTATATTTCATGTAGTTATACTTATATACTATAGTATTTCGTTATATTTCATGTAGTTATACTTATATACTATAGTATTTTGTTATATTTCATGTAGTTACACTTATATACTATAGTATTTCTCATTAAATTTCATGTAGTTACACTTATATACTATAGTATTTCATTATATTTCATGTAGTTACACTTATATACTATAGTATTTCTCATTAAATTTCATGTAATTACACTAATATACTATAGTATTTCATTATATTTCGTGTAGTTACACTTATATACTATATTATTTCGTCATGATCCAAAACACAACAATCTAATCGTCATAAATACATGATCCTACAATCTAGTCATCGTCGGGGACTCTATCGCTGCCCTCTCCTCTCTCGTGCTGTGAATTAGTAAATCTCTGGGAAGCACACGGTAAGGGATCAGCCATGGGCGTCTCGTGACCTATCAAATCCCAAATCCACGAAATAATCGTAGCGGTAACATCTGGTGGAAGCCCGTCCCTCTCTTCCAAAAAATGCCGCATCCGACCGGCGAGAATCTGGGTCCGCTGAATACAGGACAAAGATTTCCATTACAACTAAACCGATTTTAAACACGTAAAAATGACAAGCGATAAATAAAATGTTTCATACCATGAGAGTAGACACCGGTGGAGCTGGAGGGACGACAGGAGCCAGACCTGGACGATCATGTCTAGGGGACCGTGCGTCCACATACGGACGTGACATCTGCTCCAGCCAGTCGATGTACGCATCGTCAGTGTCCCAAGCGAAGGTGGTATGGACCATGTCCTGAAGCTCGATCGTCGGTATAGGGTCGACATCCCATGTGCACTGCTCGTCGTCGTATTTCAAAACGTATGACCTCAAGTCGACCCGCCTCTTCACCTCGCGTGGCGCTGGTGGATCCTCAGGAACCCCCTGCCTGTAACCGAACTGGCGGAGGACTCGGTCCGGCATGTACGGCTCCTGTATCTCGAGGCACTCAATAATGCCTCGGTACAAAGAAGGAGCGTCCTGAGGGGTGGTAAAGTCTAACGGACCCCACGGTGTCCATGCAACCTAAAATGTCAAAATATATAATTTTCATTTCGTAAATTCAAAACGTATATTTATAATTTTAATTTCCTAAATTCAAAACGTATATTCATAATTTTAATTTCCTAAACGAAACGCAATAAAACAGTAAAGTATTACCTCATCAAATCTCACGGCGTCTAAAATGCGGCGGATAGCAATCAGCCGCTCCGGATTCCGTCCCTGAGGAGCCTCCCTCCCGTCTCTCCGAGCGGCCCTCATATCCGCCATGGCCTCCAGGTCAAGGACAACGTGACCTCGGAAAGTAGGAAAGTACGCCCAAATCCAGGCCTACATATATATAAAAACCCGTTAGCATATAATATCATATATTACAAAAATAAATTAAATTAATAATTACCCTCAAAAGAAGTGTACAGCCTGCAATGCCCTTCGCCCTGGCCCTTGACGCCTCACCCAAATTTCGATACAGGACAACCAATACGCTGACTCCCCAGGCATAACAACCGGTGCGGTCGTGGTCAACGACTAGCGCCATGTACTTGTACTTGACGGCGTTCGTCGACTTGTCCGGGAAAATGGTACAGCCGAGGAGCATCATTAAGTACATGGACGCTATGCGCCGGTCATCCCTCTCTGGACTGGACAACTGCTCACAGGACCTCAGCAAGAGGGCCTCTATCGGGATACTGCCACCACCGAACCACTGGGCCACCAACTCCAGGTTCACCCCAGTAATGGCGCAAGCGTGATCTCTAACGACGGGGTCTGCCATATCACTGGTGACGCTCAACCCGTCGATGGGGATCTCCAGGATGCGCGTGATATCGTGGAGCGTGATAGTGATCTCGCCCCACGGGAAATGGAACGAGCTCGTCTCCGGATGCCAGTGCTCAACGAACGCAGAAATAAGCACGTCGTTGATCCTCCTGAAGTCCACCTCTCTCATAGAGGTGATACGGCTCCGCTGTGCAAAATCCCACCAGGCGTCCAGAGCCGCTGTAATGTGCTCGTTCATCTCCCAATGCCATGGCTTCCTGGTGTACGTCTTCAGAACCTTCCTCATCTGAAAAAAAAAATTACTATTATACTTATAACATTTTCATATTTTTATTTAAAAATCTTAAACTAAATCAAAGACGTACTGTATCATCCACGCACGCAACGGGTGGTGGGGGATCCGAAAGTGTCAACGCCAATGTCATGTTCCATAGGACCCTGGCGACGTGGGTCATATACGTACCGAGGAGGTGAGGAACGAGGGTCCCTCCTGGCATCCAAGGCTCTGCGGGGCCCGCCTGCTCGGGAACCGGATCCGCCTACTGCGGAGCCGGATCCGCTTGCTGCGGAGCCGGATCCGCCTGCTAGGGAGCCTCGTCCATCCCCAAGTCCGTTGCGGGTCCGGGAGACTCCTCAAATCCCTCATAATAGTCGCGGTGGAGGGACGCGTCAAGTGCCTCCTCGTCCAACTCCATGGACGAGGCCGATGACGAAGACAACGATGGGTCAACCGCACCCTCCTGCACTCCCGTCGCGACGTCCTGTAGGACGGGAAGCAAATCCACCGAAGCGGCCACCGAAATGGCCCGACGAGCCGATGCTGTGACCGAATTCCTCCATGCCAGCTGACGGGACCCACGTCGGGGCCGTCTCACAGACAGCATCGAGGCTTGTAAAGCCTTTTTATAACATATTAATCAAAATTTTAAATTCATAAACAACTACAACATTATAATATAAATTGTATAATTCAATACCTATATTATTTGCCAATTTCAAATATAGACCTAATTCACTAATTTCAAATATAATTCTTTAAATTCAATCCCAATTTAATAAAAACATAAATTTCTTAATTTCTTAATTTTAATTTTAATATCTAAAATTTTCAAATTTAGTTTCATATCCTAAATTCAATGTGGAAGAGTAGACTCCTTTGTTTTTCTAATTCAAGTTTAATTATTATAACTAAAATCCAAAATTCAATACCTAAATTCAAATTCAACTTTTGTAACATAAATATAAATTTCAATACCTAATTTTTATAAAAAAATCTAGAATTAAATACATACCAACAATTTTTAAATGCAATACCTATTTCTAAATTCAATACTTATTTCATTCTAAATTTTCATAAATTCAAATAAATTTCTATTCCGTTCATACCTCTCGACTACCCCAGGTAGAAGTCTGACCGGGTGTCGCAGGAACGTCTCCGCGTCCGCCTCCTCGTCTGCCACAGGCTCGGATAAATCAAGTCCGGAAAGTACCTCGTTCACCCTCAACCCCGCCACCGCTGGACGGAGAACTAGGTGCCGCCGCCTCACCGCCATCTGCACCACCGCCGGTCACTTCCACGGCCACCTCTCTGCTGCCGGCCGGTTCTGCAGAACCACCAGGAGCACCGTCGCCAGCCGCCGCGCTGTCCACGCCGCCTGGAGGATCGTCGTCTCCTCGTCTTCCACCAATCTCGCCGCTAGGAGGAGCCTCACCGGAGTGGTCGCCACCGCCACTGCTCGCCATCGTCGGAGAAGGAGAATGAAGAAGACCGAAATGGGGGAGGAGAAGGAAGAAGGAGCGAAATGGAGGAGGAGAAGGAAGAAGGAAAGAAGATCGCCGCCGCCGTCTGTGGAAAAGGGTCACCATCTGTGGAAAAGGGGAAGAAGAGGAGAAGAAGAAGAGGCCGCGTCGACGCACGGCCTCTTAACCTAGCCTGTATGCCAGAATATGGCGTACGCCATATTCTGGCGTATAGGTTTGGGCCGGCCCAATTATGGCCGACCTAAAAAAGACCTGTACGCTAGAATATGGCGTACAAGTCTTTTTTATTTATTTAGAAAATAAAAATAAAACGAATACGTATTTTTTTGTACGCTAGAATACAGCGTACAAAAAAATACGTATTCGTATTTTTTTTGTAATATTGTATATTTTTTTGTACTTTTTGGTCATTTTTTAATGTGTACGCAATGAATTGGCGTACGTCAATTCATTGCGTACAGAGTGTCGTGCGCATAGGAGAAAAATGTCGGGTATATAGCAGGCTCGTATTTTATGGTGTAAAAATGCGGATTAATAGGAGCTGTTGTATAAGGGGAGTGGAAGGCTCAGATTAGAAGAAGAAAAATGGGGCGGTTTAGCGGAAAAGAAATCTGGTTCATTTAATGTGTCAATTTCGTAAATAATATGAACAATGTACGCAGAGGGGTATTTTTTTTTTTTCCTAAACCCAATTTTTTATCCTGCTCGCAATGCACTAAGAATACATAGATTCATGAATTTTGTATCATTGGTTCATAACATTTATACTAGAGGTTTACAAATTTTGTACTAGAGGTTCACAAACTAACTTTATACTAAGGTTCAAAAACCATATGCTAGTGGTTAACAAACTTATACGTAGGTTGACAATACATATTAAAAACACTATTGTACCTAGGTTCATACATATTTATGCGAGAGGTTCATAAATTTTAAAAGTCACGAATCTACCCAGGTTCACAAATGTTTGATTGAACTTAGTTTCACAAACTTTATACAAGAGGTTCACAAACAAATAAAATTAATATTAGAAGTTCATAAAACCCTATTCTAGAGGTTCGTAAATCTTAAACACCGCTTCATAAACTCTAAACAAAGGTTCATAAACCCTATTCTAGAGATTCATAAACCCTAAACGAAGGCTCATAAACCCTATTTTAGAGGTTCATAAACCATAAACGGAGGTTCACAACCCATATTCTAACGGTTCATAAACCCTAAATGGATGTTCATAAACCCTATTCTAGAGGTTCATAAACTCTTATATAAGCGGTTCATAAACTCTTATACAAGAGGTTTGTAGAATCGAGTGTGTTAGTACAAGAAACGGTGGAACTGTTCCTTGGGCAGCGTAATATTGTAATAGAATAACAGAGTAATAGACAAAGTTCCTTAGAGAGGAAAACTCAATCAACCAACTAGTTGACTGAGAAAAACCTCTACCTCTAGGTTTCTCTAGTAGGATTTCAAATGTCTACTTGTGTTATTAATCCCGGAATTACAATCAAGCAAGTCATATCTCAATCTAGTTTACTCCTAGATATCTAGACTTCTTATTGTAATGTTCCTAACAACACCTAAGACAATCAAAACCCTAACAAGTACTCAACTCAGCAAAGTCTCGTCCTTATAAGTTCTTCTTCTTCACCGAATGCTCAAAGCTCTGTGGAAATGCCGTAATTGCTTGTTGAAATGAAGTAGACGACTTCCTTTCTCGTAGTCTAGAAATTCTATCTAATTTACCCTAGTTTTACTTAAGGAAAATAAGATAAAATAATCCTATACAATCTTTTCTTATCTTTTCTAACAATAAGATCTTCAACAACTTTATCTCTTGCAGCCCAAGTTGTTTCTTCAAGATCTCTTTCCATAAATATGAGATTCGGCAGATTGCAAGGGTGACAGCGTGCGCGTCTCTGCGTTCCTTGGCGTTGTTCCCTTCCTTTCCTGTTCACAACCGCGTGTCTTCATTTCTCGTTTGTTCCAGTGTGTTGTTCCATTGTTGACTTCTCTGTTCCTTTCAATCTCTGTTTTGATTCATCACATGGTTTTCATCGTTCCTTTAATTCATTTGATTCTTGAAACTCATAGTCACACTAAAAACCATCAAATGCCATTGAGTTTATCATCATCAAAACTAGAGGGAACATCATCGTTCCAACAATTTCCCCCTTTTTGGTGATGACAAACTTCTTCAAAATGTGCACGTTCAAAACAGTCAAGTAAGAAGTCAATCACATGCAATCAAACATATACAACGATCAAGATATTGACATAGTTCCCCCTCAGAAAGTTCATAGAAAGATTTTACCTTCAAGTAGCGTTGTCATTCTCCTTAGCACTAGCTTTTGTTATCAACCCTTCCTTGGGTTTTACATTTTGTTAGGAAACGGAACTCAGGAACCTCAGTTCTCCTGAGAGTTCCTTTCCTCAGTTTCTCTACTTTTGACGATGACAAATATTTTGATACTAATGTTTTATCTCAAAGATGTGTTTAGAGGAACCACATGACAGTTGTTGGAACCATGGAAGCCAAACAAGATAAAGAAACCAAACAAGCAAGCCAAAAGAACCCAGGTGTGCCCAGAAATGCAACACGCGACTTTGCTTTTCCCGAGAAATCTGGGAACACCGAACCTCGGACAAAAGATGGTGAAAGCGACTTGAGCGAAGCTTCCAAAAGTCTGTCACCATCCAGAGCAAAACTCCAAGATGCCTAGAATGCCGAACCTCGGACAAAGGCTATTGAAAGCGACCTATCATAAAGCTGTCACCATCCAGAGGACAGTTCCCAAGTGTCCAGATTATTGAACCTCAGACGAAAGGAGTTGGACAATGACTTGGCTGAAGCTGTTGACCAACCAAAGTGGATTATGAGCTGCCTAGGTTGTTGGTATATGTCAAAGACAGCGTGAATCAAGGATTACCACACATCCTAGGGCAAGCTTGATCTGTGGGAACCAAGAGAAGATCCAACCTCGAAGAATCTACTATATAAGGAAGATAAGCTCTGCTATTATCTTTAAGCACTACAACAAGAATCACACTCAATAGCAAACATCATAGTGTGAGCTTTCAAACAGATCGTCAACTCAAACCAAGATCAAGAGGAACCATTCAAGGAATCTGAGAGTTGTGTGCTAGTTCATGTGACTGTAAGTGAGTTAGTTCCTTAGTGCTTAGGACTGCTTCTTGGATTAATTATACTTGCTGTTAAGTTTATCTAGGATTGTCTAACTGTGTGTAAGACAAAGAAACTGTGTGTTTGTTCCTAGAGTAATCTGTAACCGAAGTGATAAGAAATCAAGAAGTAGACCTTGAAATCTTTTCGAAAGAAAGGTAGTGGTTTTTATCCTAGATTGCTAGTTGGCAATCGAAGGTTTCCACTATAAGGAACTTGTTCATTTATATTTGATTGTTTATTTCCGCTGCGAAGGGAACTGTAATCTGTATTCTCAGTTCCCTTATTCTTAATCTAACAATCACGATCCTACAATTGGTATCAGAGCAGGAAAAGCTCTAGATCTTTGTTTAAGTTTGCAGATATAAGATGTCTCAGTCAAGCAAGTTTGAGCTCAGAATCTCCACCAACAAACCACATCTCCGAAAGAAGGGAGAAGAAACATGGTGGGCCAAGTGCATGGAAAGCCACATAAAGACCAATGACTACCAATGCTGGAGGATAGTCGAGAATGGAGATGGCCATGTCGATCTCAACCAAAAGGAAGAAGATTGGAAACCTGAGCACTATGTCATCATGGAAAAGAACGCCAAGGCTAGACAGTTCATTCGCAATGGACTGGATAGAGAAGATATGGACAAAGTGTAGGATCGTGATTGTTAGATAATAACTTTAAGGAACTCAGAATATCGATTCTAAGTTCCCTTCGCAGCGGAAATAAACAATCAAACAAATGACAAGTTCCTTATAGTGGAAACCTTTGATTGCCAACTAGCAATCCAGGATAAAAACCACTACCTTTCTTTCGAAAGGATTTCAAGGTCTACTTCTTGATTTCTTATCTCTTTTGGTTACAGCTTATCCTAGGAACAAATACACAGTTTCTTTGCCTTACACATAGTTAGGCAATCCTAGATAACTTAACACAATCAATAATTAATCCAAGAAACAGACCTTCGCACCTAGGAACTATCACTTACAGTCACAGGAACTTAGCACTCAACTCTTCTATTCCTTGACTGGTTCCTCTTGATCTCGGTTTGCTTTGATGATCTTGTTTGAAGCTTCACACTTTGATGTTTGCTATGGAGTGTGATTATATTGTGAATGCTTGAAGATAACTCTTGAGTTAGTCTTCCTTTTATAGAGGATTCTTCGCAACTTCTTCTTCTCTTGGTTCCACAGATTGAGCTTGCCCTAGGATAAGTGGTTCTCCTTGGTCCACGTTGTTCTTGGCATGTGCAAACAACCTAGGCAGCTCAGAATCCTTCTAGGTTAGTCAACCTCTTCAGCCAAGTCCTTCTCCAGCTTCCTTTGTCCGAGGTTCAACACTCTGGGCGCTTGGGAACTGACTTCTGGACAGCGATAGGTTCCATGTCCTGTCACTTTCACCTTTCTCTGTCCGAGGTTCAGCGTTCTAGGTGTCTTGTTGTTTTTCTCTGGACATTGGCAGGCTTTTGGAAGCTTCTCATAAGTCGTTTTCGAATTTCTTTTGTCCAAGGTTGGTGTTCCCAGATTTCTCGGGAATCGCAACCTCGCATGCTACGTTTATGGGCGCATCTCGGTTCCTTCCTTTGACTTGTTCCTTTGGTTCTCTTGTCCTGTTTGGCTTTCTTGCCTTTGGTATATTCCTGTGGTTCCTTAAAGCACATCTTTGAGATAAAACATTAGTATCATAATATTTGTCATCTTCAAAAGTAGAGAAACTGAGGAAAGGAACTCTCAGGGGAACTGAAGTTCCAGAGTTCCGTTTCTTAACAATTCCCCCCTTTTTGATGATGACAAATATAAGGAACCTGGCAATATAATAGGAACATGAATTTCAAGAGAACAGTTGAGCTAAGGGATTTTCAACTTTAAAAAATATTGATAGAACATTTAATAGTTGCAAATTCCCCCTAAGCAAATGAACTAAGTTATTCAAGTTCCTCCTTAGAAGTAGAACGGGTTCAGTGTTCCTATAAGTCCAGTAGTTCCAATAATTCAAGGTTCCTATCCATTCTTCCCCCTTTTGACATCATCGAAAAGATCAAGTTACTTATCAAGTATAGGATATTAATGTGAAATAAACAATTTGCGTTAAACCCATGACAGTGACCATAATAGAAACTTAAGTCAAAGACAAATGATGCATTAGAAACATTACCATAAGAGTTCATTAATCATTACAATCAAGTACATTTCCCAGAGATGCATAGTGGAAAGAGAAACAAAAGAGCATAACCAACTTGACATTAGACAAAATAAGGATAGAAGAGGGGAGTAGGACCCTAGGGAACTACTAGCACACTGTGATGTTATAGCACTGGGAACTAGGAGAGACGTTCCTATGGCAGCGTAGTGGCTTCCTCTTCAGTTTCCTTCTTTTATGCAGTTCCTTCATCTTGGCCTGTTGTCATTTTATCGGCCTGATTACCTCCAATTGAGCAAGGTTAAGATTGAGGTTTTTCTTGGCCATTTGTGGAGCTTTGTGTTTTGAGAGAGACAGGTGAACATGAGATTGAGAGAAGGCGTGAGAGAACAGAGTGCTCGGCTCAATCAAATAGGAAACCTTAAATAACCCTTGAGCAATTTTGGAGCCGTTGAGAATCAAGTCATTGGAGATATTTCTGGGAACTCTGAAGAGTTGAAACGACTAATTTTCTTGAAGCTTTTGCGCCTTTGCAACGGTCACAAATTCAAAGATAAAATGCTCAAAAATGGCAATTGTTCAAGGCTGAAAAGACGTCTCTGACGCTGTGAGATTTGCCATAAATATTGTCTTGGGAGGAGCAATTCTCTTACTAGCCGTTTAAGGGGTAGCCCATCCTAGTTCCTTTCTGGTGATATTTTCAGTCTGCTAGAGGGATATATGGGAACCTTTGATGTGGGTTTTAAAACATAGGACCAGAAAGTACGTTCCCATTAAAATAAATCGGGGAAGGCCATTTATCGCATCACACACTAATTCCCAGAGAGGGTTAAGAAGAGGATCATAGGGAATTAGATTGTGCAATGAGGCAAGGGAGGGTCATAGTACACAATCATCATTTTGGCTTGTATTGTTGGGTTAGAATATGATCAGATTGTGACTTTTGGGCCAACAAAGAAACTTGAACAATGGAGAAGTTGAAAGAATAATGAAGACCAAAAGATACGAACTAGAAAAATTTATCTAAGCCTTTTTAAGAAACCATTATGGAAAAGAGGGTTTATAGCAAAAAATATAACACATAGATATCAAGACTCAACAAGTGAAAAATCTTAAACTAGTCAATCAGGGGAACTGGAAAGGAGCCTTTAAACTAAGGTCACTACTAGGTTATAGGAATCATTCCTAGTTCCAATCTAAGGTTCTCAAAGGGAACTCTATTAAAGGCTTTGGTGAATATATCTACAACCTGATCTTCAGTTTTACAAAATTTCATAATGATGTTTCCTTTCTCAACATGATCTCTAAGAAAATGATGTCTTATATCTATATGCTTGGTCCTAGTGTGATGCACAAGATTCTTTGAAATGTTTATAGCACTGGTGTTATCACAAAGAATAGTGAGAGGGCCATAAGACATACCAAAATCCGCGAGTTGTTGCTTTAGCCAGAGAAGTTGGGAACAGCAGGAGGCAGCCGCAATGTACTCGGATTCTGTGGTGGAGAGGGAGACTGAGACTTGTTTCTTTGATCCCCATGACACAAGGCAAGGGCCTAGGAACTGTGCCATTCCAGAAGTGCTCTTCCTATCCACCAAGTATCCAGCATAATCAGCATCAGTGAAGCCCATTAGCTCAAAGGGACACTCTTTGGGGTACCAAATGCAGAGAGAGTCAGTTCCCTTGAGATATCTAAGTATTCTCTTCACAGCAGCCAAGTGGGTTTCTCTTGGACAAGATTGGAACCTAGCACACAAACCAACAACAAAAACAATGTCTGGTCGACTAGCGGTTAGGTACATAAGTGATCCTATCATACCTCTATAGAGTTTCTCTTCCACAAGAGGACTCGAATGATCCTTGTCCAAATGAGCAATGGTGGAGATAGGAGTTGAGAGAGGCTTGCATGAATCCATTTTGAACTTTTTCAGGAGTTCCCTGACATACTTCTGTTGGTGAATTTGTATACCATCTTTCTTTTGAGTGATTTGCAATCCGAGGAAGAAAGTGAGTTCCCCAATTAGGCTCATTTCAAATTCACTGCTCATCAAGTCTTTGAACTTGTTTACAAGGGACAAGTTAGTGGAACAAAAAATGATATCATCGACATAAATTTGAACCACTAAGATGTTACCTTCTTCTTCTAGGATGAAGAGAGTCTTATCAATGACTCCACGCCTGTAGCCATTTGAGAGTAGGAACTGGGCAAGACGGTCATACCAAGCTCTGGGAGCTTGCTTGAGGCCATACAATGCTTTATCTAGAAAATAGACATGGTCGAGATGATCATCGTCTTCAAATCCAGGTGGTTGCTTGACATAGACTTCTTCTTGAAGAATTCCATTGAGGAAGGCCGTCTTTACATCCATTTGGAACAGCTTGAACCCTTTGTGTGATGCGAAAGCAATCAATAATCTTATTGCTTCAATCCTTGCCACTGGAGCATCGGTTTCATCATAGTCGATGCCTTCTTGTTGATTGTATCCTTGAGCAATGAGTCTTGCTTTGTTCCTTATCACAGCTCCTGTATCATCTAGTTTGTTTCCGAAAACCCATCTAGTTCCTATGATGTGCTTATCCTTGGGGCGGGGAACTAGATGCCATACTTTGTTCCTTTCAAACTGATGAAGTTCTTCTTGCATGGCTTGGATCCAGTCTGCATCCTTCAGTGCCTCACCTATGTTCTTTGGTTCCATAACAGATAAGAAGGCATTGAAGGCAAACAAGGTTAGATGTTCGAACCTGACTGGAGGCTTGATGGTTCTTCTTTCTCTGTTGGGAGCTAGAGCATTGGATGTGGAGACATTCTGAGTTGAGCATTCAGCTTCCTGGTTGGGATCACCTTCTCCATTGAAGATCATGTGGGAAGATGAATCATTGAAGTCTCCACAAATGTTGTCGTCATGCTCCTGGTTCCCAGAGATGGATTGTTGTTCATTATCCATGGGAACTGGTGGAGGAGCCATTGGAGGGTTCCGAGCAGCAGGACAGGAACTGGGTGTAGTGACATCTTCATTTGGATCTTCTTGATATGACTTGGGAAACGGGTCTTCAAAGGAATTGGTGGTGTTCTGCACAATCTTTCCAAATGATTTTTCATTAAAGATAACATGAACACTTTCTTCTACCTTTTTAGTCCTTTTGTTGAAGACTTTGTACGCCTTGCTACCTGAGGCGTATCCATTGAAGATTCCTTCATCACTTCTTGGGTCGAATTTGCCAAGATTGTCCTTCCCATTGTTGTGCACAAAGCACTTGCATCCGAACACCCTCAGATGTGAGATGTTGGGAACTCTTCCTCTTAGGAGCTCATAGAGTGTCTTTTCTGTGATTGGGCGAAGCATGGCTCGATTGATGATGTAGCAAGCTGTGTTGATCGCCTCAACCCAAAATGATTGAGAGAGTCCACTTGAGATCAGCATAGTCCGAGCCATGTCTTCCAAAGTTTTGTTCTTCCTTTCCACTACTCCATTTTGTTGAGGAGTGTATGGTGCAGAGAAGTTGTGATCAATTCCATGCTCACTGCAAAAGATTAGAAATTCTCCATTTTCGAATTCGGTACCATGGTCAGACCGAATGGCATTGCGTGAACAATCAAGAGATTTTTCTAACAAAGGAACCAGATCTTTAAAGCGGTCAATAACTTCACTCTTAGATTTAATAAAGATGGTCCAAGTAAAGCGAGAGAAGTCATCGACAAGAACAAAGATATACCTGTTCCCTCCTAGGCTCTGAACTCTCATGGGTCCACACAGATCCATGTGGATGAGTTCAAGAGGCCTTGAGGTGCTTACCATGTTTTTGGACTTGAAGGAACTACGAGCCTGTTTCCCTTTTACACAGTCAGAGCACAGTTCCTTAGATGTGCCACTTAGCTTTGGCAACCCTCTGACTAGCTCCTTTGAGTGTAGCTTTTGAATCAACTTGGTGCTAGCATGACCGAGGCGTTGATGCCACAAATCAGCTTGGTCATTCACAGTTGAGAGACAAAGTTTCTCCTTGGGAACAAAGGATGGATCAATTATGTAGACATTGTTGAATCTTTTCCCTTTTAGGATGATTTGTCCCGAGGAGTCAAGGACTGAACATTCGTTTGATTTGAATCTAACTTCATTGTCTCCTTGATCACACAGCTGTGACACACTTATTAGATCAAAACCAAGATTATCAACAAGGTGAACTTTGTTTACCTGAATGTGGTCATTGAGTTTCACAGTTCCTATTCCACAGATTTTCCCTTTGCTTTTGTCTCCAAAGGATATGTTCCCTCCTTGGAGAGGTTGAAGAGAGGTCATTTGATTTCTTCTTCCAGTCATATGGCATGAGCAACCACTGTCGATGTACCATAGTTGAGGTTGCCTCTCTTCTTTCTGCACATAAGGGAACTAAGATTTCTGAACCCAGCGAAGCTTGGCTTTACTGGGGGGATTAGCATTGCGAGTCTGTGAATAACCAGGGAACTGGTACCTTTCATGGTAATGAGTACTTTTCTCCTTTTCAAAGTTCCTTTTCTGAGCACAATCAGTGTTGTAATGCCATTCTTACCACAGTAGGTACACAAACGATTGTAAACAACATGTCCATATTTTCCTTTTCCTGACATAAAAGGTTTTTCAGTTTTCCTTTTGTTAAAATCAACATTGTTTCTAACCTTGCTATGGGCCATGTCAATATATCTTTTGTGAGCAAAGGAATTGGTGAACCATTGGTTTTCAGGAACCATCTTTTCTTTTCCCTTTGGTTCCTTCTTAGGACTTTGAGAGCCTTCATTGAGACGTTTGGCAACCTCAGCCTTGTTCTCAAGGACCGTGATCTTCTCTGATAGGAATTGATTCCTATCACGAGAAGTGGTAAGAGCAATACTGAGATTCTCATTCATCTCAACAAGTTCTCGCCTAGCCTTTTCTTCTTCAGCATCACTGTTCCCTTTATTATTGACATATCCTATTCCATGGCGTTGTCTCACAAAAATAGTTTGATTTATCGTTTTTTCATTAATGGAATCAGTGAGAATGTCTAACCTATCAATTATGGATTGAAGCATGTCATTTCCAGGTGGGTTAGCATGCAAGGGAACTTTGACAGAGTCTATGCTAGTTTCATCACAAGATTTGCAAATTTTAAGGTGACTAGCATGCACATTTCTAATATCAATGAGTTTGGAATGAGTTTCAGCTAGGTCTTTCTCAGTTTCATCAAGTTTCTTACTCCAAACAGAATTCTCGACAGTCAAGCAAGCAATTTCATCTTCACAATCATTTAGTTTCTGTTGAAGGGAACTGGTTTCCTTTCCTAGTTTCTTTATGATCTTAAGAAGTTATTTCTTATCACAATCAACTAGGGATTTTAAGAGATCGTCAGAGATTACCTCAAGGTCTTCTGAGTCGCTTGAGTCTCCTTTTGCCATGAGACATCTCCCTCCAGAGAAGCCACTCAGATCCAGTTCCTCATCTGAGTCTTCTCCCCATGATGCTACGAGAGCCTTCTTTCTTTGAGTTCTTTCCTCTTCCTTGGACTCTTCTTTGTTGGGACAGTTCTTAGCGTAGTGTCCCTTCTCCTTGCACTCGTAACAAGAGACTTTCTTGAGATCTCTTCTTGGTCCATTGTGAGAGGAACTGCCCTTTTGGAACCTTCCCTTCACAATTTTTTTTTTGATGTTCTTTGTGAAGAGGGCTGTTAGTTCGTCCTCCTCTTCTTCAAGGTATGAGTTCTCTTCCTCCATCTCGAGCCTAGAGAAGGCTTTGGAGATCTTGAGGGCAATTTCTTTCTCCAGTTTCTTGTCGGTATTGGCTTTGGTGTGCTATCCTTCTTCAACCTCTAGTTTCCCTATGATTTGTGTCAAGGAAAGGGATTGGATGCCTTGAGTGTTCTTCATGATTCCCTTCAGAAGGGTGAATTTGGAGTTGAGTCCATTGATGACCACTAGGGACTTAGAGACTTCATCAAGATCGACTCCCGCCGCTGTTAACTTTCCAATCAATCTGTTGAAGCGGGAGTAGTACTCTGAGATGGTCTTAGTTTCCATCATTTTAAAGTGTGGTATTCTCCTTCCAAAGCAAACTTTCTGCTTTGCTTTAGTTCCTCACTTCCTTCATGCATCTCCTTGAGAGCTTTCCACATCTCTTTGGCCGTCTTGATTCCTATGACCTTGTCCATGTCCTCTCTGTCCAATCCATTGAGGATGAAATGCCTGGCCTTGGCATTCTTCTCCATGATAACTGATAACAGGTTTTTGTCGTGTAAAAACTGCTATGCAAAATATCCAAACAAACCCTAAACCGTAGTCCTAGGTAAGTAAAGGTCGAATCCATAGGGAGGCGAATTCTATCTTAATATGCAATTTGTATGTCAATCAGAAGTAACCAAAGGGGGGATTTTGTTTGTTTTAAGTAACTAAGCATGCAAAAGGTAAACAAGCGAAAGAGTTGTTAAATCAGTAATGGGGAAAAACACTTAGTCAAACAACATCCACTATTCGTATGACAAGTTGATCATAGATACTCATTCAAAATCTCATGCAATGGTGATTCCAATTCCTTTTCAGATATAACTAATAGCACAACCAGATACTATTAGCACTAACTAATTAAACAACCCTGAAACTATCAAGATTCAGTTTAACAGCAGCCTTACGGATAGGAATATAGTTGGATACAATTCTAGCATAAAACAACCAGCTTTTATCCTAGAATGTAAATCAATTCTCTTCTGCATAAGACTAGCACAACTAGATACTAGTACGATGCAGTTGCTACTCTGAAATAGATATGCTCAACCAGTAACAATCTAAATCTAGCAATAGATCAATAACAATAAACCCTAGTTGCGTCCAAATAGAGATTATCAATATCAATCATAAACAACTTAAGCAAGAGAAAGATAAAAACCATGCAATAGATTAAGAACGAGAATCTCACAACTGAATCACACGAAAAGCTTCAATGTCTGACTAAGCCAGCGAGACTTAGTTCTTCATAACGTAGAAAAGGGAATTAATTAGGGTTTCAGAGAGTTGATGATTCAAGATTGGCAACTCTCCCCAAAAGGTGTTTTAACCTAATTCTCAAAATATGGTAAAAATAATAACTCAATTAACAATAATCAAATAAGAAATTAATCCGGGGAAATTAATCCCAAAATCTCGGCCTTGAATTCCCGTTCAGCAGCTCAACACGGCCTCCTCGTTTGGCACTTCGCTCCAGCAAAGCATCATCGGCCCAATTCCAATTCAGCAGCAACGGCGGCCCACACCATCTCGGCCCAATTCCAATTGCATGCATCAGCTCGCTGACGTCGTGGATGACATCACCCGCTTGAATTCAATTCTCCACCTTCCAAATTTGACGCGGCTTCAACTTCCTTCACGCGGGCCCCAGCCTTCCTTCAATTGGCCTTTCTTCCTTCAATTGGGCTGGCACTTCATGGGCCTAATTTCCTTGCTTCAACTTGGCCCAAAATCACGTGGCTTTTAATTAATTACCAAACTTCGCCCCCACACACCATGCACATGAATGTGTCTAAATCTACCCGAATGGCATCAATAAAACCTCTAATGACTCTTACTTAAGCCCTACAAAGTAGTGTTTATCAAACCACCCCATGCTTAGACCTTTGCTTATCCTCGAGTAAACTAATAAAGAGCCTACTCCTCCAATGCAGCATCCAAGGTCTCAGGAAGCATATCCTCCAACTAAGAGTCACCTAACCCATGCCAAAGCTCCTGGTACCAATCTCATTCACAACACATCCACAACTCAACAAGCTTAAGGGCAAGCAGAGTACTTCCCCCAAGCTAACCCCGGACATCCAATAGTGTGAGTAACCTCCAATCCTAGCCTCCATCTATTGCTCCTTATGTCTCCCAGAGTGACCTACCCGACAATCCTTCTTTGTCTCCCCTTCTTATGACGCCTCGTCAAGAATAATGAGAAATCCTAAAATCACTCTTCTTCTTTTTCACTCGTTTTGCCAAGGCGCCCTTTCGGGTTTTCACCAAGCCACTCATTTCATTTTCCAATAGATGTGCTCACATAAGCTCACGTCACTCTTGACCTCATATTACCCCAGCCTAATGCTGGTCCAAGCCACCTGCTTATTGCCTAGGCCGCCCTTTCGGGTTTTCGACCTATCCCAGGATTTCAATGATAGCCTTTTTTCAAAATTTTGGCTCTTTTCTCTTTATATTTTTCTCCTCAGCAGCGTAGCAAGTATAAAACCCCACCCCATGCTTAAACATTGCATTGTCCTCAATGTAATGAAAGACAAAAGAATAAAGCACAGGGAAAAGCAAAAAATAACTCACAACGTTGCCGAGTTGGCTTGGACACTTCCTTGTTGCTGGCGGTGTAGTCATGAAAGTTCCTGTCCTGGATGTCTGCATCAACGCTATAACCTTCATATACCGTGCAACCATAAGAAACCACTATAGGGTGTGGTGGTTATGTAGGAAATCAGGACTGTACGGCCTTCAACTCCATCAACTTGTACCATGCAACCAAAAGGAACCACTGTGGGGAGTAGTGGTCAATCAAGGGAACGGGGTTGCAAGGCCTTCAAAAATGGGGCCAGATGTCATCGTGGTTGGGCCCTGGTGTATCACCTCTCCAACTGTCGACTGCAGGGCCATCATCGTTGCCAAGTAAAGGTAGGGTGAATGTAATCTTCCGTTAGCAACATGATGCGCACCTCTCCGTGGAGAATCTGGACAGCTGGGTAATTTTTTTTTTTGACTTTTTCTCCCCGTTTAAGGTCTTTTCGGGGTATCTTATTTTCGTCTTTTGCTCCCCGTTTAAGGTTTTTTCGGGGCCCATTTTTTTTCGATTTTTTTTGACTTTTTTGATTTTTTTTAATTTTTTTAATTTTTTGACTTTTTTTTTTGACTTTTTTTGACTTTTCTTTTTTACCTGAGAAAGTGCGGCGGTCGCCGTGAAGGGTGTGATACCCCGTATTTTTGTAAGGTTATTTTGGGAATTATGGAATTTTCCCGAATACCCGTTGTGTACGTCGGATTTAATTCAGGTAGTTTGAGATATTCTGTAATGTGCTCTATATCTGTAATATTTTTCTCAGTGAAATAATATACAGACAAGGTGCCTTGAATTTTAAATTGTCGTTCGCGTACGATAATTTTTATCCCGGTTTATCGTCAAGCTCGTTCAAAGCCGAATGGGCGGGAAAAGGGGGAAACGGCGACCGCCGTGGTTGGGCCCGAGATGTCAGCGTGTCAGCTTCTAGCTGGCCGCGATAGGCCTAACGACGGCGACCGCCGCGTGCCCGCCGCAGGCAAAATTACGGCGACCGCCGTGATTGTCCAGTGGGCATTGCCCGCCGGTCGCCGGCGTCGTTCGAGGCGCGCCGTTGCGTCGTTTGCCGCGTCTGAGGGTTTGCAGATCACTCCTTGGGGTTTTCCTATAAATAGACGAGCTTGGGCATGGGTTTTGGGTCATCTACAACCCCGAATCGCTGCCAAAACTCTCCCTCAAAGTGAGTTGTGTTTTCGTCGGTTTTCTTGTGCTCGCCGGAGGTGTCGTGGTGTGTTTCCAGAGTGCCTTTGTGAAGCTTTTGGTTAGCCTTGGAGGTTAGAAGCCAAAGCAAGTCGAAGGAGGCCGAACCGCTCGTGTTTTGGGGTGAGTTTTCTCTCGTTTCAGTAGGCCGTGTTCTTCACGGCGACCGCCGTGATGAATACGGCGACCGCCGCCAAGAACGACGACCGCCGCCAGTGCCCAGAACGCCTTCGTGGCTTTGGCTTGGTCGGTTGTCATCGTGGCGTCTTTACTTTCGTGTTCTTTCGCCGTGTTTAGATTCGTACTGTTTATGTCGGATCTAACTTAAGGTTCCTTTTATGGGTCGACTCGAAGGTTGTTGTGCTGTCGGAACTATACCGTGTCGAGCCCGGAATCCAGTGACGTCTTTAGACTATTCTGCGGAGTAAGGCAAGTGGCGGTTCGCTCTTGCTCTTTCGTTCCATATTTACATTAATTATCAGTAGTTTATCTGAGTAGTTAATTTGGAATGAATATTCTGTTTGTCTGGAAACGGTTTTGATAAACTGTTTTGAAAATCATATAATAGGTTGTATATCTGTTAGAACAACGCTATTATCTGTGATCGCCTTTCGGGCCTTTATGTGGATTTATCCTGTAAATGTTGTGGTGCTGTAACTGTTTAGTTAGCACTGTTAAATAGGAACGTTACTCGGACTCTGTCCAGTCGTTTCTTTATAATCTGGTATTGGGGTGGCTTGTCCCCATCTGGTACTATTCTAAGATCATGATCGGTCTCTTACACATGTGTGTAGAGACAGGACACTTAGCTGGTGTCACAAACCTTTCGGTATACGTCACTCTCGACGAAACGTATACTAAGATGTGTCGTCCCATTGGTGGGGTACACATGTAAAAGTCTATAACGTGATGTGTGTTTTTGAAACATAAATCAGATAAGTGCTACCTTGATGCACATAATTAATACACCTTGGGCGAGTAGTGCAGCTAAGTTCAGTGCAGCTAGGAAAACTCGTCTTGACTTGAATGTAGTACGTTCTCTTTCCAATCTGGATTCGCTGTAGGCGATGAGGTTGGTCGTGAACCGAAGCATCTCAGTCAGTTTTAAATCATTGTTGAACGATTCTGTAATATTCCAGATTTGTCATTTTCTTCCTTAAAGACTCATTTCCGTTGGAGTCTTCTTTCAAGTCGATTTCTGTGAAGATTCAGTCTTCCAGAATCTTCTCTTGTGCATACCTCTTGTTTATTCCAGTAGGAATATGATGGTTGACTACCGTTATCGGTTATTATCCGAGAAGCGGTGAGTCTAACCTAATATGACTGCTTCGAAGCAATCTGCTTTATACCCTTGCTAGTCTATTCATTTAGACTAACCAACCAATATTTTCCCTTGCATGGTTGGCTGGTGTCATCCGTTCGATTCGGCACATCAGTTAAGAAGTAGCTCAGAAGATTAGAAGGACTATGGAGTCGGCGGTGGTTTTTGAATGTTTTAATTATTTCTTTAATCAGGTTATGATCCTTTGGACAATAACTCCGTTTGTAATGTGCTTTCTTAGTCTTCCGCTGTGTTTGGTTTAAACTATGTTTTGACCTATTCGGGATTGGGTTGTAATCCCGTAACTCTTATTTTCCTTGACAATGTTATGTTTTGGAATTTAATGCTTGATCTTTGTGTATCAATTGCATTTCATAAATTGTATTGATTTGGTAAAGCCTTGGGTGATCTCGGTAAGGAACACTGGGGTCACTGGTGGTAATACCTTTCCAAAAGGGTTAAGTTTTGGGGGTGTTACAGTTGTGGTATCAGAGCCAGGTTTTAAAATGGGTTTGGGATTTTATAAATCAATTATCCGTTTTTGAAAATGCTTTAAAGAGGGCTCTGAATTTTCATTCTGAAAAGAATTTAAAAACACCGTTCATAGTCATGTCTTCTTTATAGTCTGATATAGTAAGCTTGCTTCTATGTCTAGAAAGACTAATTCCTTCCTTATTGTTCGATAGGATGGGTGTTTGCTTTTCTATTGGTAGGGGGTCGGAAGACGCCAAGTCGGATCAGCCGAGGCTAGATTTTCCGTTACCTCAGCGATGTTTTGAGGTTGGAGGCCCGAGTAGCCCACCCGAAGATGTCAAACACGTTCTCCCTGAGTCAGTTGTCCTTGTAGCCAGGAATGCTATGGTCCCTAGACCTGCACCTGTGCCGCCACCAAGGGTGGAGGGAGTACAGGAATGGGAGCAAGAAGACGAGTTGTCAAGGTATGAACAAGGGGTTTACCAAGACGACTTTCTGCTGGGACCAATTCCCGAGGAGATCGAGTACGAGGAGGAGGAAGAGGAGATGCTTGAGCAAGATCCTGTTGAGGACGAGGATATGATCGAGGATGATTCCGAGGATGAGGATCCCATCGAGGATGATACCGAGGATGAGGATCCCATCGAGGATGATCCCGAGGATGAGGATCCCATAGAGGATGATCCAGAAGAGGATCCAGAGTTGGACCTTGGAGGGCAGAATCAGGAGCCCGGTACAGGATTGTCACCAGTGCCAGAGTACGCACCCATGTCAGAAGCTGATTGGGAGGCAATGTATACCGAGTACGGTATTGGGAGAAGTGACAGGGAATCTCAGCCTATCCCTACTCCAAGGAGATGGAGGTCGGAATCCGAGCTGCAGGAGATTCTCCGCCAGAGCGAGGTAATCTCCGCAGAACAGCAGCGTCAGAGGGATGAGTTGATCGCCAATACTCAGAGGAGGGCTGGAATAGGAGGGCCAGTCATGGACGACCCATACTTTTCTATGGCTGAGCTAGGACTATGTGCTTCAGGGTCAAGCAGGGTGTGAAACCCATCGCCAGAGCTCGATGGTGAGCCTAGCCCGAAGAGACCATGCACGAGTAGCCAGTCGTATGGGAGACATTTTGGAACGCCTTGAGGAGAAATGGCGTTGCCTATCGTAGTAGTTCGTTTCTTAGTATTCCAAGTTGTACTTTGTGTAATATTTCAGTATTGCGGCAAGTACTTTGAGAAACACTTATATCTTCGAGCAATGTTGTCCTAACGCTCGAATGATAAACTTATGTGTAACTGTGTAAGAATTCGAAGGTTCATCTATAAAATGCCAAGTTGATGTATTCTGAGTGATTTATGTACATTGATATATTGCATAAGTATGTTGCATAATATTAATGTATTGAATGCTTGGAATTGGATCGGTAAACAGATGGTGAACCCAAGAAGCACGAGAAACTCGACTCGAGCCGGTGCTAGGACTAGCCAAAACCTCAGACCAGCAGGAAGAGGTGTTCAGGATGAACACGAGTCTGAGTCTCGCGTCCAGCAGAGGCGTGAAGGTCAGGATCAGACCCAGGCGCCGACGCTATTTGACACCGCAACTGTTGAGGCGATCCGAGGGATCGTGATGCAGGCTATTACAGATGTCTTGAGACCAAGTACGCCTCAAGCACAAGAAGTGCCTATTCACGCAGCGGTTCCTGATGTTGTGGAACCCAGAAACCCTGTGATTCAGGAGACTGCCGTTAGGACAAGGGACAGCTATGGTCGCGCTCTTAAGACCATTACTTCCATGAGACCCGACTGCTATAACGGGAAATGGGAGCCAGTGGCAGTGACTCATTGGTTCTCCCATATGGAGAGGCTGTTCAGGAACGTGGAGTGTACGGAGGCCGAGAAGGTCCATATCGCTTCTCTTCAGCTGAAGGAGGAGGCTAGCGAGTGGTGGGAGAGCACTGGTTTGGCTGAGAGCCCAGTGTTGACTTGGTCGATGTTCAAGACCAAGATGGTTGATCGCTTTTTCTCTCGCGCTATGAGAGAGGAGAAGCATAAAGAGTTCTTGTACCCTCAGACTGATGGTCTGAGAGTGACCGAGTTGGCATCTAAGTTCAACCATCTTCTACAGTACGCCATTGCCGAGATCACCAGCGAGGCTCAAAAGATCTGGTACTTCCACGAGTGGATGAACCCGGATATCAAGCCATTAATGGTGCACCACACATGCTCTACCTTGGAGCAGTATGTGGATTATGCCTATAAGCTAGAGGTAACTCTCGAGGAGTCGACCAAGAGGCGCAACCGACAGAAGTCGATGCAGAATCAGAACCAGGGAGGTGGTTTTAAGCGCCCTGCGCCACCGTCTAACTTCGCCAAGTCCGGCCGAGCTAAGACGGAGAAGACGCAAGGGGGATCGACTCAGCAGTCAGGGCATACCAGGAGTTCAGTTCAGTGTTATAACTGCGGTACTGCTGGGCACAAGAGCACTGAGTGTCGGAAGGAGAGAAGGCCATGCTTTGGGTGTGGACGTGATGGTCATCTGCAAAAGTTCTGCAAGCAGGGGAAGCAGAAGGGAGTAGAGTCGCATCAAGGGTCAGTTCATCAAAGCAACCGACCTAGGTTTAAGCCTGCCGAGACTCCTAGCCCTTCAGTGCAGACGACTGCTCAGAACAGGGGAAAGGCCCCAACTGTTTCTGGAAGTCAGGGCCAACGCTTGTACGAGATGCGTGAGGCAGATGGACCCAACGCTCCGATTGCTCAAGGTACTCTATACCTTCACTCTACTTCAGTGTGCATTCTGTTTGATTCTGGTGCTACGCATTCCTTTATTTCGGATAGCTTTGTTAGCAAGTTAGACTTAGTGTGCAATGATTCGTGCGACCCTTTCGTCGTTAATCTTCCTAATGGAGAACGTTTGGTGGGAACCAAGCATTTGTCCAACTTTCCGATTACCATTCAGGGTAAGGAATTAGAGGCAGATTTAATCTGTATAGCCATGGCTCCATACGACATTATTCTCGGTATGGATTGGCTAACGCGTCACAAGGCGGTGATCGACTTCAGTTCAAGAATGGTGACAGTGTCATCCAGGGGCCAATTCGTGTGTAAGTTCAAAGGCCGAAATGACGCTGATAACGGCAAGCTGATCAATGCGATGGCTGCGTTTAAGCTACTACGACAAGGATGTGTCGGGTACCTTTGCTACTTGGATTCGCCTGAGAAGGATGAACCTGAGGTTCTTGATATTCCTGTAGTTAGGGAATTTTCGGATGTCTTTCCGGAAGAAATTCCAGGATTACCCCCAAATCGTGACGTAGAGTTTTCAATTGATCTCGAGCCTGGTACGGCGCCGATTTCCAAATCCCCGTATCGGATGGCTCCAGCTGAGATGCAAGAGTTGAAGAATCAACTTGAAGATCTTCTTGACAAAGGTTATGTCAGGCCAAGTGCATCGCCGTGGGGTGCTCCGGTATTATTCGTCAAAAAGAAGGACGGATCGTTCCGACTTTGTATCGACTACCGAGAGTTGAATAAGGTGACGATCAAGAACAAGTATCCTTTGCCTAGGATTGATGACTTGTTGGACCAATTGAAGGGAGCAAAGGTTTTCTCCAAGATCGACTTAAGATCTGGATATCATCAACTCAGGATTCGGGAGCAGGACATTCCTAGAACTGCGTTTAGGACCAGATATGGTCATTACGAGTTCGTAGTGATGCCTTTTGGGCTTATAAATGCTCCAGCTGTCTTTATGGACTTGATGAACCGATGTTTTCACCAGTACTTGGATAAGTTCGTGGTGGTCTTCATAGACGACATCTTGATCTATTCTCCGAATGAAGAAGTCCACGAGGAACATCTACGGATTTCCTTATCGATCCTTAGACAACATCAGCTTTATGCTAAATTGTCTAAATGTGAATTCTGGATGAAGGAAGTGGCTTTCTTAGGCCACGTGATCAATAAAAATGGGGTTATGGTTGATCCCCAAAAGATTGAAGCTGTGGCTAAGTGGACACAGCCTCAGAACGTAAAAGAGGTGCACAGTTTTCTTGGACTTGCCGGGTATTATAGAAGGTTTGTAGAAGGATTTTCAAAGATCGCTCTATCTATGACCAATCTACTCCGCAAGGTCCACAAGAAGTTTGTCTGGAATGACAAGTGCGAGGTCAGTTTCCAGGAGTTGAAGCGACGGTTGACCTCGGCACCCGTTTTAGCACTCCCTGAGGGGAATGACGATTATGTGGTTTATAGTGATGCTTCCAAGTGTGGCCTTGGTTGTGTTTTGATGCAAAGGGGTAGAGTCATTGCTTACGCATCTAGACAACTCAAGACTTACGAAGAAAACTATCCGACCCATGATCTTGAGTTAGCAGCGGTTGTCTTTGCGCTGAAGATTTGGAGGCATTACCTCTATGGTATAAGATGCCAAGTCTTCACTGACCACAAAAGTCTCAAGTATATATTTACTCAGAAGGAGTTAAATATGAGACAACGCCGCTGGCTAGAGTTGCTCAAGGACTACGACATGGAGTTGTTGTATCATCCGGGCAAGGCTAATGTAGTAGCTGATGCGCTAAGCCGGAAGACAATGCACGAGACTGTGGTTGCGTTGCTTACTGCTCAGACCAAGCTAAACCAAGAGTCATGCGACATTGAAGTCTTGTATGACCAGCGTAGAGGGTACCTGAGTATGATGGAAATTCAGGCTACACTGCTGGATCAAATCAAAGAAAAGCAAGTCGATGACAACATCTTGGTAAAGTTAAGCAGTGAAGTGATCGATGGGAAAGCTCCCAGTTTTGTGGTTCAGGATGATGGATCACTTTGGTTTCAGGATCGGATCTGTGTGCCTGACACAGAAGGTCTTCGTCAGTTGGTGATGAGAGAAGCTCATTCATCTGCTTATTCTGTGCATCCTGGCTCTAGCAAGATGTACAAGGATCTCAGGAAGAAGTTTTGGTGCCAAACATGAAGTGGGACGTAGCAGACTTTGTGGCAAAGTGCTTAACTTGCCAAAAAGTCAAGATCGAACACCGCAGACCAGGTGGTGAGATGCTACCTCTCCCCGTGCCAGAATGGAAATGGGAGGACATTTCCATGGACTTCGTCACTGGGCTACCCAAGACTCGAAGTCAGAGAGATGCTATCTGGGTAATTTTGGATAGGCTTACGAAGAGTGCTCATTTCATAGCCATCAAGACCACATGGGAAACCCAGAAGCTAGCCGAAGTTTACCAGAAGGAGATTGTCCGCTTACATGGCATTCCTAAGACCATTGTATCGGACCGAGATGGCCGTTTCATGTCAAGATTCTGGAAGGAACTTCATAAGGCTATGGGGACCGAGTTGAGGTTTAGTACAGCGTTTCATCCTTAGACAGATGGCCAGTCTGAAAGGACCATCCAGACTCTGGAGGATATGCTTAGAGCTTGTGTGCTCGATCGTCCGACTAGCTGGGAGGACAACTTGAGTCTGATTGAGTTCACGTACAATAATAGCTGGCATGCTACAATCAAGATGGCTCCGTTTAAAGCTTTGTATGGTCGCAGATGCAGATCTCCGATTTGTTGGGACGATAATGCCGACAAAATTCTGCTTGGACCAGAGTTGGTCGAAAGGACGGCTTCAGACATTGCTTTGATTAGACAAAGAATGTTGACCGCTCAGAGTCGACAGAAGTCCTACGCAGATCGGAAGCACAGGACTGTCGAGTTCGAGGTCGGTGACAAGGTTTTTGTAAAGGTATCGCCATCCAAAGGAGTTTTCAGATTTGGTAAGCGTGGGAAGCTTAACCCTCGCTACGTGGGACCATTCAAGATTCTGGATAGAGTGGGATCTCTAGCGTACCGTTTGGCGTTGCCACCATCGGCTCACCCGGTGCATAACGTGTTCCACGTGTCTTTACTCAGAAAGTATGTACCAGATGAGTCTCATGTACTTAGCTACAAAGACATCGAGATTCAAGCTAATGGTACTTACGAAGAGTTGCCCATGCGCATTTTGGAGCGTCGGGAGAAGCATTTGCGCAACAAGATCGTACCTTTGGTACGAGTGCTGTGGTCCAAGTCAGGGACCGAAGAAGTTACTTGGGAGACGTGGGAAACCGAGTCAGATATGCTCAGGCATTTTCCCGAGTTATTCTCGACCTAAGTTTCGGGGTCGAAACTTCTTGTAAGGGGGAGGAGATGTGATATCCCGTATTTTTGTAAGGTTATTTTGGGAATTATGGAATTTTCCCGAGTACCCGTTGTATACGTCGGATTTAATTCAGGTAGCTTGAGACATTCTGTAATGTGCTCTATATCTGTAATATTTTTCTCAGTGAAATAATATACAGACAAGGTGCCTTGAATTTTAAATTGTCGTTCGCGTACGATAATTTTTATCCCGGTTTATCGTCAAGCTCGTTCAAAGCCGAATGGGCGGGAAAAGGGGGAAACGGCGACCGCCGTTTAGAAACGGCGACCGTCGTGGTTGGGCCCGAGATGTCAGCGTGTCAGCTTCTAGCTGGCCACGATAGGACTAACGACGGCGACCGCCGCATTTACGGCGACCGCCGCGTGCCCGCCGCAGGCAAAATTACGGCGACCGCCGTGATTGTCCAGTGGGCATTGCCCGCCGGTCGCCGGCGTCGTTCGAGGCGCGCCGTTGCGTCGTTTGCCGCGTCTGAGGGTTTGCAGATCACTCCTTGGGGTTTGCCTATAAATAGACGAGCTTGGGCATGGGTTTTGGGTCATCTATAACCCCGAATCGCTGCCAAAACTCTCCCTCAAAGTGAGTTGTGTTTTCGTCGATTTTCTTGTGCTCGCCGGAGGTGTCGTGGTGTGTTTCCAGAGTGCCTTTGTGAAGCTTTTGGTTAGCCTTGGAGGTTAGAAGCCAAAGCAAGTCGAAGGAGGCCGAACCGCTCGTGTTTTGGGGTGAGTTTTCTCTCGTTTCAGTCGGCCGTGTTCTTCACGGCGACCGCCGTGATGAATACGGTGACCGCCGCCAAGAACGGCGACCGCCGCCAGTGCCCAGAACGCCTTCGTGGCTTTGGCTTGGTCGGTTGTCGTCGTGGCGTCTTTCCTTTCGTGTTCTTTCGCCGTGTTTAGATTCGTACTGTTTATGTCAGATCTAACTTAGGGTTCCTTTTATGGGTCGACTCGAAGGTTGTTGTGCTGTCGGAACTATACCGTGTCGAGCCCGAAATCCAGTGACTTCTTTAGACTATTCTGCGGAGTAAGACAAGTGGCGGTTCGCTCTTGCTCTTTCGTTCCATATTTACATTAATTATCAGTAGTTTATATGAGTAATTAATTTGGAATGAATATTCTGTTTGTCTGGAAACGGTTTTGATAAACTATTTTGAAAATCATATAATGTTAGAACAACGCTATTATCTGTGATCGCCTTTCGGGCCTTTATGTGGATTTATCCTGTAAATGTTGTGGTGCTATAACTGTTTAGTTAGCACTGTTAAATAGGAACGTTACTCGGACTCTGTCCAGTCGTTTCTTTATAATCTGGTATCGGGGTGGCTCGTCCCCATCTGATACTATTCTAAGATCATGATCGGTCTCTTACACATGTGTGTAGAGACAGGACACTTAGCTGGTGTCACAAACCTTTCGGTATACGTCACTCTCGACGAAACGTATACTAAGATGTGTCGTCCCATTGGTGGGGTACACATGTAAAAGTCTATAATGTGATGTGTGTTTTTGAAACATAAATCAAATAAGTGCTACCTTGACGCACATAACTAATACACCTTGGGCGAGTAGTGCAGCTAAGTTCAGTGTAGCTAGGAAAACTCGTCTTGACTTGAATGTAGTACGTTCTCTTTCCAATCTGGATTCGCTGTAGGCGATGAGGTTGGTCGTGAACCGAAGCATCTCAGTCAGTTTTAAATCATTGTTGAATGATTCTGTAATATTCCAGATTTGTCATTTTCTTCCTTAAAGACTCATTTCCGTTGGAGTCTTCTTTCAAGTCAATTTCTGTGAAGATTCAGTCTTCCAGAATCTTCTCTTGTGCATACCTCTTGTTTATTCCAGTAGGAATATGATGGTTGACTACCGTTATCGGTTATTATCCGAGAAGCGGTGAGTCTAACCTAATATGACTGCTTCGAAGCAGTCTGCTTTATACCCTTGCTAGTCTATTCATTTAGACTAACCAACCAATATTTTCCCTTGCATGGTTGGCTGGTGTCATCCATTCGATTCGGCACATCAGTTAAGAAGTAGCTCAGAAGATTAGAAGGACTATGGAGTCGGCGGTGGTTTTTGAATGTTTTAATTATTTCTTTAATCAGGTTATGATCCTTTGGACAATAACTCCGTTTGTAATGTGCTTTCTTAGTCTTCCGCTGTGTTTGGTTTAAACTATGTTTTGACCTATTCGGGATTGGGTTGTAATCCCGTAACTCTTATTTTCCTTGACAATGTTATGTTTTGGAATTTAATGCTTGATCTTTGTGTATCAATTGCATTTCATAAATTGTATTTATTTGGTAAAGCCTTGGGTGATCTCGATAAGGAACACTAGGGTCACTGGCGGTAATACCTTTCCAAAAGGGTTAAGTTTTGGGGGTGTTACAAAGGGTGCAGCGGTCGCCGTAATTGCGGCGGTCATCGTTTTTAGGTCGTAGCCAACTTGCTTGGCGAGGCAATTGCGGCGGTCGCCGTAAGGTTTGCGGCGGGCGCCGTGAACACCATCTCCGTTTTTTTTTTTCGCGCTTTCTGCAGGTTAGTTCGACACAGAAAGGAAAAACAAAAAGAAAAACAACTGAATAAAGACTAAGGGAAAGAAAATAGACTACCTAACATCGGGTTGCCTCCTGAACAACGCCTTAGTTAATGTCGTGGCTCGACATACTACTCGAACAACCTCAATCCATATCGTCAGGTTCCTTGGGAACCTTCTTAATCCATACCTCCTTTCTGAACCAATCATGGAAAGGTTTGAACCTTAGACCATGCTTCTTCTTCCTTGGCTTCTCCATCTTGACCTTCTTGGTCGCGTTTACCCCATGCTTAGATTGATCCGGGGGGTGTTTAACCTTAACTTCAGGGACCTGCACCAAAGAGGGAGCGAGCTGCTCGCTCGTAGTTAGCAGCAAAGGTGATTTACCTGGAAGCTCCGGAGGGCGCTTATAACAAGCGTCCCACTCAGTAACGCCTTCCTACAAGTCAGTAGATATAGCAATATCCAAGATAGAATCAACAATAAGTGGTGGGTCATCTAGGTGGTCCTCATCAAAAACATCTTTCACCACAGGCTCAAGGGTATCAATTGCACACAAAGAAAGATCATTAGAAGGAAATTTTCTGGCTTCATAGATATTGTAGTTAATAGTTTCGCCATCAAATTCCATGGTTAAAGAACCAGTACTCACGTTGATCTTAGTGTTGGCAGTTTTCAAGAATGGTCTCCCTAACAGAATATGGGCTGCATGCATATCATGTTCCATATCAAGCACATAGAAGTCAGCAGGAAAAGTAAGATCACCAACCCTAACCAAGACATCCTCCACAATCCCTATAGGACGCACACTAGATCTATCAGCTAACTGAATGGAAATATTGGTCGCATGCATGGGTCCTAATCCTAAGGATTCACAAAGAGATGAAGGTAAAACATTGATGGAAGCACCTAAATCTAGCATAGCCTTATTGAACTTGGTGCCTCCAATAGTGATAGGGATAGTGAACATACCTGGGTCACCACACTTCTTAGGTAAGCTCTTCTGAAACACAGCAGAGACATGTTCGCTTACCTTAACCTTCTTCTTACTGTTCCTATCTTGGTTCCTCTTTGTTGTGCATATCTACTTTAAGAACTTCGCATAACGAGGGACAGATTTGATCAAATTGAGGAGAGGAATGTTGACCTCTACGTTTCTGAACATCTCAAACATGTCCTTGTCTTGCGCAAGTGGCTTGGTGCGCTACAAAGCAGATGGGAATGGTGCAACAGGCTTCCACTCAGGGAAAATCGGAGTTTCAGATTCCTTCTCAGCTTCAACTTCGCAATCGGAGGGGCGGCGGGCGCCGTGTGTGTCGCGGCGATCGCCGTTTTCGTTCTCATGATTTCCGAGAAAATTATCACCTTCACGACGGTCGCCGTAATTTTTGCGGCGGTCGCCGTTATTCTTTTCTTCCAGGTCGAGAGCAGCCTCCATTTTACGGCGGTCGCCGTGTGTCTCGCGGCGGTCGCCGTTTTCACAGTGGTCGCCGTGGTCTTCACGGCTGTCGCTGTTCTGCTCTAAATCTGCACTTTCTTCTTCGTTGCCCTCAGACCTATCTTCCTCAAGCTTCTTCCCACTTCTCAAAGTCACATCACTGACATTCCGAATATTCGGGTTCACTTCAGTTTGAGACGAGAGTTTACCGGAATCCTTTGCATCCAGTTTATTTACCACTTGAGAAATCTGACCAAATTGCCTCTCCAGGTTCTGAATGCTAGCTTGTGTACTTTCCTGGAACTGTATGTGGCTCTTGGTCAACTTAGCAACATTAAGGTTCACGTTGGTAACACTCTCATTAAGGTTCACGTTGCTCTGCATCAGCATCTTCATCATGGCCTCCATAGACGATGAAGGATTCGAGCTCTGCCCTTGAGGTTATGGCACAAATGGCTGCCTTGGTTGTTGAGGATTACCCTGTTGTTGCTGTGGTTCTGGGTCTCTCCATCTGAAGTTGGGATGGTCCCTCCAGCCAGGATTGTATGTACTAGAGTAAGGATCATTCCTGGGCCTCTGCTGATATCCTCCTACTGCATTCACTTCCTCTTGCAACGTAGGACACGAGTCAGTAGGGTGTAGGTCATCACGACAGATCTCATAAGCCTTAGCCTGCTGAGGCGTACCTTTCAGTTTCAAACGCCTCACTTCCTCTCTCAACACATCAAAATCAGCCTGATCAATTTTCGCTTGAGAACCCGCAACAACCAAGCGTTGGGAGCCTCTCCCGCTGTAATGCCTAGAGTCATCAGCCAATGTAGCAAATATCTCTAGAGCCTCTTCATAGGTCCTCTTCAGAATATTCCCACCACATGTAGAATTGACCATCCGACGGTCATCTTCACGGAGTCCTCCATGCAGATAGAGAATCAGGTCATGATTAGCATAACCATGGTAAGGGCAACTCTTCACTAGTTTCTTGAAGCGTTCATAATAGTCGTAGAGAGACTCATTGGACAGTTGCTCAATGTTGCAGATCTTCTTCTTAAGCTGATTGGACTTGATAGCTGGGAAATACTTGTCAAGGAATACTTTCTTCAAATTCACCCAAGTAGTGATGCTTCCTGGGGGTAGAGAATGATACCAGTCCTTCACTGAGTCCTTCAGAGAAAAAGAAAATACCCTCAACCTCATCTGATCTTCAGTAATATCAGATGGCCTCATACTGGTGCAGACCTCAAGGAACTCATCCAGATGCTGAATAGGATCCTCAAGCGGGGTTCCACTGAATTTCGGGAGTAAATGGACTACTCCTGTCTTGAGCTCAAATTTAACCCCTTCACCCAGAGCAGGGAATTGCATAGCACGAGTAGGTTGCTCCAAGTTAGGAGCTGTCAAGGACTCCAGAGTAACACGTTGATCAGCCATTCTTTCAGCTTCCTGAAGTAGCAAATTTGCAGCCTTGCGAGCTTGAAGGAAAGTTCTCTCGATCTCTGGATCAAAAACTAGAGGTAGATTATTAGTAACACGGGTGTGAACCATAAGATAGGTTCACACCAAGATTGGCACACAAATCACACACACAAAATAGATTATTGCCTTCCCCGGCAACGGCGCCAATTTGATAACAAGTTTTTGTCGTGTAAAAACTGCTATGCAAAATATCCAAACAAACCCTAAACCGTAGTCCTAGGTAAGTAAAGGTCGAATCCACATGGAGGCGAATTCTATCTTAATATGCAATTTGTATGTCAATCAGAAGTAACCAAAGGGGGGATTTTGTTTGTTTTAAATAACTAAGCATGCAAAAGGTAAACAAGCGAAAGAGTTGTTAAATCAGTAATGGGGAAAAGCACTTAGTCAAACAACATCCACTATTCGTATGACAAGTTGATCTTAGATACTCATTCAAAATCTCATGCAATGGTGATTCCAATTCCTTTTCAGATATAACTAATAGCACAACCAGATACTATTAGCACTAGCTAATTAAACAACCCTGAAACCATCAAGATTCAGTTTAACAGCAGCCTTACGGATAAGAATATAGTTGGATACAATTCTAGCATAAAACAACCAGCTTTTATCCTAGAATGTAAATCAATTCTCTTCTGCATAAGACTAGCACAACCAGATACTAGTACGATGCAGTTGCTACTCTGAAATAGATATGCTCAACCAATAACAATCTAAATCTAGCAATAGATCAATAACAATAAACCCTAGTTGCGTCCAAATAGAGATTATCAATATCAATCATAAACAACTTAAGCAAGAGAAAGATAAAAACCATGCAATAGATTAAGAACGAGAATCTCACAACTGAATCACACGAAAAGCTTCAATGTCTGACTAAGTCAGCGAGACTTAGTTCTTCATAACGTAGAAAAGGGAATTAATTAGGGTTTCAGAGAGTTGATGATTCAAGATTGGCAACTCTCCCCAAAAGGTGTTTTAACCTAATTCTCAAAATATGGTAAAAATAATAAATTAACAATAATCAAATAAGAAATTAATCCAGGGAAATTAATCCCAAAATCCCGGCCTTGAATTCCCGTTCAGCAGCTCAACACGGCCTCCTCGTTTGGCACTTCGCTCCAGCAAAGCATCACCGGCCCAATTCCAATTCAGCAGCAACGGCGGCCCACACCATCTCGGCCCAATTCCAATTGCATGCATCAGCTCGCTGACGTCGTGGATGACATCACCCGCTTGAATTCAATTCTCCAGCTTCCAAATTTGACGCGGCTTCAGCTTCCTTCACGCGGGCCCCAACCTTCCTTCAATTGGGCCGGCACTTCATGTGCCTAATTTCCTTGCTTCAACTTGGCCCAAAATCACGTGGCTTTTAATTAATTACCAAACTTTGCCCCCACACACCATGCACATGAATGTGTCTAAATCTACCCGAATGACATCAATAAAACCTCTAATGATTCTTACTTAAGCCCTACAAAGTAGTGCTTATCAATAACATAGTGTTCTGGTTTCCAATCTTCTTCCTTCATGGTGAGGTCGACATAGCCATCTCCATTTTCGACTATCCTCCAGCATTGGTAGTCGTTGGTCTTGATGTGGCTTTTCATGCACTTTTCCCACCATGTTTCTTCTCCTTTCTTCCGAATGTGAGGTTTGTTGATGGAAATTCCCAGCTCAAACTTGCTTGACTGAGACATCTTAGATCTGCAAACTTAAACAAAGATCTAGAGCTTTTCCTGCTCTAATACCAATTGTAGGATCGTGATTGTTAGATAATAACTTTAAGGAACTCAGAATATCGATTCTAAGTTCCCTTCGCAGCGGAAATAAATAATCAAACAAATGACAAGTTCCTTATAGTGGAAACCTTTGATTGCCAACTAGCAATCCAGGACCACTACCTTTCTTTTGAAAGGATTTCAAGGTCTACTTCTTGATTTTTTATCTCTTTTGGTTACAGCTTATCCTAGGAACAAACACACAGTTTCTTTGCCTTACACACAGTTAGGCAATCCTAGATAACTTAACACAATCAATAAGTAATCCAAGAAACAGACCTTCGTACCTAGGAACTATCACTTACAGTCACATGAACTTAGCACTCAGCTCTTCTATTCCTTGACTGGTTCCTCTTGATCTCGGTTTGCTTTGATGATCTTGTTTGAAGCTTCACACTTTGATGTTTGCTATGGAGTGTGATTCTATTGTGAATGCTTGAAGATAACTCTTGAGTTAGTCTTCCTTTTATAGAGGATTCTTCGCAACTTCTTCTTCTCTTGGTTCCACGGATTGAGCTTGCCCTAGGATAAGTGGTTCTCCTTGGTCCACGTTGTTCTTGGCATGTGCAAACAACCTAGGCAGCTCAGAATCCTTCTAGGTTAGTCAACCTCTTCAGCCAAGTCGTTCTCCAGCTTCCTTTGTCCGAGGTTCAACACTCTGGGCGCTTGGGAACTGACTTCTGGACAGCGACAGGTTCCATGTCCTGTCGCTTTCACCTTTCTCTGTCCGAGGTTCGGTGTTCTAGGTGTCTTGTTGTTTTGCTCTGGACATTGGCAGGCTTTTGGAAGCTTCTCATAAGTCGTTTTCGACTTCCTTTTGTCCGAGGTTGGTGTTCCCAGATTTCTCGGGAATCGCAACCTCGCATGCTATGTTTCTGGGTGCATCTGGGTTCCTTCCTTTGTCTTGTTCCTTTGGTTCTCTTGTCCTGTTTGGCTTTCTTGCCTTCGGTATATTCCTGTGGTTCCTTAAAGCACATCTTTGGGATAAAACATTAGTATCATAATATTTGTCATCTTCAAAAGTAGAGAAACTGAGGAAATGAACTCTCAGGGGAACTGAAGTTCCAGAGTTCCGTTTCCTAACACAAAGTCTTAGGAATCAAGACGGCGAAAGAAATATGGCAAGCACTCAAGGACATGCATGAAGGAAGTGAGGAACTAAAGCAAAGCCGGAAGTTTGCTTTAGAATGAGAATACCACACATTCAAAATGATGGAAACTGAAACCATCTCTGAGTACTACTCTCGCTTCAATAGGCTCATTGGAAAGATAACAGCGGCTGAGGTCACCCTTGATGAAGTCTCCAAATCACTGGTGGTCATCAATGGACTTAACTCTAAGTTCACCCTCATCAAAGGAATCATGAAGAACACCCCAGGTATCCAATCTCTTCCCTTGACTCAAATCATAGGGAAACCGGAGGTTGAAAAAGGAGAACACACCAAAGTCAATGCTGATAAGAAACTGGAGAAAAGAATTGCCCTCAAAATCTCCAATGTGATACCCCGTAATTCTGTAAGGATTATTTTGGGAATTTTTGGAATTTTCCCGAACACCCGTTTAGTACGTCGGATTTAATTCAGAAAGTCAGAGACATTATATAATGTGCTCTGTATCTGTAATATTTTTCTCAGTGAAGAATTATACAGTTAAGACCTGTTGGAAGTCTATACTCGTTCGTGTACGACTTTTGTTATCGCGAGTTAAGATTAATACCAATCTCTACCCAATTGGTTATTGCCCAAGAGGTGCAAATGGATTAACCATGGGTTAATACCCAAGGGCACAATTGGAAGGCTTTTTGGCTCCCAACAAGCCTCATCTTTGCCTATAAAGAAAGGGCATGGGTGAAGCTTGAAAGGGTGTGAAAAACGCCATTACGCTGTCCATTTCTCGTCTCTCAAAAACGCTCCCAAAGAAAAACGCTCTCTCTCTCGGAAAGATCTCGTGGATCGTTGGAGGCTCGTTTAGTGTCGTTCTCGGTGGCCAAAGGAGACTTGGAAGGTCCTTAGAAGCCTAGAAGCCAAGCAAGGCGAAAGGCGAACCAAATCGAGCGTCGCGGGTAAGATTTCTCGTCCGTTTTTAAGTTTCTGTTCAGTGACGGCGACCGCCGCCAGGGAGACGGCGACCGCCGCCAGGAACGGCGACCGCCGCCAAGGAGACGGC
The DNA here is from genome assembly GCA_027886185.1 of Rheum nobile. Lineage (NCBI taxonomy): Eukaryota > Viridiplantae > Streptophyta > Magnoliopsida > Caryophyllales > Polygonaceae > Rheum > Rheum nobile. The sequence continues at coordinate 1,089,162 of WOAB01000215.1, forward strand.
GACCGCCGCCAGGAACGACGAACGCCGCCAGGGAGACGGCGACCGCCGCCAGGAACGGCGACCGCCGTGTTATGGACGGCGACCGCCGTGTTGGGGACGGCGACCGCCGTGTTGTGGCCGGCGACCGCCGTGAAGTTCTTGGTGCCGCCGTGGAGGAAGCCGATGAGCGGCGCCCGCCGTGCTTGAGACGGCGACCGCCGTGATGGTGGCGGCGCCCGCCGCAATTGTTTGGTGGCCGGCAGTGAAGGGTAGTTGCCCGGGAGTTGTGCGTTGGCTTCCGAGACCTTCGATCGGGTCTCGTATCCTTCGTTTTCTTTCGTCCTTTCGTATATTCGTACTTTTGTTTGTCGAATCTAACCTAGGGTTCCTTTTTGGGTTGACTCGAAGGTGTTTATGCTAGTGGAGCTATACGCGTGTCGAGCCCGGAATTTCCGTCGTCGTTAGGCTTCGTTCAAACTCTGCGGATTCAGGCAAGTGGCGGTTCGCTCTTGCTCATCGTTCCATATTTACATTAATTATCAGCTGTTTATCTGAGTAATTAATTTGGAATGATTATCTGTGTTTGTCTGGAAAAGGTTTTATAAACTGTTTTGGAAAATCATATAATAGGTTGTATATCTGCTAGAACGACGCTATTATCTGTGATCGCCTTCCGGGCATTTATGTGGATTAATAGGAAAACTAATCCAAGTAAGGATTAGCTGTTTCTATTATCTCTTTGTTTAAGTCGTTTGCTTGGATGGCTTTAATGTGAATAGTTGCTGTGTTAGACTGTTTAGTTAACACGAGTGTTTGTAGGAACGCTAATCCAAGTAAGGATCAGTCGTTTCTTTATAACTTAATGTGCGTAGGAACGCTAATCCAAGTAAGGATTAGTCGTTTCTTTATAATTTAATATTCATGGGAACGCTTATCCATATGTAAGGATTTGTCGTTTCTTTAAATCATAATATTCCTCGGGGTTATTGCCGAATAATTTAAGGGTCATGACCTATGCTTCTTATCCACATGTAAGGATCTGAAGTGTTTTAAGCGCCTTGCTAGCGCCAGTGGATGAGCTTAATTGCAGTCCTGTGTTTTAAGCACTTAGCTAGTGCATTGGGGTGGACGTAACTGTCACCCTGTAAAATAAACTGTAAGCATTGTGGCAGTGCAAATCAGGGTGAACGTAAGATCACACGGTGTAATAATAACTTCCGTGTTCTCGGAATATTCTTAAAAGCCTCAACACTGTGTGTGTGTGTTGTAATTTAATAAGATAAGTGCCGTTAAGCACATAATTAAACTGTAAGCGCTGTATAGTGCAATCAGGGTGAACGTAAGGTCACCCGGTGTAATAATAATCGCCGTTGTTTCTCGGCATAATAAAGTTAAGTCCTGCGTGTGCGTTGTGTGCGTTTTAATTTGGGTTGACGTAAGTGTCACCCTGTGATTTAAGCCTTGTTGTCGCTCTTAATAACATTAATGTGTTTCAGTAATGTGTGTTTTGTAATTAAATAAGATATGTGCCCGAGTGCACATGATTAATAAACCTTTGGCGAGTAGTGCAGCTAAGTTATAGTGCAGCTAGGAAAACTCGTCTTGACTTTGATCATAGTACGTTCTCTTTCCGATCTGGATTCGCTGTATGCGATGAGGTTGGTCGTGAACCGAAGCATCTTAGTCAGTTCTTAAATTGTTATGTGGTTCTGTAAGGTCTCGACTTGAATGTAGTACGTTCTCTTTCCAATCTGGATTCGCTGTATGCGATGAGGTTGGTCGTGAACCGAAGCATCTCAGTCAACTTTTAAATCATTGTTGTTTAATTCTGTTAAACATTCCAGATTTGTCATATTTCCTTAAAGACTCAATCTCTTGGAGTCTCTTTTCGAGTCGATTTCTGTGAAGATGAAGTCTTCCAGAATCTTCTCTCATGCATACCTTTGTTGTTATTCCGTGAAAGTGCCGGGTTATGTATCGTCCCTTCGGTTATTATTTGAGGGACAATGATAGTAAACGGTTTCGATCACTCGAACCACTCTGCTTTTTACCCTTGCTAGTCTATTCAAGTAGACTAACCCACGAACATTGTTCTCCGCATATGGGCTGGTGTCATCCGTTCGATTCGGCACATCAGATGGAGTGTAGATGAGAAGGCTAGAAGGACTATGGAGTCGACGGTGGTTTTCCGACATTTTAATAATTTCTTTTAATCAGGTTGAGATCCTTGGACAGGTGATCATTACAATCACAACCCTTTTTGTAATATCTTTTAAAAGTTTTCCGCTGTGCCTTGTTTAAGATTTCCGTTGTAATTTATTTAAACTTTGTGTTTGTCCTATTCGGGATTGGGATGTAATCCTAGGACTCGTGTTTTATGTAAATAAGGTTATCATTTTGTATCATTGTATTTAATGATTTGTATTTAAACGGTAAAGCCTTGGGTGATCTCGGTAAGGAACACTGGGGTCACTGGCGGTAATACCTTTCCAAAAGGGTTAAGTTTTGGGGGTGTTACAGTTGTGGTATCAGAGCCAAAGGTTGTTTTAAAACGGGTTTGGATTTTTATAAATCATTTATCCGTTTTTGAAAATGCTTTAAGAAGGGCTCTGAATTTTTTTTTCAAAGTGAAAAGAGTTTGAAAACACCGTTCATAGTCCTGTCTTCTATATGGTCTGATATAGTAAGTTTGCTTCTATATCTAGAAAGACTAATTCCTTCCCCGTTGCCCCGTATGATATGGGTGCATTCTATTCTCTTCAGAGGAACCGGGAGAAGCCAAGGTGGTTTCGCTATACCCAATAAGGCTTGAATTCCCAGTTCTCTCATTTTGAGTTAAGGTTGTAGAACCTAGTAACTCGGTTTGAGTTCATCAATAGAAATTACCAAGTTGATCTATTCTAAGTTGATTTTATTACAATAAGTATATCAGAAGATACTAACGTGATAAAATCCTTGGAATTTGATCGGTAAACAGATGGTGAACACAAGGAACATTATCCGTGCTGGTGCTGGGCCGAGTAATGACCCTAGACCAAATGCAAGGAATGTTGCAGACCCAACAAGAGAGCGTGAGTCTGTCTTTAACAATAACCAGGGAGGCAATGGCCAAGCTCAGGCCAACGCTCCGATGATGTTTGATGCTGCAGCAGTGGAGGCAATTCGAGGAATTGTCATGCAGGCAATCACAGATGTTATGCGACCAGTTGCACCACAAGTACAAGGTGGTCCAGTTCCTCAGGCTATTCCTAAAGTCGAGGAGTCAGTGGAGCAAGTACCTCAGATCAATGTTGTCAGAAACAGAGGAACTTACGGGCAAGCATTAAAAGCCGTGAGTTCAATGAGGCCTGACAGCTATGACGGTACTGGAGAACCGGTCAGGGTGACCTATTGGTTCTCACATATGGAGCGGTTGCTCCGGAACATTAATTGCACTGAGGCTGGGAAAGTGCACATCGCCTCTCTTCAACTCAAGGATGTGGCTAGCGAATGGTGGGAGAGCACCGGTCTGGCTGACCATCCCGAGCTGAATTGGAGCATGTTCAAAACCAAGATGACCGATCGTTTCTTTTCCCGAGCTATGAGGGAGGAGAAGCATAAGGAATTTCTGTACCCGCAGATTGATGGGTTAAAGGTGACTGAGCTCGCAGCTAAGTTCAATCACTTGATGCAATACGCTGGACCTGAGGTATCAACCGAGGAGTAGAAGATCTGGTACTTCCATGGATGGATGAATCCAGAGATCAAGCCTCTAATGTTGCGTTATGGTTGTACTACGTTAGAGCAATATGTTGATGTAGCCTACAAGACGGAAGTCACATTGGAGGAGTCTGCCTTTAAGAGGGAGAAGCAAGTTAAGGGAAAGGGTGGGCAACAGGATCGCCAGGTTGGTTCATTCAAACGACCGGCATCGCCTACCAAGTTTGAAAGGTCTGGTCGTGCTAAGACCGAGACAACTCAGTCAGACTCTGCCAGAGGCTCAGGTTGGAGCAGCAGAGCAATTCAGTGCCACAATTGTGGTGAAGAAGGGCATAAAAGTTTTGTTTGCCAAAAGGACAAGAGGATGTGTCATAATTGTGGAAGAGAAGGCCACATAAAAACGTACTGCAGACTGAAGGGTCAGAGACCAATGCAGTCTTATCAGGCGTCAAATGTTGGAGGTGGACAGAACCCAAGGCCAGTGGTATCCACTCCCGAGCAGTCTATGGCTCGTAATAAAGGCAAAGCGCCTATGGGGTCTTCAGGCCAAGGGCAACGACTCTTCATAATGAGTCAAGCCAATGGAGAAGAACCCTGATCCATTAAAGAGTAACGACGTGTGTCGGTAATCTCCGTGGTGTTAAGATCTGCCTGATCGACTTTTGTCAATTAATGTAATGTTTGGATTTTAATGAAGTATTTCCGTGTTTTGGAAAATTTCTGAATGTGTTATCATTGCGAATTAGTTGTTCATACGAAACCTCGTAAGTGTCGAGAACAGCTTATGCCAAGTAAGGATAAAGACTGTCGAACTTATGGTGGTGGAGTTTTATAGACAACTTAGATGTTCGTCCCTTGTGGTTAATCCCAAGGTCGACTCTGCTGTTTAAATCTAAATCCACTCCTAAGATTCTTCTTCATACATAGAGTATGTCATCTATAAGATCGGATGCAGCTCTTTGAGGAAGATTAAGTGGTGAAGCGGTCATGTTAAGAGGAAAGGTTGCAGTTAAGGATATGTTGATGATCCCGATGTATTAAAGATTCAGTAAGGAGAATTGTCTATATACATCTAAGGAGTACTGTGGTAAGCGTTATCTCATACGCTGAGTTCTTCCGAGATTTCTTAAGGAAAGGGAATGAACTTTTAGAGTTTTGTTCGGAGAGATCAGGAGCTATCTCTCATGCGTGAGTTTGTGCCATGAGCATTAAGGAGGGTGAATCATTTTCAGAATGATATCCTAAGGAATTAAGAATGATATCTCGTGTGATCCATTTCAAGGATGAAGTGATTAAGGATGTTGGATCCAGGTGGTAAGATTGGTGTTGAGGTAGTATCCTCATTGGCTTAATGCAAGTTTCGGGGTCGAAACTTATTTTAAGGGGGAGGTGATGTGATACCCCGTAATTCTGTAAGGATTATTTTGGGAATTTTTGGAATTTTCCCGAACACCCGTTTAGTACGTCGGATTTAATTCAGAAAGTCGGAGACATTCTGTAATGTGCTCTGTATCTGTAATATTTTTCTCAGTGAAGAATTATACAGTTAAGACCTGTTGGAAGTGTATACTCGTTCGTGTACGACTTTTGTTCTCACGAGTTAAGATTAATACCAATCTCTACCCAATTGGTTATTGCCCAAGAGGTGCAAATGGATTAACCATGGGTTAATACCCAAGGGCACAATTGGAAGGCTTTTTGGCTCCCAACAAGCCTCATCTTTGCCTATAAATAGAGGGCATGGGTGAAGCTTGAAAGGGTGTGAAAAACGCCATTACGCTGTCCATTTCTCGTCTCTCAAAAACGCTCCCAAAGAAAAACGCTCTCTCTCTCGGAAAGCTCTCGTGGATCGTTGGAGGCTCGTTTGGTGTCGTTCTCGGTGGCCAAATGAGACTTGGAAGGCCCTTAGAAGCCTAGAAGCCAAGCAAGGCGAAAGGCGAACCAAATCGAGCGTCGCGGGTAAGATTTCTCGTCCGTTTTTAAGTTTCTGTTCAGCGACGGCGATCGCCGCCAGGGAGACGGCGACCGCCGCCAGGGAGACGGCGACCGCCTCCAGGAACGGCGACCGCCGTGTTGTGGACAACGACCGCCGTTTTGTGGCCGGCGACCGCCGTGAAGTTCTTGGTGCCGCCGTGGAGGAAGCCGATGAGCGGCGCCCGCCGTGCTTGAGACGGCGACCGCCGTGATGGTGGCGGCGACCGCCATGATGGTGGCGGCGCCCGCCGCAATTGTTTGGTGGCCGGCCGTGAAGGGTAGTTGCCCGGGAGTTGTGCGTTGGCTTCCGAGACCTTCGATCGGGTCTCGTATCCTTCGTTTTCTTTTGTCCTTTCGTATATTCGTACTTTTGTTTGTCGAATCTAACCTAGGGTTCCTTTTTGGGTCGACTCGAAGGTGTTTATGCTAGTGGAGCTATACGCGTGTCGAGCCCGGAATTTCCGTCGTCGTTAGGCTTCGTTCAAACTCTGCGGATTTAGGCAAGTGGCGGTTCGCTCTTGCTCATCGTTCCATATTTACATTAATTATCAGCTGTTTATCTGAGTAATTAATTTGGAATGATTATCTGTGTTTGTCTGGAAAAGGTTTTATAAACTGTTTTGGAAAATCATATAATAGGTTGTATATCTGCTAGAACGACGCTATTATTTGTGATCGCCTTTCGGACATTTATGTGGATTAATAGGAAAACTAATCCAAGTAAGGATTAGCTGTTTCTATTATCTCTTTGTTTAAGTCGTTTGCCTGGATGGCTTTAATGTGAATAGTTGTCGTGTTAGACTGTTTAGTTAACACGAGTGTTTGTAGAAACGCTAATCCAAGTAAGGATCAGTCGTTTCTTTATAACTTAATGTGCGTAGGAACGCTAATCCAAGTAAGGATTAGTCGTTTCTTTATAATTTAATATTCGTGGGAACGCTTATCCATATGTAAGGATTTGTCGTTTCTTTAAATCATAATATTCCTCGGGGTTATTGCCGAATAATTTAAGGGTCATGACCTATGCTTCTTATCCACATGTAAGGATCTGAAGTGTTTTAAGCGCCTTGCTAGCGCCAGTGGATGAGCTTAATTGCAGTCCTGTGTTTTAAGCACTTAGCTAGTGCATTGGGGTGGACGTAACTGTCACCCTATAAAATAAACTATAAGCGTTGTGGCAGTGCAAATCAGGGTGAACGTAAGATCACCCGGTATAATAATAACTTCCTTGTTCTCGGAATATTCTTAAAAGCCTCAACACTGTGTGTGTGTGTTGTAATTTAATAAGATAAGTGCCGTTAAGCACATAATTAAACTGTAAGCGCTGTATAGTGCAATCAGGGTGAACGTAAGGTCACCCGGTGTAATAATAATCGCCGTTGTTTCTCGGCATAATAAAGTTAAGTCCTGCGTGTGCGTTGTGTGCGTTTTAATTTGGGTTGACGTAAGTGTCACCCTGTGATTTAAGCCTTGTTGTCGCTCTTAATAACATTAATGTGTTTCAGTAATGTGTGTTTTGTAATTAAATAAGATATGTGCCCGAGTGCACATGATTAATAAACCTTTGGCGAGTAGTGCAGCTAAGTTATAGTGTAGCTAGGAAAACTCGTCTTGACTTTGATCATAGTATGTTCTCTTTCCGATCTGGATTCGCTGTATGCGATGAGGTTGGTCGTGAACCGAAGCATCTTAGTCAGTTCTTAAATCGTTATGTGGTTCTGTAAGGTCTCGACTTGAATGTAGTCAGTTCTTAAATCGTTATGTGGTTCTGTAAGTCAACTTTTAAATCATTGTTGTTTGATTCTGTTAAACATTCCAGATTTGTCATATTTCCTTAAAGACTCAATCTCTTGGAGTCTCTTTTCGAGTCGATTTCTGTGAAGATGAAGTCTTCCAGAATCTTCTCTCATGCATACCTTTGTTGTTATTCCGTGAAAGTGCCGGGTTATGTATCGTCCCTTCGGTTATTATTCGAGGGACAATGATAGTAAACGGTTTCGATCACTCGAACCACTCTGCTTCTTACCCTTGCTAGTCTATTCAAGTAGACTAACCCACGAACATTGTTCTCCGCATGTGGGCTGGTGTCATCCGTTCGATTCAGCACATCAGATGGAGTGTAGATGAGAAGGCTAGAAGGACTATGGAGTCGATGGTGGTTTTCCGACGTTTTAATAATTTCTTTTAATCAGGTTGAGATCCTTGGACAGGTGATCATTACGATCACAACCCTTTTTGTAATATCTTTTAAAAGTTTTCCGCTGTGCCTTGTTTAAGATTTCCGTTGTAATTTATTTAAACTCTGTGTTTGTCCTATTCGGGATTGGGATGTAATCCCGGGACTCGTGTTTTATGTAAATAAGGTTATCATTTTGTATCATTGTATTTAATGATTTGTATTTAAACGGTAAAGCCTTGGGTGATCTCGGTAAGGAACACTGGGGTCACTGGCGGTAATACCTTTCCAAAAGGGTTAAGTTTTGGGGGTGTTACATCCAAAGCCTTCACAAGGCTTGAAATGGAGCAGGAGAACTCAGACCTAGAAGATAAGGAGGACGAACTTACAACTCTCTTCACAAAGAACATTAAAAAATTCTTTATGAAGGGAGAGTTCCAAAATGGCAGTTCCTCTCACAATGGACCGAGGAGAGATCTCAAAGTTGTCTCTTGCTATGAGTGCAAAGAAAAGGGGCACTACGCTAAGAGATGTTCCAACAAAGAAGACTCCAAAGAAGATGAAAGACCTCAAAGGAAGAAGGCTCTTGTGGCCTCATGGGGAGAAGTAGACCTGTACAAGTCCGGGCTCGGGCCGGGTATTTCGCATTTTTTTACCCGGTTGACCGGGCCGGGCTAAGCCCGCCAGGTCCAACCGGGCTGGGTTTTCTGTCCGGGCCCGTCCGGTCAACCGGGCCGGGTAGCCCGATTCAATTTTCTGCATTTTATACACATTTAAAAAATGACTTATTACATTTTTTTTAATATGATGTTATTGTTGGGTACCTGAAATCCTCCTCCTGAAAAAATACAAATCATTTGCAACATATATCACAAATATAAAAGCAAAATATAACCAAAGAAAAAGAAACATTCAACAATCCTACAAAAGTGTAAATCATTTGCACCAAGCACAAGTTCAATAATCCTGCAAAAGTACAACATAAAAACACAACAATCCTGCAAACAAGAGTGCCAAGTGCCAACAAGGCAACATCATAAAGATACAATTCCATGAAAAAATCCGGAAATACAAATCCACATTGCAAACCAAACAAAAGGAACACAATAATGAGCAATCCTCTAAGATGAGACGTACCATTATCTGGATTAGCTTTGAAGTTAGTCTTACAGTGATTGCATTGAGCAGTGATCGAACCATCACCCAGAGTACTTCTTGTCATATTATCCCAAACATTTGACTTCAGTCTTTTGCCTTTTGAAGTGCACTGAGTATTTGTATTGATTTGATCTACTTGAATATCCACATTGTCATCAGCTGACTCCATTGGTGGTTCCATCCCTAAGAGTTTGAAAACAGCAAATGGTTAAAAATCCAAAAATAACAAAAACAAACCATAACGGTGTATTGCAGTAACTTCACAATCTCACCAAAAAACAAACAAAATGAAAAACAAACGAAATAGCAAATGGCTCCCTGTATTAATTAGATATGGACGTATTAATCTATGAGCCCTAATTGGTTGAACCATCTCAGCAAAAAACAAAAAAAATAGCAAATGGCGTATGCGTATTGCAGTAATAAATAGCAAATTGGTTGAACCATCTCACTATCTCAGCAAACCATCTTAGCAAATTGGTTGAAATAGCACTATGGACGTATTAATCTATGAGCCCTAATTGATTGAACCATCTCAGCAAACCATCTCAATCTCAGCAAAAAAAATGGAGAATTGCGAATTGAGGGCTGTTACAGTGGAAGGAAAAAGCAATTACCTCAGGCCTTACACAAATCGACGGTGGCTACCTGGCAAGGGCTCGGTGGCGACTGGCCTAGCGCAGGATGGAGGTGGCTCGGCGGTGGCGACTGGTTGCGACTGCGACTGGCCTAGCGAGGGATGGTTGCGACTGTCCTAGAGGGGGATGAAGATGGAGGTGGCGACTGGTTGCGACTGCTCGGCGGTGGCGACTGGTTGCGACTGCTCGGCGGTGGTGACTCGGTGGTGCGACGTGATGGAAGGGGATGGAGATGGAGGAGGATGGAGATGGAGAAGTGGAGAAGGGAGAGTCGAGACTCGAGATGGTCTGGGATGGAGATGGAGATAGCGGGGGATGAAGATGGTCTGGGATGGAGATGGAGTTTGAAGAGAGGATGGAGGCGGAAATAGGAAAGGAAAGGAAAAGAAGGGATTAGGTTAGGGTTTTTATTTTTTTGTTATTTATACTTATATATAAATATATATTATTAATATGAATAGTACCGGGTACCGGGCCGGGCTTATAGGCCCGGTCGGGCCTAGAAGTGTGTCCGTGCCTGGCCCGGTACTGTACCGGGCTGGCCCGGCCTGGCCCGACCGGGCCAATATACTTGTCCAGGCCCAGTTTTTATACCGGGCGAGCGGTCCGGGCCGGTCGGGCTAGCCCGGACTTGTACAGGTCTAGGGAGAAGACTCAGATGAGGAACTAAATCTGAGTGGATTCTCTGGAGGAAAATGTCTCATGGAAAAAGGAGATCCAAGCGGCTCAGAAGACCTTGAGGTAACTTCTGATGACTTCTTAAAAACTCTAGTTGATTGTGACAAGAAACAACTTCTAAAGATCATAAAAAATCTAGGGAAGGAAACTAGTGCTCTTCAACAAAAACTTGATGATTGTGAAGATGAGATTGCTTGTTTAACTGTTGAGAACTCTGTGTGGAGTAAGAAACTTGATGAAACTGATAAAGATCTAGCTGAAACCCACTCCAAACTCATTGATATTAGGAATGTGCATGCTAGTCACCTTAAAATTTGCCAATCTTGTAGTAAGACTAGTATAGACTCTGTTAAAGTTCCTATGCATGATAATCTATCTGGAAATGACTTGCTTCAATCCATAAGTGATAGGTTAGATGAACTCACTGAGTCTATAAAAGAAAAAACAGTCAATCAAACTGTCTTTGTGAAACAGCGTCATGGAGTTGGATACATTAATAACAAAGCCAATGATGATGCTGAAGATGAAAAGGCTAGACGAGAACTTGTTGAGATGAATGAGAACCTCAGTACTGCTCTTGCCACTTCTCGAGATAGGAATCAGTTCCTATTAGAGAAGATCATGGTTCTTGAGAACAAGGCTGAGGTTGCCAAACGTCTCAAAGAAAGTTCTCAAAATCCAATTAGGAACCCTAAGGATTTTGAAAGGGAACCTAAGGGAAAAGAGAAAGGTTCTCCTAAAGACAAGTGGTTCACTAATTCCTTTGCTCACAAAAGATACGTGGAAATGGCTCATGGTAAGGTTAGAAACAATGTCGATTTCAATAAAAGAAAAACTGAAAAACCTTTTAGGCCAGGAAAGGGAAAATATGGTCATGTTGTTTACAATCGTTTGTGTTACTATTGTGGCAAGAATGGTCATTACAACACTTAGTGTCCTAAGAAAAGGAACTATGATAATGAGAAAAGAGCTTACTACCATGAAAGGAACCAGTTCCCTGGTCATCCACAAACTCGCAATGATAATTCACATGCTAATCACCCCAGTAAAGTCAAGCTTCACTGGGTTCAGAAATCTTAGTTTTCTTGTGTGCAGAAAGAAGATAGGCAACCTCAACTATGGTACATTGACAGTGGTTGCTCGTGCCATATGACCGAAAGAAAAAATCAAATGACCTCTCTTCAACTCTCCAAGGAGGGAATATCTCCTTTGGAGACAAAAGCAAAGGGAAAATTTGTGGAATAGGAACTGTGAAACTCAATGACCACATTAAGGTAAACAAAGTCCACCTTGTTGATAATCTTGCTTTTGATCTAATTAGTGTGTCACAGCTGTGTGATCAAGGAGACAACGAAGTTAGATTCAAATCAAATGAATGCACTGTCCTTGACTCCTCGGGACAAATTATCCTAAAAGGTAAGAGGCTCAACAATGTGTATATTGTTGACCCATCCTTCGTTCCCAAGGAGAAACTCTGTCTCTCAACTGTGAATGATCAAACAGAATTGTGGCATCAACGTCTTGGTCATACTAGCACCAAATTGATCCAAAAGCTACACTCAAAGGAGCTAGTCAGAGGCCTTCCAAAGCTAAGTGGCAAATCTGAGGAACCACGCTCAGACTGTGTAAGAAGGAAACAAGCTCGGAGTTCCTTCAAATCCAAGAATATGGTAAATTCCTCAAGGCCCCTTGAACTCATTCACATGGACCTTTGTGGACCTATGAGAGTTCAAAGCCTAGGAGAAAACATGTATATTTTTGTTCTCGTCGATGACTTCTCTCGTTTTACTTGGACTATTTTCATAAAATCTAAGAGTGAAGTCATTGGACGATTTAAGGATCTGGTTCCCATGTTAGAAAAATCTCTCGATTGTTCCATCAATTCTATTCGTTCTGACCATGGTACTGAGTTCGAAAATGGAGAATTTCTAACCTTTTGCAGTGAGCATGGTATTGATCACAACTTATCTGCACCATACACTCCTCAACAAAATGGAGTAGTGGAAAGGAAGAATAGAACCTTAGAAGACATGGTTCGAACTATGCTCATCTCAAGTGGACTCTCTCAATCATTCTAGGCTGAGGCAATCAACAGAGCCTGCTACATCATCAATCGAGCTATGCTTCGCCCAATCACAGAGAAGACACCCTATGAACTTCTAAGAGGAAGAGTTCCCAACATTTCACATCTTAGGGTGTTCGGATGCAAATGCTTTGTGCATAACAATGGAAAGGATAATCTTGGCAAATTTGACCCAAGGAGTGATGAAGGGATCTTCATTCGATATGCCTCAAGTAGCAAATCATACAAGGTCTTCAACAAAAGAACTAAAAAGGTAGAAGAAAGTGTCCATGTTGTTTTTAATGAGAAATCACTTGGTAGAAATATGCAGAACACCACCATTCCCTTTGAAGATCCATTTCCCAAGCCACCTCAAGAAGATCCAGATAAAGACGTCACACCTCCCAGTTCCTACCCAGTTGCACAAATTGTTCCGCCAGTTCCTCCACCAGTTCCCATGGACAATCAACAACAATCCATCTCTGGGAACCATGAACATGAAGATAATACCTGTGGAGACATCAATGATTCATCCTCTCATATGTTCTTCAATGGAGAAGGTGATCCCAACATAGAAGTTGAAGCTGAATGCTCAAATCAAAATATCTCCACATCAAATGCTCTAGCTCCCAATAGAGAAAGAAGAACCATCAAGCCTCCAGTCAGGTTCGAACATCTAACCTTCTTTGCCTTCAATGTCTTCTTGTATGTTGTGGAACCAAAGAATATAGGTGATGCACTGAAGGATGTAGACTGGATCCAAGCCATGCAAGAAGAACTTCATCAGTTTAAAAGGAATAAAGTGTGACATCTAGTTCCCCGCCCCAAGGATAAGCATATCATAGGAACTAGATGGGTCTTCAGAAACAAGCTCGATGATTCAGGAGCTGTGATAAGGAACAAAGCAAGACTTGTTGCTCAAGGGTACAATCAACAAGAAGGCATCGACTATGATGAAACCTATGCTCCGGTGGCAAGGATTGAAACAATAAGATTGTTGATTGCCTTCGCATCACACAAAGGGTTCAAGCTATTCCAAATGGATGTAAAAACCGCCTTCCTCAATGGTATTCTTCAAGAAGAAGTCTATGTCAAGCAACCACCTGGTTTCGAAGATGATGATCATCCAGACCATGTCTACTTCCTAGACAAAGCACTGTATGGTCTCAAGCAAGCCCGTAGAGCTTGGTATGATCGTCTCGCCTAGTTCCTACTCTCAAATGGCTACAGGCGTGGAGTTATTGACAAAACTCTCTTTATCCTAGAAGAAGAAGGTAACATCTTAGTGGTTCAAATTTATGTTGATGATATCATTTTTGGTTCCACTAACATGTCCCTTGTAGATAAGTTCAAAGACTTGATGAGCAGTGAATTTGAAATGAGCCTAATAGGGGAACTCATTTTTTTCCTCGGATTGCAAATCACTCAAAAGAAAGATGGTATACAAATTCACCAATAGAAGTATGTCAGGGAACTTCTGAAAAAGTTCAAAATGGATTCATGCAAGCCTCTCTCAACCCCTATCTCCACCATTGCTCATTTGGACAAGGATCATTCGAGTCCTCTTGTGGAAGAGAAACTCTATAGAGGTATGATAGGTTCTCTCATGTATCTAACCGCTAGTCGCCCAGACATTGTGTTTGTTGTTGGCTTGTGTGCTAGGTTTCAATCCTGTCCAAGAGAAACACACTTAGCTGCTGTGAAGAGGATACTCCGGTATCTCAAGGGAAATGATTCACTCTGCATTTGGTACCCCAAAGAGTGTCCCTTTGAGCTGATAGGTTTCACCGATGCTGGTTATGCTGGATACTTGGTGGATAGGAAGAGTACCTCTGGAATGGCACAGTTCCTAGGCCCTTGCCTTGTGTCATGGGGCTCAAAGAAACAAACCTCAGTCTCCCTCTCTAACACAGAATCTGAGTACATTGCAGCCGCTTCTTGTTGTTCCCAACTCTTATGGCTAAAGCAACAACTTACGGATTTCGGTATGTCCTATGGTCCTCTTACCATTCTTTGTGATAACACCAGTGCTATAAACATTTCTAAGAATCCTGTGCATCATACTAGGACCAAGCATATAGATATCAGACATCATTTTCTTAGAGATCATGTTGAGAAAGGGAACATCATTATGAAATTTTGTAGAACTGAAGATCAGGTTGTAGATATATTCACCAAAGCCTTGAATAGAGTTCCCTTTGAGAACCTTAGATTAGAATGGAGAATGATTCCTATAACCTAGCAGTGACTTTGGTTTAAAGGTTTCTTTCCAGTTCTCTTGATTGACTAGTTTAGATCTTTTACTTGTTCAGTCTTGGAATCTCTGTGTTATATCTTTTGCAATAGACCCTCATCTCCATAATGGTTATTTAGAAGGCTTTGATAAATCTTACTAGTTCGTGTCCTTGAGTCTTCATTGTTCATTATACCTCACTCATTGTTCGAGGTTCTTTGTTGGCCCAAAAGTCACAATCTGATCATAATCTAACCCATCAATACAAGCCGAAATGATCCTCCCTTGCCTCATTGCACAATTCAATTCCCTATGATCCATCTCTTAACCCTCTCTGGGAATTATTGTGTAATGCGATAAATGGCCTTCTCCGATTTCTTTTATGGGAACGTACTTTCATGTCCTATGTTTTCAAACCCCACATCCAAGGTTCCCATATACCCCTCTAGCACAGTGAAAAAATTGCCAGAAAGGAACTAGGATGGACTACCCTCTAAACGGCTAGCAAGAGAATTGCTCCTCCCAAGACGGCATTTATGGCAAATCTTCCAGCGTTAGAAGTGTCTTCTCAGCTGTGAACAGTTTCCATTCTTGAAGTGGATGAGTTTTTTGAATCTGTGACCGTTCAATTTAAAAAACAAAACAAAGAAAAGGCTGCAAATCCTTGGAGTCGTTTCAATGCTTCAGATTTCCCAGTATTTCTCTCAACGGCTCGATCTCTCCAACGGCACCAACAACACTCAACGATTGTTAAAGGGCTCCTGTTGATTGAACCAAGCACTCTGCCTTGCTACTCTCCAACTCTCCCCTTCTCTCAATTTCTCCTTTTCTATTTCTCACTTCTCCAAAAACCCCAACTTCTCAAATGGCCAAGAAAAACCCTAACCCTAATCTTGTTCAGGATGAGGAAGAAGCTGCACTCCTCAAAGCTTTCAGAGAAAAGAAAGCAGCCTCATCCTCGAAATCCCTTGATGTCACCCCCTCTCAAAACCCTATAGCCCAGCAAGCTGAGGAGAAAGTAAAGGAACTCCCTCTTGTGTTCGCATCTGCTACCCACACCGTCTCAGAAGGAGGCTCCCATGACTCCTCTCCGGACAAGGACACCCAGGAGATCCACAGCTCAGAGCCGTCGCCTTCAAGCCTTAAATCCAAACCTGCCTCTAACCCTGCTCCCTCAGTTGTCACAAGGCTCAAACTTCGCAAACGCAGTTCCCAGGCCTTGGTTCCTTACAATCCTGCCTCAAAAAAGCCCAAATCCACCACCCTTTCCTCCTCCTCTCTGGGACAAGTGTCTTCCTCCTTCTCTAAGAGGAAGATACTCAAGCCTCTCATTATCGGAAAGGAGTTCTGGACCCAAACCCTAGAGGACGAAGATGAAGATTAATTCGGTGAAGCCCTCGGTGAGTTTCACTCTCTGCTCCAGTACCAAGGATGGGACCAGATCTTGGTGGAACCCTTCTCAGTCTCCGACAAAGTCGTGTGCCTCTTCTACCAGTCCATGACCTTTGTGCCAGCCAAAGAAAACTCTCCCTGCAACGAGGCCATCATTCAATGGAAGGGAACTATGTATCCTCTGTCCCCCAGCATCATTGCCTCCGCTCTAGGGATTGAGCACAGGTCAGGCTTTGACATTTTGCACCAAAAGAAGACATGGCCCAAAGGAAAAGGCTACAAAACCAAGACTGAGGTGGTAACCAAGCTCTATGATGGCGACACTCCAAAGAGCATGCAAACTAAGGGACTCTCCATCTCCAACAAGCTGTTGCACTTCTGGCTCATCAGAAATTTGGTTCCCAAGCAGGAGCACAGAGCCACGGTTCTCATCATTGATGCAATTCTCATGGATAAGATTTTGTCCGGTGACCAAGTTGATCTCCCCCGGATAGTGTTGGCCCGTATGCAGTTCTGTAAGTCTCATGAATCACATGCCCTGCCCTTCCCTTACCTCATCAAATAACTTCTCTCCATGATCAACCAATATCCTGTTGACTTCCCTGAAACCGCCTATAACAAGTTCCTCACCATCACCACAGTAAGAAAACTCAAAACCAAAGATCACCAGGCCGCTCCCTCTGAAACACAAGCTGATCCGCCTAAGGAAAAGGCCAGTTCCCAAGCCTCTCCAATCTCTCTGCCACCGCTCTACCCCATTCAAGACTCCTCTGCGATCCTAACTTCTCTGGGTCGTATTGAAAAAGCTATCATGGACGGTTCCCATGCTATATCAGTTGCCCTCCGTGATCAAGTAAATGAACTGGGGAAAACTAGAGCTGCTGTTTCCAGTCTGGTGGAGGTGCTTCAGGAAACCTAGGAGGATGCAACTGGAGCAAATCATGCCACAGGCCAGGATGAAGGAACTGACGACAAGAAGGATGATGAAGAGGAGGCCACTGATATGCCATAGGAACGTCTTTCCTAGTTCCCAGTGCTATAACATCATAATGTGCTAGTAGTTCCCTAGGGTCCTACTCCCCTCTCTAATCCTTCCCTTGTCTCTTTCAAGTTAATTGTGATCTTTTGCTTCTCTTTCCACTATGCATCTCTGGATAATGTAATTGACCTTAATGATTAATGAACTCTTTTGGTAATGTTTCTAATGCATCATTTGTCTTTGCCTTAAGTTTCTATTATGGTGACTGTCATGGGTTTAACGCAATTGTTTATTTCCCATTGATATCCTATACTTGATAAGTAAATTAATCTTTTCGATGATGTCAAAAGGGGGAAGAATGGATAGGAACCTTGAACTCTTGGAACTACTGGACTTATAGGAAATCTAAACCCGTCCTACTTCTGAGAGGGAACTCGAATAACTTAGTTCATTTGCTTAGGGGGAATTTGCAACTATTGAATGTTCTCTCATTACTTTATAAAGTTGTAAATCTCTTAGCTCAACTGTTCTCATGAATCTCATGTCCTTATTATGTTGTCAGGTTCCTTATATTTGTCATCATCAAAAAGGGGGAAATTGTTAGGAAACGGAACTCAGGAACCTCAGTTCCCCTGAGAGTTCCTTTCCTCAGTTTCTCTACTTTTGACAATGACAAATATTTTGATACTAATGTTTTATCTCAAAGATGTGTTTAGAGGAACCACAGGACAGTTGTTGGAACCATGGAGGCCAAACAAGATAAAGAAACCAAACAAGCAAGCCAAAGGAACCCGAGTGTGTCCAGAAATGCAACACGCGACTTTGCTTTTCCCGAGAAATCTGGGAACACCGAACCTCGGATAAAAGATGGTGAAAACGACTTGAGCGAAGCTTCCAAAAGTCTGTCACCATCCAGAGCAAAACTCCAAGATGCCTAGAATGTCGAACCTCGGACAAAGGCTGTTGAAAGCGACCTATCATAAAGCTGTCACCATCCAGAGGACAGTTCCCAAGTGTCCAGATTGTTGAACCTCGGACGAAAGGAGTTGGACAACGACTTGACAGACTTGGCTGAAGCAGTTGACCAACCAAAGTGGATTCTGAGCTGCCTAGGTTGTTGGTATATGTCAAAGACAGCGTGAATCAAGGATTACCACACATCCTAGGGCAAGCTTGATCTGTGGGAACCAAGAGAAGATCCAACCTCGAAGAATCCACTATATAAGGAAGATAAGCTATGCTATTATCTTTAAGCACTACAACAAGAATCACACTCAATAGCAAACATCATAGTGTGAGATTTCAAACAGATCGTCAACTCAAACCAAGATCAAGAGGAACCAGTCAAGGAATCTGAGAGTTGTGTGCTAGTTCCTGTGACTGTAAGTGAGTTAGTTCCTTTGTGCTTAGGACTGCTTCTTGGATTGATTATACTTGTTGTTAAGTTTATCTAGGATTGTCTAACTGTGTGTAAGACAAAGAAACTGTGTGTTTGTTCCTAGAGTAATCTGTAACCGAAGTGATAAGAAATAAAGAAGTAGACCTTGAAATCCTTTTGAAAGAAAGGTAGTGGTTTTGATCCTAGATTGCTAGTTGGCAATCGAAGGTTTCCACTATAAGGAACTTGTTCATTTATATTTGATTGTTTATTTCTGCTGCGAAGGGAACTGTAACCTGTGTTCTCAGTTCCCTTGTTCTTAATCTAACAATCACGATCCTACACATTTTCCATACTTCCCCCTTTTGGCATCATCAAAAGATCACAGAAATAACACAAAGTCTTGACTCGCATGCAAATCATGATCAAAATATTTCATTCATTAAGTAGAAAGAAGTACAAAGCTAAGGAACCTAGACAACTATCATCAAAAGACAAGGAACAATCACACAAAAGACATAAAAAGACAATAACAGAGGGTCAGACATGCTAGATAGTGACAGGGAACACTCAAGTCTCAGGGTCTTCAACAGCATCTTCATCTTTGCTCAGAAAGTGATCCAAGAGCAGGTTCATGGTGATGTTTAGCTGCTTAAGCTCATCCAGAATCTGATGCTGAATCGAGCCATCCTTAGACGTTCCTTCGCCAACGGCTTTCTTCGCAGTCACAGTGCCCGTTCCCTTCGAGTCACCCTTAAACTTCATTTTCTCCACAACAGCAGAATCCAATTCACTTCCCAGAGAGACCTCATTTTCTTCGAGATAAGATTCATCTCGGAGCAGCAACATCTTCACTAAACCTGGATAGGCCAAAGAGTGGGACTTTGCTTTGCAACGTTCCATGTGGCACAAAATCACTCGAGGTAGATCAATCTTCTCCATCCTCAGAAAGCGGTCAAGCAAAAATAAGTCACATAGGGTGATGGTGTTGTGCTTCTCTTGGTGAGGTGCCACGGCCCTGGAGATGATGTGGAAAGCCACTCGCTGAGCCAACGTTAACCTTTCAGTGTGCAACTCCCTAGTGGTTGAACCAAACAACCGTTCCATACACGCCAACTTTTCATCATTCGCCTTACTCGCTGGAACCTCAAAGAAACCACCCAATGGAACATAGAGGAGCGAGGAGATTACCTTGGGCGTGAAGGACAGGTCTTCAACACTGATTTTGGTCGACCCACCCAATGCATCAGCCTTGGAGAGATGGTAGTAGTGGTAGAACTCACGCATTTGCACTTCATTGACAATTGCCCTATTGGAACAGAGCCGTTCCCATCCTTGGAAACGCAGAAGATCCAGAATCTCGCCTACGTTGTGTTCAACAAAGAAACTTTCTCGAATCAAAAGCGGTGGTAGAATCCTTTTACCTTTTGAAAAATCTGGAACAGTAGTAGTGGAGACGGAGAGCTCCAATTTTGCTTTGCCAACAGTTTTGGCATTCTTCTTCTCAGTTTGAACAGCGGAACGGAGCCGTGCCTTCAGCGGTCTGGGGGCAGTTTCATCACCACCGGACTTCGACGGTGTCGACTGAGCAGTTGGAGCCATTCGTTGCTCCAAGAACTGAACTTCATCCTCTTCCTCCTCATCGTGAGCAGTGGAAGCAAGATCGGCTAGTTTTCGCTTGCGAGGTGGAGGCGGCGCCAAAGGAGCAGTCTTTACGCCAAGTTCCTCCTCAAGAGACTTCAAGGACCGTTCCTCCTCCTTAACTTTGTCCTTGGAGGGGGAAGAGACCTCTTCTTCTTCAATGGGTTGAGGATTTGGTTGTTCCTCCATAGAAACCACCGCAAGCACAAGATCTTCAACGACTCTTTGATGTACTTCTTCAACAACTCTTTGATGTACTTTTGTTGATGGATCGTCGTTCCTTCCTTAGTTTGAGTTACTTGTAGTCTAAGGAAAAAGGAGAATTCCCCAATCATACTCATCTCAAACTCACTACTCATAAGATTTTTGAACTTCTCTACAAGAGCAGGGTTAGTGAAACAAAAAATAATATCATCAACATAAACTTGAACTACCCGAATTTTACCTTCTTGTTCCAGAAGGAATAGAGTTTTGTCAATTGTTCCTCGACGATATCCATTGGAGAGAAGGAAATGTGCAAGTCTATCATACCAAGCACGAGGAGCTTGCTTAAGACCATACAATGCCTTATACAAAGTATACACATGCGAGGGAAAATTGGCATCCTCAAAACTAGGGGGCTATTTCACATATACTTCTTCTTGGAGATATCCATTCAAGAATACAGTCTTGACGTCCATTTGGTATAATGTGAATCCCTTGTGAGTGGCATATGCGATGAGAAGACGAATCGCTTCAATGCGAGCCACTGGAGCATAAGTCTCATCATAGTCAATCCCCTCTTGTTGATTGTAGCCTTGAGCAACCAACCTTGATTTGTTCCTTGTGACCACCCCAGAGTCATCGAGCTTATTCCTAAACACCCAGCGAGTACCAATGGCATGCTTATTGCGGGGTAAAGGAATGAGACGCCAGACCTTGTTCCTTTTAAATTGATGTAGTTCTTCTTGCATAGCTACAATCCAGTCAGGTTCCTTCAATGCTTCCTTTATAGTCTTAGGTTCTACAAGAGAGATAAAATCATGGAAAACACATAACATATTCAATTTAGAACGCAAACCTCTTTCACCAAAAGGTGTGACTAGATTATGAGTGGGGTGAGCCTTTTGATTCGAACACTCTTTGACACAAGAAGAGATGGATCGTCAGGTTGTGTCTCAGAATCGTTCGTCGAAGATGAAAGCAATGGGGCATCTTCAATTGGGTCTGTTCCTTCAGCATCACTCTGAGAGTCAGCAACAATATCATCACTAGAAGTTCCAGATGGAACAGTGACAACTGCTTCTGAGTTAGTTGGAGCCGCAACTTTTATTGAATCATCAGTGGATGTTGATGGAACATCTGCGTCTTGTGCATAATCGGTTGGAGTATCATCATTGTGAGAGTCATCGGGACTAGAAGATTCTGGAGAGGATGGGGAGACATTATTAGGATTAGGAGCTCCGTTCCCACGATCTGGACTAGGTCGAGATGAAGGATCATTGTCATCATCATCATCATCATCAGAATCCTCTCATTCCATTCTTGGGTAACTTTCCTCAGGGAACGTTGTCTCTAACTCGCCACTGGCACCTTTGGAGTTCTCATCAAAGACAACGTGGATGCTTTCTTCCATTTTGCGTGACTTTTTGTTGTACACTCTGTAAGCCTTGCTTGCCTTTGCATATCCTAAGAAAATGCCTTCATCACTTCGTGGGTCAAACTTCCCGAAGTTATCCTTCCCATTGTTGTGAATGTAACACCTGCATCCAAAAGCACGCAAGTGGGAAATATTGGGCTTGCGATCCCTTATTAGTTCATAAGCAATTTTATTCAATAAGGGACGAAGCATGGCACGATTGAGTATATAACAAGCAGTGTTGATAGCTTCTTCCCAGAAAATTCTTGGAAGATTGCTTGCAATGAGGAGAGTTCTAGCCATGTCTTCTAGAGTCATGTTCTTCCGTTCCACAACCCTATTCTGTTGTGGTGTCCTAGGCGCGGAGAAATCATGTGACACTCCATTTTCTTCACAGAAGTTGAAGAACATAGAGTTTTCAAACTCCATTCCATGGTCGGACCGTATAGCTTTCAACTTCTTTCCCAAACTAGTTTCCACCTTCTTGATGAACGTCTCGAATGCGGAGAAGACTTCATCCTTTGAAGACATAAAAAATGTCCAAGTGAATCTAGAATAATCATCGACAATTACAAAAAAAAAACTTGTTCTCACCATGACTTCTTATCCTCATGGGACCACAAAGATCCATATGAATCAGTTCTAGAGGTTGAGAAGTTATTACATCAGGTTTTAACTTGAAGGAGGAACGAGTCTATTTCCCTTTCACACAGGCATCACATACACCATGGAACTCAGATCGAACATTTGGGAGACCGCGAACATGTTCCTTTGCATAAAGCTTGTGAATTAGTCGAAGATTAGCATGTCCAAGCCTTCTATGCCACAGTTTCGTCTCATCAGATATAGACGCAAAGCATAGAACTTCTTTTGGCTTGAAATTCTTGTCCACAATGTACACATCCTTGAATCTGACTCCTCTCAGAATGATATTCTTGGTTTCACGATCTTTGACATAGCATTCTTGTGAAGTAAAGACCGTCTTGTTGTTCCCTTGATCGCAAAGTTGTGCAACACTCAACAAAC
Source organism: Rheum nobile (assembly GCA_027886185.1). Lineage (NCBI taxonomy): Eukaryota > Viridiplantae > Streptophyta > Magnoliopsida > Caryophyllales > Polygonaceae > Rheum > Rheum nobile. Next base: position 1,111,793 of record WOAB01000215.1, read on the forward strand.
TAAAACCAAGTTCATGAACTAAACTTACCTCTCTTACCGTGATGCTGGAGTTTAGTTTGGTTTCGCCTGTTCCAATGATTTCTCTGCATCTCTTGTCTCCAAGAGCAACACTCCCTCTAGAGTGTTTGTGAAGTGAGGTGAATTGATCTTCTTTTCCGGTCATGTGGCACGAACAAGCACTATTAATGTACCACTTCTCGTTCCCCCTCACTTCAACCTGCAAAGAAAAAGTTAAGGTTTGGCGATTCAGGCAAGCTTAGACTTACTTGGTCAAGACACATAATACAATTGTTCCTTAGGAATAGCACAATCAATGACAATAGTTTTCTTCCTAGACCTAGCATGATTATGATTATGCATATGTGAATCATCATAGAAGTCATTCAAGTTCACATTATTGCTCCTATTGTTCCTTCTCTTTTTGTGCTCTTCAGAGAACTTCTTTTTCTTTTCACAGTCTCTCTGCAAATGTCTGTTGTCCCCACAATACCAACACAGCTTGAATTGATTCATTTGAACATAATTTCTGTTGGGAACAACACTCTTGCGTTGCTTAGCACGTTCTGGACAAAGAACGTTAGATTGCTTTCCTTGAGATTGCTTGAGGAAGATCTTGTGGGTGGGTTGTCCAGTGTACCACGACTGGTTCTCATTCAGTCCACTCTCAAGAACCTTCACACATTCCTCAATATTGCGATTCTTTTCTCTAGCATCTTGTAGTTCCCTATCTCTTGCTTCACGAAGTTCAAGAATAGATGGATCATCTTCTTTCTGTTTAGAACCTGTGTAACCAATACCATACCTTGCTTTGACAAACTAAATGTTGTCAGTTTCAGCTTTCTGTTCCACTAGCATGGAGTGAATTTTGTGAACATAGGCTTTCATCTCTGACATCTGTTCCTCAAGCTTAGTTGATCCAGCTACACCACTTGCATCAGTATTGTTAGAGACTTCATTCATAAGCAAAGAGACCTTTTCGTTTCTTAACTTCTGAAGTTCCTCATGATTAGCATCACATGAAGAACAAGGAACAGTTGAGCTACTAGCATTGTTAGATAAGTTTCTTTTAAACTACTACACTCATCTTCAGAATTAGCAAGTTCCTCTTGTGTTTTCAATTTTTCAGAATACATTTCCCTTATGAGAGCAATCAGTGATTTCTTATCATAGTTCACAAGAGATTTCAAAAATCTTTCAGGATTTACCTCAAGATCCTCAAGCGAAGTAGTAGAGTCATTGAGAGCCATTGCACACATCTTGCCACTCCAGGCTTCAGGGTATTCACCATCTGAGTCATCCTCATTGCCCCACACATCAACGAAAGCTTTTTTCTCATTGTTCCCAGAAGGTTTGATTGGTTTCTTGGGCTTTGGGCATGAGCTAGAATAGTGACCCTTCTCATTACAGTTGTAGCAAGTGATGTCTTTGATGTCACGAGTTTCACCATGGTTCCCACCTCTGTTGTTCCTACCTTTGCTGTAAAGGGAACGCATGTCTTTAGTTAGTAACACAACACCAGGATCATCGGAGCCATCATTGTCATCAAGATCATTTTCAATCCTGTCAACAAATTTTCCAACCAACAAAGCAATTCCTTTGTTCTTGGAATCTTTGTTTCTTCCAGCCTTTTCTTCATTGTCATACTTCTGAATCTTGCTAAAGACTTCATGGAACGTCAGTTTGATAGTGTTGGGATTCTCTTTTAGAATGGCATTGGTCATTGCATGACGATGAGGAAGACCATCAATGCTGATAAGGATCTTCTAATCGGGAAGGATTTCTTCCTCCTTGATAGAGTGAGCAGTCAAGTTTGCAGTGATTTTCTCAAACCTGACCTGGTAAGAACTCACATCTTCATTTTCTTCCATCTTGAAATTGTAGAAGTCCTTCTTGGTTATGAAACGATCGATTTCATGAAGGTCCTTGCTTCCCATGTACATCTGTTTCAGGGCAAGCCACTTAACATTGGCAAATTCACAAGATTGAAGTTTTTGCACATCTTGCTGATTAATAGCATTATTGATGAGCATGGCAGCCTTGCAGTTCTTCTCCATGATCTGGAGATCCTCTTGATCCCATTTCTTTAGCTTTTTCTTTTTCTCAAGATCAGCAATCTCAAGATCCCCAAGGGAGATGACCAACCAGCATTGAAAATCATTACTTTGGACCCACTTGACGAAGAGAGTCTTCCAATGTTGGTATTGTCTAGCGAGCAACAAGGGAGGCCTTGAAGAGTTCAAACCAACTTCAACAGTGGTAGTAATCATCGTTACTTGAAAATCTATAAGTAACACACAATCTAGAACAAACCTGCTCTGATACCAATTGTAGAATCGAGTGTGTTAGTACAAGGAATGGTGGAACTGTTCCTTGGGCAGCGGAATATTGTAACAAAATAACAGAGTAACATACAAAGTTCCTTAGAGAGGAAAACTCAATCAACCAACTAGTTGACTGAGAAAAATCTCTACCTCTAGGTTTCCCTAGTAGGATTTCAAATGTCTACTTGTGTTATTAATCCCGGAATTATAATCAAGCAAGTCGTATCTCAATCTAGTTTACTCCTAGATATATAGACTTCTTATTGTAACGTTCCTAACAACACCTAAGACAATCAAAACCCTAACAAGTACTCAACTCACCAAAGTCTCGTCCTTGTAAGTTCTTCTTCTTCACCGAATGCTCAAAGCTCTGTGGAAATGCCATACTTGCTTGTTGAAATGAAGTAGACGACTTCCTTTCTTATAGTCTAGAAATTTAGAAAAATTACCCCACGTTACGTGTGGAGCCACTCCACGTTGGCTACACACGTAAAGTGTGAAAAAAAAAAAAATTACCCCACGTTACGTGTGGAGCCACTCCACACGTAACGTGACGACCCTATGCGCTGAAAAGCAATTTTGCCTATGCGCCGAATAGTAAAGCCCTTTTTTTATGGGTCTCTTCCTCCATTTTTTCCGGCCTTCCAAACCTCTAAGGGGCAAAGATGTCTTTTCCACTTTCATCCTCCTCCCCTCTCTGAATCTCTCTTGAGCTGTACAGAGAAATTGCCATGTAAAAAATGGATTACAGAGCATGTTCTTAACACCAAAGTTATGTAGGAACCTAATTTCCTATATGCATACGAAAGCTATAAACTGCAAATATACGAACATGAATTAAGGAAATCTGAAGTTTAGAAATACCGAACGAAGAACGGATGCAGAGTCGAGACCCAAATCTCTTTCCTTAATTCTGAAAACGCCCCATAGTGTGATGGTTCTTGACGTTCCGAATCCCAGGATACAACTGCGACGATCTCTTGAACTTCACAACCCATTAAAGAAAGAGCCTACGAACCCACGAATCTGTGTGTACTCTCAGACACGAAAAAGAGAAGGAGAAGCAAAAATCGAGAGCTTCTGTGGGAGACAAAATCGAGAGAGCTCCTGTGGAGGATCCCCGTGATTAACGACTAATCACCTTTTTATTTCATGAGGCACAAATCGTCATTACTTTTGTAATGCAAAATCGCCGGAGTTACACTTCTGTAAAGCGTAACTCCCCCGATGGAGTTAATGGAGAGAATCATGGAGGAAGACTGGGTCAAAGCCCACTGATGGGCTTTTCTGGATCGGCCCAAAAGGATAGGGCGTTGGCTGGCCAGCCCAAGCCCAATCCGATCCAACCCGGCCCAAGCCCGAGCACGGCACGGCATGGCTCGCCCGCGCGCTCGCCCGACCCGACCCGACCCGACTCGACTCGACTCGACTCGACTCGGCTCGGCACGCGTGTGGGCTTGATGAGCTAGGTCCTCTCCCCATTGAAAATGGGTAATGACCCAAGGCCACAACCTTGAGTCCATTTCTCCTCTATATATGCTAGGAGATTTATCTCCAAACTTTCAATGTGGGACAAGAATTTTGCCCCCACATTTCCCAAGTTTTGCACTTCATGCAAGCTACTTTAGGCCTCCATTTCTCATTCAAACGGAAATCATTTTTGTCGTATGATTACACTACGAGAGTGTGCTCGCGTAGAGGAAGCCAATGCTTCCATTTTCCGGTGTTGACGTTGGCCGGAGCCCACCGGAATTGTGCCCGAAAAAAGTGCCCGGCGCCACATGCAAATAATGAGTTCCAACAATCCCCCACATGAATAGAAATGATTCTAAACATTGGTTAAAAATAGAAAAACTTTTGAGAGTACAGTCGAAAAATCACTACATCTGGGCTGGTAGCGTGTTTCAGCCTTGAACCACCCATAGTGAGTAGCTATCGGATTTACTAGACCAGGTAGTGAACATGATGTCTTGAACCACCCAGGCTTTGATGTAAACCGAGACAATAACTATCACACAATTTCATCTTCTCACAGAACTAGGTTCTCTTGTTGTGTTCATTTTGGCCTTGAACATCCCTGGTTTTTCATGAGTGAACTTGGAGAATTTAGCCTTTCTTAATTCTCCTAGAAACGGCCCCATTTCACACTCATAAGGTGATTTCCATGAAGAGTATCCTGTCATATCCCACTTTTATTTCAAAGCTATGGAATCATTAAAAGCCAAGCTTAACCTCAACTCATACAGGTAGCACTGTTCATCATCCTAGGAACTGGGAGGAGACTTAAGTCTCTCAGTGCTCATGTTGATTCAGCTTGATTTAGTTTTCCCTTTGAACCTACTTCGTGGGATCTCCAGTCAGGTAGGTAGGGTTAGCCATCAAGCATCCTCTTTAGTCATAGGCTTTAAACCCATTCCTCTTGATGATTTAACAACTTGATCTCGTGACAAACCTTTAGTAAACGGATCCGCTAGGTTGTCAGCCGACTTGATATAATCTATTGAGATTATACCATGCGAGAGTAGTTGTCTAATGGTTTTATGTCGTCTTCTTATATGACGTGACTTACCATTGTACAAATGACTCAGTGCCCGATCTATAGCCGATTGGCTATCACAGTGTACACTTACTGATGGCACTGGTTTTTCCCACATCGGGATATCTTCCAAAATATTTCGAAGCCATTCAGCTTCCTCTGCTGCTTTGTCCAAAGCAATGAACTCAGACTCCATAGTGGATCTGGCCAATAGTGTTTGTTTGGAAGATTTCCATGAGACTGCTGCACCACCAAGTGTAACTACATATCCACTTGTGGACTTTGAGTTTCTGGAATCGGATATCCAGTTTGCATCACTGTATCCTTCCAAAACTGCTGGGTATTTACCATAGTGCAGTCCATAACTTTGAGTATATCGCAAGTAGGTCAATACTCTAGTTATCCCTTTTTAGTGTTTGTGTCTTGGATTACTTGTGTAGCGACTCAGTACATTTACGGAGTGCGCCAAGTCAGGTCTTGTGCAATTGGTCAAGTACATGAGACTTCCAATCACACGTGCGTACCCCAATTGTGACACTGCATCCCCCGAGTTCTTAGTCAAATGAAGATGAGGGTCCACGGGACTCTTTGTAGTCCCGCTTGAATAGTTCTTGAATCTCTCAAATACTTTTTCAGCATAATGAGCTTGAGACAGGATAATTCCTTCAGAGTGTCTAGTGATTTTAATCCCTAGTATGACATCTGCTAATCCCAAGTCTTTCATGTCAAACTTCTCACTAAGCATGTTCTTAGTTCGGTTGATCATGTCCTTATTGCTTCCAATAATGAGCATGTCATCTACATACAAACACAACAAGATGTAACCATTTGGTGTGTCTTTGAAGTAGATGCATTTGTCACATTCATTGATGCTGAAGCCATTTGACATCATGACATTGTCAAATTTTTCATGCCACTGCTTTGGAGCTTCACTAGTGGAAAAAACACTTTTTAAGGCTCCCTTTTAGAGGCGTACATAGTTCAAAACGCCTCAACAACGAGTTAGGCAATCACTTTTTTTGGTTTTTGAGGCGGATAATTAATTTATACGCCTCAAAAACATCTTTTGAGGCGGACAAATTAATATACGCCTCAACAAGTATCCGAAAAAACATTTCCCGCTAAAGTATTAGAGGCGGGCCAGGATAAGGCCCGCCTCTAATGCTAACTAATTGAGGCGGGCCAAGTAGCCCGCCTCAATTAAAGCTTGTTGAGGCGGGCCTCTTAAAGCCCGCCTCAACAAATATGTCCAATAGAGGAGGTCATGTAAGGCCCGTCTCTATTAGACCAAATTAATATACGCCTGTAGTATCTCTTTCTTCTCACCGCCTTCCTCTACCTCCCATCTTCTAGGGTATGTAGCTCTTACCGCCTCTCTTTTTCTTTTGTCTCTTCCATCCGCTCTCACCGCCATGGAGCCAGGGGTTGACCTTCGACGACTTCTCCGCTCTCCACAATCCTTTTCTTCTGCCCGAGGTTTTCAAGGTACGTATTCGATGTATGCTCCGAATCTCTTTTTTGTCGCCGCCTTCGTCGAATACGAGAAACGAGGGTTTTGCTTTCAACCCTTTCTCTCTTCTGAAATAATTTCATCCCGTAGGTGACCTTTATAAACCAATTATAAGGCATTTTAAGATTCTTCCTTGCTTTGACCAGTTGCAGAAAATGTTCTCTTTGATTTATTTTGAGTAGACGAGTGGAAACAACGAGGAGGCAGAAAGGAGTGACGCAAGAGAAAGGTGTGGGAGAGAGATCATTCTTACGTACATAATGTGTCGAAGAAATGGAAGAATTGCATTTCGATCCTTCTGCATATAACTCTCTCCATGCCTTCCATGTCAGTTGCCTCTGTTTAGGGTTATATTGATTTTCTTCAGCCTTTTTTAAATCAATTTCACATTTTGATCTTCTAATTTGGATTATCTCTATTTGGATTGCGAGATTTTTCAGTAGAGTGTGGAAAGAACATATATTTCTAGGTAGGAAGTATTGGGGTTTATTGTTTTGGTCTATATCATTTATGCCTACTTGAGTATGAAGTTACTGTAGTTTATAGAAGCAAGTTGCAAGGTTAGGGACTTTTAAACAAGTAAAATATATGTTTCAAGCAAAGTGATTTGAAATAGAGGAACTTGCATATAGGAAGGTTTAATCTAGAGTTTTGATTTGATTTAATTTAAGGTTACATAAGCTCATAGTGATTGCTTGAGTGTACTGCTTTTTAAGTTTGATGCATGTTTTGCAGTTTTGGCATCATACGTGATTCCCTGGAAATGAATCAATCGGAGTTTCCTAATACTGCATATTTTGTTGCTGGAACACAAGTAAGTGTTGTTGCCTATGCATAACTACTAATGTGTTACTGTTTTTGTTCCTTGATCCACTCTTTGCATTCCGGGTCAAAATATTATATGCTGACTTTTGTGAGATAGATATTGGTCATATGAAAGAACAGTTGGAAAATTTTCTATAGTTGCACATGCAGTTTTCAATGTATTGTATGTGTTCGATGAAATGCATGAAAGAGTATAGTATACAAAGAAATGATTGACGTTCCTTTGTGCTTGAATAATGATTTCAGGTTACTGGACTATAAGGCCCTCCACCATTGAGGTATGCGATCGATGACTTTCTGTTTGGCATGTGGATTCATTTGTGTCCAACTGCTTTTGATAGTCTAAGTTATCAACACAAGTAAACTCTTGGTTGTTTATTTTGTAGGGTTCTTCGTTAGCCAAAAAGAAGTTCTTTGTTAGGACATTTGATCCATATCAGTTTTTCCTCTACCTGTTAGGTTACTTATCAAGATGAGCCTCTGCTTTTGCTTTTCTAAGCTTTCCCAAGACTTTTGTGCTCGCTTGTCTCTGTTAACCCTCCTTAGTTTCCTTTTCCTTCAAATTATCTTACTTTGTTATTTCCTCTTCTTTCAGATTTATCCTGTGCAATTTTCTGAATTTGTATTCATCGTGGTTTGGTTTACGGTTTTTTTTTGCATTATTATCCTAGAGTCTTATTTTTTAGTTGTCAATAATTTCTCAGATTGACAAAGAAATGAAGAAAGTTCTCAGAGCACACACTACTCTTCACTGATTGTTTTTTGGTGTTTTACCAATTATCTTGTTTTAATGAAACAAGTAGATGAACTTTTTCAATTTGGTTGATCTCTTCTTTCTAAAGGATACACCTTACTTTTGCATATTTCAGGATGATGATACATTGAAGAAGGAAAGAAGATCCTTTCCTGCACAATTTTTTTCTCCCATCCTGCTGAAGGTTGCTATATTTATATTTTCTTATTGCTTTATGTATTGCACATGTGTCGCCTTGTATTTGACTTGCCATTTTCTACTGTGTTTGGATCATATTTTATCTGCAGGCATTATCCATTACTTTTTTTGGTGAATGGGGTGACAAGAGCCAGGTAATCTGCTTAAAACTTCTTTATTTGTGCATGCACTATTTACAAAATTATGTTGTTCAATTCAGTTCATGCATTGATCTTGAAGCACTTTTATTCAACCATATTAGTTTCCCTTTTCTTCTGATTTCTCAAACTTAGATTAAATTTTGGTTTCAGTTGGCTACCATTGGTCTAGCGGCAGATGAAAACCCATTTGGTGTTGTTCTTGGTGGAATTCTGTAAGCATATTTACTTGAGAGCCTTCTTATGTTATGTGCTTAATTATCTTGTACCTCTCATTTGAGTTTTTTAATTGTATGATTAGTCAATTGGTAGAAATGTTAAAGGTAGTGCTTATAAGTTATACATCTTTGAAAAGTCTATAATGATGTTTTAAAAGAAAGAAATGGCTGTAGTTATACTGATTTATGAAATTGTAATTCTGATCGCATGCCTGTTTATTTGGAAAAGATCTTAATTTGATCCTATTTTCTGAATTTTGTTTTATTTCAGAGGGCAAGCTCTCTGTACAACTGCTGCTGTCTTGGGTGGGAAGAGCTTGGCATCCCAAATATCTGAGAAGATGGTAATGTTTTAGATTCTGTGACTTCTGTCTATTACAGACTTACAGTTATTGTGTTTGTGTAATTTTTTCTTGTAATAATTGATGTTAATCCTTAATGTCGTTGTTTCTTCTGCAGGTTGCACTTTTCGGTGGGGTTCTCATCATTATTTTTGGCATCCAGTCCATGCTTTCAACTGTAGGCTGATGCTACTGGTACTACTCCAGCAGGTATGAAGATATGCACACAGTACACTACATTTACGTCACGATTTCAGCACATTGTATCAAAACTGTAGACAAACAAATCCTATGAGTGTTGCTATATTGTTCTGTGTATGTGGAATTGCTAAGCAATGCTGTTTCCAGGAGCTATTTGGTTCGATATGGGAGAGACAGCAGTCTAAAGAAAAGGGGCTCGATCCGGTGTGCAATGGACACTCCATACGGTGATTCGATGAATGATTCTTCCGGTAATTTTAGCCCCTCCACTGAATTGATTGAGGAATATCATTTGCTGTTTATTGTCTTTGATGGATTGAATAGTAGCTACTTTAAAATTTGAATGCACAAGGTTCTTTCAAGGACCCTGTCTTTTCGTTCCAACTTGTTTCTTGAAGCCATATACTTGTAATATCCTAAGCAAGTAAACAACTATGTTTTTTCGTCTACTTTTGCTTTAGCTAGTAGCTAGGACCATCAAACTTAGGAGAAACTTATGTCATTGGATATAGATGTTGCCTATGATGGCTGTAGATCAAAGGCATGTTTGCTTCAATATCTTGAATTAGTTGAAAGAGCTTAGATTGGACCAGCAATTGGATATAGATATTGCCTACCAATTGGATATAGATGTTGTCTATGATGGCTGTAGATCAAAGGAATTTTTGCTTCATATAGATATTGCTTGCTTTTTAACTGGTGCGTTATTGTATTTTTTTTTCAAAAAAAGAGGACTTTTTAGCCCGGACCTTTAAAGATCCGGGTTAATAGGTCCTCTTGTTTTTTAGCAAATAACTAGACTTGTTGAGGCGGGCCTATAGAGGCCCGCCTCAACAAGTGTTTACTTATTGAGGCGGGCCTATAGAGGCCCGCCTCAACAAGTGTTTACTTATTGAGGCGGGCCTCCTACGCCCGCCTCAACAAGTCCCTCATTTTGGCACCAAAGTGAGGGACTTGTTGAGGCGGGCTTCGGAGGCCCGCCTCAATAAGGTCCTTTTAGAGGCGTAAAATGCCCGCCTCAAAAAGTATCCCTACTTGTTGCAGCCCCCTTAGTTGAAGCGAACGGTGTTCGCCTCAATAAGTGTCCAAAGGCCCGCCTCTATAAGGGTTTTTTCCACTAGTGCTTGTTTAAGTCCATATAGAGACTTTACAAGTCTGCACACTTTGTGTTCCTGTCCAGGAACCACATAACCCTCAGGTTGTTTCATGTATATCTCCTCTTCTAATTCTCCGTTTAGAAAGGCAGTTTTTACATCCATTTGATGGATTTCGAGGTTTCGTAATGCAGCTATTGCTATTAGCATTCTGATTGAAGTTATTCTCGTAACGGGAGAATAAGTGTCAAAGAAATCCTGGCCCTCTTTTTGCCGGAATCCTTGCACCACAAGTCTCGCCTTGTGCTTATCTTTTGAGCCATCGGTTTTCAATTTGGTTTTGAAAATCCATTTGCACCCAAGTGCTTTACACCCCTGTGGCAAAACAACTAACTCCCATGTATGGTTCTGCATAATGGAGTCGATTTCGCTTTTAACTGCTTCCTTCCATGAAGGTGCATCAGGTGTAGACATGGCTTCTTTGAAGGTTCTAGGCTCATTCTCTAAGAGAATGGCCGTTATGAACTCTTGCCCAAAGGTTTTCTCCTTTCGAGCTCTTTTGCTTCGTCTAGGTTCAACTTTTGTTTCCTTACGAAGTGCCTGCGTCACTTTGTTCACGAGTTCGCTTCGGATGTTCTTTATCCTTGCACGGAAACACGTTTTCAAGGAAAGACGCATTCCTTGATTCCATTATTGTATTGACATGTATATCTGGTATATCAGATTTGTGTACCAGAAACCGATAAGCACTACTGTTATGTGCATATCCTATGAAAATACAATCAACGGTTTTAGGTCCAATTGTGACCTTTTTGGGAGGTGGTACTGCCACTTTTGCTAGGCACCCCCACACTTTGAGGTATGTGTACGAAGGTACGTTACCTTTCCAAAGTTCATATGGCGTCTTGCCAGTAACCTTATGCGGTATCTTGTTCAGGATATAGTTGGTGGTAAGCAGTGCTTCCCCCCACATGTTCTGGGGTAACCGAGATTCCTGCAACATTGCATTCATCATCTCTTTCAGAGTTCGGTTCTTTCGTTCCGCAACTCCGTTAGATCCTGGTGAGTAGGGAGCAGTTGTTTGATGAATAATCTTGTGTTCTCTACAGAACGCGTTGAAAGGTTCATCATACTCGCCTCCTCTATTACTTCGGATAGTTTGTATGGTTTTACTAAGTTGGTTTTCCACTTCCAACTTGTATTCCTTAAACTTTTCCAAAGCCTCATCCTTGCTTCTTAGCAAGTATACATAACAGTATTTTGTGCAATCATCGCTAAAAGTCACGAAATACTTTTTACCACCTCTAGTTTGCACTTTAAATCACACAAATCTGTGTGTATTAAACCTAGAGGTGCGGTTGTTCTCTCTACACGTGGGGATTAAACCTAGAGGTGCCGATCAAGAGGTTTCGTAATGTAAATATATATGTGGCCACAACCTTGAGTCCATTTCTCCTCTATATATATGCTAGGAGATTTATCTCCAAACTTTCAATGTGGGACAAGAATTTTGCCCCCACATTTCCCAAGTTTTGCACTTCATGCAAGCTACTTTGGGCCTCCATTTCTCATTTAAACGGAAATCATTTTTGTCGTATGATTACACTACGAGAGTGTGCTCGCGTAGAGGAAGCATTGAGTGTGCTCGCGTAGAGGAAGCCAATGCTTCCATTTTCCGGTGTTGTCGTATGATTACACTACAATTAAGCCCTAAACTATACATCTCTAAACCTTTAAACCCTACAACTCCAAACCCTAACCCCTAAACCTCAAAACCCAAAATCCCTAAACCCTAAGCAAAATGTATAGTTATTACCCATCAACCGTTACGTTTATTTGTTTTTACTTGGTCTTTGAGGTTCATATGTATTATTTAACAAACACATGTTCATGTATTAATATTGTAAAGTTCATGTGTAACATACACATGTTCATATTTGAAATTCTTTTTACTTGATCTTCATTCATATGTAACATGCACATGTTCATATATTTACTAGTGTAATTCCCGTGTTAGGCACGAGTTTTTATGTCATATATGTTGAATATAAAATATTAGTAATTATTAAAATTGATTTGTATATTTAAAAAAAAAATCAGATCTAGATAGTGCTGACATCAAAATCAAATTCGGATTATAATTTTCTATATCAATCATCCATATATCAGATTTTCCTTATTTGTTGTTTTACTATATCCATCAAAACAAACTAATGATATTCGTAAAGAAAGAAAGATATAGATGTGAATGAAATTAGAAAAAACAAAGAATAATGACTTTATTTTAACAATATTTAAAGGATGTGGAAAATTACCATAATGACACGTGTCATGTATGAAGTGTGGCTTATTGTGGAAGGGACATATGACATTGATTAAGTTATGCTTTAGTGTTATATAATAGATAGATGTCAATTCGATCATCTCAATCAGTTCCAATTTAGTGGGAATTTTGATGGAAACTGATTTACACCATATAACTTGTGTAATGGTCTAATGTGTTCCAAAGCAAAAGCTTGCAAAATAAATGTCTTGAGTTGAATATGATCTAAAGAAAACATGGTGGTTGGTAATTGCAAGAATACATGCAATGTACCTACCATTAGAGCAAATACACATCCTCCAATGACAACTTTTTTCCCTTCTTCGATTTCAATATGGCAGCTTGTTGAAATTAGAACAAGATATGGTGGATCTCCACCAAGCCAGACTCTCCCCAAGCAAAGTTCTTAATTTCACCAACATCTTTTACAAACTTTCCAAAAATTGCTCTCATATGTCCAACAGAAGAATCAAGAAAAATTTGACTTCCTAATAGATATAAAACAACTGCCTTAATCCTAATTTCCATAGGAAAACTATAACAATCTCCAATTTTGGCAGTGGCAACCTCCTTTAATTTGCTCAAACTTAAGCCCCTTTCTTTTCGATAAACTTCAATGTCGGGGAATATTTCAGCAATTATATCTTCCCTATCAGTTTGTTTTGTTACAAGTGGGTTGTTACTAATTAGCAACCCAAGGATATTTAGAATATCCCTCAAACCAAAATATAAAAGTAACGGTACCACCTGAACCTAAAGCAAAGACCTACTTCTCAAAATCATACTTTGAAGCTAGAGTTAAGCTATTGTTACCCATTAGCAAGGTAACGTACTTTACGAGAAAAATGCTCTACTAGGAAACTATATACATTTGAATAAAATATTTTTATATCGTTACCCACCAGCGAGGTACCTGATTATAATCAGTTTTCTCAATTAACCCAATATTAGTTTTCAGAAAATGTCCTAGCAAATGTGTTCCTCAATTTCAAGCACATAAGTTACTAGTTGAGATCACAAATGAATTGAAAATAATAGATTTTGCATTGATAGATTGTAAATGAGTTCTATACGGAAGTCATTAAAAAATGAATCCTTGAATTTATGTTTTCATACAGATTCTTACTTTAACCCGGTAGCGGGTAAATGGTCAAATTAATATCAACATTAGGCAAAGATGTTAACCACTAGCGGAGTAATGTACTTTAGGATAATAATGATCTATCGGGTAACTAACAATATTGACGGTTGATGTACTAACTACTGTAATATATCCTCAATACTTTAATTGTTAATATATTTTATCATCAGCACAAAAATATTAAGCATGACCAAGTAAGTAAAACTTACAATCAAAGGACTTAATTCACATAATTGGTTGTTATACTTGGATTGACTATAATGACGGTTGATGTAGTAACCAAGGTTTCACGATCGAGATTCTAGGATCGAATCGGTTAGGGTTCTTCGGGATAACTAACAATTCAATACACTAAGTCACGTAGTTCAAATTATCTTACATTGTCATGCTTAAATGTCCTGTAGTCATGCAATTGTATCTATATCTTGTGAGGAGGTCAGGGTAATTTTTCAAACTTTTTACATACGGGTGGTCATATTTAGTTATTTTGTACAATGAAGCAAATGCTGCTATAATACTTTTAAGACCACCAAATGATCACTTCTTAAGCAATTAAGACGCTTACTACTACAATTTTTATATCATACAAAGATCATGATACATTATATAAGTTTAACAACAAATACATAGGTTAAACACAACACAAGGGGAAGCATCTATAAACATGGACATACATCTAACATATATATAACTATTTCAGACCATATGGTTGCGAAGTCATGTCAAGTAATAATTTCTTACAAGTATATTTCTGTTTATGATACCCAACGATTTTAGTAGTGTGAAAAAAAGCATATGGATGTGAAATCAAGTCAAATAACAATATGAAGAAAAACATCAAGTAATTATTTCTTTGTGGTCGAATTTTTGGACATATGTCAAGGAGGTCATCATTGGTCTTTCAAAATATTCATCCTTTCAGCTTTGTCAGGAGATATTCTTCTAGAATAGTAAAATTTTCAAGCACCTCACAATTTCAGATTAGAACAATGTAAAGTATAATTTCTTCATTTCAACTAACTAAATTTCTGACTTCCCAAACTACCAACCATTAATCCTCAAGATCTGTGTATAATAGATACCCTTGTGTTGGAAAAAACACTCACCTCCGCCTCCAACTCTCTCTTCCTAATACCCTCTCACTCTTCCTCACCCAAAACCAATTGCCAACCTTTTTCCTATAAACTCATCGATCAATGGCTTCCGATTTGTACCCAAAAGTTCATCTGCAAGTATACACGGACGACTTGGTGGTCCCAAGCTCTAAGGCCATGGAACTTTTGACTACCCACATGTACGCGGGCAGTTGCACTCGGCTATGGATGATGCTCAGAAACAAAATGAGCATATGGTATCTAGGTGGGAGACTTAAGGTTTAGGGTTCCAAACAACAAGCTCTGTTACCCTCAGACCATGGACGATGTGGAGGATATGACTCGTCTGTCTGAGAAAGTCGCCGACATCAAGGTCTTCGTGGTTCGTGACCACGCTAAGGGATGAACCCTCTAATTTCGTTTGTTATTTTATTTTGCTTGTCCATGCAAATGTACATTATACCTTGTGTTCTCCACTAATTCATATCAATTTTTGTTGTAATGGTATGAGATGTATGAAGATGAGATAGTGGATGTAGGAATATGTACTTCTTTTCTAGTAGCGTGTCTTTATTTTTAATGGAACGGCCTGTGTTTTAACCTTCACATTTTGAAATGTCAGAGCGCCTATCAACTATGTCGGTCCGTTTTTTTACTTAACACTTATTAGTTTGATTAATTGCCAATCTTCAACAAAGTCATACAATTTTAGCTAAAGTTAGGACATTTTTTGTAAAAGTCAGGTCTCTATCTCGAACATGCACATATACGAAAGACGACCTTGTGTTGTGTTTGTTTTTTATTATGTTGGGCATGAGTGTTATGCTTGTTGGTTTTGGGTTGTGCATGCATTTGCTTAAATACTGTATAGTGTAAAAGTCAAGATCACTAATGATTTCTATAAATACAGTTACTATAAAAAACGGTTGGTTAACAACAACCATCCAATAACCGCAATTTTCAGTTATTAATTAGTTGTGATGCCTATAAATATCGATTGATTCTGAATTACACTTTACGGTCAACAAACTCCTCCATCAATTCTTCTATTTTCCAACTCTCGATCTTTTAGTTATATAATGTCCCACGAGAGTTATTTTAAAGATCCCCTTTACATTTACACCGACGGAACAATAAGGCCAAGCTGAGACGAGACGTTAATAGTTACCACTCAGGTTTATGAGGGTGGTGAGACGCGTTTAGTGAAAATGAATAAAAACCAGATTGATATTTGGTTTCTCTTTGAACGTATTAATCTCCTCACTAATCATAGAGACAGGAAATTGGTCTTCTATGAACACGTCCCTAAAGTCGGCGTCCGTTAATTAATGCCGCTCCAAACGGAGGAGGACGCGCAAGCCCTGGGCCAATTGGTGAAAATGTTGTTGGCGTCAAAGTTTTTTCGTCCATGGAAACGTTGTGGGACCATTTAAATTATCTTACATTGTCATGCATAAATATCCTGTATTCACCCAATCGTATCTGTATGTTGTAATAAGGTCAGGGTAAGTATTCAAACTCTTACATATGGATGGTCATATTTAGTTATTTCGCACAATGAACTAAGTACTATAGTATTACTTTTATGACAACCAAATGGTCAATTCTGAAGTAACTAAGACGCCTACTAATATTGTTATTTCACCGTACAAAGATCATGATACATTTTATAAGTTTAACAACAAATACATTGGTTAAACACAACACAATGGGAATCATCATTAAACATGGACACACATTGGTTAACCACAAAACATAAATCCATCGAATCAACCACATATATTGATAGGCAATTAGTCGTGTGTATCTAACAAAGAAACCTTAAAAACCCAACTAACATAGTCTGGCAAGTAAGGGTCAAACCCACAGAGAATCAAGTTATCTATCTTGTTTGCAGAAATTGTTTATCAACAGTAACAAAGGGGTTTTTTGATTGGTTTGTTCTAAACTATGAAATTAACTAACATAATTAATGATGATGTAAACATATATTGATGAAAGTACTCAGCCAGACAGATATCCACACTTCAGTTTGATTGATCGATCCTTGATTATCTCTAGTTCTTTAGACCAGTGAATGTTCCTATTTCTTTTCTTAAGTTATTAACAGGACAACCAAACCCTGATAGTACTAACTATCAAACAACCAAGAAACTATCCAGATTTAATTCAACAGCAACAGTAAGTTCAGGAATTTCAGCAGATACATGCAACACAAAACAACCAGTTTCACTTAGCATGCAATCAATTCTCTTCTACAATAAACTATCACAACCAGTTCTAGAATATCGTAGTTGCTACTATGAATTAGATATTTCAACCAGAAACAATCCAACTCTAGCAGAAGAATAATACTAATGGCCAATTAGCAAAACTCAAAGGAATTAAGCACAAGAGAATCAATAACATTCAAAGGAATAGAATAAGAATTATAATCTCACAACCAAATCAAACGAAGGCTTCAATCGTCTGACTAAGCAAAGGAAACTTAGTTCTTCATACTTCTTGCAAAACTCTAAAAAGTTTCTAAACTGCCGTTCCGTAGAATGAACGATAATGATAACCTAAAGAGACTTAGTCTATTTAACCTAAACGAAATCTGCTAAAAATAACAATTACCGAATATAAAAATATAAAATAAAAGAAAATAAGGTAATAAGATAATCTGCGGCGAAATCTTCCCGCGTAGTCTCTGATCTTCAAGGCCGCGGTCGCGGTTTAATCAGCCGCGCCCGCGGCTTACTCTTTGTGGTACTCCATCGAATTTCTCCTTGGCCGCGATCGCGGTGCTCCAAACCGCGCCCGTGGCTTACACTTCAACAACTTCCTGACGATCTCTTCCTATGTCGCGGCTTGTGCATTCCTTAGCCCGCGGTTGCGGCCTACTCTTCACAGCTCCTCAATGCCTTCAACACTTCACTAAAATCCCCTTTTTTCCACTTCTACTCTACTGCTCCATAATCCTAAATTATCTCCTAAACCCATACAGATGGTGCCTAATAACCTAGTAACAGCTCCTAGTTACGCACTATACAGTAGAGCGTATCATATATTTCAAACCACATCACACATAAACCAATTCTCACAAAAGGCTTTTCTAAAGAAATACAACTTCACTTTGAAGCCTTTACAGATCTGAGGTGAAGTACATTTGATTTCTAATCCATGCAATAATTTATATTGTACATGCCTTCATCTCCAACGTTTGTTTCCCAACCTTTACACTCTTCGGGATCAATTTGCAGCTTTTGCATAAGATCATTCGAACATACTTCATCCTAAGACATTAAAGTCTGCCAAAGAAAGTCTTGTCCATGTTTCGATAGGTACCTTTCTTCTTCAATGTGTCTCAAGTATACTCTTACTAAATCTGACAACTCAATGGCTTCTTCGAAATAAGAACGTAACACATTTGATAGGATTGCTATTGTATTGCCAATTTTGATTATAAAGTAATCAATTTCTTGATATTGGTACATGTATTCATAGATATAGAATAGTCCGATGGCTCTAGCCTTAGTTGGATTCTTGAGATGTGGTTGTCTCTTGGAAATTAAATCTTCAGCAAACTTATTTATGTCTCGGAGAAACCTCAATAAATAATGTGGTGACTTTGATATCCCATTCTCTACTTCGATGACAACACAGTTGATAAAATGCATTAAATTGCTTGCGCCTTCCCACTTGAAGACTCTATCGAATACATACCTTTGAAATTAAGTGAAGTATCTTTTGTATAATGTAGTGCATGGGAGTGGTATTCATCCAAACATTCCATTGCACATCCCATATGCCCATGCTTTTAGGATCCCAATGTCCTCTATTTGATTTCCTGTTAAAGTAATACCCCCTACTCCAGAATTTTTAGGAAACGTGATCTTCGTCCCCCATTCTTCCCAAAAGTCATAATACGGACCTCCTACTTTGCATATGACGTAGGAGTAACTTTGAAAAGTTCTTATACTTCCAATATCCCTTCAACGTTTGTTGGAGCTCCCAAGGAAGTTGAATCATTTTATTTGTTGTCTCCAACTCTAATATCCTTGTACATATATTATGACTTGCTATCTAAAGCTCAGATCAAAACCTTGAACTGATAGCTTCATCCAAAACAAAAGTTGCAAACTTACTGGGAGGTGATACCCTTCCCTACTGATTCTTCTTTATTTCAGCATATTTTTTCTTTCTACCTCCAAGAGGAAGATTTTGGTGGCAGATACGACCTTCACTCTCATTTTTTCTTCTGGGATATCATCAAATCCACAACTGTGATAAAAATATCCAATAACTTCATCCTTTTTTTGTTGTTTCTCGTTGATGCCCTTGAATGATTTGACATTCTTTTATATGGATCTAGTTTTCAAAATTAAATTCTATTATATCAAATTATACGGATAGATGATTACAATAACACAAATAAAAGGCTACAAAAGTCAATAAGTTTGCCTAATTTGGAAGAAATTTGTTTCAAAGTCAGCTTATATCAAAGTTGTAGTTCAAGGAACATACCTAAAAGACTTCCACAAGACAAGCGTCGAGAGACACCGCGTTTAACCTAGATCTTTCCGGCTATAACCTTTGAAAAAGTGGACTTAGCAAGAAGGAAAATTGCCTCAAGTCCCAATGGTAGCGTGCCCATCAAGAGTCAGTCGGACCTGTCAAATTAATAGCCTCAATCACTTGCCCAACAACTATAGTTCGGATAGATATTTAATGCAGTACATGCTTCCTTTGTTGACTAGTCACATTCAAACAAGCTTAGCCGACGGTGACTTTAATTATTTCTCAAGTTAAAATTTTCACAAGTGTTGTCGTCAAGATGGTATGATAGTTATTCAGGTCCTGGAATATTTTACAAGTGTTCTTATTGTTTTGTTGTTTTGGGTAAATGGTTAAGATTAGGGAAAATATAATAAATTTTAATTCCAATCATTTTGTTGATGCATGATGGGTGTGGTCACATGTTGCCTTTTTATTCTTGTCCTCTTACATATAAGAGGGTACCTCATCTACGGTATAGCCCTACTCAAGTCAGGATACCACTATTCCTTGATCAAGGCATGCAAACGAAAAAACAATTATGATATGATTCTATTATAGTCAGAACTGTATGAAATTTATACTGTGTATTAGGACTGTGAAATATTTCTCCAATGTTTTACAATGATTTTTCCTTTTCAGCATATGCTCAAGGATAGGGATAACATAACAAAGCAGGCTAGGAAACGTGAATTAGTAAGTCTCGTGAAGCATGAATGGGTGTTGTCACATGTTCGCTTTTTATTATCGTCCTCTTACATAATGATGGTACTTTATATAGGATAGAAATTTCATAGAGTCAGGGTGGCTCTAAAGAAAATAAGGATACATTGCAATGTTTTATGCGTATTCATTACACAAGGCATGCAAACGACTAAGAAGATTTTCATATGAGTTACAAACGATCAAGAAAGTGCAGATTGTATGAAAGTTATACAATGTATCAGGAATTGGAGTATTTGTCAAGTTTTTTTAAGACGGTTAATGCTAAAGGATAGGTATACCTCAACAAATGTTACTTGCAAGCCAACAAATTTCCATTGATAGTCCTCGTGAAGCATGACTGGGTGTAGTAACATGGAATGCAAACCAAGTTTGGTGGAATTATATTGTGAATTCCACCAAATTCAACGGTTAGCCTAATCCATAAATCATATTTCATTTTGTGGTCGAATGTCATTTGTTTTGACCACAAGATTGTGCTATTACACTTCACATTCAAATAGCGATTGTAATGTATTACTAATTTGCAATCTCATTTATTCCCCAACCAAGGTTTAGCTATTGTTCGAATAACCCTATCCATGTGGCAGTCAAATTGTGTAAGTCAGTATAGTGTTCCATAACCAGATATCAATAAAAGTATTAAGCAGTACATTGCAGGTTGACAAAAACATGTACCATTATTTTCATCTTTTCTTATGAGCATGGTTCTATAACTATGTTATTACATAGGTTCCATTCGTTCAACCACGGTTTACGGTGATAGTTTTTTTTCGGCTCAAATCTTTGTGATTTAATTTTTCCATTGTCCTAAACTACGTTTATATTACATTACAATTAATACCCTACGTCCAAACATCTGAACTAATGTAATATTAAGGTTGACCCTGTGTACGTTGGAGGAAAGGATAGTTGTAAGTTATGTTCAAGATGTTTTCAACGATGAAAACATTATTATGATAACTAATATTCCTCTCTTCGAACCCATCTCATGGAAAGGTTGTAAAAAAGTATTAAACTAATATACTAGTGCAACTACCACATAAAAACGTAATGAAAGTACCATGTTCCTTTCTTGTACTAAAGATGCCTTCTGGAAAACCTACCAAATGTGTTCCTCAATTTCATGTACATAAGTTACTAGTTCAGATCACAATCGCATTAAAAAGAATAGATTTTACATTGATAGATTGCAACTGAATTGTATACGGAAGTCATTCACAAATGAATCCTTGAATATGGTGGAATCATAATAAAGATTATTACTTCAACCCGATTGCGAGTCAATGGAAAAAATAATACCAGAGTTATGATGTTGTTACCCGCTACCGGGGTAATGTACTTTACGATAACAATTTATTACAAGGTTATGATGTTGGCAGAATAATATAGATTTTTACTTTAATCCGGTTGTGGGTAAAAGTAAAAAATAATACTAGAGTTATGATATTGTTACCCACTGGCGGGTTAACGTACTTTACGATAAAAATACTTTATTAGGTAACTATATAAATTTGAATAATATTTTGTTATACCGTTCCCCACTAGCGGGGTACTAGGTAGAAATCAGTTATCTCAATTAACCTCCTCAATTTCATCTACATAAGTTACTATTTGAGATCACAATTGCATTGAAACTAATAGATTTTGCATTGATAGATTGCAAAGGAATTGTACATTGAAGTCATTCACAAATAAATCCTTGAATTTAGTGGAATTATACAGATTATTGCTTTAACTCGGTTCGAGTCAATGGAAAAAATAATACCAGACTTATGATGTTTTTACCCGCTACTAGAGTAATGTACTTTACAATAACAATATATTACGGAGATATGATATTGGTGGAATCATACAGATTCATACTTTAATCCGGTTGTAGGTAAAAGGAAAAAATAATTCCAGAGTTGTGATATTGTTACCCACTAGCGTGTTAACGTACTGTATGATAAAAATGTTCTATCGGGTAACAATATACATTTGAATAAAATTTTGTTATACTGTTACCCACCATGGGGTACTTGGTAATAATCAATTATCTCAATTAACCACAAATTAGTTTCTTGCTATCCTTCCAAATGTGATCCTCAATTTCATCTACATCCTAAGCCATTGGTGGAATCCTCAATTCCAAATGTGATCCTCAGTTGTGGCATTGAATAGTACCACCACTCCATCCTAAGCCATTGGTGGAATTAGATTGAGTTGTCTCGGTCTTGGAATGACCAGACTTCTCAAACTTGATAGGCGATGTCGGCCGCTTAAATCCATTAAACTTTTGACCTTGTTGCCCACCTTTTGCCTTATTCTTTTCCTCCAGCTTCCTGGTGGATTCATCCAGCGTGACCTCTATTTTGTATGATGCATCCACATACTGCTCCAAGGTAGAGCAACCGTGACACACCATTAGAGGTTTGATTTTTGGGCTCATCCATCCATGGAGGTACCAAATCTTCTGCTCCTGAGAGTGCACCTCAAAACCAACATAATGTAGCAAATGCTTAACCTTTGCAGCTAGCTCGGACGCCTTCAATCCCTCTGTCTCTGGGTAGAGGAATTCTTTTATCTTCTCCTCTCTCATAGCACGGGAGAAGAATCGATCAGTGAGCTTTGCTTTAAACATTGCCCAATTCAGAATTGGCTGGTCATCCAATCCAGTTCCTTCCCACCACTCACTAGCTTCGTCTTTTAGATGCAACGAAGCTATGTGCACCTTTTCAGCCTCGGTGTAGACAACGTTCCGGAACAACCGCTCCATGTGAGAGAACCAATAGGCAACTTGGATTTGTTCCCTAGTTTCATCGTAGCTATCCGGGTGCATTGAATTGATCATCTTCAACGCTTGATTGTAGTTCCCTTCATTTATCTCAGGATGCACTGGAAGTACTTGGTCTTCATGTTCCCCCATATCAACTGCAACTTGAGGAACGAGAGCCGTTTGTGCTTGCGGCACTCCTTAGGTTGTCATTATCTCAACAACTTGCCTCACTATATGTCCTATGACAGGAACATCCAACACAATCGGGGCAGGAGGTGGATTAAGTGGAACTTCCTCCTCAACTTGAGGATCTACTTGTTCCTGTCGGACATTTGCTCGCGGTGGCGGGTTTTTGTTATGCGAGCCATATCTTGCTTCATCCCCTTGCTAAACAACACTTCTCAATTGGATTCGGGAAGAATTACTAGGGTCTTCATTGACCACTCAGTTGGAGGATCGCGTGTTCACCATCTGTTGACGAACCATATCGCCAAATATAGGATTTTCTAACTTGTGTCAAAACAACTTCGTTATGATAGGAAGTAAATGGGACCAAACGAATAGTTCATATTAGTTTGATTGACCGACCACAATTATTCTTACGACGATATTATCCTCTTAGTTGAGAACAATGCAAATATGAGAAATGTCAACATTTGAATGACATAAATCCTAGGAACAGAAGATATTTATATGAATGGACCTAAGGATTAGTAACTGGATCGAAGCTTGCACAAGTTTGAAAACCATAGATTATTAAATCTTATAAATCATACTTTCAACATTATATATTTGATGGCCCCCAACAAGCCCTCGAGCCCCCTGGCGCGCCCCCATGGCACCCCCTGGCGGGCCACCATGTCGCCTCCACGACGCACCCCCATGGTGTTCCCCTCCAACGTGCCTCCCCTAACGCGCCCTCTGACGTGCCCCCGTGTGGAACCCCTAGGTGTCACACGGCTATCCCTTATCCTTTTATTATGTTGTTGTTTTATGTTGGGAGTGTTGGCCACTAATAGTGGACCAAGCCCATTTGCTATTTTAGACCCTTGGCCAAGTTGTATAAGACTATTTAAGCACTTCATGTGCTCCCTCTGAATGTTAGGTTTAGTCAAAGATTTATTTGTGTAGAGTTGAGGTTTTTCTCCTTTCCTAAACCCTAGGCCTCACCCTAGTGGTTTGGGATCTCTTGCTTCCATCAATCTCTCTCTCTCACTCTCTCAATCTCTCTCTCACGCCCCCATCGCTCCTAGCTCAGTCGTGCCCCGTTTCTGAGCCCAGGCGCCTCCGCGCTCCACTATAGCTCGCGCTCAAGTAACCTCACTTTGAGGTTAATTGGTCGTCGCGCCCCCTGGAGGCGCGCCCCCGCAGAATCCCATTTTGAGGTTTATTCCCAGTTGTGCATCCAAAGCACCCCAAGGAAGAAATCCAGCCGGGAAGAAGAAAGAATCCCTTGCTTGAGCCACGGTCTGAGCCAACACGCTCCGAGCGCCTCCTCAACAGGGGCGTTTCGCATCAACTGGTATCAGAGCTCAGCAGCCAAGCTAAGTTACTTCCTTCTCACTTTTATTTATTAGTTTCACTCATTTTCCCACCCCCCCTTGCTTCCCCTTGTAATTGTTTCCATTTTCTCTTATTTTTGTGCTTCTGCCACCACCGGTCCACCACATCACCACCATCGACCGTTGTAGCCCCACCCACCTTCCCTCCATAGCCAACCACCACCTTCCCCTACATTTTCCCATGTGAACCTTGCAATCTAGGGTTTCCTTGATTCAAGACCACAAAAAGGGGACCACTCCACCAAAGTAGTAAAAAGACAAATTTACTTTTCCAAAAGCCACCTTCCTTGTTTGTCCAAAAGGGGAAAGAAGACAAGACCACTTTTTCCTTGTCTTACCATGTGTTACTTCTAGGAAGCTTCCTAGTTAGTGGGTTAGTGATTTCCACTTGTGTCCTTCTTTTTCCCTCCTTTTACCAAGTCATCCTTTGCCACCCAAAAATTCAAAATTAGTTGACCAAGAGTGGAATTTATATTTGTAGTGAAAGGTGATTGATTTCTTGATCTTTGACCTCTTGTGCCTTGGTGCCTTGATGTTTTGCTTAAGATCATGTCTTAAATAGGTGATCATGGCGCCCCAAGCCGGCTCCCACACCATGGCTCGAGGTTGCGCCTCCACACCTTTAATGGCTATGAAGACGAGGAGGAATTTTTGGATTAGGTGAGCCACATGGCGTATGTGTTTCGCCATTACGACTATGATTACTATGAGAAAGTGCACTTCGCCACCGGGTGCTTCATCGATTATTCTTGGGATTGGTAGGATTGGCTCAAAGGCGATCGTCGTAGGCGCGGTTTGCACCCTGTCGACACATTGATCTATCTCGTCCATGTCATGGATAAGCACTATGTGATAGGGCCAAAGTCGTGATGCCTATCAAAGTAAACCTCAAAAACCTAACTAACGTAGTAGGGTAAATAAGGATCGATCCCACAGGGAGGTAAGCAATCTTCCTAAGTGCAAAGGTTGTATGCCAATAGTAACAAAAGGAGGGATTTTGGTTTGTAATGAGTAACAAAGTAAATCAATGCAAAAGATGTAATCAATGGGTGAGAAGTAACTTAGCCAGACAAATATCCATACTTCAGTTTGATTGGTTGATCCTAGATTATCTCCAATTCCTACCAATGAATATTCCTATTCTGATCTTATGTATATAGACAGGTCAACTAGCCATGAAAATACTTACCATTAAACAATCAAGAAACAATCAAGATTCAATCTAACGGCAGTAGTAAGCATAAAAATTAAGCAGGATACATGCAATACTTAACAACTAGTCAGTACTCGACATGTAATCAATTCTCTTCACAATAAACATTCATAACTAGTTCCTGTAAATCGTGGTTGCTACACAAGATAAGGGATTTCAACTAGAAATATCCAAACCCTAGCAATAGAAAATCACCAATATCAACTAGATGATCAGACTAGTCAAATCAGCAAGAATCAAAGGGATGAAGCACAAATAGAATCAATATAATCAAGGGAAAGGAAATAGAGTTATAATCTCACAACCAAATACAAACGAAGGCTTCAATCGTCGGACTAAGCAATGGTTTCTTAGTTCTTCATAGTCTTCAAAGCATAAAAACTCTCAGGGAAAAACTGAACGATAAAGTGATGTGATTGAATAATGAAAAGGCTGCTAACTAATGAATATGAAAAACCTAGGAAACCCTAATCCTAAGAGAAGAAATAATATCTTAAAATATAATAACCGAAACAAAATAAAAGAAAATAAATAAAAGAAATAAGGTAAACAAAGATCTCGGACGAAATAAGTCTCGGCGCCGCGTGTGAACAGTAACCGCGACTGTAGAATCTCTTCCGCGCTCGCAGATTGGTCTCTGATGCTCTCGCTTCTTATGTGGTACTTCCGCGACCGCGGTAGATCTTCCGCACCCGCGGTTTGTACTTTGTCGAACCTCTCGCTCTTGCCTCGTTCTGCGCCTGCGGTTTTGCTTCTGTTGCGATCTTTAGCTTCTCGCTTGCGGTCTTCTCTCGTGGCTTCGCCTTTGACAGAGCTAAAGTCTTGATGCCTATCAAATAAATCCCAAAATACCTACTAAGTAGTATAGTAAGCAAGACAGGGTCGATCCCACAGAGAGTCAGGTTATCAATTTGTGCAATTCGTTATCACCAACTAGGAACTAGGGGGGGTTTGTTTGTGTTTATCGTAACCAAAGTAAATAAAGCAAGTAAATAAGTTCACAGGAAACGGTTGTAAATATAGTGGGGAAAAGCGCCACACTCAACAGAGATCCACACAACAATAGATAGGTCGATCATGGAATTCTATCAATCTCAAGTTCTTAATATTCCTATAGTTGTTCTTATCCCGATCTTAGATAACTATTAGTTCTACCAGCCCTAATAGTACTTATTACTAAATCAAATCCGAAAACCTTCAAGACTCAATGAAGCAATAGCATTCAACCAAGGATTCAACAAGATACATGCAGTAGAAACAACCCGTTACTATAAGCATGCAATTAACTCTCTCTCATGATGAAGCGCTCGGATCCCCTATACGCAACAATCGTGCTCGCTACTAGATATGCAACCCGAACCCGGAATCACAAGTCCTAGCAATTAGGAAGATATCAATAAACCTAGGTGATCAATCTAGATAAATCAACATAAACCAATAATCAATCAAGCACAAGAGAATTAATCCAACTAGATAGGAAAACGAACAAGAGTAGAAAACTCACAACCAATCAATTACTGGCTTCAAACTGTCAAGTGTACAATGGAGGTTTAGTTCTCCATTAGGGTTTGTGAGAGAAAAATACGTAAAACGGTGGCCACTAGGGTTTTAGAATAGATGATGCTCTAAAAGAGTCTTAAACCTAACTTAAATACTAAAGTAATAATTCAGAAATACAGAAAATAAAATAACAAACTAGGAAACTAAGTCTCGGAAATAAAATAGAACGAAATAAAAACTCGGAAATAAATCTCGTCAGCGCGTTGCCACCGCGGGGTGCGGTGGCCTTCATGCCGCTGGGTGCGGCAGTCTTCATTGGCCTTCAACATCTGCGACACTTCAGGAAAAACGCCATAACTTTTGATTCCCAACTTGGATTGCGCTCATATTTTGAGGACTTGTAGTAGACTTCACGATCTAACTCCTAGAATTGGAATCACTCCATTTGGACATCTGAGTAGAGAGAACGAACCAATTGAATTCAGCACACTGTTCTTCTACTCTTCTCTTCACTTCCTTTGCGTCTTTTACTGGTGGCTTCTTCCTCAGTGTCTCCTATGATCTCCAAAACAGCTCAAACACCTCCAAAAACACCAAACTTCGCCCCCAAACTCCATACACATGAATGTGTCTAAATCTACCCGAATGACACCAATAAACCCTCTATTGACTCTTACTTAAGCCCTACAAAGTAGTGCTTATCAGCCTTCATCTCCTTAAGTCTTCATTTAATCACTCAAAACCACCAAATCAACACTTCTTCTCCAAAACTCCATTATCCTATATTGTGTCCTAAACACACATAAATGGCACCCCAAATACTAGTAACAACTCCTAGTTACGCACTACAAAGTAGAGCGGATCAAATTCTCCCATGCTTAAACCTTGCTCGTCCTCGAGTAAGCTAATAGAAACCTACCCCTCCAATGAAATACCCAAGGTCTCAGGAAGCACACAAAACAATCTCCACTAAGAACTACACCTAATCATGAATCTCCAAGGCACCAACACAATAAACACAACACACAAGCTTAAAGGAAAGCAAGAGTACTTCCCCCAAGCTTGACCCGAACACCATATAAGGTAATGTGATCATCTAATCCTAGCCTCCATCTTTCTTCTTATAACTCCCATAGTGGCCTACCCGAATCCTCCTTATAACTCCAACACTTATGTCACCACGTCGGAAAAAATGAGGAATCCTAATAATCACTCTTCTTTTTTTCACTCATTTTGCCAAGGCGCCCTTTTGGGTTTTCACCAAGCCACTCATTTCATTTTTCTATAGATGGGCTCACAAAACTCACATCACAATTGACCTCTTATTATCCCAGCCTAATGTTGGTCGAAGCCACCTGCTTATTGCCTAAGCCGCCTTTTCAGGTTTTCGACTTAGCCCAAGATTTCGTCTTTTGTCTCTATTATTTCATATTTTTTACTTTTTCAATTTTTTTTATTCAGAAGACTAGCAAGTATAGATCACTCCCCCATTCTTAAATATTGCATTGTCCTCAATATAATGAAAGACTAAAAGATGAAGCACATGGGAAAGAAGAAAAGTACCCACGAACGTCGCCGAGGTGGCCTAGATGTGGATGTTGGGGCTAGCGGTAAAGCATTGAAACCACATGTCGCTGGTGTTGTGCGGTCCTACTCAAGCAAACTTCACGTGCAACCAAATAGATCCACTATAAGGTGAAGTGGTACATCAAAGAAACGGGGTTGCACGGGCCTTCAACGAACACAGAATTGGAGCCCAAGAATCTAGTTCGAACATCACAGGGGCTGCATGCTTATCTTGCCCCGTATCCATCACAAAGAAATCAGTAGGGAAAATCAGCTTATCGACCTCTACCAGAACATCATCCATGACTCCTTTGGGATACACATAGGACATATCCGCCAATTGAATCACCGTCCCTGTCTTCTGTAATGGTCCAAGCCCCAAAGATTCATACAACGAGAGAGGCGGTACATTTATAGATGCACCCAAATCCAACATGGCTTTATCGAATGTGGTGCCACCTATCTTGTAAGGAATACTGAACATGCCTGGGTCACTGCACTTCTTGGGCATCCGTTTTTGCAGCATAGCGGAGACATTCTCATTAACCTAGACCTTCTTCATTTTCTCTTTTGACTTCCTCTTAATGTTGCATAATTCCTTCAAAAACTTTGCATAACGAGGAATGCTCTTAACCAGCGTGATCAACGAAATGTTTACCTCGCAATTGCTGAAGGTCTCGAAGATTTCCTTGTCGTTCTCCGGCCTTCTAGTATCCTTCAGTGCCTCAGGGAAGGGCACAGGTGGCTTTAGCGAACCGAATGGAGGGAAATATGGACGAACGTAATCGTCGTGGACGTCAACAGGTAATCTGCGGTCGCGGTTTGAGACCCGCGGTCGCGGTTCAGCATCGAAAAGTTTTGAATTCACGGTCGCGGCTGACAATCCGCGGTCGAGGATTGTCTTCAGAACTTTCTGTCGTCTCTGGGGGAATTCCGCGGTCGCGGAAATCTAGTCGTGGAAATTCTTCGGAAATTGTTCCGCCTTCAGGGACGTTTCCGCGGTCGCGGCTTTGCATTCCGCGGTCACGGTTTTCGTTTTGTTACCCTATAACGTCCTCGTCAGTAAGAAATCCGCGGTCACGGAAAATGTTCCGCGGTCGCGGATTCTCCGCTGCAGCTTCCGTCACTTCCTTCATTTGCGTTCCACTCCTTACCGTCATCGCAAAGACATTCTCCCTCGGGTTTGCTACCGTTTGAGATGGTAGTTTCCTCGAATCCCGGGCCTCCACTTTGCTCACTGCTAGAGAAATCTGTCCCACCTGCTTCTCCAGGTTCTGGATACTAGACTTCATCTCTTGATTTTGTTGGACCATAGTGTTTGCCAACATCAATACACTCTAAGCTAGAGACTTGATCATGTCATCACCGGACATAGACGAACTTGTGCTTTGGCCTTGAGGTCTCGGGTCATATTGTGCTTTAAATTATTGTTGTTGACCCCCAGGCCGCTGAAATTGTTGTTGCTGCTGTAAGAACTATGGTGGCCTCTGGTGGAACTCCTGATCATCACGACCCTGAAGAGGATTCTGCTGGTTCCCGTACCTCAAATTAGGGTGATCTCTCCACCCTAGATTATAGGTGTTGGAGTACGGGTCATATCTCGGCCTTGGAGGACCGAAACCTCCTATAGCGTTTACTTCAGCAGTGGGTTCCTACAGCGTTGGACATGCATTTGTGGGGTGCATCGTGTCATACATATTCTGCAGGACTTGACTTGCTGTTGGTTTCCTTTCATCGTAAACCTCCTCATCATCTCCTTTATCTCAGCCATATCATAAAGTAGTGAGGATGATGGATGAGAGTCTGCAGTCTTAACTGCTTGAATGCCCGCTCTCTTGATAAACTGTCTTGAGCCCTCAGATAGCTCAAAGAATATCTCAAAAGCTACAGTCGGCGTCTTGTTGAGAATGTTACCGCCACAGGCTGCGTTCACCATCCTACGCTCATCATCAAGAAGTCCACCATACAGATATAGAATGAGGTCTTGGTCAGAATAACCATGGTATGGACAACTTGATATCAACCTCTTGAACCTCTCATAATACTCATACAACGTCTCAGTAGCATGTTGTTCGATGTTGCTAATGTTTCTCTTCAAGCTATTGAGCTTCGTTGCAGGGAAGTATTTCTCCAGGAAGGCTTTCTTCATCTTCGCCCATGTATCTATGCTTTTTGGGGCCAAATAATAGAACCAATCATTGGCTGCATCCTTCAGAGAGAAAGGAAAGGCCCTCAGCTTGATCTGGTCCTCAGTAATGTTCCTTGGCTTCATGCTGCTGCAGACAACGTAAAATTCATAGAGATGCTTGTTGGAGTCTTCTCCACTCATCCCATGGAAGTGGGGTAGTAAATGGATCAACCCAGATTTAAGCTCAATTTTCACGCCATCCGCCAACTCTGGAAATTGCACAGCAAGCGGTTGCTGCTCTAGATTCGGCGCAGTCAACTGCCTCAAAGTCTGTTCTTCAGCCATCTCGAGTTGCTCACGCACTTCTCTATGGTTCTTGGAAAGTGTTCGCTCGATTTCTGGATCAAGATCTAAAGTAGGAGAGTCAGTAGCACGGGTGTGGACTGATAGGTGTTATTTCATACACCTTTACTAGCAATTATTAGCATGATTTGGAGAGGTTTTGGATGAGTTTTGGTGCTAAGTCTGCAATCCAGATGTTTTAGAGAGAAGTGAACAAATCCAAGGTTTTGCAGCTTAGATGGAGTATGAGGATGGATGGAGCTGCTGGAGCATCTATGGAGAAGACTACCAATACTTGGTAGGATTGAAGAGCAGCAGAAGCAGAGAAGAAGAGAGCTGGAGAAATGAGCTCACCGCCCCGCGTCAGAAGTACCGCGGCCCGGCGGTGACTCTCAGTGAAGATGAAGCCCGCGCCAGAGGATTCCACCGCCCAGCGGTGGAAGTTCGACGCCTCGCGGTGGAATTCGCCGCCCCGTGGTGGCTGTGCTTAATGACCTCGCGCCAGAGATAATTTAGTTTCCTTTTATGTTTGAGACTTTATTTTATTATTAATCTGTTTCCTTTAATTTCAGCTTTAGTTTAACCTAGTTTGTTAAGACTATTTAAGCCTCTTTTCTAGGTTAAGAGAAGAGAGACTTATCATCACTTGATTGCTTCCGTTTTCAGATGTTATTTTCTATAGAGTTTTTCATCCCCTTTGATGGAGAACTAACTTCACCCTTGTTCTGCTAGACGATTGAAGCAGTACAGTTGATGTGTTTGTGAGATTTCTATTCCTTGTTCTTATCCTTATAAGTGTTGGATTGATTCTCTTGGTTATATTGATATTGATTTCTTGTTGTTCTTCTTGGCCTGATCAACTAGGTTGAATGCTTTTTATCAATTGCTAGGATTGCATATAGGGGTTCCGAGTGCATATCTAGTGGAAAACACAATTGTGTGTATAGGGGTTCCGAGCGTACAATTGTGAGTGAGAATCAGTTGCATGTTAAGTAGGGGAGTGAGTACTTGTACGTCTTTCTACTTGCATGTATCCTATATCCTTGTGTGCATTGCTATTGTTGTGTTGGTGCTAAGGTACGCTGACAACTGTGAGAATCAGTGGTATTTTATCATTGGCATAGTAATAAGTCTATTGACAACTGTGAGAATCAATAGTATTTAAGATCAGGGTGGGAACGACTATAAGGATAATTAAAGAACTTGGACGAAATAGATTTCAGTGATCGAACTTTATCTCTATACTTGTGGATTTCGCTCTAGTGGAACTATTTTTCCCTCATTATATTTTCTAAACTCAACTCAATTCATTTGCTTTGTTTGCTTTGTTCTCTTGATAACTAAACCCCCCGTTTGTGTTACTTGTCATTCACGGTTGCATACTACATCAAACCTTCTCTGTGGGATCGACCCTTACTTGTCTGCTATACTTCTGTTTAGTGGGTTTGTTAGGATAATTTACTTTGATAAGGCTAATCAACGACATTTGCTTGTGTATCTTTTAGCCACCGTCAAATTTGGCGCGGTTGCCGGGGAAGGCTTTTCTTTGTTATGTGTTTTCGTGATTGATTTTTGGTAGAGACCTATCTTATGGTCGACACCCGTAGTACTGACCCTATTCTAGCTCCTTTCGATCCAGAGGTTGACAGATCTTTCCTTAGGAACCTGCACAATCAAAGGGAAGACGGAGAAGAAGGAATAGAGACAGTTGAGACCATTGAGACTGAAACCATCGAGACAGAAACCGTTGAGACTGCCAATACCCCAGCCGTTGCAATGGCTGGAACTGGAACCCTGAGAGAGCTTACTGAGCCGAATATAGGGGCGCAACCCCTAGCTGTCATCATCCCTGCGCTAGGAGAAGGGGTGAACTTTGAATTGAAGTCGGGAGTTGTTGCTTATCTCCCTAAATTCCACGGGCTGAGTGGAGAGGATCCGATCTCTTACCTGGGCAAGTTCCACAATGTCTGCATGACGATGAAGCCCAGGAATGTGACGGAAGACCAGATCAAGATGAGAGCTTTTGGTTTCTCCCTACTCGACTCTGCGAGCGATTGGTATTACCACCTGCCGCCAGGAACCATAGATACATGGACTAAACTGCACAAAGCGTTCTTGGACAAGTACTTTCCCACGAAGAAGACGAATGCTTTGAAAAAAGCAATTGCCAACATTGAGCAGGTTGGTGATGAGACGCTGTATGATTATCTAGAGAGGTACAAGAGGCTCTGTTCCAGCTGCCCATTCCACGGATATGCCAAGCAGGACCTTGTCCTTTATCTGCACAACGGTCTGCTGGACCAAGAGAGGAGAATGGTTGATGCTGCATGTGATGGAAGTATTCTGAACCTGACACCAGATGAGGCTATGGAGAGACTCCAGGAGATGAGTGAGAGTACCAGGAGCTTCAGGAAGACGTACCAGAGAAAGGTGGTCAATGCTGTGACCCCTGCAGGACCAAGCCCGGTGTTGACTGAGTTGGCCGAGCTGAAAGAGTTGGTGCTGAGGATGGCGAATCAGAATGCCCCTCAAGAAGTTAAAGCGTGTGGACTTTGCTCTAACCAGTCCCACCATACCGATACCTATCCCCAGCTGCAAGAGGAAGGTGTTGCTGAAGTAAACGCTGTAGGAGGTTACGGACCCCCTAGACCACAATATGGTGGACAACCCAATTACAATCAGAGAGGGCGTGACCACCCAGGCTTTAGATGGAGTGACCCTCAAGGTGGTCAACAGCAGTGCAGCAACAGCAGTACCAGCCGGCACAACAACAGTACCAGCAGAGAGCCCATTATCAACAGAGGCCCCAGGGCCAAACATTTGGAGTTTCTACTGAGGATATGCTAAAGACTCTGACTCAGCACTTTGCCACACATGTGCAGGCTACTGAGTCGAGTATCAAGAACATGGAGAGGCAGATTGGTCAGTTAGCCGATGAGGTGACCAAGATTAACCAAAGGGCATCAAATTCCCTACCATCCCAGACCACTGTGAATCCCAGATAGAACATGAGTGCCATCACGCTAAGAAGTGGTAAGAAGTTGATCGTTGCTCCTAATGCTGAAGAGGAGAACGAGTTCAAGAAGGAAGAAATCACCGACCGCCCCGCGGCAGACCCCACCGCGGCCCAGCCAGAAACTAGGGGAGGAGCCAGTAAAGGAGTTTCATTGACACCGCCCCGCGGCGACCCTCGCCGCGACCCGGCGCCTGAACCCAGTAAAGACACCGCGAACCCACCGCCCCGCGCGCTGACTCACGCCCCGCGGTGGGCTCGCCACAACCTGGTCCATAAAACTCTGTCTCCGCTGAAGAGACCTATGATGATTACGTTCGCCCCGCGTTCCCTCCTCTAGGTTCAGAGAAGCCCCCAGCACCTTTTCCCGAGGCGCTAAAGGCAAAGAGAGTTGTCGACGACAGTGACCTGTTCGAGACATTTCAGAACTG
This sequence comes from Rheum nobile, assembly GCA_027886185.1. NCBI lineage: Eukaryota > Viridiplantae > Streptophyta > Magnoliopsida > Caryophyllales > Polygonaceae > Rheum > Rheum nobile. The sequence goes on from WOAB01000215.1 coordinate 1,146,261, forward strand.
TGAGGTGAACATTCCCCTGCTCAAGCTTATAAAGGCTATCCCGAGATATGCCAAGTTCTTAAAGGAGCTATGCACGGTGAAGAGGACTCAAAAGCAGAAGACCCAAAAGAAGAGTCCAGTGGGTGCACAAGTTTCAGCGGTAGTTCAGAAGCATTTGCCCGCAAAATGCAAGGATCCAGGTACTTTTACTATTCCTATCACTATAGGTGGGCATGTTTTTGAGAAAGCACTGCTAGGCTTGTGATTAGTGCTATTTTGTAGTGCGTATCTAAGGATTATTACCAAGTTTGAGGTGCCATTTGGTTGGATTTTATGCACAATTGGAGATTATGGAGTTAGAGCGGAGAAGTGTGATTTTGGTGGTCTAGAGGAGCTAATTGGAGACATCTAGAGGAAGAAGAGTTGACCACCTGAGGAGATGGCGGAATTCCCGAGAAAAGTGAAGGCCGCGGCCATCACGCGATGCAAAGCCAGCGTAATTACAAGAAGCACGTAATTGCTGGAATTGAATAAATTCGGCCCAGGAGGAAAGGCCCATGGTCTCGGCCCAAATGAAGAAGAAGCCCAATTAAAATGAAGAAGGTTGGGGCCGCGTGAATTGAATGCTGGAATTTGGGTGAAGCTCGGCCCATGAAAGGAGAGGCCCAGATGAACGAAGCCTGGCCCACGCGTGAAGCGGAAAGCGTTGAATTGAAGCTGGAAAAGATGGAGGACTGACGTCGGCATTACGTCAGCGAGGAGCTGCTGTTCGTGGGCCGCGCGAGAGAGCTGATATTGGAATGGGCCGAGCTGATGCATGAGATTGGGCCGAAGCGCTGCTGCTTGCACGAGAGCTACTGAACGCCGAGAATTGCGAGATTACGGGATTTATTCCGCCAATTTCGTTTGTTATTTTTTGTTATTATTTTACACACTTTTAGAATTAGGTTAAAACACTTTTAGTTAACCTAGTTGCCAGGGAGAAAATAGTTAGACCTAGTTTCATTCATCGTTGTTTTTCCCTTTTGCTCAGGTAGACAATTGAAGCCTTTTGATTGATTGGATTGTGAGGTTATTCCTTTACTCTTTCTATGATTGTATTAATTTTCTCTCGTGCTTAATCTCATTGATCATATATCGATTCCCCTTGATTTGTTGATTAGGAAATCAAATAGATTTTAATAGTAGTTCCCTCTAGATTGACAACCTAGAGAAATTAGTATTATGCTATTGGTTCCCCTTTTCCATAAAACCTGTTGAGATTGTTATTGATCATACTACTAAGGATTAGAGGATACTGGTTGAGAATCTAAATCCCTTAGTTTGTGTAGAGAATTAATTGCATGCAATTGTGTGACTGGTTGCTACACTTGCATGTACCTATCTATTCCTGAACTTCTTGCTGCTATTGAATTAGATCTTGAAGGTTAGTAGGGATTTGTTTAATAGTTAGGGTTATCAAGACTGGTTGGACTGGTAACTAATTCAGAACAGGGATTAGGACTTTCATGAGTATTGAGGACTAGGAATAATCAATGATCGATCTATCAATCTGAAGCGTGGATATTTGTTTGGCTGAGTTATTTTCCCTTTTTGATTTCAAGTCGTTGTTTTTATTTATTTTGTTTATTTGTTTGTTTTTAATCAGAAACCCCCCCTTGGTTACTTGTTGGTATACAATTACATAGTTGGAATAGTATTTGATTCTCTGTGGGATTCGACCCTTACTTACCAGACTACATTAGTTAGGTTTGTTAGGAATTATTTTGTTTAGGTGTCACGACAACGCCTATCAAATTGGCGCCGTTGCCGGGGAGTCAATTTTACTATTCTAATTGTGTGTTTGTTTACCAACTGTTGTGTGGACCTATCTTACGGTCCACACCTGTGTTACTAATTGCTTTCATTGAGATCTCAATCCAGACAGATGGCAGCATTTGATTTTTACTATCAGCAACAAGGCTGGCCCCATTACTACCCTGAACCTCAAGAGACGAGCCAAAGTTCATACATGTCAATGGAGGAGGGCTTCAAGTCACTTGTGCAGAGCATGATGACTATTCATCAGGCGACAAACTCCAACATCCAACTTCTAACAACTCAAGTTGGAAGTTTGGCAACTCAGCTTGGAAAGTTGGCTCAAGTTGTGGCAAATATGAAGGAGGATTTTGAAAAGCCACCACCCCAACCAACCCTAGTGGCTAATGTGAGTGGCATATCACAACTGAAAGGAGAAAAGACAGAGGAGAAAGTCGAGAACCAGCGTCCGCAAGTTTGGACAAAATTTTACGGATCAGTTCTTGGAGTATACCCTTTGGAAGCGATTCCTGTTGATTACACTCCTCCACCTCGTGATCCTAGGAAGCCACCTCCTCACCTTCCTAAGAGGCTAAAAGTGAAGAAGAAGCTGGAGCTCAATATGGAGCCGCGCAACTCCATAGGTGAGCATGAGGTAAATCTCCCTTTACTTGATCTGATGCATGCTATGCCTAAATTTGCTAAATACATGAAATGCTTATGCTGGCCTAGGAAGAGGAAGAAATTGACAGGAGAAATTAATTTGAATGAACATGTGTCTGCTGCATTCGGAAGACATTTGCCTGAAAAGTGTAGTGACCCTGACATGTTTAGTATTCCTTGTGATATAGGTTACTCCAGGTTTGATCATTGCATGATAGACTTGGGCTCATCTATTAATGTGTTACCCTACTCTGTGTATAAATTGCTAGATCTTGGACCTTTGCTTGAAACGGATTTAGTTATTCAATTTGTGAATGGATCCAAAGTTTTTCCGAAAGGAATAGTTGAGGATGTTCTTGTGAAGGTTAATAAGATGATTTTTCTTGTGGATTTTGTGGTGTTAGACATTGGTTATGATTTGCATGTGCCCCCTATACTGTTAGGTAGGCATTTTCTTAAGACTGCTAACATCCGAATCATTATGAGTAGAGGTATTGTGTCTGTGAAGTTTGGGGGTGATAGGGTGACATTTAAGATATTTGATCATAAGAAACACCCTCCTGATAGTAAGTCTGTGCTGTGTTCTGGATTGAGTGATATCACATGATCATAGTAGCACAATGTCAAGCCATGACAATAACTAAGGCGCTATCCGGGGGGCAACCCGAGGTATGCTTTTCTTTTCTTGTTTTTCTTTCCTTATTTTTGCATTTGTTTTGGTGTGTTTTTGTTCTTGTTTTTGTTTCCGACTAACCTGCAGGGAGGAGACCCCACGCCTATCAAATTGGCGCCGTTGCCGGGGAGGAAAGGCCCATGGTCTCAATGCAGAGCTCTTGGAAAACAATTTCGTTCATAGAGCTAAAAAGTTTGCTTGCTGGAATTGAATAAATTCGGCCCAAGAGGAAAGGCCCATGGTCTCGGCCCAAATGAAGAAGAAGCCCAATTAAAATGAAGAAGGCTGGGGCCGCGTGAATTGAATGCTGGAATTTGGGTGAAGCTCGGCCCATGAAAGGAGAGGCCCAGATGAACGAAGCCTGGCCCACGCGTGAAGTGGAAAGCGCTGAATTGAAGCTGGAAAAGATGGAGGACTGACGTCGGCATTACGTCAGCGAGGAGCTGCTGTTCATGGGCCGCGCGAGAGAGCTGATATTGGAATGGGCCGAGCTGATGCATGAGATTGGGCCGAAGCGTGGCTCGCCATCACGAATCCTCACCAAGGAACCCAAGAAAAGGATAGCCCAACACGGCGTATACTCAACAATCCCCAAGATGCTCATAAACCACTGGAAGTCCTTCATAGGCACCTTCTCATCGTCCGCATGGCCAACGAAATCTCTCATCATCACCTTGTGGATCAACCGCAGACACGGGTTCACTAACTTGGAATTCACCTCTTGACCCTTCCTGAAACTCCTGCCCGTAGCAGCCTGCCAGAACTCCATCATCTCGGAATCGTGAATACCACCAGACCACCCATAAATTGGGTCCTTTGTAATACCCAGGGCTTCATGCACCAACTTCAGAGATAAGGAGTAATCACGCCCATTGTAGGTGAACATGATCTTGCGCAGATGCCTATCGTCCGAGTCATTGGTGAGCCTCCTGAAAGAGGCAATAAACTGGTAGCACAACTCTGGATACGCAGGGGCAGCCTTTTCCAGAAACTTCCCTAACCCACACTGTGTCAAGCACATGGACACACATGCCAACATTCCCATTTGCTCCAAAGTCGGCTTATGGAAAAACTTCGAAGCCAACACCTTTCTCTCCTTCACCACATTATAAACCTCACTCCCATCCCTAGTCGACACTTTCTTCTTGCCTCTAAATGCCATAAGTAGGGAATTGAAGTGCTCAAAGTAAGGCAATCTAGAGAACTTACAAGCAAACAAACACGCAGCCTGAAGAGTCGCAGCGCGGGGCGGTAGGGTCGCGGTGAGAAACTGGGAGCTATGGTCGGGTCATGGCGAAGTCGGCACGGGGCGGTGGCAGCAGCGACGCGAAGCGGGGGCAGCGCGAGGCGGAGCAACGGCGAGGCGGGACTAAAGCGATGCGGTGGGGTTGTGTTTGGGTTTGTTTGTGAGGCTAGACTCCAAATTGGGGATTTGGGGCTAGATTTGGCTCAAGGTCGACAGGGATTTGGGGGAGATAGAGGGAAATAGATATGGGAGCTTGAGGGGGCCGTTGGAATGGGAGGTAAGAGACAATGGGGTTAGGTCAGGGAATGGGAAAGGAAAAAGGGATGATGGGCCGGTCATGTACCATGGCCCAAAAGAGAAATCTTGGCCCACTAGAGGGAACCCAATCCGTCAAAACCTTAGTTACCACTTAATAAATAAGCTTTTACTCACCCGTTTAAGGTTTTTTCGGGGCCCATTATTCTTGCTTTTTTTTATAAAAAAAATCGAGTTGTTATACCTGACCTTCACCGCGGGGCGGTAGGGAACGTCACGGGGGGGTGAGACTGGATGGGTACCACATCTCTTCTCGGGTTTACTTTCGTACCTGAAATGTGAGTAACAGGCGAACGAAACAAAGCAAAATAAACTATGAAAATAATCTAATGAAAGGAAAAATCAAAGAAGGACTAACACGGGTTGCCTCCCGGACAGCGCCTTGCTTATCGTCGTTGGCTCGACGTAGTGCAGATCCGTCACCATTTAGAGTAGGTTCCCCTTGGAATCCTCCTACTCGTCTCTTCCTGTGGAGACCTCTCATGGAAAGGTTTAAACCTTAGACCATGTTCCCTCTTTGCCATTGACTCCATTTGTACTTCCTTTGGAGTGTCTCCCCCATACTTAGAACGATGTGGGGGCTGATATGGCTTAACCTGAATATGATGCACGTCACTAGATAAAGGCTTACAGCCTTGTATGGTTAGTGTAGGGGGGCTAGTGCCCAAAGTAGAGGGAATAGAACTTCTTACATCATCTAGCAGGACATCACCAACACGCACTTCATGCAACTCAATAGGTCCTTCATTAGTGGAACACTCAACTACGGTCTCTACTGCATCAGTTTTAACATTTCCATGCACAGAATTATCAAGATCACTAATGCAGAGAGGGGTGGACAATTCAATGGAGTTGGCTTTATGAATATTATGTTCAAATATAATTCCATCAAATTCCATAGTCAAAGTTTCACTATCTACATCAATCTTTGTCATGGAAGTTTTCATAAAAGGTCATCCTAGCATAACATGAGTAACTTGTTCATCATAATCCATGTCCATAACAAAGAAATCAGCAGGGAAAATCAAAGAACCTATCCTAACAAGAACATCTTCCACTATACCCTTAGGGGGCACACATGATCCATCAGCAAGTTGTATGACAATGTTAGAATCATGCAAGGGTCCTAATTCCATTTTTTCAATCAATGAATAGGGTAGAACATTAATTGAGGCACCCAAGCTGATAGGCGTTGTCGTGACACCTAAACAAAATAATTCCTAACAAACCTAACTAATGTAGTCTGGTAAGTAAGGGTCGAATCCCATAGAGAATCAAATACTATTCCAACGATGTAATTGTATACCAACAAGTAACCAAGGGGGGGGTTTCTGATTAAAAACAAACAAATAAACAAAATAAATAAAAACAACGACTTGAAATCAAATAGGGAAAATAACTCAGCCAAACAAATATCCACACTTCAGATTGATAGATCGATCATTGATTATTCCTAGTCCTCAATACTCATGAAAGTCCTAATCCATGTTCTGAATTAGTTACCAGTCCAACCAGTCTTGATAACCCTAACTATTAAACAAATCCCTACTAACCTTCAAGATCTAATTCAATAGCAGCAAGAAGTTCAGGAATAGATAGGTACATGCAAGTGTAGCAACCAGTCACACAATTGCATGCAATTAATTCTCTACACAAACTAAGGGATTTAGATTCTCAACCAGTATCCTCTAATCCTTAGTAGTATGATCAATAACAATCTCAACAGGTTGTATGGAAAAGGGGAACCAATAGCATAATACTAATTTCTCTAGGTTGTCAATCTAGAGGGAACTACTATTAAAATCTATTTGATTTCCTAATCAACAAATCAAGGGGAATCGATATATGATCAATGAGATTAAGCACGAGAGAAAATTAATACAATCATAGAAAGAGTAAAAGAATAACCTCACAATCCAATCAATCCAAAGGCTTCAATTGTCTACCTGAGCAAAAGGGAAAAACAACGATGAATGAAACTAGGTCTAACTATTTTCTCCCTGGCAACTAGGTTAACTAAAAGTGTTTTAACCTAATTCTAAAAGTGTGTAAAATAATAAAATAACAATAATAACAAAAAATAACAAACGAAATTGGCGGAATAAATCTCGTAATCTCGCAATTCTCGGCGTTCAGTAGCTCTCGTGCAAGCAGTAGCGCTTCGGCCCAATCTCATGCATCAGCTCGGCCCATTCCAATATCAGCTCTCTCGTGCGGCCCACGAACAGCAGCTCCTCGCTGACGTAATGCCGACGTCAGTCCTCCATCTTTTCCAGCTTCAATTCAACGCTTTCCGCTTCACGCGTGGGCCAGGCTTCGTTCATCTGGGCCTCTCCTTTCATGGGCCGAGCTTCACCCAAATTCCAGCATTCAATTCACGCGGCCCCAGCCTTCTTCATTTTAATTGGGCTTCTTCTTCATTTGGGCCGAGACCATGGGCCTTTCCTCCTGGGCCGAATTTATTCAATTCCAGCAAGCAAACTTTTTAGCTCTAGGAAAGGCCCATGGTCTCAATACAGAGAGTCTTAGTCATTCTAGACATAGAAGCAAACTTCCGTATCAGACTATAGAAGGCACGACTATGAACGGCTTTTTATTTGAAAAATTCAGAGCTCTTGGAAAACATTTTAGCTCTGATACAATTTCTGTAACACCCCCAAATTTAACCCCATTTGAAAGTGTTACTGCCGATGACCCCGGACGTAAACCCCGAAGTCACCCCAGGCTTTTCCGACGTCATAACTGACTTAAAACACAGTTACAATACTAAAATCATAACTTTTATTAAACCATATGGTCGCGGAATTACACGATTCCAAAAACGACCCAATAATCAGAAATACAACAGCGAAAGTCTTTAATAAAATACAAAATAGCACAGCGGAAATCTTTTAAATACAAAGCGACAAAACAACTTGTCGAAAACACCGTTCATCTTCATAGTCGTTCTAGCCTTCTCAGATCTTCAACACACCTGATGTGCCGAATCGGACGGATGACACCAGCCAACCATGCAAGGAATATAACGGTTGGTCAGTCTAATGAAAGACTACGCAAGGGTACAAAGCAGAGTGGTTAGAAGCAGTCATATTAGGTTAGACTCATCGTTCCTCAAATAATAACCGAGTACGCTAGTCAACCATCATACTCCTACTAGAATAACAAAAGGTATGCACAAGAGAAGATTCTGGAGATCGAGTCTCACAGCAATCAATCCCAAAAGAAGACTCCAAAATGAAATGAGCCTTATAGGAAACATGACAAATGTTGGAAAACATAACCAAACACACACAAACACATCACACAAGTATCGCATACGAGCGATCTATAACTAAGACGAGTTTTTCCTAGCTGCACTAGCGCCTAGTTGCACTACTCGCCACAACATTTTAAATAAGTGCTTTACTCATACGACACTTTATATTATGGTCAAGGCATTTTGATTATGTGCATTACTCATTGGCACGTATCTTATTAAATGTCAACATACACACACATCACGTTATAAGCTTTTATCATGATCAACTCGTCCCGAGACGAGAGTTCTCTTGGGAGCATCTCCCGAGATTTGCTCCCCAGATATGTGTGACACTAGCTAAGTGTACCACCTCTATACCCGAGTATAGAGGCTAGTCATGACTCACCAATGGTATTAGGGTCTCAATGCCCTTTTCTCCATTTAATTATCAAGAAACGATTGGACCTCCTGGGCCCCAGTAAACGTTCCTACGAATACTCGTGCTAACTAAACAGTTCAACACAGTCATATATCACATCAAAACAAAGCCATCAAGGCCAACATCATAGATCTAACAATCTATATATATATCAAAATAGCGTTGCCACTAACAGTATATGCAACATAATATAATCTTTTATATGAAATTCACCTTTAAAATCCACAACAAAACCATTATGAACATAATAGCGTTGTATCTAGCAATATACAACCTATTATAACAACACTTCTTTTTATCAAATTATTTATCAAAACTGTTCCCAACTTAAGCAGATGAATCATCCCAAATTAATTAACAACAAACAATTGATAATTAATGAAAGTATGGAATGATGAGCAAGAGCGAACCGCCACTTGCCTTGGAACCGACAACTTCGAATCAAGCTGAGCAACGTCTAGTTCCGGGATCTAAAACTGGAGCAGATCTTGGATATCAAATCCCTAAGAAATGGCCCATAACAAGACCCTAAGTTAGATTCAATACACTTATATATGAATCTAAAAGAATACAAGAAGAAATCAAAGGAAACGAGCCAAGCCCAAAGCCAAACCACAAAACACACACTCGGACGCCCTCACCGCGATCGCGGTGAGTCGCGGCCAGTCGCGGTTTTCGTGTGGCATGACAGCGGCGAAGCTCGACAGCTTCCATGGAGAATTTCTTACCCAAACCGATTTGTTTGCCTTCGATTTGTCTATGGTTCGATCTCCTAACACCTCAAAGCTTCTCACAACACTCAAGAGCTCCTTCTAACACTCAAGAGCCTTCTCGAATCAAGCCCAAAACCGAGCTCACAGCTCGTGCATCAATGGCGAAACAGGGGAAAACAGAGGAGAAAGAGAGAAGAAGAAGAGAGAAAGAAAGGGTTCGGTCTTCACCTCCTTTTATAGCACAAATCCGAACCACCTCAGGGGGAACAAGCCGGGGACAAGGGGACAAAGGCAAAGGGCAAGTTGCAAGCCCACTTGGCCTGCCCACAGACGCTACAGTGGCCGCCTCGCGAGGAAGACGACACGCCTGGCATTGGCATTACCGCGAGCACGGCGAGTCGTGGTTAGTCGCGGCATCTCGCGTCAGGTCGCGTCAAGTTCGCAGTTTAAAGGCCGACTTCGTTAACTCTTATCCGAACTTGGTTTGGATTAAATTTCTTAACTCCGGGTTAAATATATTCGTACATTAACGATATATTAACCCCGAAAATACCTCAACTGTATTATATAATGCTCGGAAAATTTTACAGAGCTCAGACCCCTTTTGAGAAGGTCCGAGACTCACTGAATTAAATCCGTCTAGCAAAACGGGCATTAGAAAAATTTAAAAATAATTCAAAATACCCTTAAAAATTACGGGGTGTTACATTACTACCCCCTTATTTTAAGTTTTGACCCCGAAACTTGCATTATCAAGGCCGACAACAAGTAGGGAAAGTATCTAAGTACACCCGTCTCAGTCTCCCAAGTAACCTCTTCGGTTTCTAACTTGGAGCACATACTCGTACCAAAGGTACCACCTTGCTACGCAACTGCCTCAAAGCCAAAGATGAACCTTGCCTCAGCACAAAACTTACCACCTGAACTCAACAAGCTTAATCAATTTATCCTCTAGATTACTACTAGAGAGATCAGTCGATTTTCCTCAGTGTCTTCCCTCGGCTCCACCTCAGGAACCTTGGTCTTATCAGACACTTAACACTACTGACTCAGGGAGTACAGTCTTCACCTCTCATGTGGACTACTAGGTCCTACAACCTCAAATCACGACAAACAAACTGAGAACTCAAGTCTAACTGGAGATGGAAAAACCATCTCGACTTCTTCCGAGTCCTTCAGAAGAGAACAGAATGCACCCCTAACTATGGGTGACAAACAGAGAGTCTTAGTCTTTCTAGACACAGAAGCAAACTTCCGTATCAGACTATAGAAGGCACGACTATGAACGTCCTTTTATTTGAAAAATTCAGAGCTTTTGGAAAACATTTTAGCTCTGATACCATTTCTGTAACACCCCCAAATTTAACCCCATTTGAAAGCGTTACTGCCGATGATCCCGGACGTAAACCCCGAAGTCACCCCAGGCTTTTCCGACGTCATAACTGACTTAAAACACAGTTACAATACTAAAATCATAACTTTTATTAAACCACATGGTCGCGGAATTACACGATTTCAAAAACGACCCAATAATCAGAAATACAACAGCGGAAGTCTTTAACAAAATACAAAATAGCACAGCAGAAATCTTTTAAATACAAAGAGACAAAACAACTTGTCAAAAACACCGTTCATCTTCATAGTCGTTCTAGCCTTCTCGGATCTTCAACACACCTGATGTGCCGAATCGGACGGATGACACCAACCAACCATGCAAGGAATATAACGGTTGGTCAGTCTAATGAAAGACTACGCAAGGGTACAAAGCAGAGTGGTTCGAAGCAGTCGTATTAGGTTAGACTCATCGTTCCTCGAATAATAACCGAGTACGCTAGTCAACCATCATACTCCTACTAGAATAACAAAAGGTATGCACAAGAGAAGATTCTGGAGATCGAGTCTCACAGCAATCAATCCCAAAAGAAGACTCCAAAATGAAATGAGCCTTATAGGAAACATGACAAATGTTGGAAAACATAACCAAACACACACAAACACATCACACAAGTATCGCATACGAGCGATCTATAACTAAGATGAGTTTTTCCTAGCTGCACTAGCGCCTAGCTGCACTACTCGCCACAACATTTTAAATAAGTGCTTTACTCATACGGCACTTTATATTATGGTCAATGCATTTTGATTATGTGCATTACTCATTGGCACGTATCTTATTAAATGTCAACATACACACACATCACGTTATAAGCTTTTATCATGATCAACTCGTCCCGAGACGAGAGATCTCTTGGGAGCATCTCCCGAGATTTGCTCCCCAGATATGTATGACACTAGCTAAGTGCACCACCTCTATACCCTAGTATAGAGGCTAGTCATGACTCACCAATGGTATTAGGGTCTCAATGCCCTTTTCTCCATTTAATTATCAAGAAACGACTGGACCTCCTGGGCCCCAGTAAACATTCCTACGAATACTCGTGCTAACTAAACAGTTCAACACAGTCATATATCACATCAAAACAAAGCCATCAAGGCCAACATCATAGATCTAACAATCTATATATATATCAAAATAGCGTTGCCACTAACAGTATATGCAACCTAATATAATCTTTTATATGAAATTCACCTTTAAAATCCACAACAAAACCATTATGAACATAATAGCGCTGTATCTAGCAATATACAACCTATTATAACAACACTTCTTTTTATCAAATTATTTATCAAAATTGTTCCCAACTTAAGCAGATGAATCATCCCAAATTAATTAACAACAAACAATTGATAATTAATGAAAGTATGGAATGATGAGCAAGACCGAACCGCCACTTGCCTTGGATCCGACAACTTCGAATCAAGCTGAGCAACGTCTAGTTCCGGGATCTAAAACTGGAGCAGATCTTGGATATCAAATCCCTAAGAAATGGCCCATAACAAGACCCTAAGTTAGATTCAATACACTTATATATGAATCTAAAAGAATACAAGAAGAAATCAAAGGAAACGAGCCAAGCCCAAAGCCAAACCACAAAACACACACTCGGACGCCCTCACCGCGATCGCGGCGATTCGCGGCCAGTCGCGGTTTTCGTGTGGCATGACAGCGGCGAAGCTCGACAGCTTCCATGGAGAATTTCTTACCCAAACCGATTGGTTTGCCTTCGATTTGTCTATGGTTCGATCTCCTAACACCTCAAAGCTTCTCACAACACTCAAGAGCTCCTTCTAACACTCAAGAGCCTTCTCGAATCAAGCCCAAAACCGTGCTCACAGCTCATGCATCAATGGCAAAATAGGGGAAAACAGAGGAGAAAGAGAGAAGAAGAAGAGAGAAAGAAAGGGTTCGGTCCTCACCTCCTTTTATAGCACAAATCCGAACCACCTCAGGGGGAACAAGCCGGGGACAAGGGGACAAAGGCAAAGGGCAAGCTACAAGCCCACTTGGCCTGCCCACAGACGCTACAGTGGCCGCCTCGCGAGGAAGACGACACGTCTGGCATTGGCATTACCGCGAGCACGGCGAGTCGCGGTTAGTCGCGGCATCTCGCGTCAGGTCGCGTCAAGTTCGCGGTTTAAAGGCCGACTTCGTTAACTCTTATCCGAACTTGGTTTGGATTAAATTTCTTAACTCCGGGTTAAATATATTCGTACATTAACGATACATTAACCCCGAAAACACCTCAACTGTATTATATAATGCTCGGAAAATTTTACACAGCTCAGACCCCTTTTGAGAAGGTCCGAGACTCACTGAATTAAATCCGTCTAGCAAAACGGGCATAAGAAAAATTTAAAAATAATTCAAAATACCCTTAAAAATTACGGGGTGTTACATTACTACCCCCTTATTTTAAGTTTTGACCCCGAAACTTGCATTATCAAGGCCGACAACAAGTAGGGAAAGTATCTAAGTACACCCGTCTCAGTCTCCCAAGTAACCTCTTCGGTTTCTAACTTGGAGCACAAACTCGTACCAAAGGTACCACCTTGCTACGCAACTGCCTCAAAGCCAAAGAGGAACCTTGCCTCAACACAAAACTTACCACCTGAACTCAACAACCTTAATCACTTTATCCTCTAGATTACTACTAGAGAGATCAGTCGATTTTCCTCAGTGTCTTCCCTCGGCTCCACCTCAAGAACCTTGGTCTTATCAGACACTTAACACTACTGACTCAGGGAGTACAGTCTTCACCTCTCAGGTGGACTACTAGGTCCTACAACCTCAAATCACGACAAACAAACTGAGAACTCAAGTCTAACTGGAGATGGCAAAACCATCTCGATTTCTTCCGAGTCCTTCAGAAGAGAACAGAATGCACCCCTAACTACGGGTGACAAACAGAGAGTCTTAGTCTTTCTAGACACAGAAGCAAACTTCCGTATCAGACTATAGAAGGCACGACTATGAACGGCTTTTTATTTGAAAAATTCAGAGCTCTTGGAAAATATTTTAGCTCTGATACCATTTTTGTAACACCCCCAAATTTAACCTCATTTGAAAGCGTTACTGCCGATGACCCCGGACGTAAACCCCGAAGTCACCCCAGGCTTTTCCGACGTCATAACTGACTTAAAATACAGTTACAATACTAAAATCATAACTTGTATTAAACCACATGGTCGCGGAATTACACGATTCCAAAAACGACCCAATAATCAGAAATACAACAGCGAAAGTCTTTAACAAAATACAAAATAGCACAGCGGAAATCTTTTAAATACAAAGCGACAAAACAACTTGTCGAAAACACCGTTCATCTTCATAGTCGTTCTAGCCTTCTCGGATCTTCAACACACCTGATGTGCCGAATCGGACGGATGACACCAGCCAACCATGCAAGGAATATAACGGTTGGTCAGTCTAATGAAAGACTACGCAAGGGTACAAAGCAGAGTGGTTCGAAGCACTCGTATTAGGTTAGACTCATCGTTCCTCGAATAATAACCGAGTATGCTAGTCAACCATCATACTCCTACTAGAATAACAAAAGGTATGCACAAGAGAAGATTCTGGAGATCGAGTCTCACAACAATCAATCCCAAAAGAAGACTCCAAAATGAAATGAGCCTTATAGGAAACATGACAAATGTTGGAAAACATAACCAAACACACACAAACACATCACACAAGTATCGCATACGAGCGATCTATAACTAAGACGAGTTTTTCCTAGCTGCACTACTCGCCACAACATTTTAAATAAGTGCTTTACTCATACGGCACTTTATATTATGGTCAAGGCATTTTGATTATGTGCATTACTCATTGGCACGTATCTTATTAAATGTCAACATACACACACATCACGTTATAAGCTTTTATCATGATCAACTCGTCCCGAGACGAGAGATCTCTTGGGAGCATCTCCCGAGATTTGCTCCCCAGATATGTGTGACACTAGCTAAGTGCACCACCTCTATACCCGAGTATAGAGGCTAGTCATGACTCACCAATGGTATTAGGGTCTCAATGCCCTTTTCTCCCTTTAATTATCAAGAAACGATTGGACCTCCTGGGCCCCAGTAAACGTTCCTACGAATACTCGTGCTAACTAAACAGTTCAACACAGTCATATATCACATCAAAACAAAGCCATCAAGGCCAACATCATAGATTTAACAGTATATATATATCAAAATAGCGTTGCCACTAACAGTATATGCAACCTAATATAATCTTTTATATGAAATTCACCTTTAAAATCCACAACAAAACCATTATGAACATAATAGCGCTGTATCTAGCAATATACAACCTATTATAACATCACTTCTTTTTATCAAATTATTTATCAAAACTGTTCCCAACTTAAGCAGATGAATCATCCCAAATTAATTAACAACAAACAATTGATAATTAATGAAAGTATGGAATGATGAGCAAGAGCGAACCGCCACTTGCCTTGGATCCGACAACTTCGAATCAAGCTGATCAACGTCTAGTTCCGGGATCTAAAACTGGAGCAGATCTTGGATATCAAATCCCTAAGAAATGGCCCATAACAAGACCCTAAGTTAGATTCAATACACTTATATATGAATCTAAAAGAATACAAGAAGAAATCAAAGGAAACGAGCCAAGCCCAAAGCCAAACCACAAAACACACACTCGGACGCCCTCACCGCGATCGCGGCGAGTCGCGGCCAGTCGCGGTTTTCGTGTGGCATGACAGCGGCGAAGCTCGACAGCTTCCATGGAGAATTTCTTACCCAAACCAATTTGTTTGCCTTCGATTTGTCTATGGTTCGATCTCCTAACACCTCAAAGCTTCTCACAACACTCAAGAGCTCCTTCTAACACTCAAGAGCCTTCTCGAATCAAGCCCAAAACCGAGCTCACAGCTCGTGCATCAATGGCGAAACAGGGGAAAACAGAGGAGAAAGAGAGAAGAAGAAGAGAGAAAGAAAGGGTTCGGTCTTCACCTCCTTTTATAGCACAAATCCGAACCACCTCAGGGGGAACAAGCCGGGGACAAGGGGACAAAGGCAAAGGGCAAGTTGCAAGCCCACTTGGCCTGCCCACAGACGCTACAGTGGCCGCCTCGCGAGGAAGATGACACGCCTGGCATTGGCATTACCGCGAGCGCGGCGAGTCGCGGTTAGTCGCGGCATCTCGCGTCAGGTCGCGTCAAGTTCGCGGTTTAAAGGCCGACTTCGTTAACTCTTATCCGAACTTGGTTTGGATTAAATTTCTTAACTCCGGGTTAAATATATTCGTACATTAACGATACATTAACCCCGAAAACACCTCAACTGTATTATGTAATGCTCGGAAAATTTTACAGAGCTCAGACCCCTTTTGAGAAGGTCCGAGACTCACTGAATTAAATCCGTCTAGCAAAACGGGCATAAGAAAAATTTAAAAATAATTCAAAATACCCTTAAAAATTACGGGGTGTTACACTCGGGTAGGCCACTCTTGGAGCGATAAGGAGCTAGATTGGAGTTAGGATTAGGTTATCTTTGCATCAATTGTTTTGGTTGTCTGGAGCTTATTGTTGATATGCTGTAGTTGCTAGTGTCATATTGTCTTATACTTCCTGAGGCCTTGGTGTTGATTGAGAGAGTGAGCTTTTCTTTAGTTTACTCGGGACGAGTAAAGGTCTAAGTATGAGGGAATCCAGATGTGTTTTGGTGCTAAGTCTGCAATCCAGATGTTTTGGAGAGAAGTGAAGAAATCCAAGGTTTTGCAGCTTAGATGGAGCATGAGGATGGATGGAGCTGCTGGAGCATCTATCGAGAAGACTACCAATACTTGGTAGGATTGAAGAGCAGCAGAAGCAGAGAAGAAGAGAGCTGGAGAAATGAGCTCACCGCCCCGCGTCAGAAGTACCGTGGCCCAGCGGTGACTCTCAGTGAAGATGAAGCTCGTGCCAGAGGATGCCACCGCCCAGCGGTGGAAGTTCGACGCCTCGTGGTGGAATTCGCCGCCTCGCGGTGGCTGTGCTTAATGACCTCGCGCCAGAGACAATTTAGTTTCCTTTTATGTTTGAGACTTTATTTTATTATTATTCTGTTTCCTTTAATTTCAGCTTTAGTTTAACCTAGTTTGTTAAGACTATTTAAGCCTTTTTTCTAGGTTAAGAGAAGAGAGACTTATCATCACTTGATTGCTTCCGTTTTCAGACGTTATTTTCTATAGAGTTTTTTCATCCCCTTTGATGGAGAACTAACTTCACCCTTGTTCTGCTAGACGATTGAAGCAGTACAGTTGATGTGTTTGTGAGATTTCTATTCCTTGTTCTTATCCTTATAAGTGTTGGATTGATTCTCTTGGTTATATTGATATTGATTTCTTGTTGTTCTTCTTAGCCTGATCGACTAGTATGAATGCTTTTTTATCAATTGCTAGGATTGCATATAGGGGTTCCGAGTGCATATCTAGTGGCAAACACAATTGTGCGTATAGGGGTTCCGAGCGTACAATTGTGAGTGAGAATCAGTTGCATGTTAAGTAGGAGAGTGAGTACTTGTACGTCTTTCTACTTGCATGTATCCTATATCCTTGTGTGCATTGCTATTGCTGTGTTGGTGCTAAGGTATGCAGACAACTGTGAGAATCAGTGGTATTTTATCATTGGCATAGTAATAAGTCTATTGACAACTGTGAGAATCAATAGTACTTAAGATCAGGATGGGAACGACTATAAGGATAATTAAAGAACTTGGACGAAATAGATTTCAGTGATCGAACTTTATCTCTATACTTGTGGATTTCGCTCTAGTGGAACTATTTTTCCCTCATTATATTTTCTAAACTCAACTCAATTCATTTGCTTTGTTTGCTTTGTTCTCTTGATAACTAAAACCCCGTTTGTGTTACTTGTCATTCACGGTTGCATACTACATCAAACCTTCTCTGTGGGATCGACCCTTACTTGTCTGCTATACTTCTGTTTAGTGGGTTTGTTAGGATAATTTACTTTGATAAGGCTAATCAACGACATTTGCTTGTGCATCTTTTAGCCACCGTCATGGACCATAAGATAGGTCTACACAATAGTTGGTACACAAACAAACAAAAAGAAAAATTGAAACTTTGCCTCCCCGGCAATGGCGCCAAATTTGATGGGGCCAAAGTTGTGATGCCTATCAAAGTAAACCTCAAAAACCTAACTAACGTAGTAGGGTAAATAAGGATCGATCCCACAGGGAGGTAAGCAATCTTCCTAAGTGCAAAGGTTGTATGCCAATAGTAACAAAAGGAGGGATTTTGGTTTGTAATGAGTAACAAAGTAAATCAATGCAAAAGATGTAATCAATGGGTGAGAAGTAACTTAGCCAGACAAATATCCACACTTCAGTTTGATTGGTTGATCCTAGATTAGCTCCAATTTCTACCAATGAATATTCATATTCCGATCTTAAGTATACAGACAGGTCAACTAGCCCTGAAAATACTTACCATTAAACAATCAAGAAACAATCAAAGATTCAATCTAACGGCAGCAGTAAGCATAGAAATTAAGCAGGATACATGCAATACTTAACAACTAGTCAGTACTCGACATGTAATCAATTCTCTTCACAATAAACATTCACAACTAGTTCTTGTAAATCGTGGTTGCTACACAAGATAAGGGATTTCAACTAGAAATATCCAAACCCTAGCAATAGAAAATCACTAATATTAACTAGATGATCAGACTAGTCAAATGAGCAAGAATCAATGGGATGAAGCACAAAGAGAATCAATATAATCAAGGGAAAGGAAATAGAGTTATAATCTCACAACCAAATACAAACGAAGGCTTTAATCGTCAGACTAAGCAATGGTTGCTTAGTTCTTCATAGTCTTCAAAGCATAAAAACTCTCAGGGAAAAACTGAACGATAAAGTGATGTGATTGAATAATGAAAAGGCTGCTAACTAATGAATATGAAAAACCTAGGAAACCCTAATCCTAAGATAAGAAATAATATCTTAAAATATAATAACCGGAACAAAATATAAGAAAATAAAATAAAAGAAACAAGGTAAACAAAGATCTCAGACGAAATAAGTCTCGGCGCCGCGTGTGAACAGTAACCGCGACCGCGGAATCTCTTTTGTGCCCACGGATTGGTCTCTGATGCTCTCGCTGCTTCTGTGGTACTTCTGTGACCGCGGCAAATCTTTCGCGCCCGTGGTTTGTACTTTGTCGAACGTCTCGCTCTCGCCTCGTTCCATGCCCGCGGCATTTCTTCCGCGCCCGCGGTTTTGCTTCTGTTGCGATCTTCAGCTTCTCGCTTGCGGTCTTCTCTCGTGGCTTCGCCTTCATCTCCTTAAGTCTTCATTTAAGCACTCAAAACCACCAAATCAACACTTCTTCTCCAAAACTCCATTCTCCTATATTGTGTCCTAAACACACATAAATGGCACCCCAAATACTAGTAACAGCTCCTAGTTATGCACTACAAAGTAGAGCGGATCACTATGCCCTGAAGTCCGCGTTGTCGATGGCGCACCCCGTGCTTTCCTATCGTGTGCCCCCAGTGCACTCCCAGTGCGTGCTCTGGTCGCGCTCCCAGTGCGCTCTTTGGTCACGCTCCCAGTGCGAGCTCCCATTACGCCTCTAGCACCCCTCAACGCGCTCCCAAAGTGCACTCCTATCGTACCCCCCTTCACGCTCCCCGATTGCACTCCCACCGCGCTTCCAGAGTGTGCTCCCATCATGCCCATAGTGCTCCCAGAGCGCGCTGCCATCACGCCCACTACGCTCCTAGAGCGTTCTCTCATTGTGTCTACAACGCGCTCCGATGGTGCCCAAACCGGTCCTCGAGCGTGATGCCATCGCGTCAAGACCGCTTCTAGTGCGCGCTCCCATCGTGCCCATAGCACTCCCTGAGTGCGATCCCATCACGCTCATAGCACTCCCTGAGTGCGCTCCCACCGTATGCTTCCAGCTCCGTGTCAGCCCTAGCTACAATGCCTTGCGCCATGCCAACGCCCCGCACTGTGATCGCACTTGTTCTCAGCCCCCGGTGCCCGCGCCCGAGCTCATCCTGGCTCCCTACACTATGCGCGCCCTAGCGCCCCGTGTGCTGTCTACACCAGCGCTAGCGATCACACGACTGCCTTCACTGCCGCGCCCCCTAGAGTTGTCAATTTTTTTTTTAATTTTCAGGTTTTGGTGCCTAAGAAGCCCTCTGACCTTGGCTCTCTACCGACACGCTCCCAGCCCACGGAACGACGCTGCGCCCAAGAAGGAGAGCATGATACGCCTCTCCAGTTTGTCATGATTCAAGACCGACGATGCGTCCCCACTGACCAAGATGGCTATACCCGAGGTCTCTTGCCCCAGGCTCATATGTCAGCTTGGCGAAGGCGCAAGCGTGAGCCGGTTATTTGCGACCGCCTTATGCTTGCAGTCTCTTGTGTTTATGACGCGCTCCTCCACTCCACCTTCACCTTTAAGAAGGGGAGACGCACCATGGTGACTCACCCGTTTGCCCTCCATTCGCCATGCGCAAAGCGAGGATGCTTCATAGCTAAGAAGGGGAGAATGATGGCCCCCAGCAAGCCCTCGTGCCCCCCTGGCGCGCGCACATGTTGCCTCCCTAGCGCCCCCCCCCCCCCCCCCCCCCCCCCCCCATGCCCCCCTGATGTGCCCCCATGGCGCGGCCTTCCTGACGCGCCCCCTGGCGCGTCTCCCCTAACGCACCTTCTGACGCGCTCCCCTTGATATGCCCCCGTGTAGCACCCCCGGGCGTCTCCCCTAAACTCTAAGAAATATTTAAACCTTAAATTTATTAACTAAAAATTTAATTCTCAAATTTCTGTTACAAAATTAAATAATTTGAAAATAATTTTGAAAATTCTCAAACCTAACAATAGGCCAAGAATCTTAAAACCATTGCTCTAATACCATAATTGTAACACCTTCCACTTATGCCGGTAGTGCCACATGCTAGTGACCTCAGACTTCAAAGTCCAATGCCACCCTAGGCTATAATCTGAACAATTATGCTTAAATACAAATATAATAATAAGTAAATAGCGGAAGACTTGTGAAATAAAAACTCCATCTTTATTAAAATTCATCTCAGAAATTAAGGAGGCTAGTTTTACAAGAAAAATATGAAATTACAGCGAAGACTTCATATTAACCTTATATACATGACTAAGTGATCTATATATAATGACCTATTACATTTATTAAGGAGTTTAAATCAATACTAAACAACTACAGAACATTACTTTGAAACACAACTTCAACTGCAAGCCTTCGTCTTCGATTTGTTTCTTCAGAATAGTCTCTGACCAACAACTGATGTGTCGTATATGACGGATGACACCAGCCAACCATGCAAGGAAAATGAAAGGTTGGTCAGTCTAATGAAAGACTATGCAAGGGTGAAAAAGGAATGGTTCTATGTAGTTGTATATAGTTACTACCCTTGTTTCTTGAATAATACTCGGTGAACGGGAATGGTTCTATGTAGTTGTATATAGTTACTACCCTTATATCTATTTGTTTGGGAACATTAATAATCATCACACTTTATAATATTATGTATTTGGATGTACATAAGATAAAGTCAATGTAAACCCTAAAGTTGGCTTATAGGCCAAACATTGTAAACCCTATATATACCCTCATTGGAGGTCTAATATATACATCTTTACTCTCTCATTGCTCTCTTCTCTTCTCTCAATTATCTCTCTTTCTCTTAGTTTATAACACGTTATCAGCACGAATTGCTCGAGAAGTAAAAGAATATTGCGATACACTTCTAGATCAATCCCGTCAACCCGTATACTTACAATAATTTTTCATGCTTGCTGATTTTCATTTTCATGTCTTGCAAGGCTGACTACTACTTTACTTGCTTAATTAATTAATTGCATGATAAACATCATGTTAGATTATATTCATGATTCCACTATTTGCTTTGACAGTAGAGATTGATCAATATGTATCTAAATATTGTCATTCATTCTTGTTCTTATATAAGTATTTTGTTTGTTTGATCAATATGATAAATTTGTTTATTCTGTATTTAGTTTCATCAAGTTTCTCTTAGTTTACATCGCTCATATTTATGCATACAGAAATTAATATCATATCTTAAAGCGATAGTTTTCAATCCCTGAAACGATAATTTTATCTCTGATGTATATTTCAATCCATGAAGCGATAGTTTTCAGTCCTTGAAGTGATAGTTTTCAGTCCCTAAAGTGACAGTTTTCAGTCCCTGAAGCGATAGTTTTCAGTCCCTGAAGCGACAAGTTTCAGTCCCTGAAGCGACAAGTTTCAGTCCCTGAAGCGACAAGTTTCAAGTGTCAGTCCCTGAAGCAACACGTTTTCAGTCCCTGAAGCAACAAGTTTTCAGTCTCTGAAGCAACATAGTTTCAGTCCCTGAAGTGAGAATTTCCAATCCCTGAAGTGATAGTTGTGAAGTGATATATTTCTCTCCTAATCCCTGAAGTTATAATTTTCAATCATAATCCCTGAAGTGATAATTTTCAATCCTAATCCCTGAAATGATAATTTTCAATCCTAATCCCTGAAGTGATATTATTTTGTAAATTTACTTTATATCTTGAAGGGGATAGACATTGTTAGTCAAATGACGTCCCTGTAGTGACGTATATTATTCTTGAAAGTGGATAGAAATAAAAGACTTAAATTAACTTATTCTTGTCATATACTAGTTTGTTTATTTCATTATTGATGATAATTTATGTGTTCTTTTATATAATTCTTATATTAATTTGATAATTGACATTCTCTGAAGAGGATGCACACATAATATATTTGTCAAGGTATAGACAAATCCAAAAATCTTCTGAAATACACGAAACAATAAACCATATTACTCCTTGTAGTGAGTAATTATAGAAAATATCATCTCCTAAAGCAGATAATAAAATGATATATTAGAAATAACCTCTTATAGTAGGTTATAAAATGGTCAATAAATTTGGTATTTAATTTCTTGTCACCCGAAGTTGACAACGGTCCTCTTTATTTAAGTAATGTTGTTTGTGTTATTTTTTTTGTTTCGTTAATTATGTTTAATTTTACATATTTTATGTATTTATAGTAAAAATAATAAATTCATCCTTGGGATTGGATGTACACATAAAATCAAATTGTCCCTGAAGTGACACGATTCCTCGAAATGAAAGAATGATGAATTTATCTTCTTTTAATAGTGTTTTAGTTCTTTAATTTATTTTGGAATAGTTGCTATGATTGCAACGCCAAATTTTTAAGGGTTTCCAGAATAAACAATTTAACATGTGGTTTAAGTGTTAAAATTCATCTAGCTAAACGAATTTGGGATAAGAATTAGCACATGGAATTCCTGTGAAATTGTGCTAAACTAATGATTATATCATACCATCATCAACTCTATAAGAGTATTAAGACTCAATATTTTGACAATTTAGAGATCACTATATACTCCCGAAGAGTTTCATGATCATATGTCAATTTTGTACTATGGTAGTAGTACATATTTTAAGGGATCTATTTTTATTCGAAGGTTAGAAATCAAGGTAATAATTTATCTAATTTTGAGTTGATGATATTCCAAATATTAAATTATCACCCATATGGAAATTTCAATGGTGGGAACTATTGTCGATAATGCCATTATTACTTATACCATTTTGATAAACCAGAAGTTTCTTTATCTTGTAAAATGGCAAAAACCAAGTGTCAAATATAAGGTTTAGAAAGAGCGTCTCATTCATGACTCCAGAAAAGGTTTATCTTGTTATTGGAAAGAACAATATATTAAATGAGTAACACTCTATGTTTACAAGTTCAGGACAAACTTATTGATCATTTGAAAAGATATTCGACAAATTGGTTATCATGCAGAATTCATGAGTGAGGAAAATATCGCATATCTATCTAAAAGTTCATAGGAAACTTCACACACGAGGTATATATGACAACCCATTGAATCATATAAAATTTCTAACCAGAAGTTAGTTGATGTCAAAAATATTTCTTTGTGGCAAAATTGGATTCGATCACCCAAGTGAAACAATGATGTGCGGGATCATTACAAATTCACCACAAACACCTAACTAAAGGACCGAAGGATCCTAGGACATAGAGTCCTTGTTTTAGAGTGATCGTAAATACACGACTTGTTTTCTTGGTAACAATGTTGATTATGTAAAGAGTAAATGCATAGTCTCCATGTTTCTTGACATATTCAAGAATACATATGAGGAGTAATAACACCGTCATATGGACCAATGTTAATTGTTCATATATTTTATTATGTTGATGGATGCCTCAACACATTGGTCAAACGAAACATAAAGTGGGAGAAAGATATCAATCAAGTAGTGTAACGGTCGAGCATCGGGTAGCTCACATTATTTAATAGGATGACATGGTACAATCGTTATTTATATGGTCATCAATCATAGCTGAGTTAAAGCTAATACATGAAACGATCTAGAAGAATCGTTGACCATAAGGGGTCATATAAAATCTGAATGTCGAGAATTAAGTTTGATTTTGACTGACCGTGATATATTCCCCTAATTGAAACTTTTCTCCAGAAGAGAACTGAAAGTATATAGATATGCAGTGTATGTCCCATTCTCACCCTAAATGAACTAAATTAATGTCACAGGGAAAGTTGGGATTCTACGAGGGCAGGAGTCCCTATAGATTATTGAATACCTAGAGCATATATTGGGTGATCGCTCGGTATCAAGATTATCATTTTGAAGAGATAAAATCCCAACTTTAGGGGGAGCGGACAATGAGACTAATATGTATAAGAGATTGCAAGGAATGAAAATTCTCGATAATTGTATATCCTTGGTTAAACGAACATGAACTATAAGTTTAACGAATCGTATACATAATGAT
Organism: Rheum nobile; assembly: GCA_027886185.1. NCBI lineage: Eukaryota > Viridiplantae > Streptophyta > Magnoliopsida > Caryophyllales > Polygonaceae > Rheum > Rheum nobile. Next base: position 1,170,619 of record WOAB01000215.1, read on the forward strand.
ATAGTGATGCGTTCCTGCTTGTGAATGCCGGATCGATGATCTTGGTGGGAAGTCGCGTGAGTCACTTCAGTGGTGGGATGAGTGGAACGCGTCACGTGAGTGGAATAACGCGATGTTAATGGGGCTCAAGAGATGAGCGAAGGCCGTAGCATCGGCTGCAGAGGGGATAGACTCGAGAAGATCAAGTGGAGGCCGTAGCATCGGCAGCGGAAGAATGGAGATGAGAAGTAAGAGTTTGGGTGATGCCGATCTAAGAGATTGGAGGCAAAAGCTCTCGACAAATAGTCTTAGATTAAAATGAAACGTAACCTAGTATAGAAGGTCAAGATGACCTTTTATAGTACATAGCGGGACTCGGATGGGCCGAGTCTCGCTTAATGGGCTAGCCCACGCGACACGCGTGGAACACATGCCCCAAAAGAAATAACTAAAATAGTTAATGTTCAGAATATTGCAATCAATTCAGAAGATCGCGTTCAATGGATGGTTGAGAGGAGATTGACAGAGAACGCGTTCCTTGGACTTGGTTGAAGGCATTTGAGAGAGAACGCGGTCTCTTGCGTTCCTTGGCTAGCGACGATGCAGACAACCATGGATTGTGTCGCGTTGACGATGGCTTTGGCGCGCGATCTTGTTATTGGCCCTTCTGAGCGAATGCTCATAGCTTCTTCTTCCTCAGTGGCAGTCATGGTGGGCAGGAGCGCATCACCCTCCTCCACTTGGCTGTGAAGCGTCCCCGCTTCATCATCATCGAATTTTGGCTCCATGTATGGTTCCAGGTCGGCGATGTTGAAGGTCGCGTGGACACCGTAGTCTGGTGGGAGCTCGATCTCGTACGCGTTGTCCCCAATGGCCTTCATCACACGGAAGGGGCCATCACCGCGTTGGCCCATCTTGGATTTGCGCTTAGCTGGAAAACACCCTTTGTGAAGATGCACCCATACCAAGTCCCCTGGGGCAAATACAATGCGACGGCATCCACGGTTGTGCTGTGTGGCATATTGATCAGCGCGGCATTCCAGCTGCTCCCGGGTTCTTTGATGCAATTCCTGGATCATCGCGGCGCGGTTGGCCGCGCTCGGGTGCTCATTATCCTTCAGAGGCCGCGGCAGCATGTCTAGTGGAGTGAGTGGGTTTCTGCCATAGACCACCTCGAACGGGGTGAGCTTTGTCGCGGAGTGCCTGGACCTGTTGTAAGAAAACTCAACAATTGCAAGTAAGTCTTCCCAACGTTTTGGGTTGGATTTGAGCATGGTCCTAAGGAGGGCTCCTAGGGTTCGATTGGTCACCTCAGTTTGGCCATCTGTTTGTGGGTGATAGCTAGTGAAAAACAAAAGTTTGGTACCCAACTTTCCCCAAAGTGTTCTCCAGAAAAGGCCTACGAATTTTGTATTGCGGTCACTCACGACAGACCTAGGTATCCCATGTAAACGGACCACGTTTCCAAAGAACAACGCGGCGATTTCAGTGGCAGTGTGTGTGGTCTTACACGCGATAAAATGGGCCATTTTTGAAAACCTATCCACAACTACAAAGGCCTACGAATTTTGTATTCCCCAAAGTGTTCATCAAACTTAATGCCAAAACTAGCCTGAGGCCAATGCGGTATGAAGTACTCGTCAAACTTAATGCCAAAACTAGCCTGACGCCACTGGGGTACAAAGTACTCGTCAAGCTTCATGCCAAAAACTAGCCTGAGGTCAATGGGATATGAATTACCAACGATTTGTAACGCTCAGCAAATGCCAAATTATAGTTGAGTCGGGAGGGACAGATGACCGGCGCACGCCCCCATAACAGAAGAATCGAGTTCAAAAGTTGAAACGGAAAGGAATAAAGCTTCCCATGAAACGCACGAGCCGTGCACCGAGATGCATGGCCCGTGCATGGCTCGCATCGACTTAGAAGTGATGAGTTGCATGAACGCACGGTCGTGCAGTCCATTGCACGACACTTGCGTTCCCCTCGACCTAGGAGTAAAAAAAGTTTGCTCCGGAAAACCATAGTAACGCACGATCGTGTGGTCCATCGCACGGCCCGTGCGTTACCCTTGACCTGGAAAAAAGATCAGAGAAATTCCTTCATAAAATTACTGCGACGCCTAGAGATCAAACCTTGGAATCACCCTGTGCACAATCGAAGCATGTTAATTAGTCGGATCCTTTCACCCTCGACGAAACCGAAATCACATATTTAACTTATTATTTTATCACTTTCAAGACAATTATTAGTATGAGCAAATTGAGCTTATTTAATGAGGAGCCTAATAGGCCTCTTAATGAGCTCTACCAAAAATAGTAGAGTATTTAATCCCCTAAATAAGACCTAATTCATTATGCTAAAGTTTTCTTCTTCTTCTCAAGAGTGTAGCTTCCATTAACACCATTGAAGTATTCCATCGATGACTTGAGCGTCGGAAGGGCCTTAGGGGAGATTCGGCCCTCCCTCTAACATTGTTCCTCGCGCAGGTTGAAGAGATATGATTCGTGGTTTGGGTCCCTACGAAGATTCATCGCTGCCCTATACAAATTTAATTGTGGTACAAGAAAATGTTGCCACAATTGTAAATTATTTTTTTAACCGCCCTTTTCATTTTTTGTCAAAAACTATATTTACCTTGTATCACTTTTCATATGACCATATCTTTAACGTAACATTTGTTATTATATGTTTAGTAGAATGTGATTCACATGAATAGTAAGTTTAGGTTGAATAGTGATGAGTAATGGTTCCTACTTCCTACTAAATTTAGGATATGGAAAACTATGATTAAAAAACATGGAATTTTTCCCCTAATTTTCTTTTACTTTTTTTGTATTATTTTTTATGTTGTAACAACCTATAAATTTATACTTCAAGTGCATATATAAGTATCAAACGTTCATCTATAAGAACCCAAAATTACATACATAAGTACATTTTTAATGCTCACATAGAGTATAAAGAGTGCATGTTTTTATATATAATTATTCATGTTTAATGTTTATATTAAAAGTGTACATTTTAGCTAGTATATGTTTATTATGTTAAATTGCATACTCCCTCCATCTAATATTACATGTCTTTTTAGAGTTTACACAATATTTAAGAAACTAAAAACTAGTCTAATATACCCTTATTAAATTGCTTAAAAGTAACTCTATAATTTCTTGGATGAATAACCTACATAAATAATTAAGGGTAAAGTTGGAAAAAAAGGTAGTCAAAATAGCTTAAAAGACAAGTATTTCTAGACAAAATTTTATGACTAGAAAGACATGTAATTTTAGACTGATGGAGTATGTTAGTATGTTAAAGTTCATGTTTTGTATGTTAAAAGTGTATGATTAAGATGCTAAAGTGTATGTAAATGGATTTTTTTTAGGGAAAAAATCAAGAAAAATATTCAAAAAAAAAATTTGGAATTTTTTTTTTTAGAAATTCTTTTTAATTTTTTTTTGAATTTTATTAACTAAAAAATTAAATAATAAACTTTGTTGTATATACAATATTGTCACTCCATGTCTTTTAATTCTAGCTCTGTATTTTCAAGATCCAGAGGCCATTATTGCTCCTCACATTTTACCATAAGCATCCTCCTCATATGATCTCAACTCTTGTTTAGTAACATACCATATCGTCTCGCAAAATTTTGATCAAAATCATAACCGAATTTTTTAAATAACTCTGATTTAAATCGTAACCAGTTTTCATTCCGTATATTTTCAACTAATCCACCTATCCAAATTTGTTGTAAACTAGTATTTATAAAAGTATATAATACTTGAAAAATTGCCGGTTTAAACTGGAATCAAATTTCAAGAAAAAATGACATTTTAAAATAATTTCAAGAATTAATTACGTTTTTAGTTCAAATTTAGTTTGTTTACTTGTTTTCGGTTTGAATTGAAAAACAGTCCATTTTCGTTTCAATTCTTATTCTTCCCCAAATTTGGTTTAGGTTTAAGCCCATAAATTTTCAATTTGAACATGGGTGAACATGTAATATATATATAAATGTTAGTTTCTAATAAATTTGGAGAGATGATTAATCGAAAAACTATGTAATGAAAAAAACCAATTCCGATGAAATCGACATTTGTTTTTTCGAAATGCCGGCTTGGTATAGACCGGAATGGAAAAATCCATTGGACAAGATAATCAGTTACTAAATGAATAATAAGAAATGTTACATTGATTGTTAATTTAGGTAATATATATTATTATTTTGGGTAATTTTGGTAAAAGTGATGATAATTAAGAGTGGTGAAATACATATAACTTAGAAGAAGAATTCTAAAATAAGGGGTGGTTAACTGCCAAAAAAACCTATTTTTTCTAGCTTACCCACCTCAAACTTTTATTATAAGACTTATTAACTAGGTTGGGCGAGTTAGATTTGAATTAAAAACAAATTTGGGTTGTAATATTGGTAGAATTTATAGGTCGGTATGGTTAGATTATGATGGGTTTGATACAGGTTTAGGTTGATCCAACGACTTAAAAGCGCCCATTTTTTCATTATTATATTTTTAATTATTAAATAAAATATTTAATATAATTCATTTTTAATAAATGATATTATAATATTTAATAAAAATAAGATAATATATATAAAATATCGGATCAGTCAATCCAACCCATAAATTTTTAGATCTCGAATTCGAATCACTCCTAATTCACTAATTTTCAGACCGAATCATGTTCTGACATGTCTAATATTACTACATGTACTCGTCAAATGAGATGATCATTAATTTAAACTTTAATATAACTTGTCTAGATCTAATTTTTTGTCGTTGGAATCAAATGAGGTTGAGGAAGTTAGAAAACCTAGGTTAATTTCACCATTTTGCATAAGAAAGCTTTTAAAATGAAAAGTTGGTTTTGAGAATGTTAGTTTTCTTTTAATAAAAAATTAGTTTTACCAAAATGTTTTGTGGGCCCTAAGAGAAATAATAACAAAGACCCTAGTAAACATCAAAATAAAACTTGATTTAATTCCGTAAAATAAATATTTAAAATGTATATGACTATTTACTGTAACAAACTTAAAATCTAATCAACAACGTTATGAATATTTATATATGTTTGTTAAGATGATAAAATTTATATCTCCGTTATTTTTAAAATTTTTAAACATATTATTATTGTATCGGAACAATATTTGAAAGATTACTATTTCTTCAATTTAAAGCTATGTCGTTTGACAAATTTAAAATATATTAACTACTACAAAATAATTGCTAATTTGGTCAGATATTTTGTGACCATAGTAACAATAATTATGAAAATTGGTTAAGATTTAAGAAAATAGAAGTAGATAATTGTCAGGTCAACTTGTTATAAAATTAATAATGGCTAGTAAATAAAATCAATTACAACAATTAAAGTAGATAATTGTCACCTCAAACTCAAACTAGAAATGTTTTTTGTTATCAATGCACAAAATGTAGTAAAATAAAATCAAGTATGATATGTATCAGATCAAGACAATCCAAAATATAAAAAATACAATTTAAGATTAATCAAAATAAACAAAAACAAAATCAGTTATGTAAAGATATTGTAGCCATCATGTGTAAAAAATGCATTTAATTAATTGTTTTGGAAACTATGTGCTTTCGTGGTTCGTAAGAGGAAAAAAGAATGAGTCTTTTCTTACATCTGACCTATGTTACATGGACGCGGGTACGAGTATCCGATACGCGTACAGATCCGAGTGTCCGGTATGTCATTTCCAAAAAATTTGGATATGGGGACACCATCCTAACTTTGGACACGGGTACGAGGATACAGCAATAAAAAGTTTGTATGAAAAATATTCAAATAAATTATAACTAGTTTATCAAAATTAAAAGTATTAATTCACATTAAAAAATATGAAGGATGTAAAATGGGCTGATGGACTAGAAGCTCTATCCAGGCCCATTAATAGGAATCAGCCCATTTAGGAGGATTAGAATAAATGAGCAACATAATACTTGTTTGAGCCTTTTTCTTTTTCTTTTTGGTTGAAGGCCTATACACAAAAGCCCAAATTCATCTAGGTAATTGGGGCTATATCTTCATCTTCTCAATTCAACATGTTCGAACATGTTGCAGAGGGGCATGACGGCTGCGGTAACAGACAAGCAAAGGCGGCGAGCCACCTTGCCGTACCCGAGGCCAAAGTGTCGTGTCCAGGCCGGATTCCATACCCGGATCCGTGTCGGGTCGACCCGGGTATAGAGCCCAAATCGGCGCATCCATGTAACACAACATCTGACACGAGATAATAAAGAGAGAGCTTCGTCTATCAATGAACAACGGATTTGTGGAGCTCTTGGCATTGCTTTCTAGATGACCAATCTCTGATGGTGTGAACAATATGCTATGTAGGATAAAGAATTATGTATGATAGTATCGTGTCATAACGAGCAAGCCGTTTGATAAAGTTAATTAAATTAACCCAATTTTTAAATGAGTGGTAAAGAAAAAATAACCCAACATTTTAAAGATAAGAAAATAGCTCAAACTTTGGTGATTTGTTAAAATACTAACCCATTAGACAAAAAAAAATATTGATGATGGGTAATGCAAATAATGATGTGTCCTGTGATTTGGCTACAAAATAAGCAGCTCTCTTCTAAGGTGATTTGGCCCCCCTTGGGTGATTCAGACTCCCACGTTTCCCCCGATTCTCCAGTTAGATTTGTTAATTCTTCAGCCAGATCTCGTCTTCCATGGATGTATCTCGTCCTCTTCATCTATTTTCATGCACAATTATGTGAACCTTTGTTACCTATTGATTTACTATTCTTGAAATCTATTCAGGTAAATTCTGATTTTTGTTCATTTCACCGACCTCGATCAACACAAGACGTGTGTGACGTTTGGTGATGTATTATTATTCAAAGAGGATCTTGGCTCATATGTTTTTGTTGTTAGAAACATTCAAGGAAGCTATGGGACACGAGCCAAAGATTATTGTGATGGACTAGGATGCCTCTATGAAGGCTGATATTGAATAGGTGTTTCCAAGATCTTGCCATCACATTTGCATGTGGCATATTAAAGAAAAGTACATGGAAAGAAAAAATACGATACTACTATAGGGGATGTGTTTCGAGCAAGTTCAACAACATTGTTTGGAGCTATGATATGGAACCACTTGAATTCGAGGCGTGGTGGATGGTGTTGTTGATCAATACTAGTTAAATAAAGCACCTACAAGCTATGCTCCAATGAGAGAGCTTCGTCCTCCTTCACCAGTCTACCACTTGAGTTCGAGGCACGGAGGACGGGTTTGCTTGGTTGCGATGACTCTTGTGATCTCTTTGGTGCAAGACAGTCATCTTCCAATCAGATATACGCCATGGCTTTGGCTTGGACGTCTTCGAACGTCTGACATGAGTACTTTGTCATATCGCAATACAACTCTGACTTCTCGAATAGCCCTCGCCTGAATGCTTATATGGCAGTTCAGAAGTCGCAACAAGGTATCGACACTTTCTCGTCGTTGAACCTGATGAGGTACATCCTTAGCGTCTCCCCTGAGCGTTGGGTGATGAAATAGAGATCACTGGATTATTTTTGGAGCCGCCGACCGCTAGCAAACTGAGTTTTGAACAAGTTGATCAGTCCAGCGAACGAGGAAATACTCTCATTTGGCATGTGTATGAACCACATCAAGGCGGAGCCTTTCAGGGTAGATCCGAACCATTTGCACATCATGGCTTCTTTCAAGTGTTTGGGCATCGTGCTCGTCATCATCCTCTGCTTGTATAACGAGACGTGTTCGTCAGGATCAATTTTCCCATCGTACGACGACATGTCGGGAACCGCATGATTTTTAGGAATCTTGACGAGGGCAATGGTTGACGAAGGGTGAATCGGTGTAACAGTCGTCGTCTTCCTCTTCTATAGGCCTAGCTACCCAGGTATTTGAGCAAACCTCTCGTCTAATGTCCTAAGCTTTTTGTGCCACTTTTGCTCGATGACGTCATCGAACGATTCCATTGGTATGGCCTCCATAAGATATGTTGCTTCTGTATCACGAATGGCCTGGTTGGTCGTCGTTATTTGTGAGTGGCGACATCCCTTAGCGCTAGTTGGTGGCATCATGATTGAAGTCGAGAAAGATGGGTGGCGGCAACGGACTTGAGATCGGGTTGTTGTTGATGGCATTAACACGTTCTGGGAACGTAACGCATCATTCTATTTTCTCACCTCCTCGAACTGTGCTTCGAATTGGGTCTTCTAAGCGGTCAGCAACTCTTCCAAAGCTCTCATCTTTTCGCGGAGTTCTTTCATGTAGGTGGTGTGTTGATCTCCCATATTGCTAGGACCGGCCTGATCAGGTAGATTTTGAGGAGGATTTGCCGTGGTTGTGATGAGACGTCTTCATACGTGGTGATGTTGTTGGTGGGGTGTGGTTTGCAGTGTTTGTGGTTGGAAAAGAAGTATAATCTTTTTTACTCCCAGCCCCACGATGAGCGCCAATTGTTTTGGGCAGATTTCATATCGTGACGCAATCCGCTTTGATTGTGGAGTATGGGGTCAATGATTACACGTTGTGAAAATAAAACAAGCTTTTAAGAGAATAAATCAAAATTGTATTGATGTATGGAAGTATGATCATAAGTGTATGCTTGTCTCTTTTACAAGGGGTTGGCACCTTCTTTATGTAGAGGTCCAATGATAATCCTAGAAGAGATATGACTTACCATAAAAATAAGACAATACCATGTCTTGGAGCCTAAGATAAGATAAATAAACAAGGTAAAAATATTTCCTTATATGGGATAAGAAATATTATAACCCATACAACAATATATCTCCTAAAGCGTGAGCCCTGACGGGTTTATTTCTTCCGAGATAGGGGCATGGCAATTATGGAAACAAGATCTTCTTGTACGCATCGTTTGGCGGCTACTGTTCACGGTCTCTCCTGATGACGGTCATTCCTACAACGTCATTCTTAACAACGATCTCGACCATTCGTGCCTTCGCATTTGAACGCCTCTGGTCTTTCCACGTGAATGGGATCCAAGCCCTAACACTATGCGCATGGTACCATGTCAAGGGAGTCTTCGCACAAATGGGCATCATGGAGAGCAAAGTTGAGTTGAACAAGAGCACGATGGACTCATTCTCCTCCAAGAAGATCGAGTTGTCATAGAGCGTCAAGGCTCAATAAGGAAATATCAAGATGTTCGAGGTGGAGTTGTTCTGTCTGAGGGAGAGAAGAAGAAGACGGTGGAGGAGAATGATCAACTGGTGGCTAATCTTGATGAAGCAGAGACTTACTACTCCTCCCTAGCTCGCGTCGAAGCTACGGAGGATTACGCCGCCAGGAAGCACGTCGAATGGAATATTGTGGCTGAGAGGGTAGTGTTTCATTCCATATATTCATCTCTTCCCAGTGTTCCCCAGCCACAATATTGTTGGCCGCTACCCATAGAGGGGTAGTGATGGATATTTGAGCCCACTTTTTGTGGTGGTTTGACATTGTTTTTGCCCCGTTCATGGGAACAAGTGTTACATAGATCTTTTAGATGACTTCCTTATCTATGTATATCTTGCATGTATGTCTCTTTCTCCTTTGCAAGTTCTTGAAGACTAAAGCCTTCGGGTAAAGTACAGAGGTTGATCGTGTTCTAGGGAAGATGGCGACAGTCATGATGACGATTTTGCAATCATGGTGATGGTGACAAGATCGACATGTCAGAGATCATACTTAGGAAGACGTCGGCGCCATACCCGGTGGACATGGACGTAGGTGATCGTGTCGATAGCGACGAAGGTAATCATAGATATTGCATCGATAAGGACGTAGGTGATCCTAGAGATTGCATCGACAGGGACGTAGATGATCATAGAGATCGCGTCGACAGGGACGTAGGTGGCGTCATCGACAGGGACGTAGATGATCATAGAGATCGCCTTTTCTTCAAGTTGTTGATGATGACACTGTTGCTAAACTCGGCTTGGCCATTAGCTTGTGGGTAGCGAGGTGTTGACGTGACCAGTTTGATGCCTAGTTCTTAACATAATTCGTGCATCATGTTGTTGATGAACATTAATCCGTTGTCGCAAACTATGGTGTTTGGAACGCCAAATCTACATAAGATTTTTCTCCTGATGAACGAGATTACGTGTCTATCTTTGATCTCCTTGAATTCCTCTGCTTCGATCCACTTTGAAAAAGTAGTCAGTCATGATGAGCATGAAGACATGTTGTCCCGAGGCTACATGATGATTGAGCTGAGGTTGGCTAATGTGTTGACCTTTATGTTGGCGTCCCTGAGGACTTGTTTGATGTTGAAGGCATCCAAGCATTTGATGATGTCGCGTATAACTTCTAAGTAAGTTGTCATCTTTGAATTGCAGGCTCCATATGTCTCGTTGATTTAGTTCACGATCAGCATGGAATCGCAAATTAGTTCCAATTTTTTCCCGCTTGTCTCTTTGGCAATCATGGTCCCCATTATGAGTGCCTTGTACTATGCCTCATTTTTCGTTGCTTTGAATTCGCATCTCACGGCTTAGGCTATCATATCTGATAGGACAAAAACCTACCCACAAGCGTATGGGTTCAGTTGTAGCTTTTCAGGTGTCGTTCCCAACGAGGACTAAGTAATATCGATTGTATCTTACACCAGTAAGCTAAGCCAAAAGATTGAGAATTTTGTTGAACTAATAACTAAAATTAAGAAACAAATGCAAGTGATGATTGTAATCAATGGAGGGAAAGTTTCCAAGGCAAGGGATCCCCGCAACTATGCTTCAGTAGACTTAACTAGATAAATGTCTGAACTTAGTTTGTCTTTGTTGAAGGTAGCTATCTTAGGTAATTACTAATTCCTCTCGGATGATAGTAAATGTGTCTAGATTCAATTAACATCCACTCTCGCGACTTGCTAATCAAGATCTAGACCCTCTGGGCACTTAGAATCTAAGGTCAAACTGAATTAACATCCACTCTCGTGACTTGCTAAATCCAACCTAATCTTAGGGTTTCTATGATAGTTATTAATCCACATGAGAAATTAAGACACTCTCGTAATAATAAAATCTCAGGTTCAATTCCTAGGATTCCAATAGAAGTTATTACCTCTCCGTCTCAAACCCTATCTGACTACATAGTAACGTTTTTACCTCTCGGTTGCAAACCCTAATAGGATCCAATTCGCATAAGCTAATATAGGCTTAAATCATCTAGGAATGAATCAACAAAGTTTCAGATTTCCATTCAGGCAAATATCAAACAAGTCTACCTACGCATAGTTGGGATCACCCCAACCCTAGAAATATGGAAATTAGCTAGACATAATTGCAAGATCAACCAAAGAATTCATATTAACGATGGAAATCATAAACAAGATTAAAGAGAAAGAGGAACTTAGTCTTGAATCAAGTAGAACAATCTCCAAAGTTGCAATCTTTCAAATGCAGGCAAACAACTAGGTCTAAAGAGTTAGAAAAAGTGGCAAAAGATCCCTCAAAAACCTAAAATCGAAATATTTATACACATACTAAAAATAAAGTCATTCGGGTAAAACGCACAGCCCGTGCCTTAACCGTGCGAAAAACGCACGGTCAAATGCACGGCCAAATCCTAAGGAATGAAAAACGCACGGCCTGTGCGAAAAATGCACATGCAAAACGAAAAACGCACAGCCGTGCAAAAAAGTGCACAAACAAATAGCGAGAAAACACCGCCTGCACGGCCGTGCGATTGAACGCACGGTCCCTTGTTGAAATTTTGATTAAGTGCATGGCCTCCCATGGTGTTTGCCCTACTTCTTGTTTTAGCTCGAATCCGGTCCAAACTCCTCATAGCTCGTCCCGTTAGCCTCCACATGACATCCTAGGTTCCAGCAGCATCAATGGATAGCTCCAAAAATCCACCCAAGTACCTGAAAACACACATTTTCTTGTGTAGACCTCCATAACATAGAAAATAATGCAAATAGCTATAAATGCAATACAAAATGCATAAAACAACCTAGATTAAACACAAATGCATGTCCTAAACGTGTAACAAATTGGATGTCATCAAATTCCCCCAAGCTTAACCCTTGCTTCTCCTCAAGCAAGTACATAATCAATGAATCCACAAAATATATTAAGGTTGTTTCTATCCAAGAGAAAAATGAGCAATGATTATGAGAGTTCAAACATAAGACAAGTGCTATCATAACATGCTTTGCAACCAGTGACAAAAACGTAGATAGTTCCTCAACTCCAAACCTCACCAGGATAAAGAAATAAGTCACTCCACTCATGTGTCTAGGTTTTTGTTTCGCTCAATTCTCCACTTTGAATGCTAAATTACCATAGGCTTGCATCAGTGTTCTTAATCTCCACTACTAGGGATCATGCACACAACAAAAATCATGAGGTCTTTTCAGGGTTGTAATGGGGCCAGGGTATAGGATCAAGGTAGGGATATATTTAGGCCATGTGGTGCTAAATCCGGAGAAAAGAATTTTCGAGATGACACCAAGCTTAGAACAATCCTTCACTTCCAATTTTGTTCTTCAAAGCCATACAACAAAACTCAGCTATACTAGATTGTCTCCTTGCTCCTCTTTACTTTATTTTATTTTCGTTTTTCTTTCTTTTCTTTTTTTTTCCTTTTTTTTTTAAAGAGAAAGAGGGAGCAAAAGAAAGGAGACAAAATATAAGCATCACATCCAACCATTAACATATGCAACTGACGGGGCTAAAAGTGCGCAATGCAAGTATCGTTGATTAGTCTTATCAAAGTAAAAAGTCCTAACATACCTACTAAACAGATGTATAGTAAGCAAGCAAGGGTCGAACCCACAGGGAAGATCTGATTCAGTATGAAATCGTGAATGACAAGTAACAAGCTAGGGGGGTTTAGTTATCACGAGAAAGCAAAGCAAACAAGTTTGGTTGAGTTGAGAAAATATAATGGGGAAAGTAGTCCTACTAGAGCGAGATCCACAATACAGAGATATAATTTGATCACAGAAATCTATTTAATCCAAGTTCTTTTACTATCCTTATAGTTGTTCCCACCCTGATCTTAAGTACTACCGATTCTCACAGTTGCCGATAGACTTATTACTATGCCAATGATAAAGTATCACTGATTCTCACAGTTGTCGGTATACTTTACCACCAGCAAAGCAATAGCAATACACACAAGGATATAGGATACATGCAAATAGAAAGACGTATTAATACTCGCATGCAACTGACTCTCACTCACGATTGTACGCTCGGAACCCCTATACGCACAATCATGTATGCCACTAGATATGCACTCGGAACCCTTATATGAAATCCTAGCAATTGATAAAAAAAGTATTCAACCTAGTTGATCAGGCTAAGAAGAACAACAAGAAATCAATATTCAATATAACCAAGAGAATCAAACCAACACTTATAAGGATAAGAACAAGGAATAGAAATCTCACAAACACATCAACTGTATTGCTTCAATCGTCTAGTAGAACAAATGGAAGTTAGTTCTCCATTCAAACGAGAATGAAAACTAAGGAAAATAACGTCTGGTGTAAAGCAGTTGTAACGAGTTCCTTTTTTCTCTTAACCTAGAAAGAGAGATTAAATAGTCTTAAGAAAACTAGGTTAAACTAATGAAAATAATAAAGGAAACAAAATAATAAAATAACAAAATCTGAAAACAATAAAAGGAAATAAAAGTCTTATAACGCGCGACATTTAACACGGCCACCGCGGGGCGGTGAGATCCACCGCGGGGCGGTGGCTTCCTCTGGCGCGGGGCTTCATTCTTCTCTGAGAGTCACCGCCGGGCCGCGGTGACTCTGGCGCGGGGCGGTGAGCTAGATCACTCTCTTCTTCTGCTGCTCTTCATTACTACCAAGTGTTGGAAGTCTTCTCCAAGTATGCTTCAGCAGCTCCATCTCCATCCTCATGTCTCCATCTAAGCTGTAAATCCTGGGATATCTTCACTTCTCTCCATAACTTCTGGATCACAGACTTAGCCTAAAAACTACTCATAAACTCCTCCAAATCATGCTAATAATTGCTAGTAAAGGTGTATGAAATAACACCTATCAGCAACCTCCCCCAAGCTTGGCTAAATTCCACTCTAGCAAAACAAATCAACTATCCTAATCCCCGGATGGGTAGGACGTAGTCGTTGAGATTACCAATGCTCAGGACTCTTCGCATATGTAGAAAACAAGTCTGAAAGCAAAGCAACAAAAAACAAGATAAAAAATAAAACAAAGACTTAGTCGAACCAGTTGTAGGAAAATAACTGATACTAGCAATAGTCACCGGCAACGGCGCCAACAACTTGATAGGACAAAAACCTACCCACAAGCGTATGGGTTCAGTTGTAGCTTTTCAAGTGTCGTTCTCAACGAGGACTAAGTAGTATCGATTGTATCTTAAACCAGTAAGCTAAGCCAAAAGATTGAGAATTTTGTTGAACTAATAACTAAAATTAAGAAACAAATGCAGGTGATGATTGTAACCAATGGAGGGAAAGTTTCCAAGGCAAGGGATCCTCACAACTATGCTTCAGTAGACTTAACTAGATAAATGTCTGAACTTAGTCTGTCTTTGTTGAAGGTAGCTATCTTAGGTAATTACTAATTCCTCTCAGATGATAGTAAATGTGTCTAGATTCAATTAACATCTACTCTCGCGACTTGCTAATCAAGATCTAGACCCTCTAGACACTTAGAATCTAAGGTCAAACTGAATTAACATCCACTCTCGTGACTTGCTAAATCCAAACTAATCTTAGGGTTTCTATGATAGTTATTAATCCACAGGAGAAATTAAGACGCTCTCGCAATAAAAAAAATCCCAGGTTCAATTCCTAGGATTCCAATAGAAGTTATTACCTCTCGGTCTCAAATCCTATCTGACTACCTATTAACGTTTTTACCTCTCGGTTGCAAACCCTAATAGGATCCAATTCGCATAAGCTAATATGGGCTTAACGCATCTAGGGATGAATCAACAAAGTTTTAGATTTCCATTCAGGCAAATATCAAACAAGTCTACCTACGCATAGTTGGGATCACCCCAACCCTAGAAATATGGAAATTAGATAGACATAATTGCAAGATCAACCAAAGATTTCATATTAACGATGGAAATCAGAAACAAGATTAAAGAGAAAGAGGAACTTAGTCTTGAATCAAGTAGAATAATCTCCAAAGTTGCAATCTTTCAAATGGAGGCAAACAACTAGGTCTAAAGAGTTAGAAAAAGTGGCAAAAGATCCCTAAAAAACCTAAAATCGAAATATTTATACACATACTAAAAATAAAGTCATTCGGGTAAAACGCACGGCCCGGGCCTTCACCGTGCGAAAAACGCACGATCAAACGCACGGCCAAATCCTAAGGAATGAAAAACGCATGGCCTGTGCGAAAAACGCACAGGCAAAACGAAAAATGCACAGCCGTGCGAAAAAGTGCACAGCCAAATAGCAAGAAAACACCGCATGCACGGCCGTGCGATTGAACGCACGGCCCCTTGTTGAAATTTTGATTAAGTACACGACCTCCCATGGTTTTTTCCCTACTTCTTGGTTTAGCTCGAATCCGGTCCACACTCCTCATAGCTCATCCCGTTAGCCTCCAGATGACATCTAGGTTCCAACAACATCAATGGATAGCTCCAAAAATCCACCCAAGTACATGAAAACACACATTTTCTTATATAGACCTCCATAACAAAGAAAACACTGCAACTAGCTATAAATGCAATACAAAATGCATACAACAACCTAGATTAAACAAAAATGCATGTCCTAAACGTGTAACAAATTGGATGTCATCAAATTCCCCCAAGCTTAACCCTTGCTTGTCCCTTAAGCAAGTACATAGTCAATGAATCCTCAAAATATATTAAGGTTGTTTCTATCCAAGACACAAATGAGCAATGATTATGAGAGTTCAAACATAAGACAATTGCTATCATAACATGCTTTGCAACCAGTGACAAAAACGTAGATAGTTCCTCAACTCCAAACCTCACCAGGATAAAGAAATAAGTCACTTCACTCATGTGTCTAGGTTTTTGTTTCGCTCAATTCTCCACTTTGAGTGCTAAATTACCATAGGCTTGCATCAGTATTCTTAATCTGCACTACTAGGGATCATGCACACAACAAAAATCATGAGGTCTTTTCAGGGTTGTAATGGGGCTAGGGTATAGGATCAAGGTAGGGATATATTTAGGCCATGTGGTGCTAAATCCGGAGAAAAGAATTTTCAAGACAACACCAAGCTTAGAACAATCCTTCACTTCTAATTTTGTTCTTCAAACCCATACAACAAAACTCAGCTATACTAGATTGTCTCCTTACTCCTCTTTATTTTATTTTATTTTCGTTTTTCTTTCTTTTCTTTTCTTTTTTTTCCTTTTTTTTTGAAGAGAAAGAGGGGGCAAAAGAAAGGAGACAAAATATAAGCATCACATCCAACCACTAACATATGCAACCTCCCCCAAGCTTGGCTAAATTCCACTCTAGCAAAACAAATCAACTATCCTAATCCCCAGATGGGTAGGACGTAGTCGTTGAGATTACCAGCGCTCAGGACTCTTCGCATATGTAGAAAACTAGTCTGAAAGCAAAGCAACATAAAACAAGATCAAAAATAAAACAAAGACTTAGTCAAATTTGTTGTAGGAACACAACTGATACTAGCAATAGTCCCCGGCAACGGCGCCAAAAATTTGATAGGACAAAAACCTACCCACAAGCGTATGGGTTCAGTTGTAGCTTTTCAAGTGTCGTTCCCAACGAGGACTAAGTAGTATCGATTGTATCTTAAACCAGTAAGCTAAGCCAAAAGATTGAGAATTTTGTTGAACTAATAACTAAAATTAAGAAACAAATGCAAGTGATGATTGTAATCAATGGAGGGAAAGTTTCCAAGGCAAGGGATCCCCGCAACTATTCTTCAGTAGACTTAACTAGATAAATGTCTGAACTTAGTATGTCTTTGTTGAAGGTAGCTATCTTAGGTAATTACTAATTTCTCTCGGATGATAGTAAATGTGTCTAGATTCAATTAACATCCACTCTCGCGACTTGCTAATCAAGATCTAGACCCTCTGGGCACTTAGAATCTAAGGTCAAACTGAATTAACATCCACTCTCGTGACTTGCTAAATCCAACCTAATCTTAGGGTTTCTATGATAGTTATTATACCACATGAGAAATTAAGACGCTCTCGCAATAATAAAATCTCAGGTTCAATTCCTCGGATTCTAATAGAAGTTATTACCTATCGGTCTCAAACCCTATCTGACTACCTATTAACGTTTTTATCTCTTGGTTGCAAACCCTAATAGGATCCAATTCGCATAAGCTAATATAGGCTTAATGCATCTAGGAATGAATCAACAAAGTTTCAGATTTTCATTCAGGCAAATATCAAATAAGTCTACCTACGCATAGTTGGGATCACCCCAACCCTAGAAATATGGAAATTAGCTAGACATAATTGCAAGATCAACCAAAGAATTCATATTAATGATGGAAATCATAAACAAGATTAAAGAGAAAGAGGAACTTAGTTTTGAATCCAATAGAACAATCTTCAAAGTTGCAATCTTTCAAATAGAGGCAAACAACTAGGTCTAAAGAGTTAGAAAAAGTGGCAAAAGATCCCTCAAAAACCTAAAAACGAAATATTTATACAAATACTAAAAATAAAGTCATTCGGGTAAAACGCACGGCCCTTGCCTTAACCGTGCAAAAAACGCACGGTCAAACGCACGGCCAAATCCTAAGGAATGAAAAACGCACGGCCTGTGCAAAAAATGCACAGGCAAAATGAAAAATGCATAGCCGTGCGAAAAAGTGCATAGCCAAATAGCGAGAAAACACCGCCTGCACGGCCGTGCAATTGAACGCACGACCCCTTGTTCAAATTTTGATTAAGTGCACGGCCTCCCATGGTTTTTTCCCTACTTCTTGTTTTAGCTCGAATCCGGTCCAAACTCCTCATAGCTCATCCCGTTAGCCTCCAGATGACATCCTAGGTTCCAGCAGCATCAATGGATATCTCCAAAAATCCACCCAAGTACCTGAAAACACACATTTTCTTGTGTAGACCTCCATAACAAAAAAACAATGCAACTAGCTATAAATGCAATACAAAATGCATAAAACAACCTAGATTAAACACAAATGCATGTCCTAAACGTGTAACAAATTGGATGTCATCAATATCCCTCTGAGGAGATTTTAGGACTACCCCTAGTCCTATGTCGTTTTGATTTAAGGCTCTATTTTTGTGCAGCGTCCACTTCATAGTATTGAAGTCGTCGACTTGTATTCTCTGGTGAGCATGAAGACATGTTGACCCGAGGCTACATGAAGCTTCCCTATGATATATATCCCCCATTTCATGTAGGAAATGGATTTTCTGGTATTCTATTGGATCTATGACTAAGTCGAGGTTGGCTAACGCGGCGGCTTTTGTGTTGTCCCTGAAGACTTGTTTGTTGTTGAAGGCGTCGAAGCATTTTATGATGTTGCAAACGACTTCTAAGTAAGTTGTCATCTTTGAATCGCAAGATGCATATGTCCTGTTGATTTAGTTCACGATCAACATGGAATCGCAAATTAGTTCCAATTATTTCACGTCTGTCTCTTTGGCGATCATGATCCCCGATATGAGTGCCTTGTACTCTGCCTCATTGTTCGTTGCTTTGAATTCGCATTGCAAGGCTTGGGCTATCATATCCTCAGAGGAGATTTTAGGACAACCCTTAGTCCTACGTCGTTTTGATTTATGGCTCCGTCAATGTATAGCGTCCACTTCATAGTATTGAAGTCGTCAACTTGCAGCAATCCTCCGGCGACTTGTTCTTCATAGGTTGGGATGAAATCGGCCACAAAGTCTACAAAGGCATGCGGCTTGATCGTGGTGCGCGTCTCATGATGTATGTCGTAGCCGCTTAGATGGACCGCCCACTTTGTCATTCTTCCAGATAAATCTGGCTTGCTCATCACGTTTTTGATGGGATAGTTTGTTCTCACCTTGATGGTGTGGGCCTCAAAGTATGGCAACAACTCGATGGATGTCATGATGAGGGCCAGGGTCAACTTTTCCATTGGTTAGTATCTTGTTTCTGCATCCAAAAGCGTCTTGCTCACATAGTAGACCGATAGTTGCTCGTTGTCTTCCTCTCTTACCAGCACGACGTTGACGGTTACAGAAGTAACCGTTAGGTAGAGATATAAAGCTTTGCCTTCCTTATGTTTTGAGAATAGGAGTGGACAAGTAAGGATGTAATAACTCACCTTAAATTAAAAAGGCATTATTGTATTTTTTATAATAATAAAAGTTATGAAATTTATTTTATTTCTTTTATAGATGAGTAATTTAGATTTTCATGAACTTAGTTACAAGAAATTATGTTAAGGATATTTACGTACAAATTATCAATTGGGTTACAATAATATAATGTTGAAATCAATAATTAAATAAACATGAACTTAGTTTTCGAGACTTGAATATTATAATAAAGGTTATAGAATTTGTTAAGTTATTTCCATGTAGGGATAAAATAATTCTTAACCTAAGTAGGTTATCTCTTTAAGTCATAGATTATTTATATTGATATTAACATTATGTTGATTATTGTTTAAATATTGTTAAACTTTTGAGAAAATGTGACTTAGGCAAAAAACAAGTGTTATTTAATTTTGTTACATCATAAACTTGGGTTAATATGTGTAACTAAACTTAGATTAATATTATAAAAAAAGTTTTGGAACATTAATACAATTTTGTATTGAAACATGGGCATAATTGCCACAAAATCATAAAGTTGGGCAAGATAGCGTATTTAACCCAAATTTTTGGGGTGACTGATCAGTGCTATTTTGTAGCACATTTCTAGGGATTATTACCAGATTTGAGGCGCCATTTGGTGGGATTTTATGCACAATTGGAGATTATGGAGTTGGAGTAGAGAAGTGTGGTTTTGGTGGTCTGGATGAGCTTATTGGAGACATCCAGAAGAAGATAAATTGACCACCTGAGGAGACAAGCAATATCCATGAAGAAACCACGTGAGAAGGCGGTGAAGTGAAGAAACCGTGACCAAGCCGCGGGGAGCAGAAGGTCACGGCAAGATTTCCGAAGGAGATGGGCGATAGCGAAGAGGCCGCGATCGCGGCCCGAAGGCCGCGCCCGCGGCCGAATTATCGAAAATTAATTATGCACTTCGAGAGCAAACCGCGACCGCGGCCATCAACGGGAGTCAGCCCGACGTGCTCCGAACTTCTATTTTCTTTTTTTGTTTTCCTTTTTCGTTGTTTTATTTAATTCCGAATATTAGTATTTTTCCTTTTTAGGAATGAGTTTGTGATCTTGGGCTTAAGGTTAACTTATTTAACCTAACTCTCACAGCCTCCATTAGGGATCCCATATGAACCCCGGATTATCGTATGTTCAGTATTCAGAGTTTTTCCCTTTCAACAATTATGTCTTTCAGTACTATGAGTAGCTAAGCACCTATTGCTTAGTCCGGCATGTGAAGCTTTTTCTATGGTTTGATTGCGAGGTTAATTCTCTATTTCCTATTTCCTTTGGGTTTATATCTTTCTTCTTGCACTTATTCATATGGATTGTTATTGATTTGACTAGACTGATCACCTAGTTAGGTTTAGTAATTATCTATTGCCAGGGTTTGGAATTGACCGATCGGTGATTCCTTATCTAGAGTAGCATCCATAATTATATAGGACTGGTAGGACTAGATTATTATGAAAGAAGATTGATTGCATGTTAAATTATAACGGGTTGTGATTATTTGACATGTATCCTGGTTTGATCCTATGGCCAATGCTATTATTGTTCTAAATCTTGATTGTTTCTTGTGCGTTCAATAATAAGAGTTGCTAGGACTGGTAGGACTAGTAACTATACAAGAATAGGGACAGGAATAAACAAAAGAAAGGAATAGAGAGAACCTAGGACCAATCTACCATAGGAAAAGTGGATCTTGTTTGGCTAAGTGTTTTTCCCACATTTGATTACACTCTTTGCTTATTTGCTTTGTTTACTTTCTTGATTACAAAACCAACAAAAAACTCCCCCCTCTTGTTACTATTGCATGCGAACCAACCAAAAACTCCCCCCCTCCTTACTTGCCCTAACTACTTGTTTAGGTTTGTCTAGGTTTATTTTGATTTAGTGGTATACGACAATCGCTTGTCAAAATTGGCGCCGTTGTCGGGGAGTGCAAGTGTTGATTTTTCTGTGTGTTTGTGTGTGTGTGTTCCTTTGGTGTGGATCTATCTTATGGTCCACACCCGTGCTACTAACTCCCCTCTACTTGGTGTTGATTCAGAGATTGAGAGGACTCTTTCCCAGGGTCGCAGAGTAAATCGTGCTTTGGTTTTTGATATTCCTGCGTTCGAGATGGCTGAAGAAGAACAGACGTTGATGCAATTGACTACGCCCAACCTGCACCAGCAACCGCTGGTTGTGCGGTTTCCTGAGTTGGCTGAGGGCGTAAATTTCGAGTTGAAGTCTGGGTTAATCCACTTACTCCCCCACTTCCATGGGATGAGTGGTAAAGACCCCAATAAGCATCTTGATGAGTTTCATTCGGTGTGTAGCAGTATGAAGCCGAAGAATGTGACTGAGGACCAAATTAAGTTGAGGGCCTTTCCTTTTTCACTGAAGGATGCGGCCAATGATTGGTTCTACTATCTTACTCCAGGGAGCATTGACACATGGGTCAATATGAAGAAAGCCTTCCTGGAGAAGTACTTTCCGGCTACAAAACTGAACAGCCTGAAGCGAGCTATCAGCAACATCGAGCAACAGTCTGGTGAATCGCTCTATGAGTATTACGAGCGGTTCAAGAAGATGATATCCAGCTGCCCCTTCCACGGCTATTCTGAGCAGGACCTCGTACTTTATTTGTACGGTGGTCTTCTTGATGAAGAGAGAAGGATGGTGAACGCTGCTTGTGGAGGGAACATCCTCAACAAGACTCCTGCTGCAGCTTTTGAGACCTTCTTTGAGCTATTTGAGGGCTCAAGACAGTTCAGTAAAAGGGCGGGCGCCCAATCCGTGAAAGCTGCAGAGTCTTAGTCCAATTCTACTCTTCTTGCTGAAGTGGCTGAGATGAAGGAGATGATGAAAAGATGCATGATGAGAGGTGGCTTGCAGCAAGTCAAATCATGTGGGATATGCTATGAGAATAAACATCCAACTGATGCATGTCCCACCCTGCAAGAACCAACTGTTGAGGTGAACGCTATTGGCGGATATGGCCCTCAAAGGCCAAAATATGACCCGTACTCCAGCACCTATAATCCCGGGTGGAGAGATCACCCAAATTTGAGGTACAGGAACCAGCAGAACACTCATCAGGGGCAGGAGACCCAGGACTATCAGCAGAGGCCCCCACAGTTTCTCCAGCGTCCGCAGCAGTACCAGCAGCCTAGGGGTCAGCAACAATTTAGAGCTCCTTATGAACAAAGACCCCAGGGCCAGAGTTCCAGTGTCTCTACATCCGTCGACGACCAGATAAAAGCTCTCAACCAAGGCATACTATTAATGTCAAATGCTATGGTCCAAACAAATAAAGAGATGGGAGCACATATCCAAGCGCTAGCAAATACGGTGGCCCAGAATCAGCAGGAACATAAATCCAGTATTCAAAACCTGGAGAAGCAGATGGGTCAACTGTCTATGGTGGTGAGCAGGCTAGAGGCTCGTGCATCGGGGAAACTACCCTCTCAAACGGTAGTCAACCCGAAGGAGAATGTGTGCGCCATGATGTTGAGAAGTGGTGCTGAGATAGAGGCCAGGAAGGCTGCTGAGAAGGAGGTCCAGGTGACCAAGGAGGAAAGCCACCAAGAAAACGAGGTCGAAGGCGAGTTCGGCAAGGGAGAGAAGGAGCCGCGACCGCGGCCTGTTCGCTGATGAAAATGCTGATTTATTCTCCCCCGAGGTCGAGAGCAAACCGCGATCGCGGAACGAAGGTCGCGACCGCGGCCTCTTCGCTGAGAAGATTTCTGAAGTTCTGAAGCAACCGCGGCCGCGGCCAGGCCCCTATGTACGTGGACGACTATGTACGACCTGATTTTCCTCCCCTCTTCTCCGAGAAGCCTCCAGTGCCAATCCCAGAGGCTCTAGCGGACACCAGGAAGCCTGCCAGGGATAAGTATATGTTCGACTGGGTGAGCAACTGTGAGGTAAATGTCCCTTTGCTTAAACTTTTGACTAGTGTCCCTCGTTATGCTAAGTTTTTTAAGGAGATCTGCACACAAAAGAGGAAGCGCTCAGTGAAGGAGAAGAAGAAGGTGGTGGTGAGTAAGAACGTGTCCGCTATACTGCAAAAGCGGATACCCAAGAAGGCAGATGATCCAGGGATGTTCACCATTCCCTGCAAGATTGGAGGTACCATGTTCGACAGGGCATTACTTGACTTGGGTGCCTCCATCAATGTGCTGCCACTCTCTCACTACGAGTCCTTAGACGTGGGGCCACTTGAGAAGATGAGGATTGTCATCCAGCTGGCGGACAATTCAATTGTTAATCCAAAGGGAATTCTGCAGGATGTGCTGGTACAGGTGGACCACTTAGTGTTCCCTGCAGACTTCTTCGTCATGGACACTGGGCAGGACAAGGATTCACCTGTGATGCTGGGAAGGCCGTTTATGAAAACGGCCAGTACAAAGATTGATGTGAGTAGCGGTTCGCTCACAATGGAGTTTGATGGGGAGACGGTCGGGTTCAGCATAGACGACTAGAAGAGACACCCTCCTGATGGGGACCACGAGCGCTCATTGGAGGTGAGCGAACCAAGTTGAGGACGAGGAAGCGGTATGTCATGCCATGACAATAACTATGGCGCTGTCCGGGAGGCAACCCGAGGTATGTATTATTTTCTTTGCTTTTCTTTCTTTATTTTTGCATTAGTTTTGTTTGTTTTTGCCTTGTTTTTGTTTTTGTTTTTGTTTTTGACTAACCTGCAGGGAAGAGACCCATGCTTATTGAAGAAGGTAATTACCACCATTGTAAGTCTCTCCTGTCCCTGCACTAGTCAACCCCCCGAAAAAACCTTAAACGGGGGGCAAAAAAAAAAACCAAAAAATAAAATAAAAATTGTACGAGTACGAACTTTCCAGTATTACCATGGAGAGGGGTGCGCATGTTGCCAACGGAGTAAATTTTCGCTACACAATTTATTGGCAATGATGGCGGCCCCACAGTCGACAGCCGCAAAGGAAGACCACTCATGGCCCACACCACGATCATATCTGGGCCCATTTTTTTGTGGTATTTGAAGGCCGTGCAACCCCGACATCATTATTTTACCACTACTCACCAAGTGGTACATTTTGGTTGCACGGTAGGAGAAGATGCTGGAGTTGATGATGACACCCATCCAACACCAGCGACCGGTGCATATTATGCGGACCGCCAACAACAACGGAAGTGTCCAAGCCAACTCGACGACATTTGTAAGCTTATTCCTTCTTTTCCCTATGCTTCTATTCTTTTGTCTTTCATTACATTGAGGACAATGGCATGGGGGGGGGGGGGTTATATTTCTATGTCGCTGAGGAGAAAAAGAAAAAGAAAAGAGCCACAAAATTTGAAAAAAGGCTAAAATTAAAATCCTGGGATAGGTCGAAAACCCGAAAGGGCGGCCTAGGTAATAAGCAGGTGGCTTGGACCAGCATTAGGCTGGGGTAATAAGAAGTCAAGAGTGATGTGAGCATACTGTGAGCCCATCTATGAAAAATGAAATGAGTGGCTTGGTGAAAACCCGAAAGGGCGCCTTGGCAAAATGAGCGAAAAGAAGAAGAGAAATTTCTAGGAATCCCTATTTTACTTGGCGAGAAGTCATAAGAAGAGGAGTCATAAGGAGGTTTCGGGTAGGTCACTCTGGAGGAATAAGAAGATAGATAAGAGATAGGATTAGATTTTGTTTCCACTCTATGGTGTTTGGGATAAGCTTGGGGGAAGTACTCTGCTTTCCTTTTAGCTTGACTGTGTGGGGTGTTGATTTGATGTTGTAGTTATTATGTTGAGCTTATTTTGTATGGTTGCCTGGAGTTTATTGTTTGGTGTAATTCTTGGAGGTTGAGTTTTCTATGCATCCTGAAGCCTTTGGGATTTGATTGGAGGAGTAGGTTTACTTTAGCTTACTCGAGGACGAGCAAGGTTTAAGCATGGGGGATTTGATCAGTGCTATTTTGTAGCACATTTCTAGGGGTTATTACCAGGTTTGAGGCGCCATTTGGTGGGATTTTATGCACAATTGGAGATTATGGAGTTGGAGCAGAGAAGTGTGGTTTTGGTGGTCTGGAGGAGCTTATTGGAGACATCCAAAAGAAGAGAAATTGACCACCTGAGGAGACAAGCAAGATCCATGAAGAAACCACGTGAGAAGGCGGTGAAGTGAAGAAACCGCGACCAAGCCGCGGGGAGCAGAAGGCCGCGGCAAGATTTCTGAAGGAGATGGGCGATAGCGAAAAGGCCGCGCCCGCGGCCGAATTATCGGAAATTAATTATGCACTTCAAGAGCAAACCGCGACCGCGGCCATCAGCGGGAGTCATCCCGACGCGCTCCGAACTTCTATTTTCTTTTTCTGTTTTTCCTTTTTCGTTGTTTTATTTAATTCCGAATATTAGTATTTTTCCTTTTTAGGGATGAGGTTTGTGATCTTGGGCTTTAGGTTAACTTATTTAAGCTAACTCTCACAGCCTCCATTCGGGATCCCATATGAACCCTGGATTATCGTATGTTCAGTATTCAGAGTTTTTCCCTTTCAACAATTATGTCTTTCAGTACTATGAGTAGCTAAACACCTATTGCTTAGCCCGTTATGTGAAGCTTTTTCTATGGTTTGATTGCGAGGTTAATTCTCTATTTCCTATTTCCTTTGGGTTTATATCTTTCTTCTTGCACTTATTCATATGGATTGTTATTGATTTGACTAGACTGATCACCTAGTTAGGTTTAGTAATTATCTATTGCCAGGGTTTGGAATTGACCGGTCGGTGATTCCTTATCTAGAGTAGCATCCATAATTATCTAGGACTGGTAGGACTAGATTATTATGAAAGAAGATTGATTGCATGTTAAATTATTGCGGGTTGTGATTATTTGACATGTATCCTGGTTTGATCCTATGCCCAATGCTATTATTGTTCTAAATCTTGATTGTTTCTTGTGTGTTCAATAATAAGAGTTGCTATGACTGGTAGGACTAGTAACTATACAAAAATAGGGACAGGAATAAACAAAGGAAAGGAATAGAGAGAACCTAGGACCAATCTACCATAGGAAAAGTAGATCTTGTTTGGCTAAGTGTTTTTCCCACATTTGATTACACTCTTTGCTTATTTGCTTTGTTTACTTTCTTGATTACAAAACCAACCAAAAACTCCTCCCTCTTGTTACTATTGCATGCGAACAACACATAGATTAATCCCTTCCTCCCTGTGGATTCGATCCTTACTTGCCCTAACTACTTGTTTAGGTTTGTCTAGGTTTATTTTGATTTAGTGGTATACGACAATCGCCTGTCAGTGACCGTGTGCAATTAATGAAAAATTGGGCTAAAGTTCTTGAACCAACTGTCATGTTTTTCCCCAATTGGATTTCGATTTCAAATCTAAAATTCACGCTCGTTTTTTAACGAGGGCGTTATATACACGCGTTTTTCGTACTTTTCGCACGCGGTTTAGTGCGCCACAATCTGGCATGCAGGTTTGATGCGCCAAAATATGGCGTGCAGAGGGCAAAACAGTAAAGAGGAGGCAAAAGGGCATAAATTTCATGCGCCATATTATGGCGCATAGGGCGCCTCTTGTTGGCGCGCAAACTGGAATGCCAGAATTTGGCGTGTAATATTTAGCCGTTTGAAAAAAACGACCGTTGGATGCGCCAGATGTTGGCGTGCCAAACGGGCAGATTTTCCAACGACTAAATCTCACCCTATAAGAATCCAAATTCAACTCCATATCTAAAACACCCTTATCAAAAATGTCTCATACTAGTTTAGATGATGATTTGCACTTGAGCGAAGACGATGAGGATTGTTAAGCTAGCGGAGAAGAGGACGATGGACACTCGAGCGGAGACGATGACGATTGCGACTCGAGCGGAGAAGATGACGATGAGAACTCGACCGACAATTTTGTGGTTAGTGTTTAATATATTGTAGGTGTAAGAAAAAAAAAATTAATGTGCCTTTAGAAATTGCGTTTAGAAAGTTTTAAAGTAGGATATGTGCCTTTAGAAATTGCCTTTAGAAAGTTTTAAAGTAGGATATGTGCCTTTAGAAATTATAATCGAGATTTTCTAAATCATTCCTGATTATGCAAACATGTATAGGGGAGAGACTTTGGAGATGTATTTCATACTAGCCTAATGTGGGATAGTCGCCAGGATTTGGCTGATTGGGCTAGGCAGAAGGCAAAAGATTTGATGATTGTTCTAGACACTCATAACTCAAATGAGAGAATGATTAGTTTGACTTGTGAGCAGTACGGTAAATATAGATCGGGAAGGCCAAAAGTTAATGAAGAAGATCTGGAAAAGAGAGTTGAGATTATTAATAAAACCAAATCGAAGAAGAGCGGATGCAAATTTGAGTTGTATGGGGTTCGGTTGAAGAAAAAGCCATGGTCGACTACTCATAAATGGATCTTGGATGTGATAGAAGGTCGCCACAACCATGCGCTTCCGACTAGCTTCATTGGGCATCCATACATGGGTAGAATGACCCCCGATCAGCAGCTCGTGGTTAAGAGCTTGGGAGAACATTTCATGGGGCCGAAAAATATTGTTTCATATTTGAGGACTTTCTTTCCCGGCAATGTAACATCCATGAAGCAGGTTGCAAACTATTTGCAAAAGATCCAGTACAAGGATCGTGGCGAATTGATGGTTACCCAGTGGACGCTAATTTTTTTATAAGAAAATAACTACGTAGTTCGTCCTCTGAGGAAGAAGTCAACGAGTGAGGTGGATATCCTATTTTTTTCTCATCCGGACTCACAACACTTGTTGAAGATGTTCCCACATGTGGTAGTTATTGACGCCACCTATAAGACAAATAGGTATGCATTACATTTTAATATAATAGTAGATTTATCTATGTACTTAATTTTGGTTCTTTATTATTAATGAACAATATTTTATCTTTTGTACAGGTATGATATGCCATTGGTGGAAATTGTTGGTTTTACTTGCACTCACAAGACGTTCAACATTGCATTTACCCGAGGGGAAAAGGTTATGCATTACAAGTTCATCATGAAACATCTTCGGCAATTGTTTGAAGAGTTGGGAGTAATGTCTGCGGTTATAATGATTGATCGAGAAAAGTCCCTCATCAAAGCAATTCATATAGTCTTCGAAGGGAAAGTGCAACACCTTTTGTGTTGGGTGCATATTAAACACAACATCGAGGCATATGTCTCCCCAATCCTGAAAAACAATGAGAAAGTGAAGAACTTTGCGGGCCAATGCTGGGGACTTTGGTGTTCAACCACTGAAGAAAGCTACGAAGAGAGGCTGGACAGATTGAGAAAATCATGGCATAATGGGCTCGTTGGGTACGTTGAGAGGGAGTGGCTCATTCCATACAAGGAAAACATAGTAAGAGCATGGATGGATCGTCATCTTCACTTCTTCACGCAGACTTCAAACAGGTATCCCTTAACCAATGTTTAGTTGATTAATATTGTGTCTCATTAAAGTGTTATAACACGAGTCCTTTTACCTGTTTTGATAGGGTTGAGGGTATGCATAAGGTGTTGAAGGACATTTTGCGTTCAAGCAGAGGTGGCTTTAATAGAATGTCCGTGAGGATCCACCATGCGGTCACAAATCAAATTGAGCAGGTGAGGGCGAGCATAGAGATGTCAAGGATGACACGACCAACGTTTTTTGATGAAAACGTTGCGTCAGAAGTAAGAATGGCGTTTGCAAGGTTATTCTACAAAGTATCGGACATGTGCTTCGATTTTTTGTTGGGCATGTATGATCAGATAGTGAAGGAGGAATATTCTAAAGATTGTACTGATCAGTGGGTGCGATATTGCTTTGGCCTGCCGTGCGTACACAGAGTTGCAAATGCCATCATTACGGGGACCCCAATCATGCCGGATGAAGTACACGACTTCTGGAAGCAACTGGTATGGGAAGGGACTCCAACAATAAATGTGCCCACTCAGGACAATGTACAGATGTGCCATTCAGAGTTAAAGTTGCATCACATGTATGCGAGGTTGGAGAAAAAGGATTTGGGGCGAGACACATTATACCAACTAGGTGAGTTGTATTATGACTTGGAGTTTCCGCATGAAAGTACGTTGAAGGAGCCGACATGGATCGTTGCAAAAGGAAGGCTAAAGGGTTCCACGAAGTAT